>JASDDO010000029.1:415850396-416481229 GCA_030015575.1 Agapanthus africanus
GAGCAATTCATCATTTGCCTTTACCCGTTGGGGAGCGATGGCTCAGGAGACAGGTTTGGGTCCCTATCACCTAAGACTTCTCAATTTCATGGGCCGTAAGGGTCCCATAAAGGCATTTTCTCCCTACGGGTCGTAAGGATCCCGTAGGTGTATTTTCTCCTTAGGAGTCGTGAGGACTCCCAAGTGTGTTTCCTTTGTGAGCTATAAGGATCCCACGAAAGTTTGTTCCCCTCATGCATCGTGAGGACACATGAGTGGGTCTTCCCATAATTCCGAGGGCGGAGACCAGCCGCGTAACTGGTGATTGCAGTGGGGTATGGGTATGATGAGAATTATTTGAGCCCGTGGATTATATACAGTAGTCAACTTGGGGACCAACCGTAGGGCCAGGAGAATTTCAGGAGATTGAATTTTGGTTGGCGTCTGCATCGCTGCACTGGAATATGGTACCAGGAGCGACTCATCATTCGCCGTTTGAGAATTTGGATTTTGGTTGGCGTCTGTATCGCTGCACTGGAATACGGTACCAGGAGCGACTCATCATTCGCCGTTTGAGACATTCAAAGTTTTGAAATTTTGATTGGCGTCTGCATCGATGCACTGGAATATGGTACCGGGAGCGACTCATCATTCGCCGTTGGGGTATAGGATTTGGAATTTGGTTGGCGTCTGCATCGCTGCACTGGAATATGGTACCAGGAGCGACTCATCATTCGCCACTTTTTTTTTTACCGCGATTGTTCTATCATTTCAGCTTTTCTTATCGCGAAGGCCGCGACTGCTCTATCATTTCGGCTATTTATTCGCGGTTGCCCCATTATTTCGGCTTTATTTTCATTTTTATTTTTACTCGCTGATTTTTATTGTGAGTTGCCCCATCATTTCGGCTTTATATATATATATATACATACATATATATATATATTTTTTTTATTTACCCATTTTTACATCCCCAGTTTAACGACTTAAAGGTCAACTGTTCCCAGTTTAATGACGTGGTGGTCAGCGGTTCCCAGTTTAAAGACTTAGAGGTCTATCATTCCCAATTTAACGACGTGGTGATCAGCTTGCTTATCCCAGCTCCTTGAACTTTGATCTTGGCAGAGTTGTGTTGATGACCGTAGCTCTGTGGCTTGTCGGTACATCTGACGACTGTGGGGCTTTCCCAAGTTTGTATTGGTTCTCCACTCAATCTTTGAAAATATAGCAGTCTTCGATGGTATGACTCATTATCCTATGATATGGGCAGTATATGGGATTGCCGGTCATATTCATTTTATGTGGCCTTTTCGGAACATGCAGTTGCAGACCGTTGTTCAAGACGTCCGCGAATATTTTGCGGACTTCATCCCTCCTGAAGGAGTATACCTTCTTCTTTCTCTCCAATCGAGTAGGTGCCTTTACTAATGCTGGTCCTTGAGGCTGATCAGTCTTTGGTTTGCCCTTTTTAGATAATGGCATATGTCTGAGAGAATCAGGTTCCTGAAGCGCCCCGGTCTCCATTTGTATGAAATCGGCGGTCGTAGCTTGACTGTTTGCTAACACGTCTTTAGACAGTTCTATCTCTCCCGTCTTGTATTGCCTTTCAACCCAATCTTTAAAGACGAAGCAGTCCTCAATGGCATGACTTATCACTCTGTGATAGGGGCAATATTTTGGGCCATCGGTCATATTCGCTTCTTGCGGTCTCTTTGATTCTGGTAGTTGTAGACCGTTTCTTAGGGCGTCCTTGAATATCTTGTGGACTTTGTCCCTTTTGAAGGAATAGAATTTTTCCAGTTTCTCTTTCAGAGGTGATTCCCCTTTGGTGTATGTATCGTAGGGACTGGAGGCTGGTCGCGGCCGTTTTTCCTGAAGGTGCTCCGCTTTTAGGTTGAAGGGGGTATCAGTTGGCTGCCTCCGGGTATCAATCCCTGGCTCATGAACCAAAATTTGATTCTACTGTAATTGAAATCGGGTGACTTGGGTCGCGAGATCTGCCGCGACGTTTACCAATTCATCGACCTTAGACTGTACCTTGGCTAACTTCTCGTCCCTGTTCTGAAGCTGCCTTTGAAGCCATCGGAATAATGCTTGTTCTGTAGTTCCGGCTATGACAACCGGGTCATCATTATTGACTGAGCACAATTCCGCAGGAACCCCGGGCTTTTTTGGCTTATCGGCCTGAGCGAGCTCTTCATCATTTAGACCGAGTCGACGTTGGGTAGCGTCTACCATATCATCACCATGGTCGTGAAGCATGGGAGGGTTCGCTTTTTCATGTCCGACCATGTAGACAGTGTGGATCACATATCCTGCGGTCTCTTTATCTTTGGCGAGGTAACCCCGTTCTTGGAGCCTCATGAAGCTCAGCCTAGTATGAGCCCTAGCCCCTTTGTTGGCTCTGTATCTGAGCCTTTTCTGCCTTAGCTTCTTGATTTTGAAGGCTTGGCGGGCATCCATTTTCTGGGAATCCACTGCGAGTTGATTGATGGGGAGCTTAGAGAAGATACCCGATCAAGCAGTTGTCAAGGGTAACGCTGGAGCTTCCTCGAGACGTCATGTTGCTTTGTTGGTGTTGATGGCCTTGCCCCCAGCTGGGGCCATGGAGAGTCGTTCGGAAACGGACTTCCGCTTGGGCTGAGGTGCCCTCGCAACCATGACATTCGGCCTTTTCCCCTTTGAGGCTGGTTTATCCATCACTGGGGCTTGAAGAGCAGGGACGGCGTTAGCTGGCACGAACAGAATAGAGCCGAATGGTAGCGGCGGCTCCTCCCACTGTCGCCCGAGACTGGCCGGAAGGACTGTCCTGGCGTCAATCTTCATCGTGTAAAAGATGGGAGCTGAGTTCATCTTCGGAGACATTGTTGAAAGGTGATTGCTTGAAAATCTGCATGAAAGAGCATTATTTTAGTATAAATATAGATATGTATATTGATTGAGTTCGCATGAACGTTTAACCCGAAATATGGGAGGAGAGATAGGTCCCACTGGGCGTGCCAGAATCTGTAGGGTGTATTTCGTCACCCTATTGAGATGGGAATACGCGCGCGCTTGTCAGGCGCATTACAGATTCCCCCTGCCTAGGGTAGGCGGGGGTTTATGGATTGTGGGGATACAAATCTCCGGCAGCCGCGGACTAAGCTGCCGTTAATTACCCCTCGCCTTTGGAGCAAGAGAATCTCCGATTGACAGGTCAACTATTCATATGAACTCAATATGCAGTGTTGTGTTTTGAAGGGGTTTTGGATATATCGGGGGCCCAGCAGACTTTTTACGGGGGTCCCGTTACCCGGAGAGCGAGTTGGGGGTCAAGGGGGCTAGCAGCCCCCTTGCGGGGTGCGGGGCAGCGCCCCGTTAGAAATTTTTTTCTAACAGGGACCGTGTCGTGGAGTATGTGCGTGCACGCGCGCGCGTGTGTATATATATATATATATATATATATATATATATATATAAAAGGAAAGGGGGCACCCAAAGGATGCATGGGCCAGCGCCCCACGTGCCTGGCACACGGGCGCTGTGCGCCAGAGCGCCAGCGCCCGATGTGCCTGGCACACGGGCGCTGAGCGCGAGCGCACCAGGTGCCTGGCACGCGGGCGCTGTGCGCCAGAGCGCCAGCGCACCACGTGCCTGGCACGCGGGCGCTGTGCGCCAGCGTCCTACGTGCCTGGCACGTAGGCGCTGTGCGTCAGCAACAAAAGGGACTCGGTCCCTGCACTGGGAGCTGTGCTCCCGATTTTACTTATGGAGTTGAACTCGTAAGATATTTTTGGAGCTGATGAAAGGGGCTTCTGCCTTGAGCCCTGGATCTTCCCCAAAGTAGGATTTTTGGAGATGGGTCTCCTTCCTCCTCTTCTGTCGGCTGGATCTTGAAGAACCAGAAGTATACGATTTTAAAAAATCTCTTATTTTTGAGATCTGATGGGAGATCTGAGTTCCCCTTTATGGGTTTTGTGGTGAAAAACTATTTAGTTTTGGAAGAGGAAGAGTAAAACTCTTGATTTAATTCAAAAGAATGAAGAAGGTTTAGAACCTTGAGGAAGGAGAAGAAGGCACAAGAACCCTAGTTTTTTGGGGGGAATGAAAAGTGTCTATTTTATTCATCATCATGTTGCCTTTTATAGGCTTACATATTTACGTATAGCCCCTTGGGCTTTACAAAATGGCATTTTGCCCATCCCATGGCTCATGTGCCATTTCTTTTTTCACATAAGCCATGGGTTTTACAAAAATTTGGCTTTATGCCTATTTTGTTTACATTCATGCATAAAAAATTACATAAAAATTATTTATTACATGATTTTTATTTCGGCATGGGGGAGGGCCGGCTGCTTCATGTTCGGACTCGACCTGGTCATGGGCCCACTTGATCTGGGCTTAGGCCCACTTGGCTTGGGGTTGACCTTGACTTTGACTTGGTCAACCGGGGTGCAATTTTCGACCCCAACATCGCCTGATACGATATGTCCAAGAAAACCAACTTGATCTAGCCAAAACTCGCACTTGCTGTACTTGGCATATAATTGATGTTGTCGTAAGACAATTCGCAGGTGCTCGGCATACTCTTTCCGACTCTTAGAATACACAAGGATGTCGTCGGTGAAGATGAAAACAAACCTGTCTAGGTACTCCTGGAAAACATGATTCATCAGATTTGTTCCCTGATTAAAAATCAGGAATTATCTCAATGAGGTATCACGTGTTGACACGTGACCAAGGGTCACGTGTTGACACGTGATAGTTTCTTATGACCTCCACTTTATAGAATTAAACTCTAAAATCAAACAAAATTGTAAACAAACGGCTAAGGAAAGACCCCAATGGGGCGTTACGTGCTCATACGTGACCAAGGGTCACGTGTTGACACGTGATGATCATTTAGCCCAGTGGAAAGACAGAATTAAATTCTGAATGAAAGAGGGTCACGTGCCAACACGTGATGGGCTTGAAAAGCCTTATAAAGTTGATAGAATTAAAATCCTAATTAAGGGAAATCAAAGACCCTAAATGGGAAAGTATTTCTTTAAATCTTTCCAAACAAAAGAGGACTATGCTCTGTAAAGTGGAGCACCGTTGGATTAAAAATCCAATGGTGATTAAAAATCACCAATTTATGGAAAGATTTTATACAAGGAAAGATTTCCCTAAATTTCACCAAAAATAACAAACAGAATATCTTTTGGTTTAAAAATCCAATGGTGAATAAAATTCACTGAGTGATCTAAAGATCATATTAGTTACGAAAAGCAAACAAAATCTTTCAATGAAAGATTTACTAAACAAATTGATTCTTTTCGTTCTCCTATAAATTGGAGCCAAGGAGAGGAGAAAATAGAGAATTTTGGGATCTTGAAATTTTTTAAAGGCAAATAGCAGAGAGAAAAGAAAGGAGAATTTAATTCTAAGGAAAGACACCCTAGGTGAGAAAGGGGAAAAGGATCAAAACTTCATAAAGCAAAAAAGAGAATTTAATTCTCAATCTAAGAGTTTAACTCTTCTGCAAAAGAACTTAGTTCTTGCTCTGGTTGAAGATCTGCAGAAGCAAATCTCCCCACAGGTTGAGAATTTAATTCTCATCGGGGAGATTCTGCCATGCAGATCTGTAACATTTCAAAAAAATAAAATATTATTTTTGGGAATTTTTTTATAATTTAATATTATTTTAATGAATATTTTAATATTTCGGTGTAATTAAATACCGATAAATAAGAAAATTTTTGGAAAAATTATGGAAAATTCTAAAATAGGGTATTTTATGGAATTATGCCATTTTTAAGTTTTTATGATTAGTTATATGCTAATTTAGTGCTAATCGCGATTAAAAATCGCTAATCGGTTTTTTAGCAATTTTGTGCAAAACATGCACATATCTTTTTTTTCTACACTTGTGCATTTTCTACCATGGTTTTTCATTTGGGTTTACTATTAGTGTGAGAAGGAAATTAGAGGGAAAAGAAAAGAAAAGAAAATGGAAAAGGAATAAAATATGAGGTATGGTGAGAGAGAGAAAGGTATGGTTTTACTTTGACCAAAGACTTAGCCATTCTCTTCATTCTTCCTCTCATTTCCTCCCTCCCTCTTCCTCTTCTCCTGCTGCTGCTGCTCCTTCATCTCCCTCCCCTCTTCACCTCCTCAAATCACCACGAAAACAACTCCAAAACCCTATCTTTATTTCACAAAAAGTGTGCACAAGCTCAAGACAAGCCCTTTGGACCAAGAAAGCAAGGATTTTGCTACTAGGGGCAACTCAAGAAAATTCTTAAGTTGCCAAATGAGGTATATACTGAACCATTAGCTTACTTTTAGCATTACTTATACCCTTATGCTAGTTTAGAACCGATATTGTTTGATTTGGTGGACTTAAAGAAAAACCTAGTTAGGGTTTGAAGGAATTTGGGTTATGATGTGAAATTGAGCTCAGTAGAGATTATACAAACATCCTAGTGCATGAATTGAGACCCAAACCTGAGACTTTAAACCCGGAATACGGATTTAGAAACCGATATCGGAAAATTTAAGAAATCCGTGAAAGTTATATGAGATCTGCTATCAACCCGAGACTCTGAAAATTATTTTGGTTGGACAGTGATATGTGCAGGCACCCAGGAAGCCACCACCAGAACCCCAGCCCCTAACTCCCTGACTCGGCCGCAGATTTAATCCCCCTGGACGCAAATTGCGGCCAGACCAGGGTGGATCTGTCTCGTTTTGGTTCTGTAGCTCCTACATCTATAGATTAGACCCCTGGCATGTGCAAAATTGTCCAATTTGACCTAGGGTGAAATCTGGAGCCTTTTTCCTTAGTTGCTGTTTTGATTTGTGTTTCCGTATTCCGTATTTTGAATTCTGGAATTGTGTATCAGTGTTTTACCTCGAATACTTAGCGTTTATACGACGATATCGAGGATTTATTGATGGTTTTGAAAGCGTACCCATAGGTTCTAACCTATAGGCCCCTTAGCGTATCGTTTTAGCTTTGATTTGGTTTTAATACGCATTTACAATACTTTGACGTGTAGGTACCCCATGAAGACTTCGGGACGACAGGCAAGCGCGTGGCGACGTCGACAAATGAAGACGCAATGTGAGTAGATTATATCTACGGGGGAAGTCGGGTGGATGGCGTATAGCACCCCCGCAGTCCGTAGTTGGTATACCTTATATATATATATTATATATATGATAGTTTATAGTGTGTCGTGGGTATTGTGTTAGGTGTACTATGGATAGTTTAGGGTTAGAAGTAAACTAGTGTAGTTCATAGTCGCGAACCCTAGAATAGATTTACACCCACACGCACACCCTTGCATATTCATTATACTTACACTGTGTTGATGATGATATTGGATGACATTGGAGATAAGTCGATGATATTGGGCATAGTGCCGTGAGATCGGTGATTTAATATGATTCGTATTTGGGATACGGCATGTGATTTTTAGCGGGCCTTTGGACGTGTGTTTTACTCCCGCTTTCATACTTATATAGATGGTATCGATTTGTACTAGACTTAGATCAGTACCCCAGATTATGTGATATGATGATAAGGATACCAGATAATTGATGTGATGGTTGTGATATTGACCCGTACCCAGCTATTGGGATGCCGTACGACGATTTACCGTGCGAGCTTTATATTGATGATAGATCCACACTCATGGCTCGAGAATGTCATATGATATACTGTATCGTACGCGATACTATTGAGGCGGGATCACCGACTATTATATTTATATTTATATATATCGACTCAGATTTAGGTGGTTTCCATACCCCTCCCGATTGACTTGATAGTTAGATCTGTAGTTAGTATAGTAGATGTTAGACTAGACCCGAATCATACCTATTTCAAAACTAACGAATCGGGAGTATTTTAAAGACAGGCAAAAAGGGATTCTACGGATACTTTAAAAAGGCGCATCTATTCTTAAAAACACCGTAGCCCTTATTTTATTAAAAACCCCGATTCGTCTTATTTCAAATGGCATAACTGCATGACATATACACATTGATATAGATTCTACACTGTTGCATTGATTATTCGATTTCCGTATTTTTATGCTATTCGCATCGCTTTGCAGCTGTAAATGTGTTTATTGCTATATTACCATCATGCTGTTAGGACACCAGCACCATTATCGATGATGCATATGTTCCACGTACACTTGCTTGCCGGCTCACACACTTCATCATCGATAATTGCCATGTCACTACACAGTAGAATTATTGCATCAGGATATGACCCTTGCATGCGCATACTATTATTCCATGTTGCATGATATACTGTTATACTTGCATTTCCTTTATATGTCGCATACATCATGCTTTCTGATTATGCGCATTGAGATATTCGTTTCCATAATATTTCTGGATTTGGGGAACCGTGGGTATTTCAAAGAGATTTTGTAAATGTTTTAAAAACCCGGTTACCCTTGATATGATATTTCAGCTTCCACCATGAGTTTTATCGGTTCTGATATATATACCCCTAAGAGGAGGCGTCGAGGCCGTATGAGGGTACATGGTGGGGCCCGGAGTACCCCGGGGAAAGAAAGGGATGTCGATGTGCCATGAGCCGATGAGCCTGGCTGGGGAACCATACTGTCCGGTGATATTACCTTTTACTCGGCGGTTATCTTGGGGATACCGATCGGAGTTATGTATGTATGATACGTCGAAATTCGAGGGTCAAAGCTGGGCACTCGGGTTTTGAGATAGCGTATGATACGTACCTATCAAGGCTAGTCTTGGTGACAGTGCCTGATAGATGAGGATTTACGTGCCGATGCTAGGCACTGGTTTCATGATGTTTTCGAGTGTCGATACTAGGCACTCAGGTTCCATGATTTTGATTATATCCTCATATTTACATGCATGATGCTTATTGTCATTGGGTGATACGTGGACGGGATCCACATACATACAGACTTTGATTTCATTGATCATACTTCATATGTATATATAACAGGGTATGAGGATGCTGTTATATATACCCTTACACCAATATTAGTGGAATGGGACGCTAATATATGTGTATTGATATCAATTTAAATACTTCATCATACTTATTCATGCTGATATATCTTATATTTATGACATGTTATTACCTGAGGCACTGGCACGAGTACTTGCTACTACCTACATGTTTAGATGTTACATTGCCACCTTATCATGCTTCAGACTTACTCTTTGAGGTTTATATTATATCTGATCGTATTGACCTAGGATTATGTCATGCATTTGATTTCTGCTTGTAGATATTTTCTATTCACGAGTTGGCAACTCACCCTCGTTGTGCCACAGTTCCTGCAGGTTTTGCCGTACAGGTTCCATAGTGGCATTTCTGGCACACTGCTTCCTTTGCGGGTGAATTGCATTTGGTAGGTGGGTTCTTTTGCATCAGAACCACCATTGTATATGTATTATTCATTTATATCTAGAAATTCCATCAACCAAAACTTGTATATTGTTTCAGACTTAGACACTAGTGATGTATTATTTCGACCTTAGAGTCGCGTGTAGTAGTATTACGGTTTTCATGTTATTTTGAGTTTCTTTTTGAGTTTTGATCCACGCCATTCGGCGTTGTATATTATATTGCTTGCGTGGTTGTGACCGTCGATTTACGAAGAGCTAGCTCCAGCTTGGGGATGCCTTTTATCATTGCATATATATTATTCTTGTTATACCCCGTTCGGGGCCAGTATTTACAAAGGAAACTCTGCCGAAATTTTTAGAAAAGACTATACATTTTAAAAATGCATATTCGGCTTAGTTATTTAAAAACCTTGACTTCAAAACATGTTTTCTTCACTTCTTTAAACTAGTTTTCTTTATTTACTCCTTAAAATGGTTTTAGATTTCTGGGCTTTTTAGCTTACTTAGATTAGATGGGGTCCTATAGACTTCATATGATTCAAGTGCCAGTCACGGGCTATTTCGGGTCGTGACAAGATCCAAAACTTAGAGGGAGAATTGAGTTTAGAGAATTTAATTCTCCCAAATTTATAGGAATTTAATTCCTCCAAGATAAAACCAGGGTTTAACCCTATATGAGATTTTAATTCTCCCAAATTTATAGGAATTTAATTCCTCCAAGATAAAACTAGGGTTCAACCCTATATGAGAATTTAATTCTCCTCAGATTCAGAGGAATTTAATTCCTCCAAGACAGGCAAAACTAGGGTTTAACCCTATATGAGAATTTAATTCTCCCAAATTTACAGGAATTTAATTCCTCCAAGATTGAACTAGGGTTTAACCCTATATGAGAATTTAATTCTCTCAAATTCATAGGAATTTAATTCCTCCAAGACAAAACCAGGGTTTAACCCTATATGAGAATTCAATTCTCCCAAATTCATAAAGAATTCAATTCCTCTAAATGAAATTAGGGTTTAACCCTATATAAGAATTCAATTCTTCTAAAAAAACCAATAATCAGGGTTTAACCCTATAGAGAATTTAATTCTTGCAAATAAAGAGACTTGAAAGATCTCCATGCATGTAACGAACTAGGTCACGTGTCCCCACGTGACCCCTAAACAGATCCCCCAAAAATGAGAAGAAAAAGCTTTGAGGCAATGCCTCACGTGCTCCCACGTGACCTCCAAAACAAAGAGAATAAAAGCAAAGGCAATGTCGGCTTTTGGGCGCTATCACGTGTTACCACGTGACCCCTAATAAATGCTTTAATAATCAATGTGCAAATATCCATCACGTGCCAACACGTGATGGCCAGAAGATCGAAAGTGTTTAACACTTATTTGCAGAACAAAGTAAGGGAGATCTGGCCCCACCTTTGGGTGCCCTCACGTGTCCCCACGTGACCCCTTCCTCCCTAGTGTTTAACACTAATTTGAGTGTTTCATTTCCAGTGTTTAACACTGTTTTTCTCTAGTGTTTAACACTAATTTGAGCGTTTCATTTCCAGTGTTTAACACTGTTGTCCTCTAGTGTTTAACACTATTTTAAAGCTAATTTTAGCCAAATTGGCTAAGTTTCCAGAGGCAAAAACCTTTTCTTTAACTAAATCTCAAAGTTGAGTAAAACTCAGAACTGTAATGTTTAATGCTCAGTTAAAGACAAAATGTTATCAGAGCCCTCAAACCCTGGTTTAGCATTGCTAAGTGATGAAGGGCTGAACCCAGACAAATGTTTAATGGTCCAATAAAGGGCCAACACTTCAAATCTAATTGGATTTAGCCCAAGTTGGCCATAAGTCCTCAATTCAGACTTAACCGAGCCAATGTGCTCATAATCTAATTAATTGATCTTAGTTCCAAATTGGACTACAGATCACTTAATCCACGTTGGTTTGAGGGTACATCTCTTCACTCCTCTGATATTTGTCGTTGTAATCCTTCAACGTCTTTAGAGATGTGACGGGTCCCGACAACCACACATTTCACGGACTATGACGTCCTTAACCCTGACTGTGAGGTCTTTAAACTCACGGACTATGATGTCCTTAACCTCGACCGTGATGTTTTTAAACTAACATCGGACTGTGGGGTCCTTAAACTCATGGACTATGATGTCCTTAACCTCGACCGTGATGTCCTTAATGTTTTTAAACTAACATTGGACCGTAATGTCCTTAAACTAACATTGGACCGTAATGTCCTTAAACTAATTATTGACCGCAATGTCCCTAAACTAAATAATAGAGCCCAAATGCTCTTTTGTTGGATCTAAACGATCCCGTTAAGTTGATCTTAGTCTAAAATTAGACTAATGTATCCTGAACTAACGTTTAAGTTGATCTTAGTCTCAAATGAGACTAACGTATCCTTAAACCCAACCCCAAACCCAAATCTAAGAAAATACGGATTTGGACTAATCCACGCCCTACGGGCGACAACATAAATTAGTCTCCGTATACAATCCACGGGCAACCACAAACAAAACAAACACCCACGACACGATGTGACCATCTGGAGAAGGAAAAAGTTGTTACCGCGATACGGTAGCGTAATTAACTGCAGGGGCTTGCGCCTGCAGGGAAGAGCGTCCCCACAATCAAAAACCCCTCAACGAGGGGGAATCTGACGAAGTCTGCTATATCGGCCGCATCCGTTTAAACCTTTGATACATGGTGCCATAAATCAACTTGGCATCTTCGGAGAGGTGGACGGATAGCACCAATTAGCATCTGCCCCGAAATTCAGGTAAGACGTTTGTCTTCCCGGTTTTCGGCGGGGAACAGATTCTGGCACGCCCGGTGGGACCTTTTCCTCTTTCCACTCCACACTTCGTGTGTCGTGTTTTTTCCCGCGATCAGATAACCGTGGTGTGTATGTTTGTGGTTGCCCTTACGGGAGTGGATACTGAAGCCGGTATTTCGTCTTTTCCGAGAATAGCGTTTGCTATTACTCACCCCAACTCTTGCTCTGTCATATCTGGTGGAGTCAAGTATGGACCACTTGCAGCCTCAAATCTCTGCAATCCGGCTCTTCAAGAAATCAACGGGCTACTCTTTGGGTCGATGCTCCCACCTCCCACCCTCGGTGCCTCAACGCCGATGGAGGAAGCCCAGAGGAAGTCTGTCGTCCACAGGTGGGCTCCCTAAGCAGTAGCTTTGCCGATGGAATCAGTCCTCAAACAACTGGCACATGCCAAGGACCAAGGTCGACGCAGGGGGCAGAATATTCAAGCTCTCAAAGGAAACAGGGGGCAGGCTCGGTAAGATCCTGAAGCTAATCAAATCCCGATCGTAAGAAACGGTCGACGTCGATATCAGCGTCATGCAAATGAGCTGGGGGCAGATCTCCGTATCGTCCTGTTTCAACCCCAGTGGTGAATGTTGTTGTTCCAACAGTTTCAAATTGTTGTAAAGGGTCAGACAAAGTTCTCCTACCGCAATATTGAAGAATTCTCCGTAGCCCATGGAGATCCTACAAGAGCAGAAACCAGTTCGCTCCCTGAGACAACTTTCCTCATCATATATAAGGTGTGGAGGCAGGTAAAGGGGAATCACCCCAAGACGGATCCTGATACAGCTGTTCCTCCCAAAACCAAAGCGACTTTTCACAAAAAAGAGAGGCTCAATAAAGCTCAAGTGCCCGAAGCAAACTCCAAAGGCCAAAACTCCAAACACCCCGAGCAAGCAGACAAGGTCTCTCACCCAGACTATTGCTCCTATCACCGAGCAATAGGACATCCTCTCGAAGACTGCTTCACCTTCAAGAACTGGGTTGAAGACCAGTATCAACTCGGCAGATTCGCTCTATCCAACAGTTGGAGGGTAAGCCCGCCACAGAAGCATGAACCAAAAGCGACGCGTATAGCGAGAGCAGAACCAGATCAACATCGATCTTAGAAAAGATCTCGTACCTGTCACGCGATAACGCTGTCAAAAGAAGAGCCCGAGAATATGGATGACCTCCCCTGGTGCTTCGAAAACAATGATGGTGAGATGATCTCAGAGTTTCCACCGGCGCCAAAAGAGCTGGAAGATAGGATACATACTACTGCAGATAAACTCAAGAAAATTGACTTGGGGACGACAAATGACCCACGACCGACGTTCGTCAGCGAACTTTTGTCTGAAGAAAAGATGGCTACGCTTAAAGACGTGCTCATGCAGTATAAAGATTGCTTTGCATGGAACTATTCCGAGATGCCAGGACTCGATCCAGAGATTGCTGTCCACAAATTGGCAATTTCTCCAGACGTCAAGCCGATCAAACAAGCACCGAGAAGAATGCGGCTCGAGCTTGAGATGAGCATCAATGCCGAGGTCAAGAAGCTAATCGATTCCGGCTTTATCCAAGAAGTTCAGTATCCTGACTGGATCGCCAACATTGTCCCAGTGATGAAGAAAAATGGGACGGTGCGCATATGTGTGGACTTTCGGGATCTTAACAAAGCTTGCCCGAAGGACGACTTTCCAGTACCGGTCACTGAGCTGATGATAGATAATACGTCCATTCATGGAGTTTTCTCCTTCATGGACGGCTCATCAGGATATAATCAGATAAAGATGCATCCCGAGGACCAAAAGCACACGGCTTTCCGGACCCTTTTGGGCATATTCTGTTACAAGGTAATGCTGTTCGGTCTAAAGAACGCCGGTGCCACCTATCAGAGGGCCATGACGAAGATCTTCGATGACCTCATACATGAAATCGTCGAATGCTATATCGACGACCTCGTAGTTAAAAGCAAATCATACAAGGAACATTTAGA
Organism: Agapanthus africanus; assembly: GCA_030015575.1. Taxonomy (NCBI): domain Eukaryota; kingdom Viridiplantae; phylum Streptophyta; class Magnoliopsida; order Asparagales; family Amaryllidaceae; genus Agapanthus; species Agapanthus africanus. The sequence goes on from JASDDO010000029.1 coordinate 415,864,569, forward strand.
GCATCTGAAGATCGTGTTTCAGCGCCTTCGGAAATACAACTTGAAGATGAACCCTCTCAAATGTGCGTTCGGAGTTTCCTCGGGCAAATTCCTAGGATTCATTGTCCGACACCGAGCCATCGAGATAGATCTGTCAAAGATCAAGGCGATTATGGAAATGCTTCCGCCAAGGACCCTCAAGCAGCTGCGGTCTCTCCAAGGAAAACTCGCATATATCCGGCGATTTATAGCCAATCTCTCAGGCAAGTGCCATCCTTACAGTCACCTAATGAAAAAGGGAACCCCGTTCGTCTGGGATCACAAATGCCAAAGCGCACTGGACGAAATCAAGCAATAACTGCAGAATCCGCCAGTGCTGGCCGGAAAACCTCTCGTCCTGTATACGACAGCCCTCGAAGGTTCTTTAGGCGCGCTGTGAGCACAAGAGAACGACCAAGGGAAAGAAAGAGCTCCCTACTATCTGAGTCGAGTTCTCCTGGGGGCAGAAAGCAATTACTCTCCCATTGAAAAACACTTCCTGGCGTTGATCTTCGCGATAACGAAGCTCAGGCACTATGCGTTGGCGCATGAAATCCGTCTCATATCGAAGGTGGATCCTGTTTCCTGGTTTAAAATCAGGAAAAACCTACGGAGGAGGCATCACGTGCTAACACGTGACCAGCGGTCACGTGTTGACACGTGACATTTAAAAGCAGCGGCACAAGGCACATTCATTCCCTGAGTAAATCAAGAGAAAAGCTCCAGAACAGGCATCACGTGTGCACACGTGACCAGTGGTCACGTGTTGGCACATGATGACCAAGCAGTGGCAAAGAACAGAGCGCAGAAGGAAGGGAAGCCCATTCCGGGAGGGTCACGTGCCAACACGTGACCAGGGGTCACGTGCGCACACGTGACCAACGGTCACGTGGCTACACGTGACCAGCTTCAAGAGCCTTATTTTTATGACAGAATTAAATTCTGAGAAAAGATCTCTCAAGTCTTTCCAAAGTGGAAAAGAATTGTTTGGAACCATTGGATTAAAAATCTAAAGGTGATTAAATATCACCGATTTATGGAAAAATCTTAGACTTGGAAAGATTTCTCCCTTAAATCTAACCGAAATAACAAAGAGATATCTTTGGATTTAAAATCCAATGGTGAATAAAATTTACCTAATAATCCAAAGGCCCAGATGAATGACAAATGTAAATCAAATCTCTCAATAAACAAATCAAATCTTTCAATGAAAGATTCACTAAAACTGATTGATTCTTTTCCTTCTCCTATAAATAGGAGCCAAAAGAGAGGAGAGACAGACGGAAAGAGAGAAATAGAGACTTGAGATTTTAGAAGAATTTGATCCTCTACAAAAGAAAACTCTAAGTAAGAAAGGAGAGGTTTCAAAGGAGAATTTAATTCTCAAAAGAGTTTAACTCTTATATAAAAGTAAGAACTTAGTTCGTTCTCTAGTTGAGGATCTGCAAAGTGCACATCTCCCCATGAATTGAGAATTTAATTCTCATTGGGTTGAGATCATGCCATGCAGATCCAAAATGTAGAAGAGGAATTGAGTTTTGAGAATTTAATTCTCACAGAACTATAGGAATTTAATTCCTTTGACATAAAGTTAGGGTTTAACCCTACATCATAGGAATTTAATTCATTCAAAATCAACAGAATTAGGGTTTAATCCTAATTGAGAACTTAATTATCTCAAGCTCACAGGAATATAATTCCCTTAAGAAAAGAAGTTAGGGTCCCACCTTATGCCAGAATATAATTCTTTTACATATGGGAATTCAATTCCTTTAAAAGAAATTAGGGTTTTACCCTATAGAAGAATTTAATTCTTAATCCTACAGAGAATTTAATTCTCAAAATAAAATGAAGAGACTTAAAAGATCTCCAAACAGGCAAAGAACCAGAGTCACGTGTTATCACGTGACCCCTGTAAAGATCCACAGAGAAGAGCTTTGAGGCAACGCCTCACGTGACCCCTAAAGCACACAAAGAAAGAGTAAAAGAAAAGAAGCTCTGGGCACCCTCACGTGTCACCACGTGACCCCTAATGAACATTCTAACCGATCAAAGCGTGAGCCCCCATCACGTGCCCACACGTGATGGCTTTCAGAATTAAAAGTGTTAAACACATATCTGTAGAACAAAATAAAGGGGATCTGGCCCCACCTTTTGGACGCCTCGCGTGCTCCCACGTGATCTCTTCTCTGACAATATCCAACATTAAACTGATGCTTTGCTCCCAGTGTTTAACACTGATTTTCTTAGTGTTTGAAAGTAACTTGGAAAACTCTAGTTCCAGTGTTTGACACTGATTTGCCTTAGTGTTTAACACTAATTGAAAAATTCTACTTGCAGTGTTTAACACTGATTTGCCTTAGTGTTAAACACTAACTTGGAATCTCTGTCTCCAGTGTTTACCACTGATTTGCTTTAGTGTTTAACACTAATTTGAAAGCCATGTTGCTAGTGTTTAACACTGATTATCTTTTAGTGTTTAACACTAACTTGCTAATCTTGATCCCAGTGTTTAACACTGTTAGTCTTTAGTGTCTAACTCTAGCTTTAGCCCAATTGGCTAAGTTTCTAGAGGCAAAGCCTCTCCTTCAATAGACCAACAGAGGGCCAATATTTTAAACATGAGTGGACTTAGCCCAAGATGGCCATAAGTCCTCAATTCAAACTTAATTGGGCTAATGGGCTCATAACATAAGTAATTGGTCTTGACCCCAAACTGGGCCAAAGATCATTTAATCTACCTCGGTTTAAGGGTACATCTCTTCACTCCTTTGATACTTGGCGTTGTAATTCCTTAACGTCTTCAAAGAGGTGACGGGTCCCGATAACCACACATTGATACGGACTGTGGGGTCCTTAAAATCATGGACTATGAGGTCCTTAACCTTGACCGAGACGTCTTAAAACTAACGCCGGACTGTGGAGTCCTTAAATCCATGGACTATGAGGTCCTTAACCTTGACCGGGATGTCTTAAAACTAACAACGGACTATGAGGTCCTTAACCTTGACCGGGATGTCTTAAAACTAACAACGGACTATGAGGTCCTAAACCTTGACCGCAACGTCTTAAAACTAACATTGGACCGCAATGTCCTTAAACTACCCATTGACCGCAATGTCACTAAACTAAACAACAGGGCTCCCCTAATTGCTCTCTTGTTGGATCTAAACGATCCCGTTAAGTTGATCAATCGGACTAATGCATCCTTAACAAACGTTTAAGTTGATCTTAGTCTCAAATGAGGCTAACGTATCCTTAAGCCTAACCCCCAAACCCAAATCTAAGAAAGATATGGATTTGGACTAGTCCACGCCCTACGGGCGACGACATAACTCAGTCTCCGTATACAATCCACGGGCAACCGAACACAAAACAAACACACACAACACGAAGTGACCATCTAGAGAAGGAGAAAGTTGTTACCGCAATGCGGTAGCGTAATTAACTGCAGGGGCTTGCGCCTGCAGGGAAGAGCGTCCCCACAATCAAAAACCCCTCAAACGAGGGGGAATCTGATGAAGTCTGCTACATCGGTCGCATCCGTTTACACCTTCAATACATGGTGCCATAAATCAACTTGGCATCTTCGGAGAGGTGGACGGATAGCACCAATTAGCATCTGCCCCGAATCTCGGGCAAGACGTCTTCACGTCGTCGCCGCCGTTCGGAGGGGAACAGATTGTGGCACGCCCGGTGGGACCTTTTCCTTTTTCCACTCCACACTTCGTGTGTCGTGTTCGCGAACCAAACACAGTTCGCTAATGGTTGCTCTTGGGTTTCAAGGTACTAAGATTTGGCGTTTTGCTTATTGCAGAAAGCAAAAAATCAATGGCGTCCACTTGTGCGAAACGCTCCAGCTGCAACTGCAACCGGCGCTCCGCCTCACCAGGGGGTATAGCCTACGGGCCCCAAGCTGCTTCGCTATTCACGATGCCCGTGGAACAGGTCACTCAAGCCACCACAAGATTGTTTTTCGGGACCATGCTCCCACCAACGAGCCTCACCGCTCCTGTGCTGACACCGGAAGCTCCCAAGAAGTCGGTTTTTGATCGGCTTATACCTACCGCGGCCCCTCTCAACGGGTCGCCCAACACCAGCGCCTCGGTCTTCTCCAGACTGGGCCAGAGCTCCTGTGGGCCCGCAATGGAGCCTGCAATCCCGGAGAAGGCTGTGTTTCCTGATTTAAAATCAGGAAAGCTTCTGGGAAAAGCTTCAGAAGAGAGTCACGTGCTTACACGTGACTAGCGGTCACGTGTTGGCACGTGACACCTAAAAACATCATCAAGTCAAGTTCAGTTTCCTGACTACGTTGAAGAAAATGGGCTTCAGAAAGAGTCACGTGCTCCCACGTGACCAGGGTCACGTGGCGACACGTGACATTTAAATGCAAGCGTCAAAGGCACACCAGTTCCCTGATCAAGTCAAGGAAAAGGCTTCAGAAGAGGTCACGTGCTCCCACGTGACCAGGGTCACGTGTTGGCACGTGACGTTCAAGGCAGCAGACTCGTTCTCCAAAAGAACCAAAGAAAGAGAGTTCAAACAAGGGTCACGTGCTCACACGTGACCAGGGGTCACGTGGTAGCACGTGACGTTTAAGCAGTAATCAGAAGACAGAGCGCAAAGGAAAGGAAAAGGCTCATTCCAAGGGGGGTCACGTGCTCACACGTGACCATGGGTCACGTGGTCACACGTGACCGGCTTTCAAAGCCCATTTTGTCAACAGAATTAAATTCTGAGAGAAATTCAAATCTTTCCAAAGGAAAGCAACTATCTGGACCCAATCAAATTAAAGATTCAGAGGTGATGAAATATCATCTATCTATGGGAAAATCTCGGGTTTGGAAAGATTTCCCCTTTAAATCTAACCAAAATAACAAAGGAGAATCTCTGGATTTAAAATCCAATGGTGAATAAAATTCACCTAATAATCCGAAGGTCCAAAACGAATAATGGATGCAAATCAAATATCTCAACGAAGATTCGTCAAAAACTGATTGATTCGCTTGCTTCTCCTATAAATAGGAGCCAAGATACAGAGATATAGAGAGACGCAGAGAAAAAAAAAGAGAAAAGAAAGAGAGCTTCGATACTTGGAGAACTTGGATCTTCTGCAAAAAACCCTAGGTAAGAAAGGGAAAAGCTCCTTGAAAGAAGAAGAGAATTTAATTCTCAACAGAGTTTAACTCTGATACATAAAAACAGAAGAACATATTTCTTCTCTCTTTGACAGAGGATCTGCAAAGTGCACATCTCCCCTTAAGGTTGAGAATTTAATTCTCAATGGGTCGAGATCCTGCCATGCAGATCCAAAACATAGAGAGGGAATGCAAGCATGAGAATTTAATTCTCACAGAACTATAGGAATTTAATTCCTTTAAAATAAAATTAGGGCTTGACCCTGTATCATGGGAATTTAATTCCTTCAGAATAAAAAGAAACAGGGTTTAACCCTAATTAAGAACTTAGTTCTGTTGAAACAACGGGAATTTAATTCCCTTAATCATCATGGGAATTCAATTCCTTAAAAAAGCTTTGTTAGGGTTTAACCCTATTTGGTTCTCCACATATATGAGGAATTTAATTCCTACAGAAAATTCAGAGTTAAACTCTACTCCAGAAAACAAAGTCTTCGAAAGGAAGTAGGAATTTAATTCCTCTGAAATTTACAGTTCGAGGAATTTAATTCCTGAAAGAAGATTAACAAAGCCTCTAAACAAAATACATAGAGGCAGGGTCACGTGTCATCACGTGACCCCCCATGAGATCTACAGAAAGCCCCTTTGAGGCAGCACCCCACGTGACCCACGTGACCCTCGGCAGAAGCTCTAATACATAGGCATTTGAATGCCCATCACGTGATGGCACGTGATGCTCTGAAAGACACAATAATCTCAGAATAAATGAAGGGAGGGCGCTCTCACGTGCTGCCACGTGACCCCTCTTGTCTTAGTGTTTAACACTAAATTAAAACTCTCGAACCCAGTGTTAAAATACTGTTGGGCTTTAGTGTTCAACACTAATTAAAAAGCTTTATTTGCAGTGTTCAACACTGATTACCTTAGTGTTTAAACACTAATCTGAGATCTTCATTTGCAGTGTTCAACACTGATCTGTGTTAGTGTTTAACACTAATTTGAAAAGCCTTGTTGCTGGTGTTTAACACCAATTATCTCTTAGTGTTAAACACTAACTTGTCAACCTCATTCCCAATGTTCAACACTGACTGTTCTGTAGTGTTTAACACTAGGCTTTGGCCCAATTGGCCTAAATGGATAGAGGCAAAGCCTCTCCTGATTGGACTTAGCCCAAGATGGCCATAAGTCCTCAATTGGTGATTAACTGGTCCAATGGACTCATAACATAATTAATTCGTCTTGACCCCCAAATTGGGCCAAGGACTATTTAATCCATTCCGGTTCTAGGGTACATCTCTTCACTCCTTTGATACTTGGCATTGTAATCCCTCAATGTCTTCAAAGAGGTGACGGGTCCCGACGACCACACATTGATATGGACTGTGGGGTCCTTAAACTCATGTCTAATGCAAATTTCTGGTTACGTGGAACGCGGATAATGTCACTCTTTGACCCCGTGGAAAACGTCCAGAGCGGAGCCTGGTCCTCGCCAAGCACGGCAGTGAACCCGTGTGAAGCATCCAGAGCACATACCGGACTGTGGGGTCCTTAAACCCATGGACTACGACGTCCTTAACCTTGACCGAGATGTCTTAAAACTAACAATGGACTGTGGGGTCCTTAAACCCATGGACTACGACGTCCTTAACCTTGACCGAGATGTCTTAAAACTAACAACGGACCGCAATGTCGTTAAACTACCCATGGACCGCAATGTCCTTAAACTACCCGTGGACCGCAACGTCTTTAAACTAGAACAATAGAGCCCCGCATGCTCTTTTGTTGGATCTAAACGGTCCCGTTTAAGTTGATCTTAGCCTCAAAGATGGCTAACGTATCCTTAAACCTTCAAACAAAGTGGACTATGAATCCCCCCAATTAACCCTGGCTCGAGGGTACATCTCTGAACTCCTCTGACATCCGTCGTTGTAATCCTTCAACGTCGTCAGAGAGGTGATGGGTCCCGACGGCCATACATTCATGGACCACTATGTCCCTAAACTGGAACATTAGAGTCCAAACGCTCTTTTGTCGGATCTAAACGATCCCGTTAAGTTGATCTTAGTCACAAAATTAGACTAACGCATCCTTAACAAACGTTTGAGTTGATCTTAGCCTCAAGTATGGGTGACGTATCCTCAAACCAAACCCCCAAACCCAAATCTAAGATAATACGGATTTGGACTAGTCCACGCCCTACGGGCGACGACATACCTCAGTCTCCGTAAACAATCCACGGGCAACAAAACACAAAACAAACACCCACGACACAAAGTGACCAGCTGGAGAAGGAGAAAATTGTTACCGCAATGCGGTAGCGTAATTAACTGCAGGGGCTTGCGCCTGCAGGGAAGAGCGTCCCCACAATCAAAAACCCCTCAAACGAGGGGGAATCTGACGAAGTCTGCTACATCGGACGCATCCGTCTAAACCTTCGATACATGGTGCCATAATTCAACTTGGCATCTTCGGAGAGGTGGACGGATAGCACCAATTAGCATCTGCCCCGAACCTCAGGCAAGACGTCATGTCGCGCCGTCTTTCGGAGGGGAACAGATTCTGGCACGCCCGGTGGGACCTTTTCCTCTTTCCACTCCACACTTCGTGTATCGTGACTCGCGAACCAATCGCGGTTCGCCAATGGTTGCCCTTGGGTTTCAAGATACTAAGAATTGGCGTCTTGCTTATTGCAGAAGGCAAAGGATCGATGGCTTCTACTTCCGAGAAATTCTCCAACTGCTCAGGCTGCAATCGCAACCAACGCTCTGCCTCGCCAGGAGGTATAGCCTACGGACCCCAAGCTGCTTCGCTATTCACAATGCCCGTGGAAAAGGTCACTCGCGCCACCACAGGATTGTTCTTTGGGACCATGCTCCCGCCGACAAACTTCACCGCTCCAATGCTGACAATGGAAGCTCTCAAGAAGTCGGTCTTTGATCGTCTTACCCCTGCCGCGGCTCCTCTCAACGAGTCGCCCAGCGTCAACGCCTCGGTCTTCTCTAGATTGGGCCAGAAATCCTTCGAACCCATCATGGGACCTACAATCTCAGAGAAGGCTGCTTCTAAGAAGGTGCCCGCTCCTGCCCCCGAAGTCGTCAAGGCAGCTTCTTCGGCCAAAAGGTCGGTCTTTACAAGATTAACGGCTTCAGCTCCCGCTCCTACTGCCCAAAGGACATCGGTCTTTGACAGGCTAATGCCAACTGCGACCCCCCACCCAGACAGGGGGCAAGACGAAACCATTCTTACCGCTGACCCTACACCGTCCGCTCGACACGCTCGACGTCGCCATTGGCGCCGAGTAAGGAAGGCTGGGGGCAATTCCCCCTCCGGGTTGACTCCATCGGCCCCGATGGCAGAGGTTAATGCTGCTGTTCCAACTGGGAACAGCTTTGAAATGCTAAATAAGGTGCAAAGGAATTCTCCTACGGCAGTGCTGAAGAGGTCTCCTCCCTCATTAAAAAAGGTTGTCGAAATAAAACCCGAACAACCCCGATCTCCTCAACGGCTGTCTTCCAAAATCTATAAGGTTTGGCGGCAGGCACGGGACTCGATCATCGATCCAAACTTCTCTCGCCAACACAAGAAGCTGAAAATCCAACCGGAAGCTGGTCACCAGGCTAAACCCCAAAAGGCTGTCTGGACGCCCACCTCAACGGCCCCCTCAACCTCCATGGCTCATAAAAGGAGGAGGCCACAGAAAACCCCACAGCATGCAACGACGGCTAAAAGCACTGAGCCCAGACGCCCTAAGTCTGGGAGCATGGTGGTCCACACTGTTTACATGGCCTCTGGAAAAGGGGAAAGCCGCACGTCTACGGGCCACCGACCGCTAACCCGATCCGTGACGAAGGCTCAAGAGCAGCAACAAAAGCTTCAAGAAATGATGAATGCTATGGCCGCGCTCACCGGGCCAAAAGAAAACCCAGAAACGTCTTCAGACGCACGCCGGGAGGAAGAAACCGATGCTGAATTCCTTCGCCGGACACTGGAGAAAAGGGACAAAGAGGCTGCTGAACAAGCGGCCAACATACAACGGATGGGCCTTCTCTTCCAAGATGTGATAGGAATGATGATCCAGCAGGACTTACCCGCCGAGGATCCCCCGATCGTTCTTGAAGACGACCGAGGAGAAACGTCAAATCCACCACCAGCCCTCTCAACGGCCAAGGAGGAGGCAATCTCTAAGGCTGACTTGGCTGACTACATAGCCCAGCAAATCCGGGTTCATCACGCGACTGAGGCAGCTGGTCAAGTCGTGAAAACGGGGCGGCCGTATCCGAGCTGGTACGACCAAATCAAATACCCGCAAGGCTATACGATACCAAAATTCCACGTGTATAAGGGGACCGGCAATCCCCATCAGCATGTCGCCCAGTTCCGGGCCCTCTGCGGTAACACCGGCGGTGATGATAAACTGTTGCTCCGCCAGTTCATGGGCAGCTTATCAGAAACAGCGTTCGAATGGTATTCGGAACTCCCGAACGATTCTATCAAAACGTTCGCTAAAATGGAGTTGTTGTTCACTCAGCGATTCGCAAGTGCCAGCGAACGCACTCCAATAACTGCACTTATTAACGCCAGGGTAAAACCGGGCGAAACCTGGGTCCAGTACGCTATACGCTGGCGGAACTTGTGGTCGAGATGTGAGCAACGCATTGAGGAAGCACCTGCGGTGGGCATGTTCGTGGGAACTCTAGACCCTCACGCAACTATCTCCCAGTTTATGATGTTCTTTAAGCCAACCACATTCCAGGCTCTGATCGACAAGTTGGCTCAGATGGACCAGATGGGTCATAGACCACCTACACCGAAGTCGGAACCTCGGAATGACAAGGGTAAAGGGAGGGCAACCTTTGTTGCGAATGCCCAGCAGCAACCTAACGCCCCGAAACCGACAGATCAACTCGAGGAAAGGCGTCGGTATTATAATGAGAAGATGAAGCGTCCCTATTCGTTCCCACGGGACAAGACGAAACGGCTATTCGAGCTGGCAATACGCAACAGACTTATAAACCTGCCAAATCCAAGGCGACCGCCGCAACCCACCGAGGCGAATAACCCCAACTATTGCCCTTACCATCAAACGGTAGGCCATCCGATTGAAGATTGCTTCGTCTTCAAAGGATGGATTGAAGATCAGTACCTCCAGGGGAAGTTCGTACTGTCCGAAAAGTGGAAGGTAAACCCACCACAGCCGCATGCTCCTAGGAAAGCGGATACACCGGGGGCAACATGCTCTTTTATTGAAGAAGCTCCATGGGAGGTCGTGCTATCAACTAAAACCAAAAGAATGCTGAGAGACCTTCATGCGTGCCCTGCGATCGAATGGAAGGACCCTCTTGAACCTCAGATTATCGAAGGGATGCTAAGGCGCCGCCCGACTACAAAGACTCACGACAAGAGCCCAGATACCCACGCCCAATCGTCAAAATCTTCGAAGAAAAAGAAGAAGAAATCCAAGAAGTCCGTGAAGCCTGGAAAAGAGCACACGAACTTGCAGAAGCAAATCGACGCACTGGAAGAATACAATCAAAAGGCGCGAACCCCTGTCACACTGCAAGAGTTCCTCAACCACATCTTTCAAGAAGAAGATGATGGAGAAAGCTCGTCGGATGAATCCGAAGGATATATGGCGAGTTGTAACGTAATCTCCCATACGTTTACCGACGATGGGAAAACTCCTGGCCTTGAAAAGCTGGAGACAGAGCCTGTACCAGAGCGTGCATGGCCAACAGATGAAATGATCGACACTTTTCTGGACGAGATTCGTCTAAAATGTAAAGCGGACCAGGAGCGCGAGATGGCCACATCTGAAGGAGCCAAATGCGGGCAGCTGAACGAAAGAGTTGAACTACCAGAGCGAAAGGCATCCGAAGTAAACAAGAAGATATTCAAGACGAGAAAAAGGTTTGCCAAAGCCATGTCACTGGGGATGAAGCTACCGCCCTCGGAAGGAAACATACATGATGGGGTGGAGAGGCACCCTGATTATTGCGCATATCACCGGAAAATCTCACACCCCACGGAGGAGTGCGACGCCTTTAAGATATGGTGGCAAGGATATGTCGCTCGTCGGCAACATGTTAAGCGCATGAAACGCAAGATCCGTCGGGAGCGAAGAAGTACTGTCGATGGGCACAACAGAACGACTGGCAACTGTTACATGGTTAACGCCAGGGGGTCACAAGTTCTCACCTTTGGGAGCGACTCTGACGAAGAAATGACTCTGGGCCCTCTCTTTAAAGAATCCGTTTTGGGGAAAGAAGAAGAATCGGAGGCCTGCGAGAACATTCAGCTGCGCAATCGCACACTCTCAGAAAAGAATCTCGGGCCCGGGAATAGAAGGGATAAGGGAAAGGAAAAGGTCACTGAAGATATCACTTTAGATGACCAAGTCATGAGGGAGCTGGCTGTCAAAGACCCTCCCAGGAAGAGTAAAGTGGACTATAACATCCTCGCGCACCTAAGGAAGCTACCTTCTCAGCTTAGCATTCTCGATGCCCTCCTATTATCGAAAGAAGCGCGAGACTCACTAATTAAGGCGTTACAAGAACCCGAGCAATTCCAAGCCTTCCTCGCCACTGAAAAGATGAAGGATGAACTGGAGGAAGTGCATACGGCCGACGTCACTTTCGGTGATGAAGACCTCCTTCTCGGGACGTGCGACCACAACCGTCCCCTATATGTCTCCGGATACTGCCATGATATCAAGATAGGCAAGATCCTGGTAGATAATGGATCCTCCGTCAACCTCCTTAATGTTCGGGTGTTGAAGGAAATCTGCATGAGTGTGCAACACCTCGCTCGTGACAAAATCACTATCTCCGGTTTCGATTCACAATCGTCACGGACTCTCGGATCTGTGATACTAACATTACGCTTTGGACTTCTCGTCACAGACATCAAATTCCATGTCATTGACGCCAAGACCTGCTACAACGCCTTGCTCGGTCGTCCTTGGCTACACGAGTACAACATCATCCCTTCTACACAACATCAGTGTATGAAGTACTTTAAGGACGGTTTCGAGTATACCGTAACAGGCGAGCTGAACCCATTTTCCGTGAACGAAGTCCGCAAATACGAAGATGCGAAGTACTTTTTGCCAGATTTCGAGGATACAGAAAGGAGTCGCAATCCGGGGAACAAAACCGCAGCCACCATCCCCGTTTTCGGGAGCGATACCGAAGACGAGGAAGAGATAGTTTATGCAGGGCCATCTCAACGCAACAACTTGGGGACGCCCGCCCCCGTGTTGGTCTTCGGAAGTGATTCAGAAGATGAAGTTAATGCTGTGTTCTCCAATCGGCTGTCAACACAAGCACCCCTTGGCGATGACCATAGTTTGCAAATCACCATGGTACCGCGAGAACACTACAAGGATCTCGACACGCTTCAAGCTCACAGTGTGCAGGACCTGCAAACATTTTACATCCCTCCCAGGCGAAGGGGTGAGAAAGTGATCCTATTTTACCGATCCTCAGAGTCGAAAATAGAGAAAGAGATCTGGCATGGCGCAGATACTACACTCGACAGGCTCCAACCCATCCGTCTGCCCAGATACTATACGGATGGATTAAAGAAGCTATTGAAGCGCCAAGGAGTACCCTTAAAACAGGCTGTTCGGCAGGCTCGGTTCTACAACAAGATTTGGGATGTCCCCGGGACTCAACACAAATTGCCCAACGGGAAGATGGAAACATTCGGGCTTGGATACGCAAGAGCTGGAAAACGGGAACGGACTCACAGCAGCTACACTATATATACCTTTGATGAAGAGGAGGACGCCCTGTCAGGAGATGCCAACCACCCATCAAAACTAGACCCCGCGATTGAAGCACCGAGTCCGTCGTTTGAAGAACGAACGAACAAGCCTATCAGGAAAATGGGTCAGAGAGCTCAGGAAGACCACAACCGCGAAATGGCCATCTACGAGAAGGCCAGGACGCAACGTCTATCTCAACGTGCTGCAAAAGACAAAGACGCTTATCCTCGTCAATCCGTTGTACGAAAGGCCCGACGCAGAGATGGAAATAAATCAAGAAGCGGCTCGGGTTTGTCCCTCATGAAGAAGATGAGTCGAGCGTACTCCTTCCCCCGAGACAAAACGGGGAGGTTACTTAACCTCACCATAAAACATCAAATGATCACGCTTCCAGAGTCTAGACATCCTGAGCAAGCTAGTAAGGCTTCTCATCCGAGTTATTGCTCTTATCACCGAGCCATAGGACATCCTACCGAAGACTGCTTCACCTTCAAGAACTGGGTCGAGGACCAGTACCGACGGGGCAGATTCGCTTTATCCGACAGCTGGAATGTGACGCCACCGCAAAAGCATGAGCCCAAGGTCGCAAGAGCAAAACCGGGTCCACCTCAGTCCAGGGAGCGGGTTCGCACTTGTTATACGATTACGATATTAGGAGAAGAGCCCGAGAACGTAGATGACCTTTACCGGTGCTTTGAGAACAGCGATGATGAGGTGATCTCGGAATTTCCGCCCGCTCTGAAAGAACTGGAAGATGGTATACATACTACTGCAGATAACCTCAAGAAGATTGAGTTGGGATCGGCAGACGACCCGCGACCGACATTTGTCAGCGAGCTGTTATCCGAAGAAAAGGTGGCTGCGTTAAAGAACGTGCTTCTACGGCATAAAGATTGCTTCGCGTGGAACTACTCCGAGATGCCAGGATTGGACCCGGAGATTGCTGTGCATAGATTAGCAATATCCCCAGATATCAAGCCAGTCAAGCAGGCGCCAAGGAGGATGCGACTCGAGCTTGAAATGAGCATCAACGCCGAAGTCAAGAAGTTGATCGATTCTGGATTTATCCAAGAAGTCCAATATCCCGACTGGATTGCCAATATCGTCCCGGTAATGAAGAAGAATGGGACGGTACGCATATGCGTGGATTTCAGGGATCTCAATAAAGCCTGTCCAAAGGACGATTTCCCGGTGCCGGTAACCGAGCTAATGATAGATAACACGTCCACTCACGAGGTTTTCTCCTTTATGGACGGTTCATCAGGATACAATCAGATAAAAATGCATCCCGAAGACCAGAAGCACACCGCTTTCCGGACCCCTTTGGGTATATTTTGCTACAGGGTTATGCCCTTTGGTCTTAAGAACGCTGGCGCTACCTATCAAAGGGCCATGACAAAGATCTTTGATGACCTCATACACGACGTCGTCGAGTGCTATATCGACGACCTCGTAGTAAAGAGCATGTCATACGAAGATCATTTAAAGCATTTGGAGACTGTATTTCAACGCCTTCGGCAATATAATTTGAAAATGAATCCCCTCAAATGCGCGTTTGGAGTCTCCTCGGGCAAATTTCTGGGATTCATCGTTCGACACCGAGGTATTGAAATAGATCCGTCAAAGATTAAGGCGATCATGGAAATGCCTCCGCCAAGAACCCTCAAGCAGTTGCGGTCTCTCCAAGGGAAGCTCGCATACATCCGGCGGTTTATCGCTAATCTTTCGGGCAAATGCCGTCCTTACGGCCACCTGATGAAAAAGGGAACTCCATTCGTTTGGGATCACAAATGTCAAGGTGCACTAAACGAGATCAAGCAGTACTTGCAAAACCCTCCAGTGTTGGCTGCTCCAGTGAGGGGAAAGCCCCTCATTCTTTATACAACCGCCCTTGAAGGTTCTTTAGGCGCATTATGGGCACAAGAGAACGATCAGGGGAAAGAAAGAGCACTTTACTACTTAAGTCGAGTGCTGCTGGGGGCAGAAAGCAACTATTCCCCCATTGAAAAGCACTGCCTGGCGTTGATCTTCGCAATAACAAAGCTTAGACATTACGCATTAGCACATGAAGTCCGTCTTATTTCGAAGGTGGACCCTCTCAAATATTTGATGTCGAAAGCCATACTGACGGGACGACTTGCTAAGTGGGCCCTGCTCTTGATGGAGTTCTCGATAACGTATCAACCTCTCAAGGCAGTGAAAGGCCAGGCCATTGCCGACTTCCTCGCCGAGCACCCGATACCGGCCAATTCTCCTCTGAACTGTGTTTGCCGGACGAGCATGCATTTGATGCGATTAGCGGCGGAAGCGCCCGATGGGAACTTTATTTCGATGGAGCATCCTCCATAAAGAAACAGAAACAAGGTGTCCCAATGGTCAAATCAGGGATAGGCCTCATCTTTGCAACTCCACAAGGAGGGATAATGCGCTTCGCCTTCTCCTTAACAGAACCGAGGACAAACAATGAAGCCGAATACGAAGCTCTGATAGCAGGCCTCGAAATCGCCATCGACATGGGAATTGAAGACCTCCTTATATACGGGGATTCTCAGCTGGTCGTTAGTCAAGTAAATGGTGACTACCAAACGTGCAAACCGGAGTTGGTGAAGTACGGCGAAAAGGTGCAACAACTATTGACCCAAATTCCCTCCTATACTTTGGAGAACATACCGCGCGCGGAAAACAGCAAAGCAGACGCGTTGGCTAAACTTGCTAAAGAACTGGCTGACGAGAACCTCGATGACGTCAGAATCGTGGTACAAAGCCGTCGAGTGCTCGCCCCGGCAGAAATATCTCTGGAATCATGCGAAGAAAAGGGAACGACTGAGCAGACGACCCTACAAATAAAAGACCATGAGAAGGCCGAAGACTGGAGGGAAGTCTTCATAGACTACTTTAAGTCCCACCGAATGCCCGAAGAAGCCTCCTCAAGACATCAGCTCATGAAACGAGCTTTATCTTTCGCTTTTGTCAACGATATTCTATACAAGAGATCGTTTGATTCTCTATGGCTGAGATGCTTAGGACCTGACGAAGCAGAAAGAGTCATTCAGGAAGTTCATGACGGACTTTGCGGTTCTCACCAAGCAGGCCCGAAGATGAAGTTAAAAATTAAACGGATGGGTTATTACTGGCCCACGATGATCCAGGACTGCCTCGAGTATGCGAAGCAATGCCACTCATGCCAGATCCATGGAGACTTCATCCACCAACATCCGAATCCATTGCACCCGACGCTGGCTAGTTGGCCATTCGAAATGTGGGGGACTGACATAGTCGGCCCCATTGAGCCAGCATCATCCCGGGGACACCGCTTTATCCTGGCGACAACTGATTACTTCTCCAAATGGGCAGAAGCAGTACTACTGAAGGAAGTGAAGATGGAGAATATCCTCCATTTCTTCAAGACGCACGTCATCTATCGGTTCGGAACTCCACGGCGGATTATCTCCGATAACGGGCCGGCCTACCGAAGCCATAAGATTAGCCGCTTCGCACAGCAGCACAATATAGACTGGAGATATTCTTCAGTTTACAATCCACGAGCTAACGGTCTGGCCGAGGCTTTCAATAAGACCTTGACGAAGATCATAAAAAAGACCGTTTCCAGGAATAAGAGAGACTGGCACGAAAAGCTGCAAGAAGCCCTTTGGGCTTATCGAACTACATTCAAGACGGCCACAAACACAACGCCGTACGCGTTGGTATTTGGGACAGAAGCAGTGCTCCCCCTCGAGATAGAGTTACCCTCTCTACGAGTAGCAGTCCACCACGAGCTGACGAACGAAGAAAATGCTCACCTTCGGCTTGAGGAGCTTGATGCCCTCGATGAAACCCGGCTCATAGCACAACAACATCTAGAAGCCTACAAAGCAAAGATGACGCGCTCATACGAAAGATTGACCAGGCCGAGGACATTCCGCCAAGGCGAACTCGTACTAGTGGTCAAAAGACCTATGATCCCCAATCGTGCCAAGCGAGGAAAATTTGAGCCAAACTATGAAGGCCCGTACATCATAGACAAGGTCTACCAGGGTGGAGCCTACCTACTCATGGACATGCATAGTGAAAGGCCTTTCAGGCCAATAAACGGCCGCTTCTTGAAGAAATACCACGCTTAATAAGCCGCAGCCTGGGTCAATGATAGATGACGACGACTATGTCCGCTCACTATCTTCCTAAGCTCAGACTTTACAAGTAGCAGCCGGCCTTCCTATAACGACGGACCGAAACGTCCTTAAACTAACGGCGGACCGAAACGTCCTTAAACTAACGGCGGACCGAAACGTCCTTAAACTAACGACGGACCGAAACGTCCTTAAACTATCAACGGACCGAAACGTCCTTAAACTAACGACGGACCGAAACGTCCCTAAATTACTACCACAGCATCCTTAGGTTGACGAGATGGATAAATAAAAAAAAAAGAAAAAAAAACAACGGTATGTCCATGAGCGAAGTGGGCACGGATGAAAACCCGAAAGGGCTCCGTGAGTAAAAACAGCAGGGCTGCCGGCAAGTGTTCGTGAAAACCCGAAAGGGCGCGACCTTGTAAAAAAAAATGAATGAAAAAGAAAAAAAAAAGGGTATGTCCATAAGCAAGATGGGCACGGATGAAAACCCGAAAGGGCTCCGTGAGTAAAAACAGCAGGACTACCGGCGAGTGTTTGTGAAAACCCGAAAGGGCGCAACCTCGTTAAAAGACACTTGTAGGGTCCTCTCGACCTTGTAAGGAGAAGTCACCTGCGTGAGATCCTTACGACTCACAAAGGAGCAACACACTTAGGAATCCTCACGATTCCTAAGGAGAAAATACACTTACGAGATCCTCACGACTCGTAAAGAGAATTCTCTTATGAGACCCTTACGGCTCATGAGATTTGAAAGTCTTAAGATACAGAAACCTGAACCTGTTCTTAAGCAAATCCTCCACAACCTTCGATATTGCCCTACAAGAGGCTCAATATTGACCCTTGTATACAATCCACGGGCGCGAATAAACATTTCCCCAGCAAAGTCCAACCCTTGTAGGTCCCCTCGACCCATAAGGAGAAAGCCCTCTTGTAGGATCCTTACGACTTACAGAGGAACATACACTTAGGAATCCTCACGATCCCTAAGGAGAAAATACACCTGCAAGATCCTCACGACTTGTAGGGAGAAATACCTTTGTGAGACCCTTACGGCTCATGAAGTCAAAAGCCTTAGTCGACAGGACCTTAACCCTGTTTGCTAAGCCACCTTTGTTCAACATCGACAGAGGCAAATGATGATTCGCTCCTGGGAATATTCCAGTTGCAGCGATGCTGATGCCTAAACCGGTATCAAATCCCAAGTTCTTTCATGGCAAATGATGATTCGCTCCTGGCAACATCCCAGTTGCAGCGATGCTGATGCCGAAATCGGTGTCCAAAATCCGAGCTTGCGGCGAAAAAGCTAGCAAGCCACACATGCCTACAAAATAGCCGAAATGATGGGGCAACTTGCAATAAAAAAGCAGCAAGTAAAAATGTATGCATGAAAAATAGCCGAAATGATGGGGCAACTCGAAATAAAAAGCAGCGAGTGAAAATAAAACAAATAGCCGAAATGATTGGGCACCGCGAAAAATAGCCGAAATGATTGGGCAATCGCGACCTTCACCATATAAAAAGCTGAAATGATAGAGCATCGCGGAAAGAATAAAAAAAAAATGACGAAAGAATGAAATCTTCGCCCTACAGGTAATGTTACATCTATCCCTGTATACAATCCAGGGGCGCAAACAAAGAAGGAGTCGTACTCCTCCCCCAGGTTTCATCATGAGAGGAAGCCAAATCTCGACGGTTCACAAATAACCTGGAGATCATCTCGACGCAGAAGACACAACTTCAAGCTAAGCGGAACCGCGGCAACTCCCAGTTCCATGGCTCAGTGGTACACATATCGCCAACAGTCAAACCTCCATTCCGTGAAATGCGGATACAATCGATAAAATTCCTGGTTACGTGGAACGCGGATAATGTCACTCTTTGACCCCGTGGAAAATGTCCAGAGCGGATCCTGGTCCTCGCAGAGCATGGCAGTGAACCCGTGCAAAGCATCCAGAGCGGAGCCTAGTCCTCGCCTAACGCGGCAGTGAACCCGTGTGAAGCATCTAGTGCAAAATTCCTGGTTACGTGGAACGCGGATAATGTCACTCTTTGACCCCGTGGAAAACGTCCAGAGCGGATCCTGGTCCTCGCAGAGCATGGCAGTGAACCCGTGCAAAGCATCCAGAGCGGAGCCTAGTCCTCGCCTAACGCGGCAGTGAACCCGTGTGAAGCATCTAGTGCAAAATTCCTGGTTACGTGGAACGCGGATAATGTCACTCTTTGACCCCGTGGAAAACGTCCAGAGCGGATCCTGGTCCTCGCAGAGCATGGCAGTGAACCCGTGCAAAGCATCCAGAGCGGAGCCTAGTCCTCGCCTAACGCGGCAGTGAACCCGTGTGAAGCATCTAGTGCAAAATTCCTGGTTACGTGGAACGCGGATAATGTCACTTTTTGACCCCGTGGAAAATGTCCAGAGCGGATCCTGGTCCTCGCAGAGCATGGCAGTGAACCCGTGCAAAGCATCCAGAGCGGAGCCTAGTCCTCGCCTAACGCGGCAGTGAACCCGTGCGAAGCATCTAGTGCAAAATTCCTGGTTACGTGGAACGCGGATAATGTCATTCTTTGACCCCGTGGAAAACGTCCAGAGCGGATCCTGGTCCTCACAGAGCATGGCAGTGAACCCGTGCAAAGCATCCAGAGCGGAGCCTAGTCCTCGCCTAACGCGGCAGTGAACCCGTGTGAAGCATCTAGTGCAAAATTCCTGGTCACGTGGAACGCGGATAATGTCACTCTTTGACCCCGTGGAAAACGTCCAGAGCGGAGCCTGGTCCTCGCCAAGCACGGCAGTGAACCCGTGTGAAGCATCCAGAGCAAATACCGGACTGTGGAGTCCTTAAAATCCACGGACTATGACGTCCTTAACCTCGACCGTAATGTCTTAAAACTAACGATCAACCACCCCGATTCCCTACAGACTTTGCCTTAGTTTAAGGGTACATCTCTTCACTCCTTTGATGCCCGGCGTTGTAATTCCTCAACGTCTTCAAAGAGGTGACGGGTCCCTGCAAC
Organism: Agapanthus africanus; assembly: GCA_030015575.1. Classification (NCBI taxonomy): domain Eukaryota; kingdom Viridiplantae; phylum Streptophyta; class Magnoliopsida; order Asparagales; family Amaryllidaceae; genus Agapanthus; species Agapanthus africanus. The sequence continues at coordinate 415,884,632 of JASDDO010000029.1, forward strand.
CAAACACCGGACTGTGGAGTCCCTAAATCCACGGACTATGAGGTCTTTACGACCTGTAAGGAAGAAAAAACTCTCTTGCGAGATCTTTACGACTCTCAAGGGAAGACCCGCTTAAGGATCCTCACGATCTTTAAGAAGAAATCACACCTATGGGATCCTCTCGACCTGTAGGGAGAAAAACTCTTTATGAGACCCTCGTGGCTCGTAAAAAGCAAAAGTCTTAGGGAGCAGATCTTAACCCTGAGTCCCGAGCCACTGCTGTCCTGCAAGGAGATCAAGATAGAATATCCACAGAATACATTCAATGAAAAGGAGACACACCATTTAGAAGAAAAAAATGTATCTTTTATTCATAAACCAAAATGAGTACAAAGTACAATTTATGAAAGAAACAAAAAGAAAATACTCTCATCCACGAGTATGTACAAAAAGGAAGGGAAAGATACAAATGTCTCAAGCCGGCGGGGGATTCAGCAGCTTGGTCAGCTCATCCTGCTTTTGCTGAGCCACGGCTTCATGACGCAAGATCTCCAGAAGACGAGCCTCCGCTTGAGCTTGCTGAGCCTGATACGAAGCGAGCCGGGCTTCAAGCTCTTTCTCAGTGGCCTTATGAGCCTCAACCCTCTCACGAGTGAACATGGCAACTTTATCGGGAGCCACAACCTTATGTTCGCTACGTGTCGCCCTATCAGGCCATGAAAGCTCACTTTGCGACTACAACCTTAGAAATAGGACATACACGCTCGAGACCATATAAATGGGCTTCCGATCGATAGCAATAATCGATCCAGAACGCGCTCACACAACCCGGCATGAAAAGCAACGAAAAACTTTCCGATGATTGTCCTATCAAGCATGTGCTCGCAATCATATGAACATCCGAAAAAGAAATAAAATTCGAAGCTTTAATGCGCACGCGACATGACAACAATATTGATAATTGAAGAAAGTTTTCATAAAAAGGAACACAAAATTTATTCATGCAAGCAGAAACATACATACGAGTACCAAGCCTACATGGAAGTTCAACATAAAGCATACAAAAAGGAGGGACTAATGTAAAAAGGTTCTACACTAACGGAAAAGGTCACCAAACACAGGATCAACGGCACAGGGGTTGATGAAGCAAAGGACAAAATTCTCCATCTCTCTCTCCGCTTTCTCCAGCACATCGAAGCGACGATTCTCGCGAGAAGTCGCTCCCCATCGGTTGGTGCCATGATCGTCCGCGAACGCAAACATAACAGCTCACCGGGCCTTTATCTCGCTCAGCAGATGAATTGAGCAGTCCCTCAGAGCCTGAGTAATCAGGCAGGCTTCATGAAAGCCCTCGAGCTTTTCTTCCGCCGCATTAAGCATCGCCAGGGTCATCTCTGCCGGGTGAGGAGGGATGTCGGCAAGCACGGCCGTGAGGATCATCCGGAGCCAGAGAGAACCCATCGGAAGGGGAGACCCCCTACGGATCGAGAGTTCATGCATGGCTGAGTCGCATTCGTTGTCGGTAAGGAGGGGATCCACCAACCGAGCAGCAAAGCGAGGGACCATCTCCTCAATAGGAACTTCCCATGGCTGTCGGCGAGCATGAGGACGATTGCAGGCCATGGCGCTCGTTTGTTTCTCAAGACAAGATACTTCAAGATAAAAAAAATAATAATAATAATATAAATCTCTTTGTGAAAGGAAAAGAAAGCTATAGCCTCATATATAAAGAAATACATTAAGTGCTGTGCGCGGAAAATCTTGCATGGTAAGGCTATTTCTAAGGCCCAAAAAAGGAAGGGCATCTAAAATCAAGGGAATGAAACTATTTCCAAGGCCCTTTCCCTGCATCCAATATTGTGCGCTGAAAATACGGCATGAGAAAATTTTATGAACCGCCCCATCAAGGGACCCACGTGCAGAACACGTGAGACCTAAACCTGAGGTGCACTTAAAAGGAAATATATGGAGTAGTACCCTGCATATTAAGAGCACAAACAACAATAGTAGCAAAATGATAAAATCCCAGAGAAAAGGCAGGCAAACATGGGAAGACATAATAAAACTTGTCACTCATACTTCAAGAGGTTCATACAAAAATATAGAGGACACATTTACAATGGTAAAACTTCGGATGCGGGGCATGGGTTGAGAAACTCAAAATTAACTTTATCCAAGATTTTCCAAGCATTTCGAACCTCCCGGGTATGCTTCCTCTCACGATCACAAGCATCGGGGTCCTCACGAATGTCCTCCACCCTTCGATAGGCGGCAAGTATGGCCGACTGCTGGAACATCTGATGCAGGAGATCAATGAGATTATCCCGCCTTCTCTTTGAGATCAAGTGCATCAGATACACCGAGTGTACTTTATCCTCGGCAGCGTCCAATGCCCCAAGGGGCACACCAGCACAGAATAGAGGGAGAGCCTCCCTGATCGCCAGCACGATCAGCCTCAGAAGAGAAGAGCGACGGGGAAGTAGCCGATGGTCGTACTCATCAAAGCGGCTCATGATCTCGGCACATTGAGCATCGGTGAACTCCTGGTTCTGACTGCGGCCCAGTGCACGAATATTCCCATAGGAAATGATCTCGTCAAGACCATACAGATGGGCATCCATGATACCTGAAATAAAGGTCATGAGATTCATTAGAAAATTACCATTTCATTAATTGCAGGAAGAACAACCTAGGGCCAAGAGACCTCAGGAAGCCTCCGTGTGAAGAAATCAAGTCCTTCATTGGAATTAAATTCCTTATCGAGAAAAGGGAATTAAATTCCCAGAAGCATTTTGGATGGAATTAAATTCCATGGATTTGAACCGTCATCATCATCTCCCCAAAGATCATCTAAACCCTAAGAGATCTACAGTTGAAAGATTAAACAGTTTCATGTTCTTATGGAAAATATGAAGAAAAAAGGGTAAAAACCCTTGTTTTGGATTTAAAATCCAGAGAAATGTGAAGGTCCATCGTTGTCCAAGAACATTACCTGAGGAAAAAGGATTCCTTTCGAACAGAGTTAAACTCTGAAGATTGTTTCAAGACAGAGAACTAAGCTCTGAAAGCGAGAATTAAATTCTCAAAGAAGAAGTTCTCAGAATAAGAAGATGAACAAAGTGAAGGCTCCTATGAAGAGACAGAGGTATTTATAGAAGACGATGAAAACGTTTCGTCTCCCCAGATCCCTAGAAGAATCCAACGGTCGCAAGAGGTGACAGCGTTGCACTCACGTGTAGACACGTGAGAACAACGCTGTGGGGGTATTTGTTTCCTGATTTAAAATCAGGAAAGCTTCTGGGAAAAGCTTCAGAAGAGAGTCACGTGCTTACACGTGACTAGCGGTCACGTGTTGGCACGTGACACCTAAAAACATCATCAAGTCAAGTTCAGTTTCCTGACTACGTTGAAGAAAATGGGCTTCAGAAAGAGTCACATGCTCCCACGTGACCAGGGTCACGTGGCGACACGTGACATTTAAATGCAAGCGTCAAAGGCACACCAGTTCCCTGATCAAGTCAAGGAAAAGGCTTCAGAAGAGGTCACGTGCTCCCACGTGACCAGGGTCACGTGTTGGCACGTGACGTTCAAGGCAGCAGACTCGTTCTCCAAAAGAACCAAAGAAAGAGAGTTCAAACAAGGGTCACGTGCTTACACGTGACCAGGGGTCACGTGGTAGCACGTGACGTTTAAGCAGTAATCAGAAGACAGAGCACAAAGGAAAGGAAAAGGCTCATTCCAAGGGGGGTCACGTGCTCACACGTGACCATGGGTCACGTGGTCACACGTGACCGGCTTTCAAAGCCCATTTTGTCAACAGAATTAAATTCTGAGAGAAATTCAAATCTTTCCAAAGGAAAGCAACTATCTGGACCCAATCAAATTAAAGATTCAGAGGTGATGAAATATCATCTATCTATGGGAAAATCTCGGGTTTGAAAAGATTTCCCCTTTAAATCTAACCAAAATAACAAAGGAGAATCTCTGGATTTAAAATCCAATGGTGAATAAAATTCACCTAATAATCCGAAGGTCCAAAACGAATAATGGATGCAAATCAAATATCTCAACGAAGATTCGTCAAAAACTGATTGATTCGCTTGCTTCTCCTATAAATAGGAGCCAAGATACAGAGATATAGAGAGACGCAGAGAAAAAAAAAGAGAAAAGAAAGAGAGCTTCGATACTTGGAGAACTTGGATCTTCTGCAAAAAACCCTAGGTAAGAAAGGGAAAAGCTCCTTGAAAGAAGAAGAGAATTTAATTCTCAACGGAGTTTAACTCTGATACATAAAAACAGAAGAACATATTTCTTCTCTCTTTGACAGAGGATCTGCAAAGTGCACATCTCCCCTTAAGGTTGAGAATTTAATTCTCAATGGGTCGAGATCCTGCCATGCAGATCCAAAACATAGAGAGGGAATGCAAGCATGAGAATTTAATTCTCACAGAACTATAGGAATTTAATTCCTTTAAAATAAAATTAGGGCTTGACCCTGTATCATGGGAATTTAATTCCTTCAGAATAAAAAGAAACAGGGTTTAACCCTAATTAAGAACTTAGTTCTGTTGAAACAACGGGAATTTAATTCCCTTAATCATCATGGGAATTCAATTCCTTAAAAAAGCTTTGTTAGGGTTTAACCCTATTTGGTTCTCCACATATATGAGGAATTTAATTCCTACAAAAAATTCAGAGTTAAACTCTACTCCAGAAAACAAAGTCTTCGAAAGGAAGTAGGAATTTAATTCCTCTGAAATTTACAGTTCGAGGAATTTAATTCCTGAAAGAAGATTAACAAAGCCTCTAAACAAAATACATAGAGGCAGGGTCACGTGTCATCACGTGACCCCCCATGAGATCTACAGAAAGCCCCTTTGAGGCAGCACCCCACGTGACCCACGTGACCCTCGGCAGAAGCTCTAATACATAGGCATTTGAATGCCCATCACGTGATGGCACGTGATGCTCTGAAAGACACGATAATCTCAGAATAAATGAAGGGAGGGCGCTCTCACGTGCTGCCACGTGACCCCTCTTGTCTTAGTGTTTAACACTAAATTAAAACTCTCGAACCCAGTGTTAAAATACTGTTGGGCTTTAGTGTTCAACACTAATTAAAAAGCTTTATTTGCAGTGTTCAACACTGATTACCTTAGTGTTTAAACACTAATCTGAGATCTTCATTTGCAGTGTTCAACACTGATCTGTGTTAGTGTTTAACACTAATTTGAAAAGCCTTGTTGCTGGTGTTTAACACCAATTATCTCTTAGTGTTAAACACTAACTTGTCAACCTCATTCCCAATGTTCAACACTGACTGTTCTGTAGTGTTTAACACTAGGCTTTGGCCCAATTGGCCTAAATGGATAGAGGCAAAGCCTCTCCTGATTGGACTTAGCCCAAGATGGCCATAAGTCCTCAATTGGTGATTAACTGGTCCAATGGACTCATAACATAATTAATTCGTCTTGACCCCCAAATTGGGCCAAGGACTATTTAATCCATTCCGGTTCTAGGGTACATCTCTTCACTCCTTTGATACTTGGCATTGTAATCCCTCAATGTCTTCAAAGAGGTGACGGGTCCCGACGACCACACATTGATATGGACTGTGGGGTCCTTAAACTCATGTCTAATGCAAATTCCTGGTTACGTGGAACGCGGATAATGTCACTCTTTGACCCCGTGGAAAACGTCCAGAGCGGAGCCTGGTCCTCGCCAAGCACGGCAGTGAACCCGTGTGAAGCATCCAGAGCACATACCGGACTGTGGGGTCCTTAAACCCATGGACTACGACGTCCTTAACCTTGACCGAGATGTCTTAAAACTAACAATGGACTGTGGGGTCCTTAAACCCATGGACTACGACGTCCTTAACCTTGACCGAGATGTCTTAAAACTAACAACGGACCGCAATGTCGTTAAACTACCCATGGACCGCAATGTCCTTAAACTACCCGTGGACCGCAACGTCTTTAAACTAGAACAATAGAGCCCCGCATGCTCTTTTGTTGGATCTAAACGGTCCCGTTTAAGTTGATCTTAGCCTCAAAGATGGCTAACGTATCCTTAAACCTTCAAACAAAGTGGACTATGAATCCCCCCAATTAACCCTGGCTCGAGGGTACATCTCTGAACTCCTCTGACATCCGTCGTTGTAATCCTTCAACGTCGTCAGAGAGGTGATGGGTCCCGACGGCCATACATTCATGGACCACTATGTCCCTAAACTGGAACATTAGAGTCCAAACGCTCTTTTGTCGGATCTAAACGATCCCGTTAAGTTGATCTTAGTCACAAAATTAGACTAACGCATCCTTAACAAACGTTTGAGTTGATCTTAGCCTCAAGTATGGCTGACGTATCCTCAAACCAAACCCCCAAACCCAAATCTAAGATAATACGGATTTGGACTAGTCCACGCCCTACGGGCGACGACATACCTCAGTCTCCGTAAACAATCCACGGGCAACAAAACACAAAACAAACACCCACGACACAAAGTGACCAGCTGGAGAAGGAGAAAATTGTTACCGCAATGCGGTAGCGTAATTAACTGCAGGGGCTTGCGCCTGCAGGGAAGAGCGTCCCCACAATCAAAAACCCCTCAAACGAGGGGGAATCTGACGAAGTCTGCTACATCGGACGCATCCGTCTAAACCTTCGATACATGGTGCCATAATTCAACTTGGCATCTTCGGAGAGGTGGACGGATAGCACCAATTAGCATCTGCCCCGAACCTCAGGCAAGACGTCATGTCGCGCCGTCTTTCGGAGGGGAACAGATTCTGGCACGCCCGGTGGGACCTTTTCCTCTTTCCACTCCACACTTCGTGTATCGTGACTCGCGAACCAATCGCGGTTCGCCAATGGTTGCCCTTGGGTTTCAAGATACTAAGAATTGGCGTCTTGCTTATTGCAGAAGGCAAAGGATCGATGGCTTCTACTTCCGAGAAATTCTCCAACTGCTCAGGCTGCAATCGCAACCAACGCTCTGCCTCGCCAGGAGGTATAGCCTACGGACCCCAAGCTGCTTCGCTATTCACAATGCCCGTGGAAAAGGTCACTCGCGCCACCACAGGATTGTTCTTTGGGACCATGCTCCCGCCGACAAACTTCACCGCTCCAATGCTGACAACGGAAGCTCTCAAGAAGTCGGTCTTTGATCGTCTTACCCCTGCCGCGGCTCCTCTCAACGAGTCGCCCAGCGTCAACGCCTCGGTCTTCTCTAGATTGGGCCAGAAATCCTTCGAACCCATCATGGGACCTACAATCTCAGAGAAGGCTGCTTCTAAGAAGGTGCCCGCTCCTGCCCCCGAAGTCGTCAAGGCAGCTTCTTCGGCCAAAAGGTCGGTCTTTACAAGATTAACGGCTTCAGCTCCCGCTCCTACTGCCCAAAGGATATCGGTCTTTGACAGGCTAATGCCAACTGCGACCCCCCACCCAGACAGGGGGCAAGACGAAACCATTCTTACCGCTGACCCTACACCGTCCGCTCGACACGCTCGACGTCGCCATTGGCGCCGAGTAAGGAAGGCTGGGGGCAATTCCCCCTCCGGGTTGACTCCATCGGCCCCGATGGCAGAGGTTAATGCTGCTGTTCCAACTGGGAACAGCTTTGAAATGCTAAATAAGGTGCGAAGGAATTCTCCTACGGCAGTGCTGAAGAGGTCTCCTCCCTCATTAAAAAAGGTTGTCGAAATAAAACCCGAACAACCCCGATCTCCTCAACGGCTGTCTTCCAAAATCTATAAGGTTTGGCGGCAGGCACGGGACTCGATCATCAATCCAAACTTCTCTCGCCAACACAAGAAGCTGAAAATCCAACCGGAAGCTGGTCACCAGGCTAAACCCCAAAAGGCTATCTGGACGCCCACCTCAACGGCCCCCTCAACCTCCATGGCTCATAAAAGGAGGAGGCCACAGAAAACCCCACAGCATGCAACGACGGCTAAAAGCACTGAGCCCAGACGCCCTAAGTCTGGGAGCATGGTGGTCCACACTGTTTACATGGCCTCTGGAAAAGGGGAAAGCCGCACGTCTACGGGCCACCGACCGCTAACCCGATCCGTGACGAAGGCTCAAGAGCAGCAACAAAAGCTTCAAGAAATGATGAATGCTATGGCCGCGCTCACCGGGCCAAAAGAAAACCCAGAAACGTCTTCAGACGCACGCCGGGAGGAAGAAACCGATGCTGAATTCCTTCGCCGGACACTGGAGAAAAGGGACAAAGAGGCTGCTGAACAAGCGGCCAACATACAACGGATGGGCCTTCTCTTCCAAGATGTGATAGGAATGATGATCCAGCAGGACTTACCCGCCGAGGATCCCCCGATCGTTCTTGAAGACGACCGAGGAGAAACGTCAAATCCACCACCAGCCCTCTCAACGGCCAAGGAGGAGGCAATCTCTAAGGCTGACTTGGCTGACTACATAGCCCAGCAAATCCGGGTTCATCACGCGACTGAGGCAGCTGGTCAAGTCGTGAAAACGGGGCGGCCGTATCCGAGCTGGTACGACCAAATCAAATACCCGCAAGGCTATACGATACCAAAATTCCACGTGTATAAGGGGACCGGCAATCCCCATCAGCATGTCGCCCAGTTCCGGGCCCTCTGCGGTAACACCGGCGGTGATGATAAACTGTTGCTCCGCCAGTTCGTGGGCAGCTTATCAGAAACAGCGTTCGAATGGTATTCGGAACTCCCGAACGATTCTATCAAAACGTTCGCTAAAATGGAGTTGTTGTTCACTCAGCGATTCGCAAGTGCCAGCGAACGCACTCCAATAACTGCACTTATTAACGCCAGGGTAAAACCGGGCGAAACCTGGGTCCAGTACGCTATACGCTGGCGGAACTTGTGGTCAAGATGTGAGCAACGCATTGAGGAAGCACCTGCGGTGGGCATGTTCGTGGGAACTCTAGACCCTCACGCAACTATCTCCCAGTTTATGATGTTCTTTAAGCCAACCACATTCCAGGCTCTGATCGACAAGTTGGCTCAGATGGACCAGATGGGTCATAGACCACCTACACCGAAGTCGGAACCTCGGAATGACAAGGGTAAAGGGAGGGCAACCTTTGTTGCGAATGCCCAGCAGCAACCTAACGCCCCGAAACCGACAGATCAACTCGAGGAAAGGCGTCGGTATTATAATGAGAAGATGAAGCGTCCCTATTCGTTCCCACGGGACAAGACGAAACGGCTATTCGAGCTGGCAATACGCAACAGACTTATAAACCTGCCAAATCCAAGACGACCGCCGCAACCCACCGAGGCGAATAACCCCAACTATTGCCCTTACATCAAACGGTAGGCCATCCGATTGAAGATTGCTTCGTCTTCAAAGGATGGATTGAAGATCAGTACCTCCAGGGGAAGTTCGTACTGTCCGAAAAGTGGAATGTAAACCCACCACAGTCGCATGCTCCTAGGAAAGCGGATACACCGGGGGCAACATGCTCTTTTATTGAAGAAGCTCCATGGGAGGTCGTGCTATCAACTAAAACCAAAAGAATGCTGAGAGACCTTCATGCGTGCCCTGCGATCGAATGGAAGGACCCTCTTGAACCTCAGATTATCGAAGGGATGCTAAGGCGCCGCCCGACTACAAAGACTCACGACAAGAGCCCAGATACCCACGCCCAATCGTCAAAATCTTCGAAGAAAAAGAAGAAGAAATCCAAGAAGTCCGTGAAGCCTGGAAAAGAGCACACGAACTTGCAGAAGCAAATCGACGCACTGGAAGAATACAATCAAAAGGCGCGAACCCCTGTCACACTGCAAGAGTTCCTCAACCACATCTTTCAAGAAGAAGATGATGGAGAAAGCTCGTCGGATGAATCCGAAGGATATATGGCGAGTTGTAACGTAATCTCCCATACGTTTACCGACGATGGGAAAACTCCTGGCCTTGAAAAGCTGGAGACAGAGCCTGTACCAGAGCGTGCATGGCCAACAGATGAAATGATCGACGCTTTTCTGGACGAGATTCGTCTAAAATGTAAAGCGGACCAGGAGCGCGAGATGGCCACATCTGAAGGAGCCAAATGCGGGCAGCTGAACGAAAGAGTTGAACTACCAGAGCGAAAGGCATCCGAAGTAAACAAGAAGATATTCAAGACGAGAAAAAGGTTTGCCAAAGCCATGTCACTGGGGATGAAGCTACCGCCCTCGGAAGGAAACATACATGATGGGGTGGAGAGGCACCCTGATTATTGCGCATATCACCGGAAAATCTCACACCCCACGGAGGAGTGCGACGCCTTTAAGATATGATGGCAAGGATATGTCGCTCGTCGGCAACATGTTAAGCGCATGAAACGCAAGATCCGTCGGGAGCGAAGAAGTACTGTCGATGGGCACAACAGAACGACTGGCAACTGTTACATGGTTAACGCCAGGGGGTCACAAGTTCTCACCTTTGGGAGCGACTCTGACGAAGAAATGACTCTGGGCCCTCTCTTTAAAGAATCCGTTTTGGGGAAAGAAGAAGAATCGGAGGCCTGCGAGAACATTCAGCTGCGCAATCGCACACTCTCAGAAAAGAATCTCGGGCCCGGGAATAGAAGGGATAAGGGAAAGGAAAAGGTCACTGAAGATATCACTTTAGATGACCAAGTCATGAGGGAGCTGGCTGTCAAAGACCCTCCCAGGAAGAGTAAAGTGGACTATAACATCCTCGCGCACCTAAGGAAGCTACCTTCTCAGCTTAGCATTCTCGATGCCCTCCTATTATCGAAAGAAGCGCGAGACTCACTAATTAAGGCGTTACAAGAACCCGAGCAATTCCAAGCCTTCCTCGCCACTGAAAAGATGAAGGATGAACTGGAGGAAGTGCATACGGCCGACGTCACTTTCGGTGATGAAGACCTCCTTCTCGGGACGTGCGACCACAACCGTCCCCTATATGTCTCCGGATACTGCCATGATATCAAGATAGGCAAGATCCTGGTAGATAATGGATCCTCCGTCAACCTCCTTAATGTTCGGGTGTTGAAGGAAATCTGCATGAGTGTGCAACACCTCGCTCGTGACAAAATCACTATCTCCGGTTTCGATTCACAATCGTCACGGACTCTCGGATCTGTGATACTAACATTACGCTTTGGACTTCTCGTCACAGACATCAAATTCCATGTCATTGACGCCAAGACCTGCTACAACGCCTTGCTCAGTCGTCCTTGGCTACACGAGTACAACATCATCCCTTCTACACAACATCAGTGTATGAAGTACTTTAAGGACGGTTTCGAGTATACCGTAACAGGCGAGCTGAACCCATTTTCCGTGAACGAAGTCCGCAAATACGAAGATGCGAAGTACTTTTTGCCAGATTTCGAGGATACAGAAAGGAGTCGCAATCCGGGGAACAAAACCGCAGCCACCATCCCCGTTTTCGGGAGCGATACCGAAGACGAGGAAGAGATAGTTTATGCAGGGCCATCTCAACGCAACAACTTGGGGACGCCCGCCCCCGTGTTGGTCTTCGGAAGTGATTCAGAAGATGAAGTTAATGCTGTGTTCTCCAATCGGCTGTCAACACAAGCACCCCTTGGCGATGACCATAGTTTGCAAATCACCATGGTACCGTGAGAACACTACAAGGATCTCGACACGCTTCAAGCTCACAGTGTGCAGGACCTGCAAACATTTTACATCCCTCCCAGGCGAAGGGGTGAGAAAGTGATCCTATTTTACCGATCCTCAGAGTCGAAAATAGAGAAAGAGATCTGGCATGGCGCAGATACTACACTCGACAGGCTCCAACCCATCCGTCTGCCCAGATACTATACGGATGGATTAAAGAAGCTATTGAAGCGCCAAGGAGTACCCTTAAAACAGGCTGTTCGGCAGGCTCGGTTCTACAACAAGATTTGGGATGTCCCCGGGACTCAACGCAAATTGCCCAACGGGAAGATGGAAACATTCGGGCTTGGATACGCAAGAGCTGGAAAACGGGAACGGACTCACAGCAGCTACACTATATATACCTTTGATGAAGAGGAGGACGCCCTGTCAGGAGATGCCAACCACCCATCAAAACTAGACCCCGCGATTGAAGCACCGAGTCCGTCGTTTGAAGAACGAACGAACAAGCCTATCAGGAAAATGGGTCAGAGAGCTCAGGAAGACCACAACCGCGAAATGGCCATCTACGAGAAGGCCAGGACGCAACGTCTATCTCAACGTGCTGCAAAAGACAAAGACGCTTATCCTCGTCAATCCGTTGTACGAAAGGCCCGACGTAGAGATGGAAATAAATCAAGAAGCGGCTCGGGTTTGTCCCTCATGAAGAAGATGAGTCGAGCGTACTCCTTCCCCCGAGACAAAACGGGGAGGTTACTTAACCTCACCATAAAACATCAAATGATCACGCTTCCAGAGTCTAGACATCCTGAGCAAGCTAGTAAGGCTTCTCATCCGAGTTATTGCTCTTATCACCGAGCCATAGGACATCCTACCGAAGACTGCTTCACCTTCAAGAACTGGGTCGAGGACCAGTACCGACGGGGCAGATTCGCTTTATCCGACAGCTGGAATGTGACGCCACCGCAAAAGCATGAGCCCAAGGTCGCAAGAGCAAAACCGGGTCCACCTCAGTCCAGGGAGCGGGTTCGCACTTGTTATACGATTACGATATTAGGAGAAGAGCCCGAGAACGTAGATGACCTTTACCGGTGCTTTGAGAACAGCGATGATGAGGTGATCTCGGAATTTCCGCCCGCTCTGAAAGAACTGGAAGATGGTATACATACTACTGCAGATAACCTCAAGAAGATTGAGTTGGGATCGGCAGACGACCCGCGACCGACATTTGTCAGCGAGCTGTTATCCGAAGAAAAGGTGGCTGCGTTAAAGAACGTGCTTCTACGGCATAAAGATTGCTTCGCGTGGAACTACTCCGAGATGCCAGGATTGGACCCGGAGATTGCTGTGCATAGATTAGCAATATCCCCAGATATCAAGCCAGTCAAGCAGGCGCCAAGGAGGATGCGACTCGAGCTTGAAATGAGCATCAACGCCGAAGTCAAGAAGTTGATCGATTCTGGATTTATCCAAGAAGTCCAATATCCCGACTGGATTGCCAATATCGTCCCGGTAATGAAGAAGAATGGGACGGTACGCATATGCGTGGATTTCAGGGATCTCAATAAAGCCTGTCCAAAGGACGATTTCCCGGTGCCGGTAACCGAGCTAATGATAGATAACACGTCCACTCACGAGGTTTTCTCCTTTATGGACGGTTCATCAGGATACAATCAGATAAAAATGCATCCCGAAGACCAGAAGCACACCGCTTTCCGGACCCCTTTGGGTATATTTTGCTACAGGGTTATGCCCTTTGGTCTTAAGAACGCTGGCGCTACCTATCAAAGGGCCATGACAAAGATCTTTGATGACCTCATACACGACGTCGTCGAGTGCTATATCGACGACCTCGTAGTAAAGAGCATGTCATACGAAGATCATTTAAAGCATTTGGAGACTGTATTTCAACGCCTTCGGCAATATAATTTGAAAATGAATCCCCTCAAATGCGCGTTTGGAGTCTCCTCGGGCAAATTTCTGGGATTCATCGTTCGACACCGAGGTATTGAAATAGATCCGTCAAAGATTAAGGCGATCATGGAAATGCCTCCGCCAAGAACCCTCAAGCAGTTGCGGTCTCTCCAAGGGAAGCTCGCATACATCCGGCGGTTTATCGCTAATCTTTCGGGCAAATGCCGTCCTTACGGCCACCTGATGAAAAAGGGAACTCCATTCGTTTGGGATCACAAATGTCAAGGTGCACTAAACGAGATCAAGCAGTACTTGCAAAACCCTCCAGTGTTGGCTGCTCCAGTGAGGGGAAAGCCCCTCATTCTTTATACAACCGCCCTTGAAGGTTCTTTAGGCGCATTATGGGCACAAGAGAACGATCAGGGGAAAGAAAGAGCACTTTACTACTTAAGTCGAGTGCTGCTGGGGGCAGAAAGCAACTATTCCCCCATTGAAAAGCACTGCCTGGCGTTGATCTTCGCAATAACAAAGCTTAGACATTACGCATTAGCACATGAAGTCCGTCTTATTTCGAAGGTGGACCCTCTCAAATATTTGATGTCGAAAGCCATACTGACGGGACGACTTGCTAAGTGGGCCCTGCTCTTGATGGAGTTCTCGATAACGTATCAACCTCTCAAGGCAGTGAAAGGCCAGGCCATTGCCGACTTCCTCGCCGAGCACCCGATACCGGCCAATTCTCCTCTGAACTGTGTTTGCCGGACGAGCATGCATTTGATGCGATTAGCGGCGGAAGCGCCCGATGGGAACTTTATTTCGATGGAGCATCCTCCATAAAGAAACAGAAACAAGGTGTCCCAATGGTCAAATCAGGGATAGGCCTCATCTTTGCAACTCCACAAGGAGGGATAATGCGCTTCGCCTTCTCCTTAAAAGAACCGAGGACAAACAATGAAGCCGAATACGAAGCTCTGATAGCAGGCCTCGAAATCGCCATCGACATGGGAATTGAAGACCTCCTTATATACGGGGATTCTCAGCTGGTCGTTAGTCAAGTAAATGGTGACTACCAAACGTGCAAACCGGAGTTGGTGAAGTACGGCGAAAAGGTGCAACAACTATTGACCCAAATTCCCTCCTATACTTTGGAGAACATACCGCGCGCGGAAAACAGCAAAGCAGACGCGTTGGCTAAACTTGCTAAAGAACTGGCTGACGAGAACCTCGATGACGTCAGAATCGTGGTACAAAGCCGTCGAGTGCTCGCCCCGGCAGAAATATCTCTGGAATCATGCGAAGAAAAGGGAACGACTGAGCAGACGACCCTACAAATAAAAGACCATGAGAAGGCCGAAGACTGGAGGGAAGTCTTCATAGACTACTTTAAGTCCCACCGAATGCCCGAAGAAGCCTCCTCAAGACATCAGCTCATGAAACGAGCTTTATCTTTCGCTTTTGTCAACGATATTCTATACAAGAGATCGTTTGATTCTCTATGGCTGAGATGCTTAGGACCTGACGAAGCAGAAAGAGTCATTCAGGAAGTTCATGACGGACTTTGCGGTTCTCACCAAGCAGGCCCGAAGATGAAGTTAAAAATTAAACGGATGGGTTATTACTGGCCCACGATGATCCAGGACTGCCTCGAGTATGCGAAGCAATGCCACTCATGCCAGATCCATGGAGACTTCATCCACCAACATCCGAATCCATTGCACCCGACGCTGGCTAGTTGGCCATTCGAAATGTGGGGGACTGACATAGTCGGCCCCATTGAGCCAGCATCATCCCGGGGACACCGCTTTATCCTGGCGACAACTGATTACTTCTCCAAATGGGCAGAAGCAGTACCACTGAAGGAAGTGAAGACGGAGAATATCCTCCATTTCTTCAAGACGCACGTCATCTATCGGTTCGGAACTCCACGGCGGATTATCTCCGATAACGGGCCGGCCTACCGAAGCCATAAGATTAGCCGCTTCGCACAGCAGCACAATATAGACTGGAGATATTCTTCAGTTTACAATCCACGAGCTAACGGTCTGGCCGAGGCTTTCAATAAGACCTTGACGAAGATCATAAAAAAGACCGTTTCCAGGAATAAGAGAGACTGGCACGAAAAGCTGCAAGAAGCCTTTTGGGCTTATCGAACTACATTCAAGACGGCCACAAACACAACGCCGTACGCGTTGGTATTTGGGACAGAAGCAGTGCTCCCCCTCGAGATAGAGTTACTCTCTCTACGAGTAGCAGTCCACCACGAGCTGACGAACGAAGAAAATGCTCACCTTCGGCTTGAGGAGCTTGATGCCCTCGATGAAACCCGGCTCATAGCACAACAACATCTAGAAGCCTACAAAGCAAAGATGACGCGCTCATACGAAAGATTGACCAGGCCGAGGACATTCCGCCAAGGCGAACTCGTACTAGTGGTCAAAAGACCTATGATCCCCAATCGTGCCAAGCGAGGAAAATTTGAGCCAAACTATGAAGGCCCGTACATCATAGACAAGGTCTACCAGGGTGGAGCCTACCTACTCATGGACATGCATGGTGAAAGGCCTTTCAGGCCAATAAACGGCCGCTTCTTGAAGAAATACCACGCTTAATAAGCCGCAGCCTGGGTCAATGATAGATGACGACGACTATGTCCGCTCACTATCTTCCTAAGCTCAGACTTTACAAGTAGCAGCCGGCCTTCCTATAACGACGGACCGAAACGTCCTTAAACTAACGGCGGACCGAAACGTCCTTAAACTAACGGCGGACCGAAACGTCCTTAAACTAACGACGGACCGAAACGTCCTTAAACTATCAACGGACCGAAACGTCCTTAAACTAACGACGGACCGAAACGTCCCTAAATTACTACCACAGCATCCTTAGGTTGACGAGATGGATAAATAAAAAAAAAGAAAAAAAAACAACGGTATGTCCATGAGCGAAGTGGGCACGGATGAAAACCCGAAAGGGCTCCGTGAGTAAAAACAGCAGGGCTGCCGGCAAGTGTTCGTGAAAACCCGAAAGGGCGCGACCTTGTAAAAAAAATGAATGAAAAAGAAAAAAAAAGGGTATGTCCATAAGCAAGATGGGCACGGATGAAAACCCGAAAGGGCTCCGTGAGTAAAAACAGCAGGACTACCGGCGAGTGTTTGTGAAAACCCGAAAGGGCGCAACCTCGTTAAAAGACACTTGTAGGGTCCTCTCGACCTTGTAAGGAGAAGTCACCTGCGTGAGATCCTTACGACTCACAAAGGAGCAACACACTTAGGAATCCTCACGATTCCTAAGGAGAAAATACACTTACGAGATCCTCACGACTCGTAAAGAGAATTCTCTTATGAGACCCTTACGGCTCATGAGATTTGAAAGTCTTAAGATACAGAAACCTGAACCTGTTCTTAAGCAAATCCTCCACAACCTTCGATATTGCCCTACAAGAGGCTCAATATTGACCCTTGTATACAATCCACGGGCGCGAATAAACATTTCCCCAGCAAAGTCCAACCCTTGTAGGTCCCCTCGACCCATAAGGAGAAAGCCCTCTTGTAGGATCCTTACGACTTACAGAGGAACATACACTTAGGAATCCTCACGATCCCTAAGGAGAAAATACACCTGCAAGATCCTCACGACTTGTAGGGAGAAATACCTTTGTGAGACCCTTACGGCTCATGAAGTCAAAAGCCTTAGTCGACAGGACCTTAACCCTGTTTGCTAAGCCACCTTTGTTCAACATCGACAGAGGCAAATGATGATTCGCTCCTGGGAATATTCCAGTTGCAGCGATGCTGATGCCTAAACCGGTATCAAATCCCAAGTTCTTTCATGGCAAATGATGATTCGCTCCTGGCAACATCCCAGTTGCAGCGATGCTGATGCCGAAATCGGTGTCCAAAATCCGAGCTTGCGGCGAAAAAGCTAGCAAGCCACACATGCCTACAAAATAGCCGAAATGATGGGGCAACTTGCAATAAAAAAGCAGCAAGTAAAAATGTATGCATGAAAAATAGCCGAAATGATGGGGCAACTCGAAATAAAAAGCAGCGAGTGAAAATAAAACAAATAGCCGAAATGATTGGGCACCGCGAAAAATAGCCGAAATGATTGGGCAATCGCGACCTTCACCATATAAAAAGCTGAAATGATAGAGCATCGCGGAAAGAATAAAAAAAAAATGACGAAAGAATGAAATCTTCGCCCTACAGGTAATGTTACATCTATCCCTGTATACAATCCAGGGGTGCAAACAAAGAAGGAGTCGTACTCCTCCCCCAGGTTTCATCATGAGAGGAAGCCAAATCTCGACGGTTCACAAATAACCTGGAGATCATCTCGACGCAGAAGACACAACTTCAAGCTAAGCGGAACCGCGGCAACTCCCAGTTCCATGGCTCAGTGGTACACATATCGCCAACAGTCAAACCTCCATTCCGTGAAATGCGGATACAATCGATAAAATTCCTGGTTACGTGGAACGCGGATAATGTCACTCTTTGACCCCGTGGAAAACGTCCAGAGCGGATCCTGGTCCTCGCAGAGCATGGCAGTGAACCCGTGCAAAGCATCCAGAGCGGAGCCTAGTCCTCGCCTAACGCGGCAGTGAACCCGTGTGAAGCATCTAGTGCAAAATTCCTGGTTACGTGGAACGCGGATAATGTCACTCTTTGACCCCGTGGAAAACGTCCAGAGCGGATCCTGGTCCTCGCAGAGCATGGCAGTGAACCCGTGCAAAGCATCCAGAGCGGAGCCTAGTCCTCGCCTAACGCGGCAGTGAACCCGTGTGAAGCATCTAGTGCAAAATTCCTGGTTACGTGGAACGCGGATAATGTCACTCTTTGACCCCGTGGAAAACGTCCAGAGCGGATCCTGGTCCTCGCAGAGCATGGCAGTGAACCCGTGCAAAGCATCCAGAGCGGAGCCTAGTCCTCGCCTAACGCGGCAGTGAACCCGTGTGAAGCATCTAGTGCAAAATTCCTGGTTACGTGGAACGCGGATAATGTCACTTTTTGACCCCGTGGAAAATGTCCAGAGCGGATCCTGGTCCTCGCAGAGCATGGCAGTGAACCCGTGCAAAGCATCCAGAGCGGAGCCTAGTCCTCGCCTAACGCGGCAGTGAACCCGTGCGAAGCATCTAGTGCAAAATTCCTGGTTACGTGGAACGCGGATAATGTCATTCTTTGACCCCGTGGAAAACGTCCAGAGCGGATCCTGGTCCTCACAGAGCATGGCAGTGAACCCGTGCAAAGCATCTAGAGCGGAGCCTAGTCCTCGCCTAACGCGGCAGTGAACCCGTGTGAAGCATCTAGTGCAAAATTCCTGGTCACGTGGAACGCGGATAATGTCACTCTTTGACCCCGTGGAAAACGTCCAGAGCGGAGCCTGGTCCTCGCCAAGCACGGCAGTGAACCCGTGTGAAGCATCCAGAGCAAATACCGGACTGTGGAGTCCTTAAAATCCACGGACTATGACGTCCTTAACCTCGACCGTAATGTCTTAAAACTAACGATCAACCACCCCGATTCCCTACAGACTTTGCCTTAGTTTAAGGGTACATCTCTTCACTCCTTTGATGCCCGGCGTTGTAATTCCTCAACGTCTTCAAAGAGGTGACGGGTCCCTGCAACCAAACACCGGACTGTGGAGTCCCTAAATCCACGGACTATGAGGTCTTTACAACCTGTAAGGAAGAAAAAACTCTCTTGCGAGATCTTTACGACTCTCAAGGGAAGACCCGCTTAAGGATCCTCACGATCTTTAAGAAGAAATCACACCTATGGGATCCTCTCGACCTGTAGGGAGAAAAACTCTTTATGAGACCCTCGTGGCTCGTAAAAAGCAAAAGTCTTAGGGAGCAGATCTTAACCCTGAGTCCCGAGCCACTGCTGTCCTGCAAGGAGATCAAGATAGAATATCCACAGAATACATTCAATGAAAAGGAGACACACCATTTAGAAGAAAAAAATGTATCTTTTATTCATAAACCAAAATGAGTACAAAGTACAATTTATGAAAGAAACAAAAAGAAAATACTCTCATCCACGAGTATGTACAAAAAGGAAGGGAAAGATACAAATGTCTCAAGCCGGCGGGGGATTCAGCAGCTTGGTCAGCTCATCCTGCTTTTGCTGAGCCACGGCTTCATGACGCAAGATCTCCAGAAGACGAGCCTCCGCTTGAGCTTGCTGAGCCTGATACGAAGCGAGCCGGGCTTCAAGCTCTTTCTCAGTGGCCTTATGAGCCTCAACCCTCTCACGAGTGAACATGGCAACTTTATCGGGAGCCACAACCTTATGTTCGCTACGTGTCGCCCTATCAGGCCATGAAAGCTCACTTTGCGACTACAACCTTAGAAATAGGACATACACGCTCGAGACCATATAAATGGGCTTCCGATCGATAGCAATAATCGATCCAGAACGCGCTCACACAACCCGGCATGAAAAGCAACGAAAAACTTTCCGATGATTGTCCTATCAAGCATGTGCTCGCAATCATATGAACATCCGAAAAAGAAATAAAATTCGAAGCTTTAATGCGCACGCGACATGACAACAATATTGATAATTGAAGAAAGTTTTCATAAAAAGGAACACAAAATTTATTCATGCAAGCAGAAACATACATACGAGTACCAAGCCTACATGGAAGTTCAACATAAAGCATACAAAAAGGAGGGACTAATGTAAAAAGGTTCTACACTAACGGAAAAGGTCACCAAACACAGGATCAACGGCACAGGGGTTGATGAAGCAAAGGACAAAATTCTCCATCTCTCTCTCCGCTTTCTCCAGCACATCGAAGCGACGATTCTCGCGAGAAGTCGCTCCCCATCGGTTGGTGCCATGATCGTCCGCGAACGCAAACATAACAGCTCGCCGGGCCTTTATCTCGCTCAGCAGATGAATTGAGCAGTCCCTCAGAGCCTGAGTAATCAGGCAGGCTTCATGAAAGCCCTCGAGCTTTTCTTCCGCCGCATTAAGCATCGCCAGGGTCATCTCTGCCGGGTGAGGAGGGATGTCGGCAAGCACGGCCGTGAGGATCATCCGGAGCCAGAGAGAACCCATCGGAAGGGGAGACCCCCTACGGATCGAGAGTTCATGCATGGCTGAGTCGCATTCGTTGTCGGTAAGGAGGGGATCCACCAACCGAGCAGCAAAGCGAGGGACCATCTCCTCAATAGGAACTTCCCATGGCTGTCGGCGAGCATGAGGACGATTGCAGGCCATGGCGCTCGTTTGTTTCTCAAGACAAGATACTTCAAGATAAAAAAATAATAATAATAATATAAATCTCTTTGTGAAAGGAAAAGAAAGCTATAGCCTCATATATAAAGAAATACATTAAGTGCTGTGCGCGGAAAATCTTGCATGGTAAGGCTATTTCCAAGGCCCAAAAAAGGAAGGGCATCTAAAATCAAGGGAATGAAACTATTTCCAAGGCCCTTTCCCTGCATCCAATATTGTGCGCTGAAAATACGGCATGAGAAAATTTTATGAACCGCCCCATCAAGGGACCCACGTGCAGAACACGTGAGACCTAAACCTGAGGTGCACTTAAAAGGAAATATATGGAGTAGTACCCTGCATATTAAGAGCACAAACAACAATAGTAGCAAAATGATAAAATCCCAGAGAAAAGGCAGGCAAACATGGGAAGACATAATAAAACTTGTCACTCATACTTCAAGAGGTTCATACAAAAATATAGAGGACACATTTACAATGGTAAAACTTCGGATGCGAGGCATGGGTTGAGAAACTCAAAATTAACTTTATCCAAGATTTTCCAAGCATTTCGAACCTCCCGGGTATGCTTCCTCTCACGATCACAAGCATCGGGGTCCTCACGAATGTCCTCCACCCTTCGATAGGCGGCAAGTATGGCCGACTGCTGGAACATCTGATGCAGGAGATCAATGAGATTATCCCGCCTTCTCTTTGAGATCAAGTGCATCAGATACACCGAGTGTACTTTATCCTCGGCAGCGTCCAATGCCCCAAGGGGCACACCAGCACAGAATAGAGGGAGAGCCTCCCTGATCGCCAGCACGATCAGCCTCAGAAGAGAAGAGCGACGGGGAAGTAGCCGATGGTCGTACTCATCAAAGCGGCTCATGATCTCGGCACATTGAGCATCGGTGAACTCCTGGTTCTGACTGCGGCCCAGTGCACGAATATTCCCATAGGAAATGATCTCGTCAAGACCATACAGATGGGCATCCATGATACCTGAAATAAAGGTCATGAGATTCATTAGAAAATTACCATTTCATTAATTGCAGGAAGAACAACCTAGGGCCAAGAGACCTCAGGAAGCCTCCGTGTGAAGAAATCAAGTCCTTCATTGGAATTAAATTCCTTATCGAGAAAAGGGAATTAAATTCCCAGAAGCATTTTGGATGGAATTAAATTCCATGGATTTGAACCGTCATCATCATCTCCCCAAAGATCATCTAAACCCTAAGAGATCTACAGTTGAAAGATTAAACAGTTTCATGTTCTTATGGAAAATATGAAGAAAAAAGGGTAAAAACCCTTGTTTTGGATTTAAAATCCAGAGAAATGTGAAGGTCCATCGTTGTCCAAGAACATTACCTGAGGAAAAAGGATTCCTTTCGAACAGAGTTAAACTCTGAAGATTGTTTCAAGACAGAGAACTAAGCTCTGAAAGCGAGAATTAAATTCTCAAAGAAGAAGTTCTCAGAATAAGAAGATGAACAAAGTGAAGGCTCCTATGAAGAGACAGAGGTATTTATAGAAGACGATGAAAACGTTTCGTCTCCCCAGATCCCTAGAAGAATCCAACGGTCGCAAGAGGTGACAGCGTTGCACTCACGTGCAGACACGTGAGAACAACGCTGTGGGGGCATTTGTTTCCTGATTTAAAATCAGGAAAGCTTCTGGGAAAAGCTTCAGAAGAGAGTCACGTGCTTACACGTGACTAGCGGTCACGTGTTGGCACGTGACACCTAAAAACATCATCAAGTCAAGTTCAGTTTCCTGACTACGTTGAAGAAAATGGGCTTCAGAAAGAGTCACATGCTCCCACGTGACCAGGGTCACGTGGCGACACGTGACATTTAAATGCAAGCGTCAAAGGCACACCAGTTCCCTGATCAAGTCAAGGAAAAGGCTTCAGAAGAGGTCACGTGCTCCCACGTGACCAGGGTCACGTGTTGGCACGTGACGTTCAAGGCAGCAGACTCGTTCTCCAAAAGAACCAAAGAAAGAGAGTTCAAACAAGGGTCACGTGCTTACACGTGACCAGGGGTCACGTGGTAGCACGTGACGTTTAAGCAGTAATCAGAAGACATAGCACAAAGGAAAGGAAAAGGCTCATTCCAAGGGGGGTCACGTGCTCACACGTGACCATGGGTCACGTGGTCACACGTGACCGGCTTTCAAAGCCCATTTTGTCAACAGAATTAAATTCTGAGAGAAATTCAAATCTTTCCAAAGGAAAGCAACTATCTGGACCCAATCAAATTAAAGATTCAGAGGTGATGAAATATCATCTATCTATGGGAAAATCTCGGGTTTGAAAAGATTTCCCCTTTAAATCTAACCAAAATAACAAAGGAGAATCTCTGGATTTAAAATCCAATGGTGAATAAAATTCACCTAATAATCCGAAGGTCCAAAACGAATAATGGATGCAAATCAAATATCTCAACGAAGATTCGTCAAAAACTGATTGATTCGCTTGCTTCTCCTATAAATAGGAGCCAAGATACAGAGATATAGAGAGACGCAGAGAAAAAAAAAGAGAAAAGAAAGAGAGCTTCGATACTTGGAGAACTTGGATCTTCTGCAAAAAACCCTAGGTAAGAAAGGGAAAAGCTCCTTGAAAGAAGAAGAGAATTTAATTCTCAACGGAGTTTAACTCTGATACATAAAAACAGAAGAACATATTTCTTCTCTCTTTGACAGAGGATCTGCAAAGTGCACATCTCCCCTTAAGGTTGAGAATTTAATTCTCAATGGGTCGAGATCCTGCCATGCAGATCCAAAACATAGAGAGGGAATGCAAGCATGAGAATTTAATTCTCACAGAACTATAGGAATTTAATTCCTTTAAAATAAAATTAGGGCTTGACCCTGTATCATGGGAATTTAATTCCTTCAGAATAAAAAGAAACAGGGTTTAACCCTAATTAAGAACTTAGTTCTGTTGAAACAACGGGAATTTAATTCCCTTAATCATCATGGGAATTCAATTCCTTAAAAAAGCTTTGTTAAGGTTTAACCCTATTTGGTTCTCCACATATATGAGGAATTTAATTCCTACAGAAAATTCAGAGTTAAACTCTACTCCAGAAAACAAAGTCTTCGAAAGGAAGTAGGAATTTAATTCCTCTGAAATTTACAGTTCGAGGAATTTAATTCCTGAAAGAAGATTAACAAAGCCTCTAAACAAAATACATAGAGGCAGGGTCACGTGTCATCACGTGACCCCCCATGAGATCTACAGAAAGCCCCTTTGAGGCAGCACCCTACGTGACCCACGTGACCCTCGGCAGAAGCTCTAATACATAGGCATTTGAATGCCCATCACGTGATGGCACGTGATGCTCTGAAAGACACGATAATCTCAGAATAAATGAAGGGAGGGCGCTCTCACGTGCTGCCACGTGACCCCTCTTGTCTTAGTGTTTAACACTAAATTAAAACTCTCGAACCCAGTGTTAAAATACTGTTGGGCTTTAGTGTTCAACACTAATTAAAAAGCTTTATTTGCAGTGTTCAACACTGATTACCTTAGTGTTTAAACACTAATCTGAGATCTTCATTTGCAGTGTTCAACACTGATCTGTGTTAGTGTTTAACACTAATTTGAAAAGCCTTGTTGCTGGTGTTTAACACCAATTATCTCTTAGTGTTAAACACTAACTTGTCAACCTCATTCCCAATGTTCAACACTGACTGTTCTGTAGTGTTTAACACTAGGCTTTGGCCCAATTGGCCTAAATGGATAGAGGCAAAGCCTCTCCTGATTGGACTTAGCCCAAGATGGCCATAAGTCCTCAATTGGTGATTAACTGGTCCAATGGACTCATAACATAATTAATTCGTCTTGACCCCCAAATTGGGCCAAGGACTATTTAATCCATTCCGGTTCTAGGGTACATCTCTTCACTCCTTTGATACTTGGCATTGTAATCCCTCAATGTCTTCAAAGAGGTGACGGGTCCCGACGACCACACATTGATATGGACTGTGGGGTCCTTAAACTCATGTCTAATGCAAATTCCTGGTTACGTGGAACGCGGATAATGTCACTCTTTGACCCCGTGGAAAACGTCCAGAGCGGAGCCTGGTCCTCGCCAAGCACGGCAGTGAACCCGTGTGAAGCATCCAGAGCACATACCGGACTGTGGGGTCCTTAAACCCATGGACTACGACGTCCTTAACCTTGACCGAGATGTCTTAAAACTAACAATGGACTGTGGGGTCCTTAAACCCATGGACTACGACGTCCTTAACCTTGACCGAGATGTCTTAAAACTAACAACGGACCGCAATGTCCTTAAACTACCCATGGACCGCAATGTCCTTAAACTACCCGTGGACCGCAACGTCCTTAAACTAGAACAATAGAGCCCCGCATGCTCTTTTGTTGGATCTAAACGGTCCCGTTTAAGTTGATCTTAGCCTCAAAGATGGCTAACGTATCCTTAAACCTTCAAACAGAGTGGACTATGAATCCCCCCAATTAACCCTGGCTCGAGGGTACATCTCTGAACTCCTCTGACATCCGTCGTTGTAATCCTTCAACGTCGTCAGAGAGGTGATGGGTCCCGACGGCCATACATTCATGGACCACTATGTCCCTAAACTGGAACATTAGAGTCCAAACGCTCTTTTGTCGGATCTAAACGATCCCGTTAAGTTGATCTTAGTCACAAAATTAGACTAACGCATCCTTAACAAACGTTTGAGTTGATCTTAGCCTCAAGTATGGCTGACGTATCCTCAAACCAAACCCCCAAACCCAAATCTAAGATAATACGGATTTGGACTAGTCCACGCCCTACGGGCGACGACATACCTCAGTCTCCGTAAATAATCCACGGGCAACAAAACACAAAACAAACACCCACGACACAAAGTGACCAGCTGGAGAAGGAGAAAGTTGTTACCGCAATGCGGTAGCGTAATTAACTGCAGGGGCTTGCGCCTGCAGGAAAGAGCGTCCCCACAATCAAAAACCCCTCAAACGAGGGGGAATCTGACGAAGTCTGCTACATCGGACGCATCCGTCTAAACCTTCGATACATGGTGCCATAATTCAACTTGGCATCTTCGGAGAGGTGGACGGATAGCACCAATTAGCATCTGCCCCGAACCTCAGGCAAGACGTCATGTCGTGCCGTCTTTCGGAGGGGAACAGGCTGCTCCTAAGAAAATCACCAATCATGCTCCTGAAGTCGTCAAGGAGGATTCTCCTGCCAAAAAGTCGGTCTTTACAAGATTGACTGTTCCAGTTCCCGCTCTTGCTATCCAAAGGACATCAGTCTTTAACAGGCTGACATTAGCAGCGACCCCCCACCTACACAAGGGGCAAGACAAAGCTATCGCCATCACCGAGCCGATTCCATCAGCACGGCACGCCCGACGTCGCTACTGGCGCCGAGTGAGGAAGGCCGGAGGCAACTCCCCCTCTGGGCTAACTCCTCCAGCCCCGACGGCAGAAGTTAATGTTGTTGTTCCAACTGGGAACAGCTTTGAGATGCTAAATAAGGTGCGTAGGAATTCTCCTACCGCTGTGTTGAAAAGGTCTCCCCCTCCGCTGAAAGAGGCTGTGGAAGCAAAGCCAGAACAGCCCTAATCCCCTCAACGGTTGTCCTCCAAAATCTATAAAGTCTGGCGGCAGACCCGAGACTCGGTGATCGATCTAAATTTCTCCCACCAGCACAAGAAGCTGAAGATCCAACAGGAAGTCAGCCACCCTGCCAAGCCACGAAAAGCTGTCCGGGTGCCCACCTCAGCGGCCCCCTCAACTTCCACTGTCCACAAAGAAAGGAGGCCGGAGAAGATCCCCGGGCCCGCAACGAAAGCTAAAGGCACTGAGCCCAGACGTCCTAAGTCTGGGGGCATGATGGTCCATACTGTATATGTGACATCGGGGAAGGAAGACAGCCGTGCATCTACAGGTCATAGACCGCTTACACGGTCGGTGACCAAAGCTCAGGAGCAACAGCAGAAGCTCCAGGAAATGATGATCGCAATGGCCGCGCTTACTGGGCCAAAAGAAAGCCCCGAAGCGTCCTCGAATCAGCGACAAGAACAGGAGACCGACGATGAGTTCCTTCGAAGGATATTAGAAAAGAAAGATAAAGAGGCTGCAGAACAAGCGGCCAATATAAAGCAAATAGCCCACTTATTTCAAGACATGGTTGGGATGATGATCCAGCAGGACCCTCCTGCTGAAGACCCATCAATCGTCCCCGAAGATGATAGAGGAGAAACGTCGAATCCACCACCGGCTCTTTCAACGGCCAAGGAGGAGACAATCTCCAAAGCTGACTTGGATGCGTATATAGCCCAACAAATACGGGTTCATCATGCGACTGAGGCAGCCAGTCAGGTCATAAAAACGGGACGATCATATCCGAGCTGGTACGATCAGATAAAATACCCGCCGGGTTATACAATACCAAAATTCCATGTCTATAAGGGGACTGGCAATCCCCACCAACATGTTGCCCAGTTCAGGGTGCTTTGTAGCAATACTGGCGGCGACGATAAGCTCTTGCTTCGCCAATTCGTCGGCAACTTGTCAGAAATAGCGTTCGAATGGTATTCGGAACTCCCGAACGATTCCGTCAAGACGTTCGCTGAAATGGAGTTACTATCCACTCAACGATTCGCGAGCGCCAGCGAACGCACTCCGATAACGGCATTGATTAATGCCAGAGTGAAACCAGGCGAAACGTGGGTCCAGTACGCTATACACTGGCGAAACTTGTGGTCGAAATGCGAACAACGCATTGAGGAAGCGCCCGCGGTAGGCATGTTCGTGGATACCCTAGATCCTCATGCAACTATCTCCCAGTTCATGATGTTCTTTAAGCCAACCACGTTCCAGGCCTTGATCGACAAGTTGGCCCAGATGGACCAGATGGGTCACAAACCATCTCCCTCGAAGCCAGAACTTTGGAATGTCAAAGGAAAAGGGAAGGCAACCTTCATCGCGAATGTTCAGCAGCAACCCAGTACCCCAAAGCCGGCGGATCAACTGGAAGAAAGAAGGCGGTATTATAACGAGAAAATGAAGCGCCCATACTCGTTTCCGCGAGACAAGACGAAACGGTTATTCGAGTTGGCGGTACGCAACAGGCTTATCAACTTGCTAAACCCAAGGCGACCGCCGCAACCCAATGAGGTGAATAACCCTAATTACTGCCCTTACCACCAAACGGTAAGTCATCCGATTGAAGATTGCTTCATCTTCAAAGGATGGATTGAACATCAATACCTACAGGGCAAGTTTGCGCTGTCCGAGAAGTGGAAGGTGAACCCGCCATAGCCACACACTCCGAAGAGGACAGACACACCGGGGGCAACGTGCTCTTTTGTTGAGGAAGCTCCATGGGAGGTCATGCTTTCATCCAAAACCAAAAAGATGCTGAATGATCTCCATTCATGCCCAGCGGTCAGGTGGAAGACCCCGCTTGAACCTCAAATCATCGAAGGGATGCTGAAGCCACGCCTAACTCCAAAGGTCGGTGGGGATGGCCCAAGTACTCACACTCAGCCATCGAAATCTTCAAAGAAAAAGAAGAAGAAATCCAAGAAGCCCATGAAGCCTGGAGACAAGCGCACGGATTTGCAGAAACAGATTGACGCGTTGGAAGAGTACAATCAAAAGGCGCGGACTCCCGTCACACTCCGAGAGTTCCTCAACCACGTCTTTCAGGAGGAAAATGATGGAGAAAGCTCGTCGGACGAATCCGAAGGATATGTTGCGAGTTGTCACGTTATTTCCCACTCGTTTACGGATGATGAGAAAACTCCTGGCGCTGAGAAACTGGGGGCACAGCCTGAGCCGGAACTTGTATGGCCGACCGATGAAATGATCGACGCCTTTCTAGATGAGATTCGTTTGAAAAGTAAAGTCGATCGGGAGCGTGAGATAGCCGCATTAGAAGGAGCCAAACGTACGCGTCTAAACGAAAGAGTCGAAGCACTCCCGCCAGATCAAAAGACATCCGATGCGGATAAAAACATATTCAAGACGTGGAAAAGGTTTGCCAAGGCCATGTCAATGGGAATGAAGCTACCACCCTCAGAAGAAAACACGCTCAATGGGGCGGAGAGGTGCCCTAATTACTGCTCATATCATCGGAAGATTTCACACCCCACTGAGGAGTGCGACGCTTTTAAGACATGGTGGCAGGGATATGTTGCTCACAGGCAACATTTTAAGCGAATGAAACGCAGAACTCGTCGGGAGCAGAGAAGTACGACCGAAGGTCACAAAAGAACTACCGGTAACTGTTACACGGTCAACGCCGGAGGATCACAAGTTCTCACCTTTGGGAGTGACTCTGATGAGGAAATGGCTCTAGGCCCTCTCTTTAAAGAACCCGTTTTAGGGAAAGAAGAAGAACCAGAGGCCTGCGAAAACATTCAGCTACGCAACCGCACGCTCCCGGAAAAGAATCTCGGACCCGCAACTAGAAAAGATAAGGGAAAGGAAAAGGTCGTTGAGGATATCGCTTTAGATGACCAAGTCATGAAAGAGCTGACTGCCAAGGATCCGCCCAAAAGGAGTAGGGTGGACTACAACATCCTAGCGTACCTGAGGAAGCTACCCTCTCAGCTCAGCATTTTCGACGTCCTCCTATTATCAAAAGAAGCGAGAGATTCATTAATCAAGGCGCTACAAGAGCCCGAACAATTCCAAGCCTTCCACGCCGAAGAAAGGATGAAGGACGAACTGGAAGAAGCACACACGGTCGATATCACTTTCGGTGATGAAGACCTTCTCCTCCGGACATGCGACCACAACCGTCCCCTATACATTTCTGGATACTGCCACGATATCAAGATAGGCAAAATCCTGGTTGATAATGGATCCTCCGTCAATCTCCTTAATGTTCGGGTGCTAAAGGAAATCTGCATGAGCGTTCAACACCTCGCTCGTGATAAAATTACCATCTCCAGTTTTGACTCCCAGTCATCACGAACTCTTGGATCTGTGATATTGACGCTATGCTTTGGGCTACTTGTCATGGACATTAAGTTTCACGTCATAGACGCTAAGACATGCTACAATGCTCTGCTCGGCCGACCTTGGTTGCACGAATACAACATCGACCCTTCTACACAACATCAGTGTATGAAGTATTTCAAGGATGGTCTCGAGTATACCGTAACGGGCGAGCTGAACCCGTTCTCCGTGAACGAAGTCCGCAAGTACGAGGATGCAAAGTACTTTTTGCCAGATTTCGAGGACACGGAGAGGTGCCGCAAACCAGAGAATAAAGCTGCCGCCACCATTCCTGTTTTCGGGAGTGATACCGAAGATGAAGAAGAGATAGTTTACGCTGGGCCGTCTCAACGCAACAACTCGGGACCGTCCACCCCCATGTTGATCTTCGGAAGCGACTCAGAAGATGAGGTGAATGCTGTATTCTCCAGCCGACCGTCAATACGAGAATTCCCTGGTGGTGATCAGAGTTTGCAAATTACCATGATTCCACGGGAGCACAACAAAGATCTTGACGCACTTGAAGCTCACAGCGTGCAAGAGCTGCAAACATTCTACGTCCCTCCCAGGCGAAAAGGCGATCCTATTCTATCGATCCTCGGAAACAAGAATGGAGAAAGAGATCTGGCATGGCGCGGATTCTACACTTCACAAGCTTCAACCCATCCGTTTGTCCAGATATTATACGAATGGGCTAAAAAGGCTATTGAAGTGCCAAGGGGTACCCTTAAAACAGACTATTCGACAAGCTCAATTCTATAACAGGATTTGGGATGTCCTTGGGACTCAGCGCAAGTTGCCCAACGGGAGAATGGAAACGCTTGGGCTTGGATACGTCAGATCAGGGAAAAGGGAACAAGTCCATAGTAGCTACGCCATATATAACATCGATGAAGAAGAGGACGCCCTATCAGAAAGCGCCGGCCTCGTGTTGAAACGAGATCTCGCAATCAAAATGCCAAGTCCATCATTTGAGGAAAGAATGGACAAGCTTATCAGGAAAGAGGGTCAAAAAGCTCGGGACGACCACAATCGCGAAATGGCCATCTACGAGAAGGCCAGGACGCAACGTCTTCTTCAACAGGCTGCAAAAGACGAAGATGCCCTTCCCTGTCAACCTGCCATGCAAAAGGCCCGACGCAGAGGCAGAAATAAGTCAAGGAGCGGAAAAGGCATCCGACAAAGACAAAGCAGGACTGGAAAGTCACGTAATCGCGGACTGGGCGGTCCGGATTTGTCCCTCATAAAGAAAATGAGTCAATCATACTCCTTTCCTCGAGACAAGACGGAGAAGATACTTGATCTCGCTTTAAAACATCGAATGATCACATTGCCGGAGTCTAAACACCCTGAGCAAGCTAACGAGGTCTCTCATCCGGGCTACTGCGCTTATCACCGAGCCATAGGACACCCTATCGAAGACTGCTTCACTTTCAAGAACTGGGTCGAAGACCAATATCAGCTCGGCAAGTTCACTCTATCCAACAGCTGGAGAGTAACGCCGCCACAAAAACACGAACCCAAAGCCACAAGAGCGGAACCAGATCCACATCGGTCTTGGAAGCGAGTGCGTACTTGTCATATGATAACAATATCAAAAGGAGAGCCCGAGAATATGGATGACCTTCCTTGGTGCTTCGAAAACAATGACGGCGAGGTAATCTCAGAATTTCCACCAGCACCGAAAGAGCTGTAAGACGGCATACATACTACCGCAGATAACCTCAAGAAAATTGAGTTGGGGACGGCGAACGACCCGCGACCGACATTTGTCAGCGAGCTGCTATCTGAAGAAAGGGTGACCCGCGACCGACATTTGTCAGCGACATTTGTACAGCATAGAGATTGCTTTGCATGGAACTATTCCGAAATGCCGGGACTAGATCCAGAAATTGCTGTACACAAATTGGCGATATCCCCGGACGTCAAGACAGTCAAACAGGCGCCGAGAAGAATGCGGCTCGAGCTTGAGATGAGCATCAACGCCGAGGTCAAGAAGTTAATCGACTCTGGCTTCATCCAGGAGGTTCGATATCCTGAATGGATCGCCAACATCGTCCCGGTGATGAAGAAAAATGGGACAGTGCGCATCTGCGTCGATTTTCGAGATCTCAATAAAGCCTGCCCGAAGGACGATTTCCCGGTGCCGGTCACCGAACTGATGATAGACAACACGTCCACTCACGAGGTTTTCTCCTTCATGGACGGCTCATCAGGATATAATCAGATCAAGATGCACCCTGAAGACCAGAAGCACACTGCTTTTCAGACTCCTCTGGGAATATTCTGTTATAAAGTGATGCCCTTCGGTTTAAAGAACGCTGGTGCTACCTATCAGCGGGCCATGACGAAGATCTTCGATGATCTCATACTTGAAATCGTCGAATGCTATATCGACGACCTCATAATGAAAAACAAATCATACGAGGAACATTTTGGAGCATTTGAAGACCGTATTTCAACGCCTCCTGCAATACAACTTGAAGATGAACCCCCTCAAATGCGCGTTCGGTGTGTCCTCAGGAAAATTCTTAGGATTCATCGTCCGACACTGTGGAATTGAGATAGATCCGTCAAAGATTAAAGCGATCATGGAACTGCCTCCGCCAAGAACTCTTAAGCAGCTGTGGTCTCTCCAAGGGAAGCTCGCGTATATACAGCGATTTATAGCCAACCTTTCAGGCAAGTGCCGTCCTTATAGCCACCTGATGAAGAAGGGAACCCCGTTCGTCTGGGATCAAAAATGCCAAGGTGCGCTAGATGAAATCAAGCAGTATTTGCAAACTCCGCCAGTGTTGGCCGCTCCGGTTAAGGGAAAGCCTCTCATTCTTTATACAACCGCCCTCGAAGGTTCCTTAGGCGCATTATGGGCGCAAGAGAACGACCAAGGGAAGGAAAGAGCGCTTTACTACTTAAGTCGAGTTCTACTGGGGGCAGAAAGAAACTACTCCCCTATTGAAAAACACTGCCTGGCGTTGATCTTCGCGATAACAAAGCTCAGGCACTATGCGTTGGCGCATGAGGTCCGTCTCATTTCGAAGGTAGACCCTCTTAAATATTTAATGTCAAAGGCCATATTGACGGGGCGACTCGCTAAATGGGCCCTGCTCTTGATGGAGTTCTCGATAACGTATTAACCTCTCAAGGCAGTGAAAGGCCAGGCCATCGCCGACTTCCTCGCTGAACATCCGATACCTGCCGATTCTCCTCTGAATTGCAATCTGCCAGACGAACATGCGTTTGACATGATCGACGGTAGTGATACCCGATGGGAGCTTTATTTCGATGGAGCGTCTTCCATGAAGAAGCGCAAACAAAGTACCCCTGTAATCAAATCGGGGGTAGGACTCATCTTCGTAACCCCACAAGGAGGGATAATGCGCTTTGCTTTCTCGTTGACAGAACCGAGGACGAACAATGAAGCTGAATATGAAGCTTTGATAGCAGGCCTTGAGATCGCCATCGACATGGGAATTGAAAACCTCCTCATATTCGGAGATTCCCAACTAGTCGTCAGTCAAGTAAATGGTGACTAGCAAACGTGCAAACCAGAGTTGGTGAAGTACGGCGAAAAGGTACAACAATTGTTGACCCAAATTCCCTCCTACACTTTAGAAAACATACCGCGAGCGGAAAACAGCAAAGCGGACGCATTAGCCAAGCTCGCTAAAGAATTGGCTGATGAGAATCTCGATGACGTAAGAATCGTGGTACAAAGCCGTCGGGTACTTGCCCCAGCGGAAATATCTCCGGAATTATCCGAAGAAAAGGGAGCGATTGAGCAGACGACCCTGCAAATAAAAGATCAAGAAAATACCGAGGATTGGAGAGAAGTCTTTATAGACTACTTCAAATACCGTCGAACGCCCGAAGATGCGTCCTTAAGACATTAGCTTATGAAACGAGCTCTGTCTTTCGCCTTCGTCAATGATACTCTGTACAGGAGGTCATTTGATTCTCTGTGGTTAAGGTGTCTGGGACCTGACGAAGCGAAAAGAGTCGTTCAGGAAGTTCATGACAGACTCTGCGGTTCTCACCAAGCAGGCCCAAAGATGAAGTTGAAGATCAAACGGATGGGCTACTACTGGCCCACGATGGTTCAAGATTGCGTCGAGTATGCGAAGCAGTGCCACTCATGCCAAATTCATGGCGACTTCATTCACCAGCATCCAAATCCACTACACCCGACAGTGGCTAGCCGGCCGTTCGAAATGTGGGGAACTGACATAATCGGCCCCATCGAGCCAGCATCGTCCAGAGGACATCGATTCATTTTGGCGATGACTGATTACTTCTCCAAATGGGCAGAAGCAGTACCACTGAGGGAAGTGAAGACGGAGAATATCCTCCGTTTCTTCAAGA
Source organism: Agapanthus africanus (assembly GCA_030015575.1). Classification (NCBI taxonomy): domain Eukaryota; kingdom Viridiplantae; phylum Streptophyta; class Magnoliopsida; order Asparagales; family Amaryllidaceae; genus Agapanthus; species Agapanthus africanus. The sequence goes on from JASDDO010000029.1 coordinate 415,918,699, forward strand.
CGCACGTCATATATCGGTTTGGAACTCCGCGACGGATCATCTCTGATAACGGGTCAGCTTATAGAAGCCACAAGATCTGTCGCTTCGCGCAACAACACAATATAGACTGGAGATATTCCTCAGTTTATAATCCGCGAGCTAACGGGCTAGCCGAGGCCTTCAACAAGACCTTGACAAAGATCATGAAGAAGACAGTGTCCCGAAATAAGAAGGACTGGCACGAGAGACTGCAAGAAGCTCTCTGGGCATATCGAACTACGTTCAAGACAGCCACGAATACTACACCATACGCGTTAGTGTTCGGTACAGAAGCAGTACTCCCCCTCAAGATAGAGTTACCCTCTCTACGAGTGGCAGTCCACTACGAGCTGACGGACGAAGAAAATGCTCACTTTTGGCTTGAGGAGCTTGATGCCCTTGACGAAACACGGCTCATAGCACAACAAAATCTAGAGGCCTATAAAGCAAAGATGACGCGCTCATGTGAAAGATTGACCCGGCCGAGGACATTCCGCCAAGGCGAACTTGTGCTAGTGGTCAAAAGGCCTATGATCCCCAATCGCGCCAAGCGGGGAAAATTCGAGCCAAACTATGAAGTTCCGTACATCATAGACAAGGTCTACCAAGGTGGAGCCTATCTACTCATGGATATGCACGGTGAAAGGCCTTACAGGCCAATAAACGGTCGATTCCTAAAGAAATACTACGCTTAGTGAGTTATCGCCTAGGTCAATGATAGATGACGACGACTATGTCCGCTCGCTATCTTCCTAAGCTTGAACTCTATAAGCAGTAGCAGGCCTTCTTCTGGACGGACCGAAACGTCCTTAAACTAATGAAGGACCGAAACGTCTTTAAACTACTACCGCAGCATCTTTAGGCTGACGCGATGAATAAAAATAAAAATAAATATATATATATATATATATATATATATATAATAAACGGTATGTCCATAAGCAAAATGGGCACGGATGAAAACCCGAAAGGGCTCCGTGAGTAAAAACAGCAGGACTACCGGCGAGTGTTTGTGAAAACCCGAAAGGGCGCAACCTCGTTAAAAGACACTTACAAGATCCCCTCGACCTTGTAAGGAGAAACCACCCGCGTGAGATTCTTACGACTCACAAGGGAGCAACACACTTAGGTATCCTCACGATTCCTAAGGAGAAAATACACTTGCGAGATCCTCACGACTCGTAAGGAGAACTCTCTTATGGGATCCTCACGGCTCATAAGATTTGAAAGTCTTAAGTTACAGAGACCGAAACCTGTGCTTAAGCAACCTCCACAACCTTCGATATTGCCCTACAAGAGGCTCAATGGTGACCCTTGTATACAATCCACGGGCGCGAATGAACATTTCCCTAACCAAGTCCCATCCATGACTGGGGATATGTGCGCATGATGAACAACCCTTATAAGTCCTCTCGACTTACAAGGAGAAAACCCTCTTGTAGGATCCTTACGACTTACAGAGGAACATACACTTAGGAATCCTCACGATTCCTAAGGAGAAAATATGAAAGGTTCCTAGGCACCCTATAGTGGTCTCACAAGGTATCGAACATGCCAATTTAAAAAAATTGGTGCCGAGAAACCCTAGACTACGGATCTTAGACTAGATGTTTAGGCGAAAAGAAAACTTAGTTAACTACTTAACTAAAGTTAGATGCTACAAGCTTTGTAGATCCGGATTTCCACTTCCTTAGCTCCACGTGGTGGTCCTCTCGCTGTCCTTTTCCAATCCTAGACTCGTTCATCGGCTTCATCGGGAAAGCGAGCGGAATAGGTCGTCGGCTTCGTGTCAAAGACGATCTACGTCGAGGCATCACAAGTTCAAGCTCCGACTTCACCAAGTTGTGAAACTTGTGAAGAAAACACCCAAAACAACTTGGCAAGAGGTAGAGGGTGAAGAAATAGGAGGTGGGTTCACTTTAGAATTGGATTTATCTCACTTTAGCTCAAGTTGCCATTGATGGACCTTGAGCTTTTCTTGAAGAAGAAGATGAAGATGAAGAAAGAATTGTTATGATAAGTGTTATGGAAAAAGAATAATAAAACAATACTTATCATCTTCTAACCATGGTCAAGTGTAGAGAATAGACCATGGTTAGTGGGATTGGTTAGGGTTTAGTATGATGACAAAATGGTATCATTAGTCAAAGCTTCATGAAGCTTCAACAAGCTTCAAGTTAAAAATGAAACCATTTTGTTTTTCATTTATTTATTTATCAAGAAAGAATAGATAAATAAATAAGTAATTAAATCAAAACCCTAACTCATCTCATAACTATGGTTTAAGACTTAACACATAACCAATTTACATGCATCATCAAACATGACACATACAAGTGCACACAAAATATATCACATATACAATGTGCTTTTCAAGTGAGAAAAATCCGTTTAAAGTGAACCAACACTAGTTAATGCAAAGTAATATATCAAATATATAATTATACATTAAATCATTAAATCAACATTTGATTCAATGATCCGGTCATGTCGCACATAACCGACTAGTATTCAATGTATCGATTTATCGAATCAATGATTCGATAACTAGGTCATATCGAATATAACCAATCGAAACATTTATCGCGAGAATGAAATGCGGTATCACATACACGCATTATTCTCGGTCCTGCACATATCTCATATGCGCTCCTATTTCGTTTCGCTTGAACCAGGAAACCTCTGTGTAGGACTCTAAAGACTCGTCAATACGCCGGTAGCAGATGATGATCATATCAAGCACCCACAAGCCGCAAGCGATCTGCTAAACGTAACGGCCATCCGGGTATTGAGCGATCAGAAGATCGACGAGCTAGCCCGCTCACACTCCTGTGAATCCAACCAGTAACACTTACCGTACAGTCCGGTCTGTTCGTCTGATATGTCACATATCAAGTCTAGGGGTGGTATACGTCAGACCCCAATAACCGATAAGTCGTGCCGATGTGAGGCTCATAACGGGTCGAGAAACTACTGGTAACACTTACCAGCAAATATCTGATCAGCCCTGGCCAGGGACTTCCCTGTTACGGCCAATCGAGCACTGCGCAACATCAACTCCCAATACCGAGAGAGACGAAACCCCTCCTATCGCTCATTGCCTCCATGTGACTCGGGACTGTGCCCAAAGACCACCGTTTTGCATGCCCTCATGGACGTGGTAAGGTGGAGATCAAAGCACAGTGGGAATCACACAAGACTCTATGACGATCTCGGGTCTACAGACTAACCTGTACAAGTGTCACCTGAGAACTGCCATCTGACGTGAGGTATAATACCATCTGGGAGTTCTCGGCGAGTCCGTCCAGTGTACTCAGTCTCCACTGAGCACCCGTATACCATCTCTGATGTCAAACACCAATGGATATGGGATCATCCATCGCCCATCACATGGGTCGAGAAGCGTATACGCTAGTCTACACTGGTATATCGATGCCCCGTCTCGATACACCCACGACTAGGGACCTTGAAGGATGTACTTATGGACTACCATGTCCCCACTAGTATGATCTGCATCACAGTCCAGGTAGTCAAGTACATATCCTAAGGGCTTTACCAACATGTAACTATAAGACAGTATGAAGAGACAAGTGTACATGTTAAGATAAAGAGCAACCAGATAGCATACTATCATATCGAGCAAGAAAGTCATCTCTATATATGTCCAAGCATCCAATATAATATACATCATCTGTACAATACTGGCCTCTAGGGCATACATACAACTAACAATCTCCCACTTGCACTAAGGCCAGCTGCTGTAGTATCGCATACCGAGCATCCCGAAGAGTCTCTCAAACTGTATCTGGGGAATGGCCTTCGTGAGTGGATCCGCCGTGTTGTCCTTCGTGTCAACTCTCCTGACCTCGATCTCCCGGCGATCAACTATCTCCCGGATCAGGTGATACCGCCTCAGAATATGTCTGGATCGCTGATGGGACCTGGGTTCCTTGGCCAAAGCCACTGCTCCATTGTTATCGCAATACAAAGGTATTGGATGCACAATGGATGGAACCACACCAAGTTCAGTAATGAACTTCTTGATCCAGACAGCTTCTTTAGCAGCATCGTTGGCAGCGATGTATTCAGCCTCCATCGTCGAGTCTGCCACGGTTTCCTGCTTGGAACTCTTCCAGCTAACCGCCCCTCCGTAAAGGGTAAAGACAAAGCCCGACTGCGACTTAGAGTCGTCCTTATCACTCTGGAAGCTCGAATCGGTAAAGGACTCCACTTGGAGCTCTCCGTTACCATACACCAAGAACATATCTCTAGTCCTTCGCAAGTACTTGAGAATGCTCTTCACAGCTGTCCAGTGACTCTCTCCAGGATTAGCTTGATACCTGCTCACTATACTTAGTGAGTATGCTACATCGGGTCTGGTACATAGCATCGCATACATGATAGAGCCCACTGCCGAAGCATAGGGTATCCCTTGCATGCGAGCTCTCTCCAAATCTGTCTTGGGAGACATCTCTTTGGAGAGAGTGACTCCAGAGATCGTGGGCAAGTTCCCACGCTTGGACTCTTCCATACTAAACCTCTTTAGTATGGTGTCAATGTACCTGGATTGGGACAATCCTAATATCCGTTTGGATCTATCTCTATAGATCCTAATCCCCAATATGCAGGAGGCATCACCAAGATCTTTCATCGAGAATCTTTATGATAAGAAGAGCTTGACCGATTGCAGCATAGGAATATCATTTCCTATCAAGAGTATGTCGTCCACGTACAATACGAGGAAGACAACCTTACTCTCTGCCACCTTCTTGTAGATACAAGGTTCATCTGGATTTTTGACGAAATCAAACTCTTTGATAACGACGTCAAAGCAGATGTTCCAACTCCGCGATGCTTGCTTTAATCCATAAATGGATTTAAGCGGCTTGCACACCTTCCCGCTGCTCCCACTGTCTACGAAGCCCTCTGGCTGAGTCATGTACACGCACTCTTCTAAATCACCATTTAGAAAGGCGGTCTTAACATCCATTTGCCAGATTTCGTAATCATGATAAGCAGCGATGGCAAGCATGATCCGGATGGATTTAAGCATAGCTACTGGAGAAAAGGTCTCGTCATAGTCCACACCTGGTCTTTGACGAAAACCCTTTGCTACAAGTCTAGCTTTGAAAGTCTCCACTTTCCCATCTACACCAAGTTTCTTCTTGAAGATCCACTTGCTCCCAATGGGTTTTACCCCTTCAGGAGCAACGTCCAAAGTCCATACTTTGTTGGTGTACATGGATTCCATCTCGGACCGCATAGCATCCAGCCATTTCACTGAGTCCCTACTCGTGATGGCCTGCTCGAAGCTAGTTGGGTCATCATCCTCCATGATGCAATCCTCGCTTCCACCATCCATGAGAAAACCGTAGTATCTCTCAGGTTGGCGAGGAACCCTACTAGATCGGCGGAGAGGCTGAGGTGTTAGTTATATGTATGCCCTAGAGGCCATTACTGTACATAGGATGTATATTGTAGTGGATGCTGGGACGTATATAGGGAGGACTTTCTTGCTCGACATGATAGTATGCTATCTGGTTGAACTTTACCTTAACGTGTATACTGATTGTCTCTCTGTTACATGTTGGTAAAGCCCTTAGGATCTGTACTTGACTACCTGGACTATGATGCGGATCATACTAGTGGGGACATGGTAGTCCATAAGTACATCCTTCAAAGTCCCTAGTCGTGGGTGTATCGAGACGGGGCATCGATATACCAGAGTAGACTAGCGTATACCTTCTCGACCCATACAGATGGGCGATGGATGATCTCATATCCATCGATGTTTGACATCAGAGATGATATACGGGTGCTCAGTAGAGACTGGGTACACTGGACGGACTCGCCGAGAACTCCCAGTTGGTATTATACCTTACGTCAGATGGCAGTTCTCTGGTGACACTGGTACAGAGTAGTCTGTTGACCCGAGATCGTCATAGAGTCTTGTGTGGTTCCCACTGTGCTTTGATTTCCATCTTACCACGTCCAAGAGGGCGTGCAAAACGGTGGTTTTTGGGTACAGTTCCGAGTCACATGGAGGCAATGAGCGATAGGAGGGGATTCGTCTCTCCCGGTATAGGGAGTTGATGTTGCGCTGTGTTCGATTGGCTATAACAGGAAATCCCTGGCCAGGTTTGCTGAGATTTACTGGTAAGTGTTACCAGTAGTTTCTCGAATTGTTATAGACCTCATATCGACACGACTTATCGAGCTATTGGGGTCTGACGTTTACCACCCCTAAGCGAGATATGCGACATATCAGACGATCAGACCGGACTGTACGGTAGTGTTACTGGTTGGATTCACTGGAGTGTGAGCGGGCTTGCTCGTCGATCTTCAGATCGCTCAATACCCGGGTGGCCGTTACGTTTAGCAGACCGCTTGCGGCTTGTGGATGTTTGATATGATCATCATCCGCTGCCGGCGTATTGACGAGTCTTTAGAGTCCTACACAGAGGTTTCCTGGCTCAAGCGAAACGAAATAGGAGCGCATATGAGATATGTGCGGGACCGAGAATAATGCGTGTATGTGATACCGTATTTCATTCTCGCGATGAATGTATCGAATGGTTGTATGCGATATAACCTAGTTGTCGAATCAAGTATTGATTCGATAAAACCGATACATAGGATACTAGTCGGTTATATGCGATATGACCGGATCGTTAAATCAAGTGTTGATTTAATGATTTAATGTATAATTATATATTTGATATATTACTTTGCATTAACTAGTATTGGTTCACTTAAGATGGATTTTCTCACTCGGATGTGCGCATTGTATTTGCGATATACTTTTGTGCACTTGTTTGTATCATGTTTGATGATGCATGTTTACTTGGTTAAGTGTAAAGAATAAACCATGGTTAAACTAATGATTAGGGTTTTATTTATCCATTACTTATTTATTCATTTATTAATTTGTGTATTCTTTTTGGAAAATAAATGGCATGAATATAAAATGGTGGCTTGATTTGTTTTGTAGTTGAATCTTCATGAAGGTTTGACTTTGTAACCACTTTGTCTTCATGCTTAACCCTAACCATTTAATCAAACCATGGTCTACTCTCTACACTTAACTAGGGTTAGGAGATGATAAGTATTCTTATTATTTTCCTTTTAGAAATAAAACTTATGATAACTTTATCTTCTTCTTCTTCTTCTTCTTCATCTTCACTTGAAGAAGCTTGCTTCATCAATGGTGATTGATGAAAACAAGTGAGAAATCCAATTCTAAAGTCTACCCACTTCCTATTTCTTCATCCTCTACCTCTTGCCAAGTAGTAGAGTGTGTTTCCTTCACAAGTTTTTAGGGCTTGGTGAAGGTGGAGCTTGATTTAGCGATGCCTCGACGTAGATCATCTTCGGCATGGACATCGACGACCTAGCTCGCTTTTTCTCCGACGAAGCCGACTCTAGAGCCCGGATTCCTTTTGGACAGCGGAGACGACTTCGTTGCGGAGCTATGGAGGTGGAGCACCGGATCTACAAAGGTTGTATTTCCGATATCCCATTAGTTAAGTTGTTAACTAGAATGTTTTTCGCCTAGATTTCTAGCCAACGGTCCGTAGTCGGGTTTCTCGGCACCTAGATTTTTGAAATTGGCATGGTTAATGCCTTGTGAGACCTCATTAGGATGCCTAGGAACCCAACAGTGGTATCAGAGCCAAGCTAGAGCCTTAGGCGAAGTCCAGACGGAGTTTGAAGTCCGAACGAACCCGAAAACCCATTTCTAACATGCTCTCTGTCCTTTTTTTGAAACAGTGAGTTTTTCTATATTAAAAATATGCAGAAAAACATGCAGGAAAATCTAAGAGTTACTGTGAAATCATGTGCCCTAATTCCATTAAAGCGCCGCGTTTCCGCGGCACGAGCATGGCTCGTGCGGCGGAAACGCGGCCTGTTTGTCGTATTATGAGGTGATGTTTGCACAGTAACTCCTATTTGACTGTGCTGGTTTTCCTGGGTATTTTTAATATTTTTTCAAGAGTTGAATTTTTCTGGGTTGTTTTGGGGATTCGAATGTTCGATCGGATTATCAAATTTTGTCTGTGTGGCTTTCCGGATAAATTTTAGAATATGTTAAAAAGTTCGACCGGATATAAATACCCAATTTTTCCCCTGTCCGGAAATTTCCAAGTGTTGGATTTTTCCGAAGTTTAACGACGTTCTAAGTAGTGCAAGTAACGCGATGGACCCTCTAGAAGACAACAAACCTTAACTCGATTATGTGACCGTCTTGAACTGCCCTTTGAACCTTTGGGTTTGGGGCAGTACGGCGTGCCACATGTGAGGCGTTGGCTTGACCCTTCTACGGCTGGACCGTTGGTACTGAGGCACGAACTGAATGTTGTTAGACTTATTTCATGTGTTGATCTGTATCGGGAAAACTTGGGTGTTCGATTGTTCGATCGGAAAGTTTAACATTTTCTGTTTATCTGGAATGGGATACAATAATTGGAATTCACAATAGTTATGAGATAACTAAATGAATGTTATAAACATAGCAGTTTAGTCTCACTTGATCGGTTGCTACGGAATTTTGATGTGATCAAAAGTCCGTCGCAATCATGTAGCGTACGCGGATACTCGCCGGGTAAACTTAATAGACAGCCTCACTCCATAGCCCCGACCAAGTGACTGTAGGAGAACCCCGTCGCCGAAAGCATCCGTCCGGGTGCTCGCGGTAGCGGTGTTCCGCCTTGGTACACTTCGTCGACGGTATCGGGGGTGCAGCCGCCTACTGAAGTTTGCGACGAGCATTCGATCAGGATGTCGGGAATCTTGTTGAATTGCCCGACTCCGTATTGAAAAGTGTTTTCGATAATGAGACTAAAATGCGGGGTTTATAATTGTTAGGCATGCGATGTCTAAGTAATTCATTTGGTCAGGCATGCGATGTCTGAGGTGGTTGCGGATTCCAACTGTTGTAGTTTTACACTTTCTTTTCTGTGACCGTAAGTGTAATATGTGATATCGCCCGTTTCGTTGCTATATGTCAACGACAATTGGGATGCGCATATTTACTTACGTTGATGACATGTGATGTTATGTGTTGCTGGATATGTTATATTGGATCGTCGTGTTTGAATAGCCGGGGGTTTTTATGTGAGATGAGTGTTTTTCATTTTCATTCATGTAAAAACTTGTATGTAATATTCTTTTATTGGGGCACTTCCAGGTAGCGGAAGTAGTCACCGTTTGTATATTATTTACTTTTCCGCACTAGGATAGACCCAAGGAGGGGAGCACAAGTAACCGGGTTCTGGAGTCCAGTGGGAGACCAACTCGAGGAGTCGAGTCCGGGTCTCCTAACTCTAGAATTGGTAGGGTTGCTTGCCGCTCTCGTAGGGGTCTAGGGGTGTGGGTTTGGCTATTCATCACGACCGTGGAATCCGTGTTTTATACTGGCTCGTATTGAAAACACGGACGTCCTAGTATATCCAATATTTCATATGTTTCTTCTGCTGCGATATCTGTGATGTGATCATGTGATGTTCTGTGATAGATACAGTATATAGTATATATGATATATTATATAGACGTTACTTATGTTTTACACCCGCGATAGCCCTGCCCCGCTCTGCCGTTAGTTACCTAACCTAACGGTGCACGAGGGGACATCAAGGCGAATGCGGATGGCATAAGTGTACGTCGTATTTATCTGTGATGTTTAGGTATATAAATGATGGGACTTCATTAATGTGATTAATGAAATAAAAGAAACTTAAGATGTTGTAGAATCGAATTTCAAAATAAAACGGGTAGCTACAGTTCTTGCTTTGCACAGCGGTATATATGATATATCCTGCACCTTATTCGATGAGGAAAGGACCGAGATCCCTTCACCGGGAGACTCCTTTAGCAATAACTGGCAGATGCTACACACTCGGTTTGTCTTTTGATTGCTTTTAAGAGTTTTTGCTTTGCACAGTGATATATACGATATATCCCGCACCTCATTCGACGGGGAAAGGACCGACGATCCCTTCACCGGGAGTGACTCCTTTAGCAAAACTAGAAAAGCCTAAAAAACACTCCATTTCAAAATTCATTTGATTCTACAACGATATCAAGTTCATTACGCAATAGGTTTTCAGAAAAACCTGTCGTAGCCCTCCGTCATTTCAGATAAGTCCTATTTAGTATTCGTGCTACGTTTGTTGACCTCCGTCAAGGCGTAGTGTGCGGTAGCTAACTAGTATTTATCTGTTTATGTATATGATGCAGATTAAGTTAGGGTAGTCGTGCGGCCTTGTTGACCTCCGTCAAGGGTCGTGCGGGTGGGTTTAATTCGATCAAGAAATGACGGGTTGAACTTGACTAGTAGCCTATGGTTTGTTGACCTCCGTCAAGGTCATAGGGTGCTGGGGGCAAAATATTATCGGGAATTTCAAGTGTTGAAATTTGCAATGAGATTGCATACCTCCTATGAGATAGTTGGATCCCGATACCCGCTGCGAGTAAGAGTTACTCCTGGGAGAGTTTTATACATTACAATTAGCCGATCAAGTAGGTGTCTAGAAAGGTGTTAACGAGGTTACGCCTCTGGGAAAACGAGGTTTACATTAATTAGGTTCGTGCGAAAGCACGGGGGACCTCCCTCAAAGTACCGACACTGGCCTGGCTGAAAGATTGGCGAACTTGTGGTGTGTAATTAATCCCGGTTAGTCTTTCCTTTTAGGGTTTGAAGGAAGATTTGATAAAAAGCAGTGGGAGCCATCCTGATTAGATAAAATAATAACCAATCTATTCTTGCAAGAGCGCACGCTGAGTGTTTTCTTCTCTCTCTCCAGGTAGCGACCATATCACGCCTTAATCAAGATAATAATACGGATTATTGACCGAACCCGCTTGTTATACTGAGCTGGGGAACGTTGGTCCCGCTCCAACTTATAATTGTTATAAGACAGAGCAGGAAATTGGGGAATACCAGATTTCCCATGCCGCCCAAACGAAGAGAGTGCATACTGATGCATCATCTTCGGGTTTGTTCATTATACAGAACTGTTTCTCAGTATTCTTTACGTCCTAGGTATATGGTACCGGATCAGGATCCCAGATATGTAATCTGTTATATAGGGCTACAGATAGGTAGAGAACTGAGAACGGGTGATAAGTTTCATGAGGCAGAAAATGGGGCAAGAGTTGCAGCCAAGTCTGTTGGTCACTGTCACCCTGTATTACAATACATTGATTCTGAACGAATGTTATTAGATACCGAACCTGATATACAAAATCATATCTGTCTCTTTATTAGTGAAGAAACGGTAAAATTTTGTATTGGTGGATAATGTTTTGAACATTTCCTATATCAAAAGTTGATCGGTTCAGGCACGTTATCTAAAAGCGTTGATGTTCTAAATCAAACTACAGTTCTTAGTATATGGAACACACATAAGAGGAAGAGTTCAGAGATGAACGGATCCTTCTTAAGGTATTGTAGACTAGGTCAGATCAATGCGACCCGACTGGCTAGAGTTACATAAAGATGCATATTTAAATTAGTTTGAACTTACATCTTGTGAAACTCGCCAGTCATGTCATAAAGATAAGATGACCATAGCTCCATTTACTGGAAACAGAGAAAGAGTTAGTAAACTCTTAGGATGATACATGTTGATGTATGTAAGGTCCCCTGTCTACACATGCCAAGACCGGTTCTTTGTACTTCATTACATTCTCTGATGATCTCTTTCGAGTTTCAGACCTATGTTCCTGTTGAAACACAAGTCCGAACCTTTTGAGATATTCACAGAATATAAGTTAGAAGAAGAGAACCAAAATACGGGTATAAGTATTATGTCCTATGATGAGATCAAGGAGGAGAATACTTGTGCACGGAAATCCTGGATTATTCTAAAGGAGAATGAGATTCTCTCTCAGCATTACTCCTCCGTATACACCATAGCACGATGGTATATCGGGGCGGAGCAGATACACCCTATTTGATAAGGTGTGCTCTATGATGAGTGCTACTGAGTTACCTATTTCCTTTTTGGGAGTTATGCACTTGAGAAGCTGCATACCTATTGAATAGGGTTCAAATCAAATCAGTTGCCTACCACTTCATATTTGATATGATATGGGAAGAGCCCATGTCTTAAGTCAGTTAAGATTTGGGGTTGTCCAGCCTATGTTTAAAAGAAAAATCCGAACAAGCTTGAGGCAAGGTCTGTAATGTAGAACTGGAAAGGTTCCAGCTATACGAACTACAGCAAATGATTTGATAGAACCAAGGGATTCAGTAGATACCAACGAACCTCAGCCTCTCCACCGATCTAGTAGGGTTCCTCACCCACCTGAGAGATACTTCGGTTTCTCTATGACAGTGGGAGCGAGGATTGCATCATGAGATGATGACCCAAATAGTTTCGAGCTGGCCATCTAGAGTAAGACTCTATAAGAATGGCTGGATGCTTAGTGATCTGAGATGGAATCCTTATACGCCAACAAAGTATGGACTTTGGTTGCTATATCTGAAGGGTTAAATCCCCATCAGGAGCAAGTATATCTTGAGAAGATTACTTGGTGTGCATGGAAAAGTTGAGACTTTCAAAGCTAGACTTGTTAAAGGTTTGCATCATTGACCAGGTGTGGATCATGATGAAACTTTTTCTAAGGATCTATGCTTAAGTCCATCCAGATCCTACTTGCCACGGCTACATACCATGACTACGATATCTGGTGGTTGGGTGTCATGACAGCTTTTCTAAATAATGTTTTAGAAGAGGGAGTCTATAAGTACACAGCCAGAGGGCTTCGTAAACAGTGGGAGCAGCGGAAACGTGTGCAAGATGTTTTATATGATAAAGCAGGCATCGCGGAGTTGGAACGTCTGTTTTGATGAAGTAGTCAAAGAGTTTGACATCATCAAAATGGTAGATGAACCTTGTATAAACAAAAGGGTAGTAGGGAGTATGGTGACGATCCTCGTAGAGTACGTGGATGACATACTCTTGATAGGGAAGTAGTTTCCTATGCTACGCTCAATCAATCTCCGATTATCACAAAGATTCTCCATATAGGATCAAAAGTGATACCTCCTAAATCCTGGGTTTTGGATCTATGAGATAGATCTAATTGGTTGTTAGGATTCTCACTAGTTGTAGTGAGATAGTATCAACCGATCCTGGGGAGAATCACTGGAAGGGTTCCAGGGTGATAAAGACGACTGAATGTCAGTCACAGGCATTGTCTTTACCCTCAGTAAAGGGACGGTATATTGGAAGAGTTCCAAGCTAGATACCGTGGCATACTAGACGATAAAGGTTGGATACATCGCTACTTAAGATGCTACCAAAGAGGCTGTTTGGGTGTATATAGGTTCATGAGATGAACTAGGTTCCTACCATTGTGTGACAATGGAAGTGTGGCTTTGGCCAGGGAACCCCTGTCCCATCAATGATCCAGACATATTCTAAGGCAGTATCACTTGATCATGGAGATGGTTGATCTCCAAGGAGATCGAGGTTAGGAGAGTAAACTCAGAGGACAACACAGCGGATCCATTCACAAAGGCCTGTTCCCAGAGAGAGACTTTTATGGGATGGTTGAGTATGAGATACTACAACCACTGCTATCAGATGGCCCTAGTGCAAGTGGGAGATTGTTAGTTATATGTATGCCCTAGAGGCCATTACTGTACATAGGATGTATATTGTAGTGGATGCTGGGACGTATATAGGGAGGACTTTCTTGCTCGACATGATAGTATGCTATCTGGTTGAACTTTACCTTAACGTGTATACTGATTGTCTCTCTGTTACATGTTGGTAAAGCCCTTAGGATCTGTACTTGACTACCTGGACTATGATGCGGATCATACTAGTAGGAACATGGTAGTCCATAAGTACATCCTTTAAAGTCCCTAGTCGTGGGTGTATCGAGACGGGGCATCGATATACCAGAGTAGACTAGCGTATACCTTCTCGACCCATACAGATGGGCGATGGATGATCTCATATCCATCGATGTTTGACATCAGAGATGATATACGGGTGCTCAGTAGAGACTGGGTACACTGGACGGACTCGCCGAGAACTCCCAGTTGGTATTATACCTTACGTCAGATGGCAGTTCTCTGGTGACACTGGTACAGAGTAGTCTGTTGACCCGAGATCGTCATAGAGTCTTGTGTGGTTCCCACTGTGCTTTGATTTCCATCTTACCACGTCCAAGAGGGCGTGCAAAACGGTGGTTTTTGGGTACAGTTCCGAGTCACATGGAGGCAATGAGCGATAGGAGGGGATTCGTCTCTCCCGGTATAGGGAGTTGATGTTGCGCTGTGTTCGATTGGCTATAACAGGAAATCCCTGGCCAGGGTTGCTGAGATTTACTGGTAAGTGTTACCAGTAGTTTCTCGAATTGTTATAGACCTCATATCGACACGACTTATCGAGCTATTGGGGTCTGACGTTTACCACCCCTAGGCGAGATATGCGACATATCAGACGATCAGACCGGACTGTACGGTAGTGTTACTGGTTGGATTCACTGGAGTGTGAGCGGGCTTGCTCGTCGATCTTCAGATCGCTCAATACCCGGGTGGCCGTTACGTTTAGCAGACCGCTTGCGGCTTGTGGATGTTTGATATGATCATCATCCGCTGCCGGCGTATTGACGAATCTTTAGAGTCCTATACAGAGGTTTCCTGGCTCAAGCGAAACGAAATAGGAGCGCATATGAGATATGTGCGGGACCGAGAATAATGCGTGTATGTGATACCGTATTTCATTCTCGCGATGAATGTATCGAATGGTTGTATGCGATATAACCTAGTTGTCGAATCAAGTATTGATTCGATAAAACCGATACATAGGATACTAGTCGGTTATATGCGATATGACCGGATCGTTAAATTAAGTGTTGATTTAATGATTTAATGTATAATTATATATTTGATATATTACTTTGCATTAACTAGTATTGGTTCACTTAAGATGAATTTTCTCACTCGGATGTGCGCATTGTATATGCGATATACTTTTGTGCACTTGTTTGTATCATGTTTGATGATGCATGTTTACTTGGTTAAGTGTAAAGAATAAACCATGGTTAAACTAATGATTAGGGTTTTATTTATCCATTACTTATTTATTCATTTATTAATTTGTGTATTCTTTTTGGAAAATAAATGGCATGAATATAAAATGGTGGCTTGATTTGTTTTGTAGTTGAATCTTCATGAAGGTTTGACTTTGTAACCACTTTGTCTTCATGCTTAACCCTAACCATTTAATCAAACCATGGTCTACTCTCTACACTTAACTAGGGTTAGGAGATGATAAGTATTCTTATTATTTTCCTTTTAGAAATAAAACTTATGATAACTTTATCTTCTTCTTCTTCTTCTTCATCTTCACTTGAAGAAGCTTGCTTCATCAATGGTGATTGATGAAAACAAGTGAGAAATCCAATTCTAAAGTCTACCCACTTCCTATTTCTTCATCCTCTACCTCTTGCCAAGTAGTAGAGTGTATTTCCTTCACAAGTTTTTAGGGCTTGGTGAAGGTGGAGCTTGATTTAGCGATGCCTCGACGTAGATCATCTTCGGCATGGACATCGACGACCTAGCTCGCTTTTTCTCCGACGAAGCCGACTCTAGAGCCCGGATTCCTTTTGGACAGCGGAGACGACTTCGTTGCGGAGCTATGGAGGTGGAGCACCGGATCTACAAAGGTTGTATTTCCGATATCCCATTAGTTAAGTTGTTAACTAGAATGTTTTTCGCCTAGATTTCTAGCCAACGGTCCGTAGTCGGGTTTCTCGGCACCTAGATTTTTGAAATTGGCATGGTTGATGCCTTGTGAGACCTCATTAGGATGCCTAGGAACCCAACATGAGGTTCATCGGGAGCTACTGAATCTTCTGGTTCCACTAAATCTTCAGTTACGGTTTGTGTATCTGGAACCTCTTCCAGCTCTACCACTTTGCCACTAATTTCTTTTTCAAGGAATTCCTTTTCTAAAAAGGTGGCATGCTGAGCAACAAACACTTTTTGTTCCTCACTGTGGTAGAAAAAATACCCATATGAATTCTTTGGATATCCCACAAACTTGCAGAGAACTGACCGTGCCTCGAGCTTGTCCGGATTTTGCCTTTTGACATATGCCGGACAATCCCATATCTTAACTCGTTTAAAATATGGTCTCTTCCCACTCCATATCTCATATGGTGTGGTAGGTACAGATTTAGATGGATCTTGATTCAATAGGTATGTTGTCGTTTCCAGCGCATATCCCCAGAAGGAAATAGGTAACTCAGCTGTACTCATCATAGAGCGCACCATATCTAATAGAGTGCGATTTCTCCGCTCCGATACACCGTTGTGCTGTGGTGTATATGGAGGAGTCAGCTGAGAGAGAATCCCATTCTCTTTTAGGAAGTCCAGGAATTCATTGCTCAAGTATTCACCTCCTCGATCAGATCGTAGGATTTTAATACTTTTTCCGGTTTGGTTCTCAACTTCTTGTTTATATTCCCTAAATTTCTCAAAAGCTTCTGATTTGTGTTTCATCAGGAACACATATCCGAATCTAGAGAGATCGTCAGTGAATGTAATGAAGTACGAAGAACCATCCCTGGCATGTGTAGACATGGGACCGCATACATCACTATGTATCAGTCCCAAGAGTTCGGTAACTCTTTCTCCGTGTCCCGTAAATGGAGTTTTGGTCATCTTGCCTTTGAGACATGACTGGCAAGTGTCATAAGATGAAAATTCGAAAGGTTTCAAATATCCATCCTTATGCAACTTAGCCAGTCGTGTCACATTGATGTGACCCAGTCTACAATGCCACAAGAAGGATTCATTGAGTTCAGAACTCTTCCTCTTGTGTGTGTTTGTTATGCTCAGAACTGTTGATTGATTTAGAACATAAATGCCATTGCATAACGTGCCTGATCCAACCAACTTTTGGTTACGGAAAATGTTCATAACATTATCCTGTAATACAAAATTATATCCCTCTTTACTTAATAAAGAAACCGATATAATGTTGCATATCAGGTTCGGCATGTAATAGCATTCGTTCAGAATCAATGTATTACCAGTTGGTAATACAAGGTGATATTCCCCGACAGTCTTAGCTGCAATAATTGCACCATTTCCAACTCTAATGTCTTTATCACCTTCTCCAAGTTCTCTACCTTTCCTTAGCCCATGTAACTGATTACATATATGGGATCCCGACCCGGTATCCAATACCCAGGACGTAGAGCAAATGGAGAAACAGTTCTCAGTAACGAACACACCCGAAGAAAATGCATCAACATGTACTTTCTTCATTCGGGTGGCATGGGAATCCTGGCATTCCCCTATATCCTGTTCATTCCTATAACTCTTATAAGAAAGAACGGAACCAACGTTCCCCAGCACAGTATAACATGCGGGTTCGGTCAATACATCCATATTATTATCTTCATTAGGGCATGAAATGGTCGCTACCTGGAGAGAGAGAGAAGAAAACACTTTAGCGTATGCTCGTGCAAGATCAGATTGGTTATTATCTTATCTAATCAGGATGGCTCCCACTGCTTTTTATCAAATCTTCCTCCAAACCCTAAAAGGAAAGACTAGCCGGGATTAATTACACACTACAGGTTCGCCAATCTTTCAGCCAGGCCAGTGTCGGTACTTTGAGGGAGGTCCCCCTTGCTTTCGCACGAACCTAATTAATGTAAATCTCGTTTTCCCAGAGGCGTAACCCCGTTGACACCTTTCTAGACACCTACTTGATCAGCTAATTGCAATGTGTAAAACTCTCCCAGGAGTAACTCTTACTCGCAGTGGGTATCGGGATCCAACTATCTCATAGAAGGTATGCAATCTCATTGCAAATTTCAACACTTGAAATTCCCGATAATATTTTGCCCCGAACGATCTATGACCTTGACAAGGTCAACAAACCATAGACCGCAAGTCAAGTTCAACCCGTCATTTCTTGATTGAATCAAACCCACCCGCACGACCCTTGACAAGGTCAACAAGGCCGTACGACTACCCTAACCCAATCTGCATCATATGCATAAACAGACAAATACTGGTTAGCTACCGCACACTGCGCCTTGACATGGTCAACAAACGCAGCACGAATACTAAACAGGACTTATCTGAAATGACGGAGGGCTACGCTAGGTTTTTCTGAAAACCTATTGCGTAATGAACTTGATATCGTTGTAGAATCAAATGAAGTTTTGAAATGGAGTGATTTTAAGGCTTTTCTAGTTTTGCTAAAGGAGTCACTCCCGGTGAAGGGATCTCGGTCCTTTCCTCATCGAATAAGGTGCGGGGTATATCATATATACCGCTGTGCAAAGCAAGAACTGTAGCTACCTGTTTTTATTTTAAAATTCGATTCCACAACATCTTAGGTTTCTTATCTTTCATTAATCACATTAATGAAGTCCCATCATTTAAATATCTAAACATCACAGATAGATATGACGTACACTTATGCCATCCGCATTCGCCACGATGTCCCCTCGTGCACCGTTAGGTTAGGTAACTAACGACAGAGCAGGGCAGGGCTAGCGCGGGTGTAAAACATAAGTAACGTCTATATAATATATCATATATACTATATACTATATCCATCACAGAGTCACAACACAGATATCGCAGCAGAATAAACATATGAAATATTGGATATACTAGGACGTCCGTGTTTTCAATACGAGCCAGTATAAAACACGGATTCCACGGTCGTGATGAATAGCCAATCCCACACCCCTAGACCCCTACGAGAGCGGCAAGCAACCCTGCCAATTCTAGGGTTAGGAGACCCGGACTCGACTCCTTGAGTTGGTCTCCCACTGGACCCCAGAACCCGGTTACTTGTGCTCCCCTCCTTGGGTCTATCCTAATGCGGAAAAGTAAATAATATACAAAAGGTGACAACTTCCGCTACCTGGAAGTGCCCCAAATAAAAGAATATTACATACAAGTTTTTACATGAATGAAAATGAAAAACACTCATCTCACATAAAAAAACCCCGGCTATTCGAACACGACGATCCAATATAACATATCCAGCAACACATAACAACACATGTCATCAACGTAAGTAAGTATGCATACCCCAATTGTCGTTGACGTATAGCAACGAAACCGGCGATATGAACATACTACACTTACGGTCACAGAAAAGAAAGTGTAAAACTACAACAATTGGAATCCGCGACTACATTAGACATCACATGCCTAATCAAATGAAATACTTAGACATCACATGCCTAACAGATATAAATCCCGCATTTTAGTCTCATTATCGAAAACACTTTTCAATATAAAGTGAAACTAAACCGCTAGATTTATAACATTCATTCAGTTATCACATAACTGTTTGTGAATTCCAATTATTGTATCACATTCCAGATAAACAGAAAATGTTAAACTATCCGATCGAACAGTCGAATACCCAAGTTTTCCCGATACAGCTCAACACATGAAATAAGTCTAACAACATTCAGTTCGTGCCTCAGTACCGACGGTCCAGCCGTAGAAGGGTTAAGCCAACGCCTCACATGTGGCACGCCGTACTGCCCCAAACCCGAAGGTTCAAAGGGTAGTTCAAGACGGTCACATAATCGAGTTAAGGTTTGTTGTCTTCTAGAGGGTCCATCGCGTTACTTGCACTAGTTAGAACGTCGTTAAACTACGGAAAAATCCAACACTTGGAAATTTCCCGACAGGGGAAAAATTGGGTATTTATATCCGGTCGAACTTTTTAACATATTCAAAAAATTATCCAGAAATACACAAAAGACGAAACTTGATAATCCGATCGAAATACCGAATCCCCAAAACAACCCCAGAAAATTCAACTCTTGAATAAATATCAAAAATTCCCAGGAAAACCAGCACTGGAAGATAAGAATTACTGTGCAGAAATCTTTATTTAATTGATCCGTACGGCCGCGGAACCGCCGCATGAGCCATGCTCATGCCGCGGAACCGCGGCTATTTGATGGATTTACACTATCGAATTTCACAGCAATTCTTATATTCACCTGCTGATTTTTCTGCATATTTTTAATTTGGAAAAATCCCAGATTTTAGAAAATGTACAGAGAGCAATTTTTGGGGTTCGGTTTCGGTTCGATCGGAGTTCAAATTCCGTCTAGACTTCGCCTAAGGCTCTAGCTAGGCTCTGATACCAGTGAAAGGTTCCTAGGCACCCTATAGTGGTCTCACAAGGTATCGAACATGCCAATTTAAAAAAATTGGTGCCGAGAAACCCTAGACTACGGATCTTAGACTAGATGTTTAGGCGAAAAGAAAACTTAGTTAACTACTTAACTAAAGTTAGATGCTACAAGCTTTGTAGATCAGGATTTCCACTTCCTTAGCTCCACGTGGTGGTCCTCTCGCTGTCCTTTTCCAATCCTAGACTCGTTCATCGGCTTCATCGGGAAAGTGAGCGGAATAGGTCGTCGGCTTCGTGTCAAAGACGATCTACGTCGAGGCATCACAAGTTCAAGCTCCGACTTCACCAAGTTGTGAAACTTGTGAAGAAAACACCCAAAACAACTTGGCAAGAGGTAGAGGGTGAAGAAATAGGAGGTGGGTTCACTTTAGAATTGGATTTATCTCACTTTAGCTCAAGTTGCCATTGATGGACCTTGAGCTTTTCTTGAAGAAGAAGATGAAGATGAAGAAAGAATTGTTATGATAAGTGTTATGGAAAAAGAATAATAAAACAATACTTATCATCTTCTAACCATGGTCAAGTGTAGAGAATAGACCATGGTTAGTGGGATTGGTTAGGGTTTAGTATGATGACAAAATGGTATCATTAGTCAAAGCTTCATGAAGCTTCAACAAGCTTCAAGTTAAAAATGAAACCATTTTGTTTTTCATTTATTTATTTATCAAGAAAGAATAGATAAATAAATAAGTAATTAAATCAAAACCCTAACTCATCTCATAACCATGGTTTAAGACTTAACACATAACCAATTTACATGCATCATCAAACATGACACATACAAGTGCACACAAAATATATCACATATACAATATGCTTTTCAAGTGAGAAAAATCCGTTTAAAGTGAACCAACACTAGTTAATGCAAAGTAATATATCAAATATATAATTATACATTAAATCATTAAATCAACATTTGATTCAATGATCCGGTCATGTCGCACATAACCGACTAGTATTCAATGTATCGATTTATCGAATCAATGATTCGATAACTAGGTCATATCGAATATAACCAATCGAAACATTTATCGCGAGAATGAAATGCGGTATCACATACACGCATTATTCTCGGTCCTGGACATATCTCATATGCACTCCTATTTCGTTTCGCTTGAACCAGGAAACCTCTGTGTAGGACTCTAAAGACTCGTCAATACGCCGGTAGCAGATGATGATCATATCAAGCACCCACAAGCCGCAAGCGGTCTGCTAAACGTAACGGCCATCCGGGTATTAAGCGATCAGAAGATCGACGAGCTAGCCCGCTCACACTCCTGTGAATCCAACCAGTAACACTTACCGTACAGTCCGGTCTGTTCGTATGATATGTCGCATATCAAGTCTAGGGGTGGTATACGTCAGACCCCAATAACCGATAAGTCGTGCCGATGTGAGGCTCATAACGGGTCGAGAAACTACTGGTAACACTTACCAGCAAATCTCTGATCAGCCCTGGCCAGGGACTTCCCTGTTACGGCCAATCGAGCACTGCGCAACATCAACTCCCAATACCGGGAGAGACGAAACCCCTCCTATCGCTCATTGCCTCCATGTGACTCGGGACTGTGCCCAAAGACCACCGTTTTGCACGCCCTCATGGACGTGGTAAGGTGGAGATCAAAGCACAGTGGGAATCACACAAGACTCTATGACGATCTCGGGTCTACAGACTAACCTGTACAAGTGTCACCTGAGAACTGCCATCTGACGTGAGGTATAATACCATCTGGGAGTTCTCGGCGAGTCCGTCCAATGTACTCAGTCTCCACTGAGCACCTGTATACCATCTCTGATGTCAAACACCAATGGATATAGGATCATCCATCGCCCATCACATGGATCGAGAAGCGTATACGCTAGTCTACACTGGTATATCGATGTCCCGTCTCGATACACCCACGACTAGGGACCTTGAAGGATGTACTTATGGACTACCATGTCCCCACTAGTATGATCTGCATCACAGTCCAGGTAGTCAAGTACATATCCTAAGGGCTTTACCAACATGTAACTATAAGACAGTATGAAGAGACAAGTGTACATGTTAAGATAAAGAGCAACCAGATAGCATACTATCATATCGAGCAAGAAAGTCATCTCTATATATGTCCAAGCATCCAATATAATATACATCATCTGTACAATACTGGCCTCTAGGGCATACATACAACTAACAAAATACACCTACAAGATCCTCACGACTTGTAGGGAGAAATACCTTTATGAGACCCTTACGGCTCATGAAGTTAAAAGCCTTAGTCGACGGGACCTTAACCCTGTTCGCTAAGCCACCTTTGTTCGACATCGACAGAGGCAAATGATGATTCGCTCCTGGCAACATCCCAGTTGTAGCGGTGCTGATGCCGAAATCGTTGTCTAATTTCAGGTTTACGGCGAAAAGCCGGTAGGCCGTACATGCATATGAAATAGCCGAAATGATTGGGCAACTCGCAATAAAAAGCAGTGAGTGAAAATAAAATAAATAGCCGAAATGATTGGGCACCGCGAAAAATAGCCGAAATGATCGGGCAATCGCGACCTTCACGATATAAAAGCTGAAATGATAGAGCATCACGGAAAAATAAATAAAATAAAAATGAGATTTACGCCCTACAGGTGATGTTACATCTATCCCTGTATACAATCCAGGGGCGCAAACAAAAAAGGAATCGCACTCCTCCTCTCCCAGGTTTCATCAGAAGAAGAAGCCAAATCACAATGAGTCGCAGATAGCCTAAAGACCATCTCGACGTTCGTCTCGTTGCAAAGGACACAGCATCAAGCAAAGCGGAACAGCGGCAACTTCCAGTTCCATGGCTCGGCGATATACAGATCACCAAGATTCAAATCCTCACCCCGTGAAATGCGGATATAATCACAATTTCCTGGTTACGTAGAACGCGGATAATGTCACTCTTTGACCCCGTGGAAAACGTCCAGAGCAGATTCTGGTCCTCGCAGAGCACGGCAGTGAACCCGTGCGAAGCATCCAGAGCGGAGCCTAGTCCTCGCCGAACGCGGCAGTGAACCCGTGTGAAGCATCTAGTGCAAAATTCCTGGTTACGTGGAACATGGATAATGTCACTCTTTGACCCCGTAGAAAACGTCCAGAGCGGATCCTGGTCCTCGCAGAGCACGGCAATGAACCCGTACGAAGCATCCAGAGCGGAGCCTAGTCCTCGCCGAACGTGGCAGTGAACCCGTGTGAAGCATCTAGTGCAAAATTCCTGGTTACGTGGAACACGGATAATGTCACTCTTTGACCCTGTGGAAAACGTCCAGAGCGGATCCTGGTCCTCGCACAGCACGGCAGTGAACCCGTGCGAAGCATCCATAGCGGAGCCTAGTCCTCGCCGAACGCAGCAGTGAACCCGTGTGAAGCATCTAGTGCAAAATTCCTGGTTACGTGGAACGCGGATAATGTCACTCTTTGACCCCGTGGAAAACATCCAGAGCGGATCCTGGTCCTCGCAGAGCACGGCAGTGAACCCGTGCGAAGCATCCAGAGCGGAGCCTAGTCCTCGCCGAACGCGGCAGTGAACCCGTGTGAAGCATCTAGTGCAAAATTCCTGGTCACATGGAGCGCGGATAATGTCACTCTTTGACCCGTGGAAAACGTCCAGAGCGGATCCTGGTCCTCGCAGAGCACGGCAGTGAACCCGTGCGAAGCATCCAGAGCGGAGCCTAGTCCTCGCCAAACGCGGCAGTGAACCCGTGTGAAGCATCTAGTGCAAAATTCCTGGTTACGTGGAACGTGGATAATGTCACTTTTTGACCCCGTGGAAAAACGCCTACAGCGGAGCCTGGTCCTCACCAAGCACGGCAGTGAACCCGTGTGAAGCATCCAGAGCAAACACCGGACTGTGGAGTCCTTAAAATCCACGGACTATGATGTCCTTAACCTCGACCGTAATGTCTTAAAACTAAACGATCAACCATGATGATCCTAGACTAATTTTACCTTGGTTAAAGGGTACATCTTTTCACTCCTTTGATATTTATCGTTGAAATTCCTCAACGTTTTCAAAGAGGTGACGGGTCCTTGCAACCAAACATCGGACTGTGGAGTCCTTAAATCCACGGACTATGAAGTCCTTAACCTTGACCGTGATGTCTTAAAACTAACATCGGATTGTGGAGTCCTTAAATCCACGGACTATGAGGTCCTTAACCTTGACGTCTTAAAACTAACATCGGACTGTGAAGTCCTTAAATCCACGGACTATGAGGTCCTTAACCTTGACCGTGATGTCTTAAAACTAACGCCGGATGGTGGAGTCCTTAAACCCACGGACTATGATGTCCTTAACCTTGACCGTGATGTCTTAAAACTAACATCGGACTGTGAAGTCTTTAAACCCACGGACTATGAGGTCCTTAACCTTGACCGCAATGTCTTTAAACTACGGTACCTTGAAAAACATCCCAAAGCAACCCCTGACCCCGTGAAATACGGATAAAGGCGACCGCACCTAACACTTGCGGGTCCTCACGACCCGTAAGGAAGCAAATTCTCTTGAGAGATCCTTACGACTCTCAAGGGAAAACCCGCTTAAGAATCCTCACGATTCTTAAGAAGAACTTACACCTACGGGATTCTCTCGACCTGTAGGGAGAAAAACTCTTTATGAGACCCTCACGGCTCATAAAGATCAAAAAGTCTTGGGAGGCAGACCTTAACCCTGAATCCGAAGCCGTCGCTACCCGGCAAAGAGACCAAGATAAGCTGTCCGCAGAACACATTCAATAAAAAGAGGACACATCCTTGAGAAGAAAGAATATGTCTTTTATTCATAACCAAAATGGATACAAAGTACAATTCATGAAAGGACAAAGAAAATACTCTCATTCAGGAGTATGTACAATAAAAAAAGAAAGGAAAAGATACAAGTTTTTTTTTAAGCCGGCGGGCGATTTAGCAATTTTGCCAGTTCGTCTTGCTTTTGCTGGGCCATAGCTTCATGATTCAAGATCGCCAGAAGACGAGCCTCCGCCTGAGCCTACTGAGCCTGATACGAGGCAAGCCGGCCTTCGAGTTCTTTCTCAGCGACCTTATGAGCCTCGACCTTTTCGCGAGTGAACACGACAGCTTTATCAAGAGCCACCACCTCTCTGATAGACTCTTGAAGTACCCGCCAGAGTTCATACGCTTTATTGGCTTGGGCTGTGAGGCTGGCCTGAAGCTCGCTCAATGCCTTGGAGGCCAGCTCCCTTTCCAAGAATTTACGACCGAGCCTCTTCTCACACGACACCATGTTCGCCGCACATCGCTCTATCAGACCACGCAAGCCTGCCCTCGCAGCCGCAGCCTTCGAAATAGGATATGTACGCTCAAGACCGTGTGAACAAGCCTCCATTCGACGGCCATAGCTGATCTGAAGAGCGCGCACATCACGTGGCATGGGAAGCAACAAGAAAAATTTCCGATATGTATCCTATCAAGCATGCATTTGCAACTATATGAATATTCGAAAATAAATAACGCCCAAAAGCTCTGATGTGCATGCGACATGGTAATAGTGTTCGTGATTAAAGAAAGTTCTCATAAGAAAAACACAAAGTTCATTTATGCAAGCAAAAACACACATGCGAGTACCCGGCATACATGAGAATTCACCATAAAGCATGCGAAAGCTAACGATAAAAAGAGTACACTGATTTGAATATACTACGCTAGTGGGAAAAGGTCACCAAACATAGGATCAGTAGCACAAGGGTTGACAAAACAAAGAACAAAATTCTCCATCTCTCTCTCTGCTTTCTCCAACACATCAAAGCGACGGTTCTCGCGAGGAGTCACTCTCCACCGATTGGCGCCATGTTTGTCCGCGAAAGCAGACATAATAGCTCGCCGGGCTCTTATTTGGTTCAACAGATGAACTGAGCAATCTTTCAAAGCCTGAGTAATCAGGCATGCTTCGTGAAAACCCTCAAGCTTTTCTTCAGCCACGTCGAGCATCGCCAGGGTCATTTCCGCTGGGTGAGGAGGGATGTCGGCAAGCACAGCAGCAAGAATCATCCGGAGCCAGAGGGAGCCCATTGGGAGGGGGACCCTCTACGGATCGAGAGCTCATATGTCGCTGAGTCGCATTCGTCGTCGGTAAGGAGAGGGTCCACCAATCGCGCAGCAAAGCGAGGAATCATCTCCTCAATAGGCACCTCCCATGGCTGTCGATGAGCATGAGGGCGGGTGCAGGCCATGGCACTCAGTTGTCTCTCAAGGCAAATCACACTAAAGTGAGAATAGATTTCTCTGTGAAGAGAAAACAGGCTATGGCCTCAAGACTATAAAGAGGAGCATTAAATGATACGTGCGGAGAGCATGGCATGATGAGCTATTTCCAAGGCCCAAAAAAGGGAAGGCGTTGGATATCAGGAAAGGCAACTATTTCCAAGGCTCCTTTTCTGCATCTAATGCCATGCACAGAAACATAGCATTAAAAATTGAACAGCCCCATCAAAGGGACCCCACGTGTGGAGCACGTGAGCATCAACCTTGATGTGTACCAGAAAGTGAAATAATGCCTTACACACTAGACACATCAGCAGCAACAATAAAAAAAATACATATGACAAAATCAAAAAAAGGGGGGCATGCAAACACAGAAGGACACAATAAGATTTATCATTCATGCTTTAAAAGATTCATACAAAATAAAAAAGCAATCATTTACAACGGTAAGACCTCGGACGCAGGGCATGGATTGAGAAACTCAAACTTGGCTTTGTCCAAGATCCTCCAAGCATTTCGAACCATTCGAGTATGTTTTCTCTCGCGGTCACATGCATCGGGGTCCTCACGAATGTCCTCCACCCTCCGATAGGCAGCAAGTATGGCTGACTGCTGAAAGGCCTGGTGCAAGAGATCAATGAGGTCGTCTCGCCTCTTCTTTGAAATTAGGCTCATCAGGTACACTGAATGTACCTTATCCTCGGCGGCATCCAATGCCCCGAGCGGCACGCCGGTGCAAAAAAGAGGGAGCACCTCCCAGATCGCCAGCACGATGAGTCTTGATTGTCACGATCTAGCTGTGTCGTGTTTAAAAAGAATTCTGAAATTACCGCAATCAAAACAGTGTCGCTTGTAGCGAGCCGCGATGAATACGGGTCGTCCGCAGGGAGATGGTAAGTTTCTTATTGCTTGTTTTAACGAGTTAATACCGTGTTTTGATTTGTTGGTTAACTAATTGTCGTAACAAAGATATGAATAAAAAGGACTTGTTAAGGGTAGTAATAAGTTAGATTGTATGAAGGTGTTGTTTGCCAATTCCTTATAGCCCCGACTTGGTATTGATACTAAAGCAATAGGTAACAACGCGGATTAGAGAACTTGAAATACGGTATTTGCGGTATTTCGCTAAATCCGTTTTCCTTGTCCCTTGTCCTTCCGTTGTTATCTCTTGATTTTACCCTTCGGCAAACCACGGGCAATCCGGTCATGATTAGGAATCATCACTATCGGGGTAGGATAGGATGCCTAGTGAGCGGAGTTGCGGGTGATTTGCACGAAGTTTCAATAGGCAAGTATTAGGTTTTAAAGTCTGGACAAAGAAAATCTTCGAATACGATCTAACATATTACACCCTTAACAAGTGAAAAGATTACTCACACATATTTACAAATTAACAAGAAAGAAAAGAGAAGATACATAAAAACATGCAATGAAATAAAGAGGAAAAGAGAACCGATGAGTTCAAGCGTTTTATCTCCCAGTGTTCAATCCCCGGCAACGTGTGAGATCCAAATACCAAGCTTTAAGGTTGCAAGCTCACTTAAGAGGTTGCAAGATCAAAGCAAAGCATGAATTTCACAATTGAAATCATGTAAAGTGGAACAAGACATGTAATAAAAATATGAACTTTTATTGAAGAACAAACTTGTTACAAGAGATCTTGAAGTCAAGAACCTAAGTCTTAAGCTTGCAAGTTCTAAATGAGAAGTTGCAAGGGCAAGACAAAGGGGCAAGAACTCAAGAATGAAAAGAAAAATTACAAGAATTCTAAGATAGAACTAAAGAAAAAGCTACCCTTTCATCTTGCCTCTGGTCTCTATTTATAGGCACAGAAAGAAATATTCATATCTGCCCCATTATGGCTCATGCTGATTTGTTTGATTGCCTTTGATTTGAACACATGCTTTTTAGTCTTGAATGCATATAATATCATATGCATATAAAATCATATCCTTGATTGCATATAAAATCATATCCTTGATGATTGCATATAGAATCATATCCTTGATTGCATATAAAATCATATCCTTGATTGCATATAGAATCAGATCCTTGATTGCATATAAAATCATATCCACATGTGCTTAAAAGTCTTGTGTACACACTTGTTGTGTTGGACTATTTAGAAAAAAAATGTGTACACAACTTGTTGTGTAAAGGAACTCCTGAAGTATCGGTCGGTTAGCGTTTCTGGTCGCAGTGTCTTCCCTCAAGTGATATATCCGTGTTGTTGGATGCATTTCCAGTATTTTGTCATGGATACCTGTAATCTGTAATGCTGAGCAGACACTGGTCAATAATACCGATAAATACAACAATTAGATAATGAATGAGCGGTATTAGAATGCAATTTTCTGATATGAACAAGTCTCAGAAGAGAAGAGCGATGAGGGAGTAGCCGATGGTTGTACTCGTCGAAGCGGCTCATGATCTCAGCACACTGAGTATTGGTGAACTCCTGGTTCTGACTGCGGCCCAATGCACGAATATTCCCGTAGGAAATGATTTCGTCAAGATCATACATGTGGGCATCCATAATACCTGAAATAAAGGTCATGAGAATTGTTACAAGTTTCTTCTTCATTGATTACGGAAGGACAACCCAGGGCAAGAAAACCCTAAGAAGCCTCCATGAGAAGAACTAAGTTCTTCACAGGAATTAAATTCCTTTTTGAAAAAGGGGAATTAAATTCCCAGAAACGTTCTTTTTAGATGGAATTAAATTCCGTGGAGGTGAACCGCCACCATCATCTCCCTGAAGATCATATGAACCCTAAGAGATCTACTGTTGAAGATTAAATGGTTTCATATTTCGCTTGAAAAACTTAAAGAAAGAATGGGTTCTTGTTAAAAAGGGTAAAAGCCCTTGCTTGGGATTTAAAATCCAGAGGGATGTGGAAGTTCATCGTTCATTCAAGAGCATTACCTGAAGAAAAGAGTCCTTTTTGAACAGAGTTAAACTCTGAAAATTTCTTAAAGCAGAGAACTAAGCTCTGGGAAAAGAGAATTAAATTCTCAAAAGAAGGAAGTTCTCAAAGGAGGAAGATGAGCAAAGTGGAGGCTCTTCTGAAGGGACATGGGCATTTATAGGATGTGATGGAAATGCTTCATCTCCCCGAGTCCCTAGATGAATCCAACGGTCGCAAAAGTGACAGCGTTGCACTCACGTGCTGACACGTGAGAACAACGCTGTGGGGGCATTTGTTTCCTGATTTAAAATCAGGAAAAACCTACGGAGGAGGCATCACGTGCTAACACGTAACCAGCGGTCACGTGTTGACACGTGACATTTAAAAGCAGCGGCACAAGGCACATTCGTTCCCTGAGTAAATCAAGAGAAAAGCTCCAGAAAAGGCATCACGTGTGCACACGTGACCAGTGGTCACGTGTTGGCACGTGATGACCAAGCAGCAGCAAAGAACAGAGCGCGGAAGGAAGGGAAGCCCATTCCGGGAGGGTCACGTGCCTACACGTGGCCAGGGGTCACATGCGCACACGTGACCAACGGTCACGTGGCCATACGTGACCAGCTTCAAGAGCCTTATTTTTATGACAGAATTAAATTCTGAGAAAAGATCTCTCAAGTCTTTCCAAAGTGGAAAAGAATTGTTTGGAACCATTGGATTAAAAATCTAAAGGTGATTAAATATCACCGATTTATGGAAAAATCTTAGACTTGGAAAGATTTCTCCCTTAAATCTAACCGAAATAACAAAGAGATATCTTTGGATTTAAAATCCAATGGTGAATAAAATTCACCTAATAATCCAAAGGCCCAGATGAATGACAAATGTAAATCAAATCTCTCAATAAACAAATCAAATCTTTCAATGAAAGATTCACTAAAACTGATTGATTCTTTTCCTTCTCGTATAAATAGGAGCCAAAAGAGAGGAGAGACAGACGGAAAGAGAGAAATAGAGCCTTGAGATTTTAGAAGAATTTGATCCTCTGCAAAAGAAAACTCTAGGTAAGAAAGGAGAGGCTTCAAAGGAGAATTTAATTCTTAAAAGAGTTTAACTCTTATATAAAAGTAAGAACTTAGTACGTTCTTTAGTTGAGGATCTGCAAAGTGCACATCTCCCCATAAATTGAGAATTTAATTCTCATTGGGTTGAGATCCTGCCATGCAGATCCAAAACATAGAAGAGGAATTGAGTTTTGAGAATTTAATTCTCACAGAACTATAGGAATTTAATTCCTTTGACATAAAGTTAGGGTTTAACCCTACATCATAGGAATTTAATTCCTTCAAAATCAACAGAATTAGGGTTTAATCCTAATTGAGAACTTAATTATCTCAAGCTCACAGGAATATAATTCCCTTAAGAAAAGAAGTTAGGGTCTCACCTTATGCCAGAATATAATTCTTTTACATATGGGAATTCAATTCCTTTAAAAGAAATTAGGGTTTTACCCTATAGAAGAATTTAATTCTTAATCCTACAGAGAATTTAATTCTCAAAATAAAATGAAGAGACTTAAAAGATCTCCAAACAGGCAAAGAACCAGAGTCACGTGTTATCACGTGACCTCTGTAAAGATCCACAGAGAAGAGCTTTGAGGCAACGCCTCGCGTGCCCCACGTGACCCCCGAAGCACACAAAGAAAGAGTAAAAGAAAAGAAGCTCTGGGGCACCCTCACGTGTCACCACGTGACCCATAATGAACATTCTAACCGATCAAAGCGTGAGCCCCCATCACGTGCCCACACGTGATGGCTTTCAGAATTAAAAGTGTTAAACACTTATCTGTAGAACAAAATAAAGGGGATCTGGCCCCACCTTTTGGACGCCTCGCGTGCTCCCACGTGATCTCTTCTCTGACAATATCCAACATCAAACTGATGATTTGCTCCCAGTGTTTAACACTGATTTTCTTAGTGTTTGACACTAACTTGGAAAACTCCAGTTCCAATGTTTGACACTGATTTGCCTTAGTGTTTAACACTAATTGAAAAATTCTACTTGCAGTGTTTAACACTGATTTGCCTTAGTGTTAAACACTAACTTGGAATCTCTGTCTCCAGTGTTTACCACTGATTTACTTTAGTGTTTAACACTAATTTGAAAGCCATGTTGCTAGTGTTTAACACTAACTTGCTAATCTTGATCTCAGTGTTTAACACTGTTAGTCTTTTGTGTCTAACTCTAGCTTTAGCCCAATTGGCTAAGTTTCTAGAGGCAAAGCCTCTCCTTCAATAGACCAACAGAAGGCTAATATTTTAAACATGAGTGGACTTAGCCCAAGATGGCCATAAGTCCTCAATTCAAACTTAATTGGGCTAATGGGCTCATAACATAAGTAATTGGTCTTGACCCCAAACTGGGCCAAAGATCATTTAATCTACCTCGGTTTAAGGGCACATCTCTTCACTCCTTTGATACTTGGCGTTGTAATTCCTCAACGTCTTCAAAGAGGTGACGGGTCCCGATAACCACACATTGATACGGACTGTGGGGTCCTTAAACTCATGGACTATGAGGTCCTTAACCTTGACCGAGACGTCTTAAAACTAACGCCGGACTGTGGAGTCCTTAAATCCATGGACTATGAGGTCCTTAACCTTGACCGGGATGTCTTAAAACTAACAACGGACTATGAGGTCCTTAACCTTGACCGGGATGTCTTAAAACTAACAACGGACTATGAGGTCCTTAACCTTGACCGGGATGTCTTAAAACTAACATTGGACCGCAATGTCCTTAAACTACCCATTGACCGCAATGTCACTAAACTAAACAACAGGGCTCCCCTAATTGCTCTCTTGTTGGATCTAAACGATCCCGTTAAGTTGATCTTAGTCCGAATCGGACTAATGCATCCTTAACAAACGTTTAAGTTGATCTTAGTCTCAAATGAGGCTAACGTATCCTTAAGCCTAACCCCCAAACCCAAATCTAAGAAAGATACGGATTTGGACTAGTCCACGCCCTACGGGCGACGACATAACTCAGTCTCCGTATACAATCCACGGGCAACCGAACACAAAACAAACACACACGACACGAAGTAACCATCTGGAGAAGGAGAAAGTTGTTACCGCAATGCGGTAGCGTAATTAACTGCAGGGGCTTGCGCCTGCAGGGAAGAGCGTCCCCACAATCAAAAACCCCTCAAACGAGGGGGAATCTGACGAAGTCTGCTACATCGGTCGCATCCGTTTACACCTTCGATACATGGTGCCATAAATCAACTTGGCATCTTCGGAGAGGTGGACGGATAGCACCAATTAGCATCTGCCCCGAATCTCGGGCAAGACGTCCTCACGTCATCGTCGCCGTTCGGAGGGGAACAGATCCTCTCAAATATTTGATGTCAAAGGCTATATTAACGGGGCGGCTCTCTAAATAGGCCCTGCTCTTGATGGAGTTCTCGATAACTTATCGGCCTCTTAAGGCGGTAAAAGGTCAGGCCATCGCCGACTTCCTCGCTGAGCATCCGATACCCTCCGACTCTCCCTTGAACTGCGAATTGCCGGACGAACACGCGTTTGACACAATCGACGGGGAGAGAAGAGAGAATGATACCCAATAGGAACTTTACTTCGATGGAGCATCTTCCATGAAGAAGCGCAAAGAAAGTACGCCCATAATCAAATCAGGGGTAGGCCTCATCTTCGTAACTCCACAAGGAGGGATAATGCGCTTTGCCTTCTCCTTAACAGAGCCGAGGACAAACAATGAAGCCGAGTATGAAGCTTTGATACCAGGTCTCGAGATCGCCATCGACATGGGAATTGAAAGCCTCCTCATATACGGAGACTCCCAACTAGTCGTTAGTCAGGTAAACGGCGACTACCAAACGTGCAAGCCAGAGTTGGTAAAGTACGGGGAGAGAGTACAACAGCTGCTGACTCAAATTCCTTCCTATACCTTGGAAAGCATACCGCGTGCGGAAAATAGCAAGGCGGATGCATTAGCCAAGCTCGCTAAGGAACTGGCTGACGAGAACCTCGATGACGTGAGGATCATTGTACAAAGCCGTCGGGTTCTCGCACCAGCAGAAATATCTTCGGAGTCGTCCGAAGAAAAGGGAATGACCAAGCAAACGGCCCTGCAACTAAAAGACCAGGAAAAGGTTGAGGATTAGAGAGAAGTCTTCATAGACTACTTCAAATCCCGTCGAACACCTGAAGATGCGTCCTCAAAACATCAGCTCATGAAGCTAGCTCTATCTTTCGCCTTTGTTAATGATACTCTGTACAAGAGGTCATTTGATTCTCTGTGGTTAAGATGCCTGGGACCTGAAGAAGCAAAATTAGTCGTCCAAGAAACTCACGATGGACTCTGCGGTTCTCACCAATCCGGGCCGAAGATGAAGCTGAAGATTAAAAGGATGGGCTACTATTGGCCCACGATGATTCAGGACTGCCTCGAGTATGCGAAGCAATGCCACTCGTGCCAGATCCATGGGGACTTTATCCATCAGCATCCAAATCCACTACATCCGACAGTAGCTAGCTGGCCGTTTGAAATGTGGGGAACTGACATAATCGGCCCCATCGAGCCAGCATCGTCCAGAGGACATCGATTCATTTTAGCGTCAACTGATTACTTCTCCAAATGGGCAGAAGCAGTACCGCTGAGGGAAGTGAAGACGGAGAATATCCTCCATTTCTTCAAAACACACGTCATTTATCGGTTCGGAACTCCGAGACGGATCATCTCCGATAACAGGCCAGCCTACAGAAGCCACAAAATCAGCCGCTTTGCACAACAACATAACATAGACTGGAGATACTCTTCGGTCTATAATCCCCGAGCTAACGGTCTAGCCGAGGCCTTTAACAAGACCCTGACGAAGATCGTGAAAAAGACGGTGTCTCGAAATAGGAAGAACTGGCATGAGAGACTGCATGAAGCTCTCTGGGCGTATCGAACTACGTTCAAAACGGCCACGAACACAACGCCGTACGCATTGGTATTCGGTACAGAGGCGGTACTCCCCCTCGAGATAGAGCTACCTTCTCTACGAGTGGTAGTTCATTACGAGCTAACGGACGAAGAGAATGCTCACCTTCGGCTTGAAGAGCTCGACGCCCTTGATGAAACCCGGCTCATAGCACAACAAAATCTAGAGGCTTATAAAGCAAAGATGACGCGCTCATACGAAAAACTAACTAGGCCGAGGATGTTCCGCCAAGGCGAACTCGTGCTAGTGGTCAAAAGACCTATGATCCCCAATCGTGCCAAACGGGGGAAATTCGAGCCGAACTATGAAGGCCCGTATATCATAGACAAGGTCTACCAGGGTGGAGCCTATCTACTCATGGACATGCATGGCGAAAGGTCCTTCAGACCAATAAATGGTCACTTCCTAAAAAAGTACTACGCCTGACGAGTCACGGCCTAGGTCAATGATAGATGACGACGACTATGTCCGCTCGCTATCTTCCTAAGCCTAAACTCTATAAGTAGTAGCCGGCGCCATGGACCGAAACGTCCTTAAACTAACAGCGGACCGAAACGTCCTTAAGCTAACAACGGACCAAAACGTTCTTAAACTAACAATGGACCACTATGTCCTAAAACTAGCTGTTGACCGAGATGTCGATAAACGACTGTGGATTGCAGCATCCCAAGGCTAATACAAAAAAAGAATAAAAGAATAAAAAAAAGAGAAAAAGAAAACGGTATGTTCATAAGCAAAATGGGCACGGATGAAAACCCGAAAGGGCTCCGTAAGTAAAAACAGCAGGGCTACCGGCGAGTTTTTGTGAAAACCCGAAAGGGCGCAACCTCGTTAAAAGACACCTGCAAGGTCCTCTCGACCTTGTGAGGAGAAACCACCTGCGTGAGATCCTTACGACTCACAAGGGAGCAACACACTTAGGGATCCCCACGATTCCTAAGGAGAAATTACACTCGCGAGATCCTCACGACTCGTAAGGAGAACCCTCTTATGAGACCCTCACGGCTCATAAGATTCAAAAGTCTTAAGCTACAGGGATCTGAACCTGTTCTTAAGCAACCACCACAACCTCTAATACTGCCTTACAAGCGGCTCAATGCTGACCCTTGTATACAATCCACGGACGCGAATAAACATTTCCCTAACAAAGTCCCATCTGTGACTAGGGATATGTCTATACAGTGAACAACCCTTGTAAGTCCTTTCGACTTATAAGGAGAAAACACTCTTGTAAGATCCTTACGACTTATAAGGGAACATGCACTTAGGAATCCTCCCGATTCTTAAGAAGAAAACGCACCTACGAGATCCTCACGACTTGTAGGGAGAAATACCTTTATGAGACTCTTACGGCTCATGAAGTCAAAAGCCTTAGTCGACAGGATCCTAACCCGGTTCGCTAAGCCATCTTTGTTCGATATCGACGGAGGCAAATGATGATTCGCTCCTGGCAATATCCCAGTTGTAGCGGTGCTGATGCCGAAATCGGTTTCTAATGCCAAGCTTGCAGCAGAGAAGCTAGCGAGCCACACATACATACGAAATAGCCGAAATGATGGGGCAACTTGCAAACAAAATCAGCAAGTAAAAATGTATGCATACAAAAATAGCCGAAATGATTGGGCAACTCGCAATGAAAAGCAGTGAGTAAAAATAAAATAAATAGCCGAAATGATTGGGCACCGCGAAAAATAGCCGAAATGATTGGGTAATCGCGACTTTCGCGATATAAAAGCTGAAATGATAGAGCATCACGGAAATAAAAAAAAATGAAATTTATGCCCTACGGGTGATATCACATCAATCCCTGTATACAATTCAGGGGCGCAAACAAAGAGAGAATCACACCATTCCTCCCCAGGCTTCATTAAAAGAAAAGGACAAACCTCGACGGTTCACAGATAGCCTGGAGATCATCTCAACATTCGTCTCATTACAACAGACACAATATCAAGCAAAGCGGAACAGCGGCAACTCCCAGTTCCATGACTCGGCGGTGCACAAATGACCGAGAGTCAAACCCCGACTCCGTGAAATGCGGATAAAGTCAACCCTTCCTGGTTACGTGGAACGCGACTTATGTCAATCCTGACCCCGTAGGAAACGTCCAGAGCGGATCCTGGTCCTCGCAGAGCACGGCAATGACCCCGTGTGAAGCATCCAGAGCGGAGCATGGTCCTCGCAGAACACGGCAATGACCCCGTGGGAAGCATCCAGAGCAAATTCCTGGTTACGTGGAATGCGGCTTACGTCAATCCTGACCCCGTGGGAAACGTCCAGAGCGGATCCTGGTCCTCGCAAAGCACGGCAATGACCCCGTGTGAAGCATCCAGAGCGAAGCCTGGTCCTCGCAGAACATGGCAATGACCCCGTGGGAAGCATCCAGAGCAAATTCCTGGTTACGTAGAACGCGGCTTATGTTGTAACGTTTTAAAAATAATTAAATAAATAATTAAATGAATAAAAGTGTTTAAGTGAATTTTAGGATTTTCGGTAAAGTAAAACGTATTTTTCGTAAAACCAAACCGTGATTGTTTTTCATTATAAATTCAAAAATACCTATTTAATTATGTAATTACTAGTAAATAGTGTTTATTTAGCCACTTATAAATTTTTAGTTTAATTAAAAAAATTTCCTAAATTAATTATTTTAAATATTAACATAAGCTTTATTTTTACACTAAATTAGTGTAAATTACAAATTTAAATGGTTTTAATTTGTAAAAATGAACCATGGCATATTAGAATTTAGTGTGTATCATGCAAAAATTATTTGCAAATTTTTCCTAATTTCTAGAGCTTTCTTGAGTTGCTATAGTAAATAAATAAATAAATAATTAATTAAACCATGAAAAGACTTTAAATGATGATTCTTTCTTGAAACTTCCACACTTTTCTTCACTCTTTTCTCTTTCTCCCTCCCCATGGCCGGCCACAACTCATCCATGGCAGCCCCCCTATTTTCCACCTCATTTTTATTCAAAAATCATCAAAAATACATCAAAAATTCAATTAAAATTCCACAAAATCATATATATTTTCATACCCTTTATTCTCTACTCTTCTTTACATGGAATTTGGAGTGGGAAAGCATGTATTTTTGAGGCTCATTTTCAAGTTTGGACATGAGGTTGTGGAGGTATAAATCCTTCTCTTTTATTTTATTTCTATTAGATATTTCTTTTAAAGTTTAATTAGATTTAATCTATTAATTATATTTACTACTTTTAAAATTCAAGTTAGGGTTTGAAAAATCAAGTTGTGATTTTTATTAATTAATGAGGGTTATAATCACTAGTTTAACATATTTAGAAGTGGAAATTCTTATAGGGATGATATGTTGTAAATTGTTAACCTAAAATTGATTGAATTATACTTTTTAGCTAACTAGTTTTTTTATAAAATATGTTTATGGGTAATATAAAATTCCAATTAAGATTTCTATCATTAGATTGTAGTTTTAGTGAGCATATTAACATGTTAATGGGAAGAAAAACTTAGTTTGATCACTAGATTCAATTGATAATTGGAAAATAGTAATAAAATGCTATTATTTTATTAACTAGATTTTGGAAAATTCTAAATAAAAGGGATTTAAAATATAATATTGGTTTCATTATATCATTATCATCATAAATTGTGGTTTAAGTCATTAATTTATGCAAAATCATGTTTTGAGGTGGAATTGTGGTATTTTGCTTGGAAAATGTTGAAAATTGTTAAATGTTGTAAACTAGAAATTTCAAATTTATATAAATTTGTGTAATAAAAATATAGTAATGGTTTGTATAGTCTAGTAATGCTATTTAATGAGTTTTATGACCATTAGTTTCATTTAAATGTCAAGTTTTGATGAAAAACGGTATATTGGCATTTTCGGGTTTTTGCGAAATTGGACAGTTTGATAGATTTTAGGGTTTCGATGGATTTAATCGTGTTTTATGGTATAAGTAATGTGTTTTTAAACTACAAGTTGTTTGATGATGTTATCTCGATCCATCGGAGTTTGTACGCCGATATCGAGCGGTATTTGGTTCTTTTGCGTGGACGGGACATAGGTTTTAACCTATGCTTGTTCTTTGTATCGTTTGACTTTTGTATGTGATTCAGTTTACGATGCTATTTAAATGTTTGCGTCTAGGTACCCCTCACGTAGACTGCGGGCGATGAAGAGGAGGATGGCGACACTGTCTTCGGCAGACATGGACCAGGTGAGTAGATGTATATCTACGGGGGGAAGTCGGGTGGATGGCGTTTAGCACCCCCGCAACGTAGAATAGGAATAGTACTTAGTGACATTAGGAAACCCGATGTGACCCTAGATTCTTACCGAGCGGGACCCTAGTAATGACCCTAGGCGGGACTAGACTGATTTAGGAAAACCATACCTGAGGATGAATACTTTGGGAAAGGTTCGTAGGTTTCTGATAGAAACATACACGCACACACTAAAACTTGACTTGGCGTATACGTATATGTGTGTATATATATAAAACTAGGTATAGGTGTATATATATACGCCACACGTATATGGGATTCATTGATGTGATATGATATCCGAGGTATGATGAAACAGTGTAACTGGGCTTGATGCCGTGATTCTTGACTATACAGTCGTAATAAAGTGTTAGCGGATCATTAGAGAATGAGATAATGAACATGCATTTATAAATTATAAAGAGTGGTGGTGATATTGATGTACATGGGACGCTAGAATAGTACCCGGACTGTAACTGGTGACTGATCACGATATGATATATGTATAACTTGATTACGACATGATATTTCTGAGGATAAACTAATGATGCTTATCATGATGGCAATGATATATGATTGATGTATGCGATCACAGTTTAACACCTTGATCATGAGATGTGCTGATGATGACATTATACGAATGAGGAGACACCTAAGAGATACTTGACCGTACCCCGATATTGGGATGCCGTACGATGGATTTTACCGTACGAGGCTTAGATTTGATGATTGATCCGCACTCTTGATTCGAAGAAGCCGTACTACGTACGTGACGCTATTGAGGCGGGATCGCCGACTATTAGAGATATTGATTAAGACCTTAGATAGACTCTAGTTTCTTACTGACTAGTCTATTAGGTTTAATTCCTTAGGATGTTAGATGGACACTGGTTTAGGTTCGACTCACATAGTGGTAGTTGTACTCGTATCTCGCAGAGGAGTGGATAATGCACATCTGTATTTACATTCATACTGTAATCATCATGGTGCATGTTCTTTTATATGTTACTATAATCAGTATAAACTTTACCTGTTAGGACACCAGCACTATTACCGATGATGCGCATGTTCCACGCACACTTATTTGCCGGCTCACACACATCATCATCGGTAATTGCTATGTCACGTACACTTTAGATCATATTGTCTTTTATGGATAGAATCAGTTAGCAACTAGACAGATATAATATTGTGATTATTTTCTGACATTAGTATGAGACATGATATTTATTACTTAGACATTGATGCATTCATATTTCATGTTATCGCACAGTAGTATGGGCATATGCTGACACTTATCATATACTTACTCATGATTTTGAGATTTGGATTTCTATGAGATTTCTGGATTTTTGGGGAAAACCGCAAAAATATATAAAAACTTCTCTCTCTCTCCTCTTCTCTTTTTAAATAAGATGCGGTTTTCTCGTGATGTATGAGTCGTCCACCATGAGTATTTCATATTTTCTGTTGGATTTCGAGACCCGATTCGAGGAGTGGATGAACCGTCTCGGGTACATGGTGGGCCCGGTATGGTACCCCGGGGCAAGAAGATCGAGTTGTAGACGATGAGCCTGTCAGGGGAAGGCTACCTACCGGTGATGTCTGGCGCGGCGGATATCCGGAGGATACCGACCGTTGTCGTGAGATTTGATGATATGGGCCGATCCGGACTGACGGAGCCCGAGATATTGAGACTTGAGATTACATGTGTTGTGTCGATGTTTGACACGGATTTCCATGGGTTTCATTATTCAGATTTCAGATTCTTATACACATTCTACTATGATAATAGCTAAAGATTTCTTATACATATATATCTGGATTTCAGGATTTGTTACTTTACCTTCATGGTGCATGCATTTCATTCATATGACATAGTATTATATGAGGCACTGACACGACACGGAGTATTTGCACTTACACGTAGTATTACCCTGCTATTACTAGATGATTGGGATATTATAGTGTATTATTATTATGACCTAGGATAGCGTCGTGCATTCGATTTCTTTCCGTAGATGTCTTCTACTCATGAGTTGGCAACTCACCCCCGTTGTGCCAAATTCTTTACAGGTTCGATGTACAGGTTTCCGTGGTAGCTTGTCGGCACATCTTTTCTTCAGGGTGATTTGCACGGTAGGTTGGTTCACTTGTATCCGAACCACCATTGTACTTTTATTCATTCATTTGTATCTAGTAAGCTCCATCAACCATATTTGTATTACTTGATAAGTTTATTGGACCAGTTGTTTATTTCGACCTTAGAGTCGCGCATGTGTTATTCAGATCTGGTGGTTTTGTTTTCTTTTGAGTTTTGAGCCTCGCCTATTGGCGTTGTATATTATTGTGCTTGCTGTGGTTGTTTCCGCCTGTTGGCGTTGATGCTAGCTCCCGTTTGGGGATGCTTTTTATTGTTTATGTATATTATACTTGTTGTACCCGTTTGGGGGCCAGTTTTTACAGAGGAGACTCTGCCGAAATTTTTGGGAAAATTGCTGATGCTTTTAAACTTGTTTTCTTTTTCTTCTTCTTCTTCTTCTTCTTCTTCTATGGTTTAGATTTCTGGACTTCGGCTTACTTAGGTTACGTGGCGCCTCTAGACGCTTCGTAATCTAAGTGCCGGTCACGTTCCGTACTTTCGGGTCGTGACAAAGTTGGTATCAGAGCGCTAGGTTTAACCTTGTATAAGTCTAGGTGACCCTTGGTTGATGGAGTAGGCGAGTTAGGTAGAGTAACGTACCGTGGGTATGGTCCGCGGCATACTTACGATACGCTACTCTGCTTAAGGAGCCTTAGGATGTACATTTGTTTGCACCGTATTTCATTCGTTCCTTGATCTATCTTCGTCGATGTCGGAGGGTGGTTCTGTTACCACGGGCGCACAGGCAGAGGAAGCTGCGGCTCGAATGCGATAACCATTAGAGTATTGGTTATTCTTGAGAATTGAAGCATTGCTTAGCGTGCGGGCGAAGGGTATTCACATGCCGTCCCGATGAAGTTAAAGGGTTCGAACGATTATCAGAAAACCATTTTCCTAAGTTTAAAGTATTCGGAAGAACATGCAGGTATTTCGATGGACCCTCTAGAAGAATGAAACCCTAACTCGATATAATGACCACGAGAACGCCCTTGAACCTTAGGGTTTACGGCAGTTCCGCTGTGCCATTAGTGAGGCTTGGGTTTGCCCTTCTACAGCTGGATCATCGATGCTGGGGTATGTACCGGATATTTTTAAACTGTACTTGAGTGTTGAGCTCTCGGGGAATTATGGGATTTTGATGGATCGATCGAAAGGTTTAATGTAGTCCGGATATCAGGTGAAGGGATCGATTACATGGGAGACTCTAGATATGAGTGTTGCCGTTGGTAGCGCAGTCTGCATAGCTACGAAGAGGCGAGTTTAAAGCAGCCGACATCAGAGGAAAGAGGCGCACATTGACGATAGTGTTTACGATTGTGATTTAGTGATTTGAATTTCATATTTTCATTGATTGGATTTTGGTATTTTGAGGACTTTGTTCTACGATTGGTATTTCATGTGTGTACCTTCATTCTATTTGTGTTTCATATATCAGTTGTATTGATGTGGTTTAGTACGCACCCAGCACACTTGATTTGGTTTTATATATTTTGAGATTTTGATTTGATTTCGTGCATATGGGTTACACATGATTTTGATATATGGTTCGACCTAGTTTTTATCCATTTTCGTACTGTGATTCGAGTTTGATATTCGATGTATGTTTTCGTGCTCCATGTGCACCTGATCAGGATTCTTGCGCATACTTGGCGCACTTGATGCGATTTTGTGCACACCAGATGCACTAAATCGGGGTTTTGTGCAGATTAGATGCACCTGATATTGTGTCGTGCACGCCCGTTGCACTTGACAGATATTTTTGGTGCACACCTGTTGCACTTAGTTTTGTTTTGTAGGTATTCATGGTATCTGTAATTGGTTTCGATTTCAGTGCGCACCGGACGCACATGACATTTTATTGATGTGATTGGGATTGATTTTAGTTTGAGCAGTATGTTTTCCTAATTATTATTATTGATTTAGTAACCAGGCGGGACGTGTATGTTAAATAAACGATATATATATATATATATAGTTATTTTTTTTTAAATAAACGTCCGCTACTTATGCCGTGACACGTGCATCACACGGCAATTTTCAAAAGGGGTTTTTGTATATTTCCTTATCCAGATACTTGTACAGTTTCACTATGATGCACACTATATATAAGTTGTAGATTGATGTATATTATGTTGGTTTTCATATTGGGTTTTGATATTTTATTCTCGCCATAACTCCGATGATTTCGTTATGCTTGACGGAGTTGATTTTTGTTATGTATTGATGATTTCGGAGCCCCGATGATTTGAGTGTTTTGCTAAATGTTTTAGTATTTGGAGGGGGAGTTTTAATTTAAATTCGGGGACCGAATTTCTTAAAGGGGGGAAGATTGTAACGTTTTAAAAATAATTAAATAAATAATTAAATGAATAAAAGTGTTTAAGTGAATTTTAGGATTTTCGGTAAAGTAAAACGTATTTTTCGTAAAACCAAACCGTGATTGTTTTTCATTATAAATTCAAAAATACCTATTTAATTATGTAATTACTAGTAAATAGTGTTTATTTAGCCACTTATAAATTTTTAGTTTAATTAAAAAAATTTCCTAAATTAATTATTTTAAATATTAACATAAGCTTTATTTTTACACTAAATTAGTGTAAATTACAAATTTAAATGGTTTTAATTTGTAAAAATGAACCATGGCATATTAGAATTTAGTGTGTATCATGCAAAAATTATTTGCAAATTTTTCCTAATTTCTAGAGCTTTCTTGAGTTGCTATAGTAAATAAATAAATAAATAATTAATTAAACCATGAAAAGACTTTAAATGATGATTCTTTCTTGAAACTTCCACACTTTTCTTCACTCTTTTCTCTTTCTCCCTCCCCATGGCCGGCCACAACTCATCCATGGCAGCCCCCCTATTTTCCACCTCATTTTTATTCAAAAATCATCAAAAATACATCAAAAATTCAATTAAAATTCCACAAAATCATATATATTTTCATAC
Source organism: Agapanthus africanus (assembly GCA_030015575.1). NCBI lineage: Eukaryota > Viridiplantae > Streptophyta > Magnoliopsida > Asparagales > Amaryllidaceae > Agapanthus > Agapanthus africanus. Next base: position 415,962,437 of record JASDDO010000029.1, read on the forward strand.
CCTTTATTCTCTACTCTTCTTTACATGGAATTTGGAGTGGGAAAGCATGTATTTTTTAGGCTCATTTTCAAGTTTGGACATGAGGTTGTGGAGGTATAAATCCTTCTCTTTTATTTTATTTCTATTAGATATTTCTTTTAAAGTTTAATTAGATTTAATCTATTAATTATATTTACTACTTTTAAAATTCAAGTTAGGGTTTGAAAAATCAAGTTGTGATTTTTATTAATTAATGAGGGTTATAATCACTAGTTTAACATATTTAGAAGTGGAAATTCTTATAGGGATGATATGTTGTAAATTGTTAACCTAAAATTGATTGAATTATACTTTTTAGCTAACTAGTTTTTTTATAAAATATGTTTATGGGTAATATAAAATTCCAATTAAGATTTCTATCATTAGATTGTAGTTTTAGTGAGCATATTAACATGTTAATGGGAAGAAAAACTTAGTTTGATCACTAGATTCAATTGATAATTGGAAAATAGTAATAAAATGCTATTATTTTATTAACTAGATTTTGGAAAATTCTAAATAAAAGGGATTTAAAATATAATATTGGTTTCATTATATCATTATCATCATAAATTGTGGTTTAAGTCATTAATTTATGCAAAATCATGTTTTGAGGTGGAATTGTGGTATTTTGCTTGGAAAATGTTGAAAATTGTTAAATGTTGTAAACTAGAAATTTCAAATTTATATAAATTTGTGTAATAAAAATATAGTAATGGTTTGTATAGTCTAGTAATGCTATTTAATGAGTTTTATGACCATTAGTTTCATTTAAATGTCAAGTTTTGATGAAAAACGGTATATTGGCATTTTCGGGTTTTTGCGAAATTGGACAGTTTGATAGATTTTAGGGTTTCGATGGATTTAATCGTGTTTTATGGTATAAGTAATGTGTTTTTAAACTACAAGTTGTTTGATGATGTTATCTCGATCCATCGGAGTTTGTACGCCGATATCGAGCGGTATTTGGTTCTTTTGCGTGGACGGGACATAGGTTTTAACCTATGCTTGTTCTTTGTATCGTTTGACTTTTGTATGTGATTCAGTTTACGATGCTATTTAAATGTTTGCGTCTAGGTACCCCTCACGTAGACTGCGGGCGATGAAGAGGAGGATGGCGACACTGTCTTCGGCAGACATGGACCAGGTGAGTAGATGTATATCTACGGGGGGAAGTCGGGTGGATGGCGTTTAGCACCCCCGCAACGTAGAATAGGAATAGTACTTAGTGACATTAGGAAACCCGATGTGACCCTAGATTCTTACCGAGCGGGACCCTAGTAATGACCCTAGGCGGGACTAGACTGATTTAGGAAAACCATACCTGAGGATGAATACTTTGGGAAAGGTTCGTAGGTTTCTGATAGAAACATACACGCACACACTAAAACTTGACTTGGCGTATACGTATATGTGTGTATATATATAAAACTAGGTATAGGTGTATATATATACGCCACACGTATATGGGATTCATTGATGTGATATGATATCCGAGGTATGATGAAACAGTGTAACTGGGCTTGATGCCGTGATTCTTGACTATACAGTCGTAATAAAGTGTTAGCGGATCATTAGAGAATGAGATAATGAACATGCATTTATAAATTATAAAGAGTGGTGGTGATATTGATGTACATGGGACGCTAGAATAGTACCCGGACTGTAACTGGTGACTGATCACGATATGATATATGTATAACTTGATTACGACATGATATTTCTGAGGATAAACTAATGATGCTTATCATGATGGCAATGATATATGATTGATGTATGCGATCACAGTTTAACACCTTGATCATGAGATGTGCTGATGATGACATTATACGAATGAGGAGACACCTAAGAGATACTTGACCGTACCCCGATATTGGGATGCCGTACGATGGATTTTACCGTACGAGGCTTAGATTTGATGATTGATCCGCACTCTTGATTCGAAGAAGCCGTACTACGTACGTGACGCTATTGAGGCGGGATCGCCGACTATTAGAGATATTGATTAAGACCTTAGATAGACTCTAGTTTCTTACTGACTAGTCTATTAGGTTTAATTCCTTAGGATGTTAGATGGACACTGGTTTAGGTTCGACTCACATAGTGGTAGTTGTACTCGTATCTCGCAGAGGAGTGGATAATGCACATCTGTATTTATATTCATACTGTAATCATCATGGTGCATGTTCTTTTATATGTTACTATAATCAGTATAAACTTTACCTGTTAGGACACCAGCACTATTACCGATGATGCGCATGTTCCACGCACACTTATTTGCCGGCTCACACACATCATCATCGGTAATTGCTATGTCACGTACACTTTAGATCATATTGTCTTTTATGGATAGAATCAGTTAGCAACTAGACAGATATAATATTGTGATTATTTTCTGACATTAGTATAAGACATGATATTTATTACTTAGACATTGATGCATTCATATTTCATGTTATCGCACAGTAGTATGGGCATATGCTGACACTTATCATATACTTACTCATGATTTTGAGATTTGGATTTCTATGAGATTTCTGGATTTTTGGGGAAAACCGCAAAAATATATAAAAACTTCTCTCTCTCTCCTCTTCTCTTTTTAAATAAGATGCGGTTTTCTCGTGATGTATGAGTCGTCCACCATGAGTATTTCATATTTTCTGTTGGATTTCGAGACCCGATTCGAGGAGTGGATGAACCGTCTCGGGTACATGGTGGGCCCGGTATGGTACCCCGGGGCAAGAAGATCGAGTTGTAGACGATGAGCCTGTCAGGGGAAGGCTACCTACCGGTGATGTCTGGCGCGGCGGATATCCGGAGGATACCGACCGTTGTCGTGAGATTTGATGATATGGGCCAATCCGGACTGACGGAGCCCGAGATATTGAGACTTGAGATTACATGTGTTGTGTCGATGTTTGACACGGATTTCCATGGGTTTCATTATTCAGATTTCAGATTCTTATACACATTCTACTATGATAATAGCTAAAGATTTCTTATACATATATATCTGGATTTCAGGATTTGTTACTTTACCTTCATGGTGCATGCATTTCATTCATATGACATAGTATTATATGAGGCACTGACACGACACGGAGTATTTGCACTTACACGTAGTATTACCCTGCTATTACTAGATGATTGGGATATTATAGTGTATTATTATTATGACCTAGGATAGCGTCGTGCATTCGATTTCTTTCCGTAGATGTCTTCTACTCACGAGTTGGCAACTCACCCCCGTTGTGCCAAATTCTTTACAGGTTCGATGTACAGGTTTCCGTGGTAGCTTGTCGGCACATCTTTTCTTCAGGGTGATTTGCACGGTAGGTTGGTTCACTTGTATCCGAACCACCATTGTACTTTTATTCATTCATTTGTATCTAGTAAGCTCCATCAACCATATTTGTATTACTTGATAAGTTTATTGGACCAGTTGTTTATTTCGACCTTAGAGTCGCGCATGTGTTATTCAGATCTGGTGGTTTTGTTTTCTTTTGAGTTTTGAGCCTCGCCTATTGGCATTGTATATTATTGTGCTTGCTGTGGTTGTTTCCGCCTGTTGGCGTTGATGCTAGCTCCCGTTTGGGGATGCTTTTTATTGTTTATGTATATTATACTTGTTGTACCCGTTTGGGGGCCAGTTTTTACAGAGGAGACTCTGCCGAAATTTTTGGGAAAATTGCTGATGCTTTTAAACTTGTTTTCTTTTTCTTCTTCTTCTTCTTCTTCTTCTTCTTCTTCTATGGTTTAGATTTCTGGACTTCGGCTTACTTAGGTTACGTGGCGCCTCTAGACTCTTCGTAATCTAAGTGCCGGTCACGTTCCGTACTTTCGGGTCGTGACATATGTCAACCCTGACCCCGTAGGAAACGTCCAGAGTGGATCCTGGTCCTCGCAGAGCACGGCAATGACCACGTGTGAAGCATCCAGAGCGGATCCTGGTCCTTGCAGAACACGGCAATGACCCCGTGGGAAGCATCCAGAGCAAATTCCTGGTTACGTAGAACGCGGATTATGTCAATCCCGACCCCGTAGGAAACGTCCATGGCGGATCCTGGTCCTCGCAGAGCACGGCAATGACCCCGTGTGAAGCATCCAGAGCGGAGCCTGGTCCTCGCAGAATATGGCAATGACCCCGTGGGAAGCATCCAGAGCAAATTCCTGGTTACGTGGAATGCGGCTTATGTCAATCCTGACCCCGTGGGAAACGTCTAGAGCGGATCCTGGTCCTCACAGAGCACGGTAATGACCCCGTGTGAAGCATCCAGAGCGGAGCCTGGTCCTCGCAGAACACGGCAATGACCCCATGGGAAGCATCCAGAGCAAATTCCTGGCTACGTGTAACGCGGCTTATGTCAATCCTGACCCCGTAGGAAACGTCGGTTCTCGCAGAGCACGGCAATGACCCCGTATGAAGCATCCAGAGCGGAGCCTGGTCCTCGCAGAACACGGCAATAACCCCGTGGGAAGCATCCAGAGCAAATTCCTGGTTACGTAGAACGCGGCTTATGTCGAGCCTGACCCCATGGGAAACGTCCAGAGCAGAGCCTGGTCCTCGCAGAGCACGGCAATGACCCCGTTTGAAGCATCCAGAGCAAAATTCCTGGTTACATGGAACGCAGCTTACGTCAATCCTGACCCTGTGGGAAACGTCCAGAGCGGATCCTGGTCCTCGCAGAGCACGGCAATGACCCCGTGTGAAGCATCCAGAGCAGATCCTGGTCCTCGCAGAATACGGCTATGACCCCGTGGGAAGCATCCAGAGCAACTCCTGATTCCGTGAAATGCGGATAAGGGTAACCTCACCCATCACTTGCGGGTCCTCACGACTCGTAAGGGAGCAAATTCTCTTGTGAGATCCTTACGACTTGCAGGAGAAAACACACTTAGGAATCCTCACGATTCTTAAGGAGAAATTACACCTACAGGATCCTCTCGACCGGTAGGGAAAAAATTCTTTATGAGACCCTCACGGTTCATAAAGTTGAAAAGTCTTAGGAGGCAGATCTTAACCCTGAATCCTAAGCCATCGTTGTCCTGCAAAGAAATCGAGATAGACTATCCACAGAATACATTTAATAAAAGGGACACACCATCGTGAAGAAAAATATGTCTTTTATTCATGAATCAAAATGAATACAAAGTACAATTCGTGAAAAAAAATGTTCTCTCATTCAGGAGTATGTACAAAGGAAGAATGAAAAAATATATATACAATTCTTCAAGTCGGCGGGCGATTTAGTAGATTTGCCAGTTCATCCCTTTTTCACTGGGCCTCGCCTTCATGATTTAGTATCGTCAAAAGACGGGCCTCCGCTTGAGCCTATTGGGCCTGGTACGAGGCAAGCCGGCCTTCAAGCTCTTTTTCAGTGAGCTTATGGGCTTCGACCATTTCACGAGTAAACACGGCGACCTTATCAATGGCCACCACCTCCTTGATAGCCTCTTGAAGCACTCGCCAAAGTTCATATGCTTTAGTGGTCTTGGCCGTAAGGTTGGCTTGAAGCTCCCTCAGTGCTTTGGAAGCCAGCTCCCTTTTCGAAAAATTGCGGCTGAGCCTTTTCTCACATGATATCATGTTCGCAGCACACCGCTTAATCAGCCCCTGTAAGCTCGCCTTCGCGGCCACAACCTCTGAAGGAAGGCGTGTATATTCAAGGACATGCAAGCAATCCTCCATCTGCCGACAAAATTCAACCCAGACTTGTACCAATGTTTCACTATGGTAGGTGGCAAGAAAGGGAAGAGAGCCGTTAGCTTCGGCAGCAAACGCTTCGGCCGTGATCTGACTGCCAGCGCGAAGGTCTTCAATCAGAGAGGATAAGGAGTGAAGGCTTAGCTTTGCCATTCGTTCCGAGGCATGCAGAGCATAAGGGCTGGGTGGCATGGCGATGCGGGACTCCAGCGCGGTGAGAACTGGCAGAGATGTTCAGATTTATAAACAGTCAGCGAAACTTGTAAGCAAAGAACAAATGGAATGATGTTGAGATTTTACTTACCCACAGTCATGCACGAGGGATCTGAAGGCTCTCCAGGCCCATCAAGAATCTCAACCTCGTCGTCGGCCTCCAGAATTGTAAAAGACATCAATGTCATTTTATGAAATAGTGATAATACTGTTGGAGATAGTACCCTCAGAGTCAATTATTGGATCACAGGCACGTGATTGCAATGATTGAGGGAGGACCTATCCCGGTAGGACAGTCTTACTCGAGATGATAGTATGCTATCTGGTTTATCTTTATCATCGTGTACTGCTTTAGGTGACCTGACATGTCGCTATTACACGTTGATAGAGCCCCTAGGATTCTTGCTTCACTGCCAGCAGTATGATGGCGATCATATACGTGGGAGCTGGTAGTCTATAAGCACATCCTTAAAAGGTCCCTAGTCGTAGGAGTTTCGAGACAGGGCATCGATACTCCATTAGTAGACTAGTGTATACAGTCGAGACCCCGACGAGGGGCGGTGGCCGGTCTCACAAGCCACTGGTGTCAGTTGGTTCACCTAAGATGTATACAGGTGCTCATTGGGTTATGAGTACACCGGACAGGACGCGCCGGGAACCTGCTAGTTGGGCTTATACCTGACGTCAGATAGCAGTTCCCAGGTGACATGTGTACAGGTTAGTTCATCGACCTGAGGATCGTCATTTGTCTCGTGTGAGTTCCCACTGTGCTTTGATTACTACCCTACCACGGCTCAAAGGAGTCGTGCAAACAGGTTTTAGTTGGGTACAGTCCCGAGCCACATGGAGGTAGTGAGCGGATCTTCAGGGGTTCGTCTCTCCCGGTATTGGGGGTGAGGTCGCGCTGTGTCTAGGAGAGCCATTACGCAAAGCCCTCGGCCGAGGCAGGAGATTTGCTGGTAGGTATTCCAGTAGTATCTCAGGGCGTTCTGGGCTACACTCCGACACGACTTGTACCGCTTTTGGGGGTCTGACTTTTACCAACCCCCTAGGCCCGACATGCGATACTCATAGACGAACGGACCGGACTGTACGGATATTGTCACTGACAGGCTCAGTAGGGTGTCAGGATGAGTTCGCTCATCGACGTCCCTTTTGGTCAATAGCTGGTGGCCCGTTACGTATTGGCTTATACCTCTGACGTGCTAGTGGTTAAATCCACAGCCATTGTATTGACGAGTCTTTAGAGTCCACCACACTTTCAGTTACTCAGCTTTCGGGCGAAACGCTGTAGAGGCCGTATGGAGATATGGCAGGGTCCGATCAGATACGTGCGGTATTGCACGGATCAGGATCGGACAGTTTTGTACTAGTGGCCGTATGGATATATATGGCAGGGTTCGATCAGATACGTGCGGTATTGCACGGATCAGGATCGAACGGATTTCACTAGCCGGCTTTGGTTTAAGCCGGTACTAGTTTAGTACAGTGTAGATTTTGTCTCATTGCATTTGTATCCGGTCGGAATACAGATGCGGGTGTGTATGCACAGTATTGGGGTTTTCCTGTAATTTATTACGGGACCAGTTTTCTGGAGTTGCCAGTTTGCATTCCGTTCCGGCCGGTTTTCCTTTGTTCTTTCCCGGCCGGACTTTTTCCGATGGAGGGGGTAATTTGCAGTTTTGCAAATTACTTTTGTGGAGGGGGTTTCTTGCAAAAGTATTGATTATGATAGCTTTCATTTCTTTTGCTCCATGCTTTTGATTTGAAAGGTTATGGAGTGAATAGGAGAAGAAGCATGGTTGATGTTTCTTTGTCTCTTGATGTGGTCACCATTCTTATGCTCCTACACTCACCTCCCTTCTTGCTTCATATATTGTTTCCTCCACCATTCTTGCTCTCACTACTTGATAAGTTTTTCATTAGAAAAGAGAGAAGAAGAAAAAGAAAGAGAGAAGAAGAAGAAGAGATCTTCTTCTTGAGAGTTTCATTTCTTGATCTCATTCATGCTAGAAAAATGCAAGCACCATTTTTCTAATCTCATTTCCTCCATCATCTTCAAATGGCAACAAACCCCAAATGAGACATAGCCTCTACACTACACATTCTACAGCATACCTTGAGCATGTCGAGTTGCCGGCTTCATGCTCGAGTTGCCTCGGTATTGAGGCGGGAGCCCGTAAAAGACGTAGGCGTTGTGGTGCCCTTTCCGGCGAGGAGGCGACGATGTGGAGACAAGACTTTCCGCGGGAGATCGGGACGATGAAGAGAAGACCGGAGGACTCGGATCACTCGGTATACTTCTCTTCCCATCTCTAGATAGCTAGTATAGGTTAATGGTTTCGATCCGGGTTTTCTTTGTCCGCGGTAGCGCCGGTTTCCGAGTAAGGAAAAATTTTGATTCCGCAATTTGGCCTCGAGTAAGACGGCCGGGGCGCTGCCGTGGCGCAACAAATACTGTGAAAAGAGGGTAAACAACACTAACCTTACCCGGAAGAGAGGACGATGCGTTGAGGAGATATCGCTTGCGGAAAAGCCATCTCCAACAGGCGCTGAAAGGACTGCTTGGGAGAAAGATCGGCAATAGATGCCGCCAATCCGCGCAATTCTGAAAAGACAGAAAGGTTCAGATGGTGGAGAGATTATTAATGTAAAATATAGAAGGCTACCTTCGACGCTCCTACCATTCTGAGCTGGAGGGATAGCTTCAGCGGCCTCCTCCGTGACCTTAGGCACATCATCAGGGATGTGGACCAATGTAGCGACTTCCGAGCGAGGAGCAGCGGCTGCCACTGCAGGCTCCAGCGGAAGGACGGTAGCCTCGACTACCTGTACCCTAGTCTCCGGGTCTCCCTCAGGAAGAACCATTGGAGCGGCGGCCGACAAGGATGCCTCCCCTGAGGAAGCAAGCGCTTCGGGAACGGGAACCACCGAGAAAGACTCCATCACAAGAGCGACAGTTGCATCGACTCCCTCCACACTGATTGGTGTTTCACTAGGGATATCAACAGGATCTACAATCAAAGCGCGGCTCAGAGCCTCCGCTGCCGCCGAAGTCCCTGCAAAGTTTTGCATGAGGATAAGGATACATATATATGTATGAAAGCAATACAAAATATTACAAAAGAGATATATGAACATACCGATGCGCAAGGGAGCCTCCAATATGGCTTGTTCAAGCCGACGCTCCTTCCTGAGGAGATGTGCTCGCCGACGTCCAAGGGTAGAATCGTGGCCACCGGTCCACAATGAAAGCGCGTCCTCAGCGTCGGCCGAAACGGCCTGTTTAAGGGCCCTTTCGCCCCATTCTTCCAAAGGGCCTATAAATCGCCGCCGTATCCACGGAGGGTCTTCGTAAAAGATGACGGCAGGATAGGGCTTCTTCAGAATCCTTACGTTCTCGGATTCATCTTACGAATGTCTTATAGCCTCAGCCAATTGTACAGCTTCCTCGGCAGATGAACTCGGGAAAAGTAGGCCACCATCCGATTCTTGCATAGCTAGCGGTTCATCCTGAAGAATAGGCTCAGACTCTATTAAAGAATCGAGCAGATTGGTGGCCATCTTCCTCCGCCTCTTGGACCCAGAACTGACCACCGAAGATGAGCGTTTCCTCCCTCGTGGAGCTTTGGTACGGCGCTGACCCACTTCACCTTCAATGTCCTCGTTCGGCGGTGCTACCGAGGATAACACGGCCATTGTTGACGCTGCGGACGATGACACCGCTACCGGCGTCCTATTAGCCCTTGATTGAGCCTGAGTATGCAGTGGCATACCAGCTGGTGGGAGTTAAGTCCACTTCCGCCGCCTCCGGAATAAGCACGGCACTGGTGTCCCTCAAGGGAAAGCGAACCGTTGCACGCGGTTGCGGCGGAACTCCCGTGGCTTGAATCGGAATTGGGGTGCTGTATCCAAGAAGCACCCTCTTCTCCTCAGCAATAACTGGACTGCCCGATGAAGGTAACAGCCCGTGAAAGACCCCACACATCGAGGAATATGGTCAGCTTCAGGAATCATGAAGCGAGAACCAGTGTTCAGCCTCACAAAGTGATGAGCAGCGTCACGAACAGCTTCAGGCGATGGGCTAGGCGCCACTGTAAATGCCTCGAAGGGGACACCCTGATCATATCCAAGTTGCCGGGCGAAGCGGTGTGGGTTGTACCGCATAAAAAGGGCCGCGCTGTTCTGACAAAATACCAGATAACCTGGTCTGATCGCGTACAGGTGCATGGCCTCCCTGGGCCTCAGAGAAGGTACCCCCTCTTTCGACAAGTCGCAAAGCTGTTGAATCGGTCCTGAGGGAGCAGATAGGGCCCGATCAATGAATACCATTCCGCCCGTATTAGCATAGGGAGCGATCAACGCACGAATAGCCCCAGACTGAGTCGGGTCAGAAGCAGAAGCGTCCACCAGCCGCATGAGTCGCGGAAAAGTGTAGGCGTCATAAAACTTGGGTCTTTGGTGCGCAGCAAAGGCCCCCAACACATGCATCTCGATCCAAGACATAAAGTAATGAAGAGAGAAATTTACCACATCCACACCTGGAGTTGAGATATTAGCCGCGGTGCCTAACCCAAGATAAAGATGCGCTAGCGCTGGAATGCCCACAGCTAGTCGTGTTCCCTCAGCAATGCGATGAGCAGGGTAAATAACCGAAGCTCTCATAAAACGTCGATGCTTGGGAATGACGAACCAGCTAAGCCAAACGCTGATGAAGCCCACGAAGAAAGTCTCCTCATCCATACCAGAAGCTGCAATCGACTCGAATGATACCGCCGACATGATGGGAATGTAATACTGCGGCAAGTCCTCTTCTTTAGTCGCCCGCCTGTTTAAACCAAACCCAAAGGGGTCGTTAATGTTCGCGAACTTCGGAGCCGTCTTCGATAGGACATCCGCGCGAAAGAAGCAAGCGATTAAAAGTGACGCCCTGCTCCTCTGACTCTGTGAATGGTTTTTCAAAAATACTCAGAGTCTTGATCAAACTCGGGCGCTTGTGGCGGACGGCGTTTTCGGTAGACAGGCCGTCAAGCATTGCAGGCTCGGTTTTGAAGACATACTCATCGGGAGGCAGCAATTCTTCATAAAGTGTCCCCCTGATCGGCAGCCCTGAGATCTCGCGAAATTCTTCCAAAGAAATTGAAACTTCGCGGTCCCCTAGAAGGATGGTGTTGGTGGGGAGATTCCATTGGTTCAAGAAGGCCTTGACCCACCAGACATGGGGAGATTGGTAGTGGAAAAGGGATGCATATATCGCCTGATAGAGTCCAACCCTTTGCAATCGCGCGCGATGAGCGGAAAGGATGTAACGAGCCCAGAGAAGGTAGCCCGTGGGGTGTCGAGGGGTAAGCCCTATCTTGTAAATCTGTCCTCATGGCTGGGCTTCACCCTGGCAAATGCGGCGCCCCAAAATATCTATAGCCGGCACCGGATGGTTCGGAATACCAGTTGTTGAGGGCTCAAGCCGTCTCATAGGGGTCCAGTTCGGCATCTCCACAGCAAAGGCAGTCCGTGGAGGATCCATCGGCAGGAATGGATAGGTAGGCTCCGTCGGTATCTCGTAAAGAAAACTTCGGCGACCGCGGATGATGTGACCGTACTAGTCCCCCCATAAAAGCAAATTGGTGCGATTTGGATCATGAGCCCTGATCATCACCATCACTTCCTCGTCAGATGGCGACTGAGGAAAAGCGGCCTCCGAGCGAGTGAATGGAAAGTATGGAACAGAAGTCATTGCGCCTGAAATAAAAGAAGGGGAAACTGTTAAGTGCAGCTAACACGTGTTTATAAAGGCATATATGAAATGACAGTGGAAGAAAGCAACAGGGGACTCATTTTATAGGACCATTGGTTACAAAACACATGGGGCCCACAAAATCAAGATGGCGGCTTGCTAATGATGAGACAAAGCAATTACTATGAGACAAAAAGAAGATTCTCAATAAATGAACAGTGGATTTCAAATGACCCTACACATTCCCCAAAAAAGAAATTCATCTTTAACTCTGCAACAAATCAAGCAGAGCAAGGGAATTAAATTCCAGAAAACACCACTGCAAATTTCTTCTTCTTGATTACAAAGAAACAACTTAGGGCAAGAAAACCCCAAGAAGTTCTCTGGGAAGAACTAAGTTCTTCATAGGAATTAAATTCCTTTTGAAAAGGGGAATTAAATTCCCAGAAAACATTTTCTCAGAGCCGAAGCTCTTTGAGGTGGAATTAAATTCCACAGAAAAGACAAGCGCAGCCATTGATTCCTTTAGATCAGAGAAACCCTAGCAAAAGGGGTTTATTCTTTAAAAATTGGACATCTCTGAAGAACTTAGAAAGATGGGTTCTTTAAAGGGAAAAACCCTCAGTGTGGATTTAAAATCCAAAGAGTTTTTTTATATATATGAAAGTTCTTCGGTCGTTCAAAGCCATTACCTGAAGAAAAGATTCTTTCTTGAACAGAGTTAAACTCTGAGGATTTTGGAACAGAGAACTAAGCTCTGAGAAAGAGAATTAAATTCTCAAAAGAAAATGAACAAGGAAGAAGATGAAAAAGTGGAGGCGCTTCTGAAGAGACCCCTGCATTTATAGGATGTGATGAGAAACGTTTCATCTCCCCTATTCCCTAGACAGATCCAACGGTCACAAAGGTGACAGCGTTGCACTCACGTGCAGACACGTGAGAGCAACGCTGTGGGGGCATTTGTTCCCTGATTAAAAATTAGGAATTACCTCAATGAGGTATCACGTGTTCACACGTGACCAAGGATCACGTGTTGACACGTGATAGTTTCTTATGACCTCCACTTTATAGAATTAAACTCTAAAATCAAAAAAAAAAGTGTAAACAAACGGCTAAGGAAAGACCTCAATGGGGCGCCACGTGCTCACACGTGACCAAGGGTCACGTGTTGACACGTGATGATCCTTTAGCCCAGTGAAAAGACAGAATTAAATTCTGAATGAAAGAGGGTCACGTGCCAACACGTGATGGGCTTGAAAAGCCTTATAAAGTTGATAGAATTAAAATTCTAATTAAGGGAAATCAAAGATCCTAAATGGGAAAGTATTTCTTTAAATCTTTCCATACAAAAGAGGACTATGCTCTGTAAAGTGGAGCACCGTTGGATTAAAAATCCATTGGTGATTAAAAATCACCAATTTATGGAAAGATTTTATACAAGGAAAGATTTCCCTAAATTTCACCAAAAATAACAAACAGAATATCTTTTGGATTAAAAATCCAATGGGAATAAAATTCACTGAGTGATCTAAAAGATCATATTAGTTACGAAAAATAAACAAAATTTTTCAATGAAAGATTTACTAAAAAAATTGATTCTTTTCCTTCTCCTATAAATAGGAGCCAAGGAGAGAAGAAAAAGAGAATTTTGGGATCTTAAAATTTTTTAAAGGCAAATAGCAGAGAGAAAAGAAAGGAGAATTTAATTCTCAGGAAAGACACCCTAGGTGAGGAAGGGGAAAATGATCAAAACTTCATAAAGCAAAAAAAAAAAAGAATTTAATTCTCAATCTAAGAGTTTAACTCTTCTGCAAAAGAACTTAGTTCTTCCTCTGGTTGAAAATCTGCAGAAGCAAATCTCCCCACATGTTGAGAATTTAATTCTCATCGGGGAGATTCTGCCATGCAGATCTAAAACTTAGAGGGAGAATTGAGTTTAGAAAATTTAATTCTCCCAAATTTATAGGAATTTAATTCCTCCAAGATAAAACCAGGGTTTAACCCTATATGAGAATTTAATTCTCTCAAATTTATAGGAATTTAATTCCTCCAAGATAAAACTAGGGTTCAACCCCATATGAGAATTTAATTCTTCTCAAATTCATAGGAATTTAATTCCTCCAAGACAGGCAAAACTAGGATTTAACCCTATATGAGAATTTAATTCTCCCAAATTTACAGGAATTTAATTCCTCCTAGACAGAACTAGGGTTTAACCCTATATGAGAATTTAATTCTCTCAAATTCACAGGAATTTAATTCCTCCAAGACAAAACCAGGGTTTAACCCTATATGAGAATTCAATTCTCCCAAATTCATAAAGAATTCAATTCCTCTAAATGAAATTAGGGTTTAACCCTATATAAGAATTTGATTCTTCTAAAAAACACATAATCAGGGTTTAACCCTACAGAGAATTTAATTCTTAAAAATAAAGAGACTTGAAAGATCTCCATGCATGTAAAGAACTAGGTCACGTGTCCCCACGTGACCCCTAAACAGATCCCCCAAAAATGAGAAGAAAAAGCTTTGAGGCAATACCTCACGTGCTCCCACATGACCTCCAAAACAAAGAGAATAAAAGCAAAGGAAATGTCGGCTTTTGGGCGCTATCACGTGTTACCACGTGACCCCTAATAAATGCTTTAATAATCAATGCACAAATATCCATCACGTGCCAATACGTGATGGCCAGAAGATCAAAAGTGTTTAACACTTATTTGCAGAACAAAGTAAGGGAGATCTGGCCCCACCTTTGGGTGCCCTCACGTGTCCCCACGTGACCCTTTCCTCCCTAGTGTTTAACACTAATTTGAGCGTTTTATTTCCAGTGTTTAACACTATTTTCCTCTAGTGTTTAACACTAATTTGAGCGTTTCATTTCCAGTGTTTAACATTGTTGTCCTCTAGTGTTTAACACTATTTTAAAGCCAATCGTAGCCAAATTGGCTAAGTTTCCAGAGGCAAAAACCTCTTCTTTAACTAAATCTCAAAGTTGAGTAAAACTCAGAACTGTGATGTTTAATGCTCAGTCAAAGACAAAATGTTTTCAGAGCCCTCAAACCTTGGTTTAGCATTGCTAAGTGATGAGGGGCTGAACCCAGACAAATGTCTAATGGTCCAATAAAGGGCCAACACTTCAAATCTAATTGGACTTAGCCCAAGTTGGCCATAAGTCCTCAATTCAGACTTAACTGAGCCAATGTGCTCATAATCTAATTAACTGATCGAATAAATTGTCGATACGCGGGAGTGGATACTTGTTCTTTATCGTTACTTCGTTCAAGGCTCTATAATCAATGCACATTCGATATAAAACTTCCTTTTTCTTTACAAGCAGTACTGGTGATCCCCAACTTGAAGTGCTGGGACGAATCCATCCTTTCGCTAATAATTCGTCCAACTGAGTCCTGATCTCCTTCAAACCTTCTGGACTTAGGCGATATGGCGCTTTGATCACCGGTTGTGCTCCTGGTACTAAATCAATGTTGAATTCAAGAGCTCGATCGGGAGGCAAACCTGATATATCGTCAGGAAACACATCGTTGAACTTTCGAACTACTTCTGGCTTTGATCCTTCCTCCGCTTGAATTGCTGCAATCACTGCTTCCTTCGGCTTCGCCTTGTATGTACTTGGCTCCAGGGTACGATCTCCATTTTTGAAATAGAAGACCGGATGATCTGGAATATCGAATACTACCCTCCTTTGACGACAGTCGATGGTAGCGTAGAAGGTTCCTAGCCAATCCATATCCAGAACCACATCGAAGTTCGGTATGTCCAGCACCTTGAAGTCAGCATAGAATTCTCTGCTGCAGACGACTACTGGACACAAGTCGTATCCCGATGTTTCCTTTAGAACGTCGTTCCCTGAACTGACATTCCAGATGGATACAAGCGGTTTAACTGGAATCACATATGTTCGGACGAACCGTTGCGACATAAAGCAATGAGATGCTCCAGTATCGAAGAGTGCTAGTGCAGGAAGTGAGGCTACTAAGATTGTACCTAAGTTATGTGGGTTAGGTTTTAGGTATAGGGAAAAATATGTAGGTAGGTGTTAAGACTGAAAGAAAAGCTTGAGAAGAAAGGGTCACCAGTGATGACTTGGCCAGTGGCCTCAGCTTCTTCCATGGTCATCGTGAAAGCTTGTCACCGTGGTACATTCCTCCTGGCAGGAGGAGCATTCCTCTGAATGTTCCTTTGAGCTTAATGGAACTGATGAGGAGGAGGTGCAGTCGGTGGTCCTTTAGGTGGTGGAGCAGGGAGAGCGAGTCTTGGAGCAGGTGCCTGAAGGGTTAGTCTCTGCTGGTAAGTGATTGCTGGCCTGGGTGCAGCAATTGGGTTGTGTCTTCAGGGACAAGACCCAATATCATGAGTAGCTGAGCCGCAGACTAAGCAAAAACGGTTGGCTCGCCGGCAGTCTTTCGCCAAATGTCCATCTCTCCTGCAGTAGGTACAAAAGGCTGGGCTGAGCCGGTTGATTGGTACTCCCGGTCTCCTGGGCACAAATGGTGGCCTTGAAGAGGCTCATCCTGCCATCTGGGTGGCAGGGCGCTTCATTCCGGCAGATTGGGGTTTGCCCTTCATCTTTACTACTGCCTCATAACGACGGGCAGCCTTTAGAGCCGATTCATGGGTCGGGAAATCTCCTGTAGCTAAAGCAGCCTAGATTTTTGGATCTAACCCTTGCTGAAATCGTCTGGATCTAATCTCAGCGGTCGGTATTAAATGTGCCGCGAATCTGTTAAGGACTTGTGTTAGTTATATATTATGTGATATTTGAAAAATCGAATTATTAAGACATATCTTACGGACTGAGCATGGTGAACTCAGCGTCATACTCATTCACGGACTTGGTCCACATCGAACCCTGTTGTAGATGAATGAACTGCTGTTCCATGTCGAATTTGGCAGTCTCAGGGAAGTACTTCGCGTCAAACATATCGCGAAAGGTCCTCCATTTGATAGGCTGAGTGAGACGGATTTCTTCCGCCTTCCACCAAACCCGTGCATTGTCCGTGAGCTGCAGCTTTGCAACTCGAACCCAAGCTATCTCTGGCACTTGTGCCGCTGCCAGGTCATCTTCAACGCTTTGAGCCCATTCCTCTGCTTCTAAAGGGCTCTCTTTTCCTGAGAATTGCTTGGGGTGTAAAGCTCGGAATTGCTTTACTCCTGGGGCTTCTGCTTCTGGTTGGTTCCTTAGAATAGCAGTCTGCTGCTACTGTCCTTCCAGGAGGTTGCGGATTGCCTCAAGCAGAACCGTCTGCTTGTTGATCGGAGCAGCGACGACAGGTGTAAGTGGTAGAAGCGAGGGAGTGTTGTTGACATTCGTGCTGGTGTTATTTGGGGAATCCATAACCTTGAAAGAAAAAATTTTGGTTAGGACAGATTCAAAATATATGAAATTGGAAGATTCAAGAAATATAAATTGTAAAGAATGTTTTTAGTTGCTGGTTCTTATGTTATATTGCTTAGGTTTTCCACGCAGAACTGACCTGTATGTCCATGCAGAACCGACCTGCATATTCACACAGAGCTGACCTGCATGGGCCACCAACAAAACCTGTTGTTAATTGTATGTATACCCTAGAGGCCAGTATTGTACAGATGATGTATATTATATTGGATGCTTGGACATATATAGAGAGGACTTTCTTGCTCGATATGATAGTATGCTATCTGGTTGCTCTTTATCTTAACATGTATACTTGTCTCTTGATACTGTCATATAGCTACATGTTGATAAATCCCTTAGGATGTGTACTTGACTACCTGGACTGTGATGCAGATCATACTAGTGGGGTCATGGTAGTCCATAAGTACATCCTTCAATGTTCCTAGTCGTGGGTGTATCGAGACAGGGCATCGATATACCAGAGTAGACTAGCATATACGCTTCTCGACCCATGAGATGGGCGATGGATGATCCCATATCCATTGGTGTTTGACATCAGAGATGGTATACGGGTGCTCAATGGAGACTGGGTACACTGGACGGACTCGCCGAGAACTCCCAGATGGTATTATACCTCACGTTAGATGGCAGTTCTCTGGTGACACTTGTGCAGGTTAGTCTGTAGACCCGAGATCGTCATAGAGTCTTGTGTGATTCCCACTATGCTTTGATTTCCACCTTACCACGTCCATGAGGGCGTGCAAAATGGTGGTTTTTGGGTACAGTCCCGAGTCACATGGAGGCAATGAGCGATAGGAGGGGTTTCGTCTCTCCCGGTATTGGGGGTTGATGTTGCGCGGTGCTCGATTGGCCGTAACAGGGAAGTCCCTGGCCAGGGCTGAATTAGAGATTTACTGGTAAGTGTTACCAGTAGTTTCTCGACCCGTTATGAGCCTCACATCGGCACGACTTATCGGTTGTTGGGGTCTGACGTTTACCACCCCTAGACTTGATATGCGACATATCAGACGAGGAGACCGGACTGTACGGGAAGTGTTACCGGCGGGTTTTTACAGGAGTTGGAGCGGGCTTGCTTGCTGATCTTCTGATCGCTCAATACCCGGATAGCCGTTACGTCTAGCTAGTACCGCTGACGGCTTGTGGGTGCTTGATGTGATCATCACCTACTGCCGGCGTATTGACGAGTCTTTAGAGTCCTACATCGAAGTTTTACTGGCTCAGGCAAAACGAAATAGGAGCGCATATGTGATATGTGCGGGACCGAGAATAATGCGTGTATGTGATACCGTATTCTATTCTCGCGACTTTTTGTATCGGTCGGTTATATATGATATAGCCGGGTTATCGAATCAAGTGTTGATTCGATAAGTCGATACAATGTTTGTTAGTCGGTTATATGAGATATGACCGGATTATTAAGTCAAGTGTTGATTTAATAATTTGTGTATAATTGTATATTAGATATGCTAATTTACATTAACTAACACTTGTTCACTTAGGGTTTTTTCTCACATATACACAACTTTAATATATATGTGATATATATTAAAATGTGTTTTCTTTTTTGTATCATGGTTGATGATACATCATACTTGGGTGTGTAAGACATACACCATGCTATTTATTATGTTGGGTTTTAATATCTAAAGTAATTACAAAACTAGTGGAGGATTAGATAAATGCATGAAGCTTGTGGAAGCTTGTGGATGCATTGACTAATTCCACTAACTTTGTTTTTACTATGGATAATTAGTTAACCTAACCATAACACTTAGCCATGGTAATGTCTCTACAAGAGTTAGTATATGATACTCACTCACCATGGTTAGCTTACTCACTTGATCATTATCCTCATCTCTTTTCTTTTGTTCATCTTCTTCTTGCTTTAGTTCAAAAGAAAAGCTTGCTAGGGTTTAATCCAAAGTGAGAAAGATTGTGAGAAATAAAATTCTAATGAGAACCCACTTCCTATTTCTCCATCCTCTACTAGACTAGCACTTTAGTTTAGGGTGTTTGCTTCACTAATTCTCAAGTTAGTGAAGTAGAAGCTTGAGTTGGCATCCCCTCGACGTAGATCATCTTCGGCCTCGAAGACTTCAAGCAAGGACGTTCTTTCGCCTCGTGAAGCAATGCAAGAGCCCGGGAGAACCACGATCGCAGCGAAGGGACTTCAACAAGGAGCTAATGAAGTGAAGGACCGATCTACAAAGGTTGTATTTCGTATTCACTTAGTCGTAAACATAGTTTACTTGCATATGAAACCCTAATTCTCTAGCAACGATCTTGTATAGGGTTATTCGGCACGGCTAAAATTTTAAACGGGCATGGTTGATGCGTTGTAGAACCTTATTAGAGTGCCTAGTAACCCTACAGTGGTATCAGAGCCTAGCTGGAGCATTAGGTGATGTGTTAACGAAGTTAAAACTCCGAACGAACCCGAATACGTCAAAATCAACCCCTCTCTGGACTTTTTTCAAAATCTGTGATTTTTCAGAATTAAAAATACCTAAAAAATTTAGCAAGGTTTTCTAAGCATTACGGTGCAAATTTGATGACGTAAGCTGTACGGATCGCCGCGGAACTGCGGCAATAGCCTGCTTGTGCCGTGGATCCGCGGCCATACAGTGAGTGTATGCTTTGGTTTTTGCACCGTAATACTACTATATGATAGTGCTATTTTCTGGGTATTTTTAATCTGACTCATGTGTTGAGTATTTTGGGGTTTATTTTGTATTCGTCGATTCGATCAGAGAATTTAATTTTGTTATGTTATTCCGGATAATTTAGAAAGTATTAAAATGTTCGAATGGATATCATTAACTTAATTTTTCCCGGCACGAAAAACATTCAAGTGTTGAATTTTTCTCGAGTTTAAATCTTTCGGAAAAATATGCATGTGACGCGATGGACCCTCTAGAAGACAACAAACCTTAACTCGATTATGTGACCGTCTTGAACTGCCTTTTGAACCTTAGGGTTTGGGGCAGTATGGCGTGCCACATGTGAGGCGTTGGCTTGACCCTTCTACGGCTGGACCGTTGCTACTGTGACGTATTCTGGAATTTTTGAACTCCGCTCAAGTGTTGAGCTATTAAGGAAATCTTGGGTATTTGATTATTCGATCGGAAAGTTTAATACTGTCTATTTATCTGGAATGTGATACAATATGTGGAATTCATACAGTTAGGCATGAAATGCGAAATATGTGATATTTCGGATTTACGATGTCTAAAGAGATTGTGGATTCCAAATGTTGTAGTTTTACACTTTCTTTTCTGCGACCGTAAGTGTAATATGTGATATCGCCGGTTTCGTTGCTATATGTCAATGACAATTGGGATGCGCATATTTACTTACGTTGATGACATGTGATGTTATGTGTTGCTGGATATGTTATATTGGATCGTCGCGTTCTGAATAGCCGAGGGTTTTATGTAAGATGAGGGTTTTTATTTTCATTCATGTAAAATTAAATGTATGTAATATTCTTTTATTGGGGCACTTCCGGGATGAGGTTGATGTCACCATTTGTATATTATTTACTTTTCCGCACTAGGATAGACCCAAGGAGGAGAGCACAAGTAACCGGGTTCTAGAGTCCAGTGGGAGACCAACTCGAGGAGTCGAGTCCGGGTCTCCTAACTCTAGAATTGGTAGGGTTGCTTGCCGCTCTCGTAGGGGTCTAGGGGTGTGGGTTTGGCTATTCGTCGCGACCGTGGAATCCGTGTTTTATACAGGCTCAAAATAAAACACGGACGTCCTAGTATATCCAATATTTCATATGTTTCTTCTGCTGCGATATCTGTGATGTGATCATTTGATGTGCTGTGATAAATACTGTATATATGATATATGATATATTATATAGACGTTACTTATGTTTTACACCCGCGCTAGCCCTGCCCCGCTCTGCCGTTAGTTACCTAACCTAACGGTGCACGAGGGGACATCGAGGTGAACGCGGATGGCATAAGTGTACGTCGTATTTATCTGTGATGCTTAGGTGACTTAAATGATGGGACTTCATTAATGTGATTAATGAAAGAAAAGAAACCTAAAAGATGTTGTAGAATCAAATTTTCAAAAAAAAAGGGTAGCTACAGTTTTGCTTTGCATGGCGATATATATGATATATCCTGCACCTTATTCGATGAGGAAAGAGCCGAGATCCTTTCACCGGGAGTGACCTCTTTAGCAAAACTGGCAGATGCTACAAAACTAGGTTTGGTTTTTGATTGCTTTTGGAGTTTTGCTTTGCATAGTGATATATATGATATGTCCTGCACCTTATTCGATGAGGAAAGAGCCGAGATCCCTTCACCGGGAGTGACCTCTTTAGCAAAACTGATGAAAGCCTCAAAATCACTCCATTTCAAAATTCACTCAATTCTACAACGATATTAAGTTCATTACGCAATAGGTTTTCAGAAAAACCTGTCGTAGCCCTCCGTCATTTCAGATAAGTTGTATATAGTATTCGTGCTGCATTTGTTGGCTTTCGTCAAGGTGTAGTGTGCGGTAGCTATATGCTGCTTATCTGCTGCATATGATGCGATTGGATTAGGGTAGTCGTACGGCTTTGTTGGCTTTCGTCAAGGGTCGTGCGGGTGGGTTTAATTCAATCAAGAAATGTACGGGTTGAACTTGACTAGCGGGCTATGGTTTGTTGGCTTTCGTCAAGGTCATAGCACGTTAGGGGCAAAATATTATCGGGAATTTCAAGTGTTGAGATTTGTAATGAGATTGCATACCTTCTATGAGATAGTTGGATCCCGATACCCACTGCGAGTAATTGTTACTCCTGGGAGAGTTTTACACAGGACAATTAGCCGATCAAGTAGGTGTCTAGAAAGGTGTCAACGGGGTTACGCCTCTGGGAAAACGAGGTTTACTTTAATTAGGTCCGTGCGAAAGCACGGAGAACCTCCCTCAAAGTACCGACACTGGCCTGGCTGAAAGATTGGCGAAATTGTAGGGTGTAATTAATCCCGGCTAGTCTTTCCTTTTAGGGTTTGAAGGAAGATTTGATAAAAACAGTGGGAGCCATCCTGATTAGATAAAATAATAACCAATCTGATCTTGCAAGAGCATACGCTAAAGTATTTTCTTCTCTCTCTCTCCAGGTAGCGACCATATCATGCCTTAATCAAGATAATAATATGGATGTATTGACCGAACCCGCATGTTATACTGTGCTGGGGAACGTTGGTTCCGTTCTTTCTTATAAGAGTTATAGGACTGAACAGGATATAGGGGAATACCAGGATTCCCATGCCACCCATATGAAGAAAGTACATGTTGATGCATTTTCTTCGGGTGTGTTCGTTACAGAGAATTGTTTCTTCATTTGCTCTACGTCCTAGGTATTAGATACCGGGTCAGAATCCCATATATGTAATCAGTTACATGGGCTTAGAAAAGGTAGAGAACTTGGAGAAGGTGATAAAGACATAAGGGTTGGAAATGGTGCAATTGTTGCAGCTAAAACCGTCGGAGAATATCACCTTGTATTGCCAACTGGTAATACATTGGTTCTGAACGAATGCTATTACATGCCGAACCTGATATGCAACATTATATCGGTTTCTTTACTAAGTAAAGAGGGATATAATTTTGTAACAGGATAATGTTATGAACATTTTCCTTAACCAAAAGTTGGTTGGATCAGGCACGTTATGCAATGGCATTTATGTTCTAAATCAATCAATAGTTCTGAGCATAACAAACACACACAAGAGGAAGAGTTCAAAACTGAACGAAACCTTCTTGTGGCATTGTAGACTCGGTCATATAAATGCGACACGGCTAGCTAAGTTTCATAAGGATGGATACTTGAAACCGTTCGAATTTTCATCTTATGACACTTACCAGTCATGTCTCAAAGGCAAAATGACCAAAACTCCGTTTACGGGACACGGAGAAAGAGTTACCGAACTCTTGGGACTGATACATAGTGATGTATGCGGTCCCATGTCTACACATGCTAGGGATGGTTCTTCGTACTTCATTACATTCACTGACGATCTCTCAAGATACGGACATGTGTTCTTGATAAGACACAAGTCTGAAGCTTTTGAGAAATTTAGAGAATATAAACAAGAAGTCGAGAACCAAACCGGGAAAAGTATTAAAATCCTTCGATCAGATCGAGGAAGTGAATACTTGAGCAATGAATTCCTGGACTTCCTAAAAGAGAATGGGATTCTCTCTCAGCTGACTCCTCCATATACACCACAGCACAACGGTGTATCGGAACGGAGGAACCGCACCTTATTAGATATGGTGCGCTCTATGATGAGCACAGCTGAGTTACCTATTTCCTTCTGGGGGTATGCGCTAGAGACAGCCATACATCTATTGAATATGGCCCCCACCAAATCTGTGCCTACCACTCCATATGAGATATGGAAAGGGAAGAGACCATGTCTTAACTATGTTAAGATATGGGGTTGTCCAGCCTATGTCAAACGACAAAATCCGGACAAACTCGAGGCACGGTCTGTTCTATGCAAATTTGTAGGATATCCCAAGAATTCACAAGGGTATATCTTCTACCACTTCTCGGCATGCCACCTTTTTAGAAAAGGAATTTCTTGCAAAAGAGATTAGTGGTCATGAGGTAGAACTGGAAGAGGTTCCAGCTACAAAAGCTGCAACAGAAGATCTGGTGGAACCAGAGGATTCGGTAGTTCCCGATGAACCTCAGCCACTCCGCCGATCTAGTAGGGTTCCTCACCCACCTGAGAGATACTACGGTTTTCTTATGGATGGTGGGAGCGAGGATTGCATCATGGAGGATGATGACCCAACTAGTTCGAGCAGGCCATCACGAGTGGAGACTCAGTGAAATGGCTGGATGCAATGCGGTCCGAGATGGAATCCATGTACACCAACAAAGTATGGACTTTGGAAGATATTCCTGAAGGGATAAAACCCATTGGGAGCAAGTGGATCTTCAAGAAAAAACTTGGTGTGGATGGGAAAGTGGAGAGTTTCAAAGCTAGACTTGTTGCAAAGGGTTTTCGTCAAAGACCAGGTGTGGACTATGACGAAACCTTTTCTCCAGTGGCTATGCTTAAATCTATCCGGATCATGCTTGCCATCGCTGCATATCATGATTACGAAATCTGGCAAATGGATGTTAAGACCGTCTTTCTAAACGGTGATTTAGAAAAGTGCGTGTACATGACTCAGCCAGAGGGCTTCGTAGATAGTGGGAGCAATGGGAAGGTGTGCAAGCTGCTTAAATCCAATTATGGATTAAAGCAAGCATCGCGGAGTTGGAACATCTGCTTTGACGTCGTTATCAAAGAGTTTGATTTCGTCAAAAACGTAGATGAACCTTGTATCTACAAGAAAGTGGCAGAGAGTAAGGTTGTCTTCCTCGTATTGTACGTGGACGACATACTCTTGATAGGAAATGACATTCCTATGCTGCAATCGGTCAAGCTCTTCTTATCACAAAGATTCTCAATGAAAGATCTTGGTGATGCCTCCTGCATATTGGGAACTATGATCTATAGAGTTAGATCTAAAAGGATATTGGGATTGTCCCAATTCAGGTACATTGACACCATACTAAAGAGGTTTAGTATGGAAGAGTCCAAACGTGGGTTTTTACCCACGATCTCAGGGCTCACTCTCTCCAAAGAGATGTCTCCCAAGACTGATTTGGAGAGAGCTCGCATGTAAGGGATACCCTATGCTTCGGCAGTAGGTTCTATCATGTACGCGATGCTATGTACCAGACCCGATGTAGCATACTCACTAAGTGTAGTGAGTAGGTATCAAGCTGATCCTGGAGAGAGTCACTGGACAGCTGTGAAGAGCATTCTCAAGTACTTACGAAGGACTAAATAGAAGCTCTTGGTGTATGGTAACGGAGAACTCCAAGTGGAGTCCTTTACCGATTCGAGCTTCCAGAGTGATAAGGACGACTCTAAGTCGCACTCGGGATTTATCTTTACCCTTTACGGAGGGGCGGTTAGCTGGAAGAGTTCCAAGCAAGAAACCGTGGCAGACTCGACGATGGAGACTGAATACATCGCTGCCAACGATGCTGCCAAAGAGGCTGTCTGGATCAAGAAGTTCATTACTGAACTTGGAGTGGTTCCATCCATTGAGCATCCAATACCTTTGTATTGCAATAACAATGGAGCGGTGGCTTTGGCCAAGGAACCCAGGTCCCATCAGCGATCCAGGCATATTCTGAGGCGGTATCACCTGATCCGGGAGATAGTTGATCACCGGGAGATCGAGGTCAGGAGGGTTGACACGAAGAACAACACAGCGGATTCACTCACGAAGGCCATTCCCCAGATACAGTTTGAGAGACTCTTCGGGATGCTCGGTATGCGATACTACAGCAGCTGGCCCTAGTGCAAGTGGGAGATTGTTAGTTGTATGTATGCCCTAGAGGCCAGTATTGTACAGATGATGTATATTATATTGGATGCTTGGGCATATATAGAGAGGACTTTCTTGCTCGATATGATAGTATGCTATCTGGTTGCTCTTTATCTTAACATGTATACTTGTCTCTTGATACTGTCATATAGCTACATGTTGATAAAGCCCTTAGGATGTGTACTTGACTACCTGGACTGTGATGCAGATCATACTAGTGGGGCCATGGTAGTCCATAAGTACATCCTTCAATGTTCCTAGTCGTGGGTGTATCGAGACAGGGCATCGATTTACCAGAGTAGACTAGCGTATACGCTTCTCGACCCATGAGATGGGCGATGGATGATCCTATATCCATTGGTGTTTGACATCAGAGATGGTATACGGGTGCTCAGTGGAGACTGGGTACACTGGACGGACTCGCCGAGAACTCCCAGATGGTATTATATCTCACGTCAGATGGCAGTTCTCTGGTGACACTTGTGCAGGTTAGTCTGTAGACCCGAGATCGTCATAGAGTCTTGTGTGATTCCCACTGTGCTTTGATTTCCACCTTACCACGTCCATGAGGGCGTGCAAAACGGTGGTTTTTGGGTACAGTCCCGAGTCACATGGAGGCAATGAGCAATAGGAGGGGTTTCGTCTCTCCCGGTATTGGGGTTGATGTTTCGCTGTGCTCGATTGGCCGTAACAGGGAAGTCCCTGGCCAGGGCTGAATTAGAGATTTACTGGTAAGTGTTACCAGTAGTTTCTCGACCCGTTATGAGCCTCACATCGGCACGACTTATCGGTTGTTGGGGTCTGACGTTTACCACCCCTAGACTTGATATGCGACATATCAGACGAGGAGACCGGACTGTACGGGAAGTGTTACCGGCAGGCTTTTACAGGAGTTGGAGCGGGCTTGCTTGCTGATCTTCTGATCGCTCAATACCCGGGTAGCCGTTACGTCTAGCTAGTACCGCTGACGGCTTGTGGGTGCTTGATGTGATCATCACCTACTGCCGGCGTATTGACGAGTCTTTAGAGTCCTACATAGAGGTTTTACTGACTCAAGAAAAACGAAATAGGAGCGCATATGTGATATGTGCGGGATCGAGAATAATGCATGTATGTGATACCGTATTCTATTCTCGCGACTTTTTGTATCGGTCGGTTATGTATGATATAGCCGGGTTATCGAATCAAGTGTTGATTCGATAAGTCGATACAATGTTTGTTAGTCGGTTATATGAGATATGACCGGATTATTAAGTCAAGTGTTGATTTAATAATTTAGTGTATAATTGTATATTAGATATGCTAATTTACATTAACTAACACTTGTTCACTTAGGGTTTTTTCTCACATATACACAACTTTAATATATATGTGATATATATTAAAATGTGTTTTCTTTTTTGTATCATGGTTGATGATACATCATACTTGGGTGTGTAAGACATACACCATGCTATTTATTATGTTGGGTTTTAATATCTAAAGTAATTACAAAATTAGTGGAGGATTAGATAAATGCATGAAGCTTGTGGAAGCTTGTGGATGCATTGACTAATTCCACTAACTTTGTTTTTACTATGGATAATTAGTTAACCTAACCATAACACTTAGCCACGGTAATGTCTCTACAAGAGTTAGTATATGATACTCACTCACCATGGTTAGCTTACTCACTTGATCATTATCCTCATCTCTTTTCTTTTGTTCATCTTCTTCTTTCTTTAGTTCAAAAGAAAAGCTTGCTGGGGTTTGATCCAAAGTGAGAAAGATTGTGAGAAATAAAATTCTAATGAGAACCCACTTCCTATTTCTCCATCCTCTACTAGACTAGCACTTTAGTTTTGTTTGCTTCACTAATTCTCAAGTTAGTGAAGTAGAAGCTTGAGTTGGCATCCCCTCGACGTAGATCATCTTCGGCCTCGAAGACTTCAAGCAAGGACGTTCTTTCGCCTCGTGAAGCCATGCAAGAGCCCGGGAGAACCACGATCGCAGCGAAGGGACTTCAACAAGGAGCTAATGAAGTGAAGGACCGATCTACAAAGGTTGTATTTCGTATCCACTTAGTCGTAAACATAGTTTACTTGCATATGAAACCCTAATTCTCTAGCAACGATCTTGTTTAGGGTTATTCGGCACGGCTAAAATTTTAAACGGGCATGGTTGATGCGTTGTAGAACCTTATTAGAGTGCCTAGTAACCCTACACCTGTCACGCCCCACTTCCCAGTGTACGGGCAGAGGACGCGACGAGACCGCTACGTATTTACTCTGAAGTAAACACGCTAAGCGTATCTTAAGCAATATAAGTAAAATGCACAAGAGACGATGAAAATAGATATAATTGAACAGCAACTTTATTTATTAACATTCTTTTTACAATATATCTGGAAAGGTAAATACATGGAATGAAAGCATTGCTTAAACAGTGGCATAACAGAAATGTAAAGGAAATGTACAAGTGAAACTAAAGCTCTGGATCTTCAGCAAACTGGTCCAAATCATCGCTGCTGGGCTCGATCTCCAGTGAGTCCGAATCACCAAACGACATTCCAAACAAGAAGAAAGAGAATATCTTCAGCGAACAAATCGCTCGGTAAATCCCGTAAATAGACAAGAATGGAATAGACAGAAATAGAGAGTATATTGTTATAATGTTGTATTTAGTGTTAACGCTGTTGTTTGTAGCTTGGTACAGAAGAATGCCAGTGTATACAAGAGGAGTCCCACTATTCCGGAGACTAAGGTATACGGAGCACAAGGAACCGTTCAGCCACGGTACAACGGCAATGGATATTCAGGTTAGGTGTGTTATGGTTACAGTCTCGTGCCATTTCTAACACCTTCCGTATCAATCTACCCCTTATAAACCTCGCGATGTCTTGATTGTATTGTTTGTATTGTATATTGTATATAGATGGATAACTTGCCGAAACCATGATATCGGTAATGGAATGGATATAATGGATGAACTTGTAAATGGAGTATATCCATGGTTCGGTTCGATCAAGTTGTATAAATTGAATAGATTGAATATATGGATTCATGGATTCATATTGAATTTTAGTTTGTACTTGAATCACATTCAAGTCAGATTAATTAGGTTGAGACTCAGTCTGAGTCAGACACTTTTAAAAGAACTTGATATCCTGATTATTTTGGTGTTATCGGTAACTGCTGCACATGGACGGCAGGATTTATGTATTTTTCCAAGACAATTACCGTGTTGATAACACCGTTTGTTAAGTTGTATACCTTAAATAGGCAAGCACCTATATCTCCGGCTCTCTGAGGCTCAAGAGACTGGTCCCGCTTAAACGTATGTTTACTAGGGTCCTTATTGTAATTCAGTATAACTTGAGGGGGTTTTATGTAAAAATAGTTTTGGTATAATTTCAAAATACACCTCAAGCATTTAATTATCGTGTTTAGGGTTTTCATTGATGTATCTTTTATAAATGTGACATTTTTAGTGAATAAAACATAATTTCATAATATATGGTATTTATTTATAATTTGAATATTGTTTTCAATTGTCATGGTAGTTTCATGTAATATTTGAATTCTTTTCTTGAGTTTTGGAAACATGGAATAATATATATATATATATTTAAAATAATTATTTTGGTAATAATTATATATACATAATTAATGAAAATAATTTTATTTATTTTCTTGTAAAAATCTCATTTTCTAAAGAAAAATATAAAAAAATCCATCGAGATGAAATGCTCCTTGCGGAGGTCTGCATCCCGCTCTACTAAGCCCGAAAATATGCGATAATCCGCACCATTCTAAACGGGGTCCCCAAAATGGGTTGTAGAGGTGCAATTGCATGGAAATATTTTAATACACTTTTTAAAGAAAACGGTTTTATAAGTTAAAGGTATTTATTTGCAAAATCGTATTTTCCGTATTCTATTGTCCCAAGATTCATCGTGCTATATTAGACATATGTGTTGTGAGGAGGTAGGTCATTACCTCGTGAGTTTTCTAAAGATAACACGGTTAAAAGGTATAAACATGTTGATATGAAATATTAAGGTATTTTAATGTAAAATTGAAATACAACTTGATATGATTATCATTTTGATGTCAAACTTATTATATTGTCTTTGTTAATGATTACTAAACAATATATCAAAAGTTGTAGGTTTGTTATTAAGAAAAAGTTGTATTTTTGAAAGAAAAGAGAATCGGAAGCCGGATAACTCCGCTTCCGACACGTTTTAAGAATGAAGAGTTTGGGAATAGCAAAAGAGAGAGAGAGAAGGGGGGCTTACTGGCTTTGATGAGAGGGGAGAGGTAGGAGGAGGTCTAGGATTCATCGGTGCTTCTTTTCGTTGCCGGAAACTCCTTGTATCGTCGCCGGAACTTCGTCGGAGCTTCGCCCTTTGTTAACTCCACTTGCACACTATGAGAACTTGGAAATTTCTTGAGAGTTTTGGCAGGGAATTGTGAGTGAGGAGGTGTGAAATGAGGGTGGTATTTATAGGAAAAATTAGGGTTTAAGGTGTTTAAAGAATGCATTGAAATATGCATTAAAATTGGGATTAAATGGCATTTTATTGCTCTCTGGAAATATTCAGAGTAAACAAACAATGTGGGGTTAGTAAGGTAGGTGAAGAGGTGCAGGGGATGAAGTTTGGAAGCATTTGGGACGGTTTAACCTGATGATGCCGGTTTTTCTAAGCTTGTCGCCGGGTCAATTCCGACGGGTGGACCTGGGGTTTTGGCCACGTGTCGGGGTCGATTGGTATTCTTCAGTGTATATGTTTGTTTTATTTGTGACTCTTTAGTTTACGTGTAGTGCACGCGTAAACTCTTAGGCTTCTAAAAGATTAAAAGAAATTTATTTAAAAAGAATGTGTGGTTGATGGGATTTGAACTCTGGTGTTATGGATCAGCAGTGCAAGGTCTTACCAGTTAGCTACAAGCTCTTTCTTGCTGTTCAAAAGCAAAACAAATTCTTATAGTACTCACAGGAAATGTAAATACCCCAATTGTACATTAACTTTTAATCAATTTTATATACACAAGAATTGGAGTTGTTACACTTTGGCCATGGTCTTAGATTGCGCTAATGCAAAAGATCGGAGCCACTCTTTGTGCCTAAATCCTACCTCAGGGCGGTGATAACCGTTTCGTCACGGTGCTCGGGAACCTCTAGGAGGCATTATAGAAGCGGGTGACGTACCCCTTGAAGGATTTCTTGTCTCCGCTCTTGATGGTGAACTGGTAATCGACCGTCTTTTTCTGTCGTCGATTACCGACAAAATGACTGAGGAATTGGGTCGCTAGCTCGTCGAAGGCCAAGATTGAGCGCGGCGTGAGCCCTCAGAATCAATCCTGGCCAGCGCGGATGAGGGTGGTGGGAAAAGCTCAGCATTGGGCCGCGTCCGAGTTGTCTTGGAAGCTCATACCCGCCGTAAACGCGTCCAAGTGGTCCTTCGGGTTAGTCTTTCCGTCGAAGAGGGCCACTTTGGGCGGTTTGTTCCTGGATGAGACACGCTTAGCGAGTAGTTGTTCTGTAAAGAGACTTGTGAGCGAATCGGAGGAATACTTCTCCCCTTCGTCGGTCGCACGGTCTTCCTGTCGTATGTCTTCGATTTTCTTTTCGAGGGCCTCGATTCGTTGCTGGTACCCCGAGAATTCTTCATAGTCAGAGCACCTGCTATCTCTGCTCCGGGTTTGCATGATGGAACGATTTTTGTTTCGCTCTATCACATCCCTTAAATCCTTGGGGGAACCTTTCGTGGGTAGTCCCGACGTTCGCCGTACGCGTGGCTTCGACGGAAGTGGGGGCGTCGGTCCTGCCTGGAACCAGACGATCTGACCGACACCTCTTCGAGGGGCGAGAAAACGCGGCGTGCGTCGAAGCTGTCCGGCGCCCAACGGGTTATGGAATCATTCCCCGCACGCTGGTCATGGCTGCCGGAATCAGCACGTCGGTGTTCGGTAACATCAAGATGAGCATAAGTGAGGTCGAGGGCCTGAGCATGTGCTTCCGTCTTCCTGCGTACGTCGTCATCCCCGGGAGGGGAAACAACGGTTTGGCGGGTACGGCCGGCCCGCTTGAATGCGGGTGAGCGCATCTACCAGCGCTGTGAGCCTATCGATCTGAGCGGACAAGGCGTTGATGATGTTAGGAGGGGGAGTTAGGCCGCTCCCGCCTCCGTTATGGAGGACGGGGCAACTCGTGCTAGGTTGTCGTGATTATCGCTTGCTGTTTCCCCCAATCTGTGTTCAAAATTTGAAATTTGAACTGAGGCAGCGCCTCACGTGCAAAGTACGAGAGCGCTAGCACCAAGAGCGCCAGCGCTAAGAGTCAAAGACTCTGAGGCAGCACCTCACGTGCAAAGCACGAGAGCACTCGTGCCAAGAGTGCCAGCGCCATGAGTCAAAGACTCTGAGGCAGCGCCTCACGTGCAAAGCATGAGAGTGCCAAGCGCTAAGAGTCAAAGACTCTGAGGCAGCGCCTCACGTGCAAAGCACGAGAGCGCTAGCACTATGAGTCAAAGACTCTGAGGCAGCGCCTCACGTGCAAAGCACGAGAGCGCCAGCGCTAGAACTAAATGTTCTCGACCATTGGATCAAACATCTAACGAAGATGATAAATCATCAAAATTACAGAATTAAATGCTGTTGAGGAAATACTCCTCAAATCTTACCAAACAAGAAAGATTGTGCTCTGTAAATCAGAGCACCATTGGATCAAAGATCTAATGGTGATTAAAAATCACCAAGATACAGAATAAGTTCTGTATGGGAAAATATTTTCCCAGTCTTGTTAAAAACAAGAAAAGTGTCTTCAGTAAAACAGAAGCCCTTGGATCAAAGATCCAATGGTGGAAACATCCCTAAATTAATTGGAGATCTCTCAATGAGAGATTTCCTTAACTGATTCAACAAATCAGCCTCCCCTATATAAAGGACCCAAGACTTCAAGTCTTGTACAGAGAAACCCCCCATAAACTTCAAACTTCAAAGACGAGAGCAATTTCTTCTCAAGGTAAATAGCAAGAAGAGAGATCATGGCATCTCCTTCATATTTGAGAGTTTAACTCTCACATCAGAAGAACATAGTTCTTTTTCATATCACAGATCTATAAGACAAAGTCTTTCACAAAAGTAAAAGAGATCACAGCATCTCATCAAAAAAGAGAAGAACTTAGTTCTTAAATTCATGAGACAAAGTCTCTCATAAATAAAAACAAAAGAGATCATAGCATCTCCTCATAAAAGAAGAACTTAGTTCTTAGATCCATGAGACAAAGTCTCTTATAAACCGAGAATTTAATTCTCAGAGCATAGGACTGATCAAAGCCGCCAATTTTAAAAGAAGCGCCTTAGCGCTCCAAGTCTGGCGCTCAGCGCCCAGCGCCCCACGCGCTCCTCACGCGGGCGCTATTTTAAAAGAAGCGCCTTAGTGCTCCAAGTCTGGCGCTCCATGCGCTCCTCACGTGGGCGCTGTTTTATAAGAAGCGCCTTAGCGCTCTAAGTCTGGCGTTCAGCGCCTAGCGCTCCACGTGCTCTTCACGTGGGCGCTATTTTATAAGAAGCGCCTTAGCGCTCCAAGTCTGGCGCTCAGCGCCAAGCGCTCCATGTTCTCCTCACGTGGGCGTTAAGGAATTACAAAGCGCTCTGTAAATAAAGTCCCAGCACCATAAAAAGTGTTCAACACTCAAAAAAAGACAAAAAGAAAAAGAGGTGTCAGAACCCAAATCAGTGCTCAGCATTGTTGAATAAAAAGGGACTGAGCCCAAAGAAATGTTCAACATTTTATGGGCTGAGTCCAAATTGGCCACAAGTCCCTAATTCAGATCAGCTGAGCCCATGTGCTCACAATGTTCTCTAATTGGTCTTAGTCCCAAACTTGACTATAGATCTCCTAACTAACATTGGTTCAAGAATACATCTCTTCACACCTCTGATACATATCGTTGTAATTCTTCAACGTCTTCAGGGAGGTGGCGGGTCCTGACAACTAGAAACTCCACAGACTATGATGTCTTTAAACCCTACAGACTATGATGTCTTTAAACCAGACTATGATGTCTTTAAACCTTACAGACTATGATGTCTTTAAACCCTACAGACTATGATGTCTTTAAACCCTACAGACTATGATGTCTTTAAACTTACATGGACTATGATGTCCTTAAACCCTATGGACCGCAACGTCCCTAAACTAAACTCTAGAGACTATGACGTTTTTAAACCGTGGACTATGATGTCCTTAAACTCCATGGACTATGATGTCCCTAAACCCAATGGACCGCAATGTTCTTACACTAAAACGATAGAGTCCAAATACTCTTTCGTTGGATCTAAATGATCCAAAAATCCTGTTAAGTAGATTTTAGTCTAAAAATTAGACTAACGTATCCTTAACAAATATTTAAGTTGATCTTAATCTCAAAAGAGGTTAACGAGCCTTAAATCAAACCCAAACCTAAGAAAATACGGATTTGGACTAATCCATGCCCTACGGGCGACAACATAAATTAGTCTCCGTATACAATTCACGGGCAACCAAAAAATAAAATAAACACACACGACACGAAGTGACCTTCTGGAGCAGGAGAAAGTGGTTACCGCGATGCGGTAATGTAATTAACTGCAGGGACTTGCACCTGCAGGAAAGAGCGTCCCCACAATCAAAAACCCCTCGTAAATGAGGGGGAATCTGACGAAGTCTGCTACAACGGCCGCATCCGTCCAAACCTCCGATACACGGTGCCATAAATCAACTTGGTATATTCGGAGATATTGACGGATAAAACCAAATAGCATCTGCCCCCAAATTCGACTACGGAGAATTCGGCAGTAAACACTTGCCATTGAATCGAAGGCGGAAGATCAACTTTTTGGGTGGAGAGCTTCTCGTTCCCACAGACGGTGCCAACTGATGGAGGTTCAAAATCTCCCTTAGTAGTTGTCCTCCGTCGATCTTGCTGCAAGCGGTTCTGAACGATTGAGATTTGGTTTGAGAGTTGAATGTGTGGATCTCAGTGGGTTATCGTTGACGCTGAGCTACGTGCAAGGGAAGTCCCGGGGTGGGTAACCACCGTAGGACCCTCCGACAATCAAGTAAGTACCGAGAAATAAAGGCAGGGTAGCGGCGTATTGGAATCAGTTCGAGTTACTTGAATCGTCTGGAGGAGGGGTTTATATAGCGGTCGCATGGAGCGAGCCGATGCGAGATTCTCGCCGTCCGTTACGCCCCTGCGCCACGTTCGCATCGATGGCGGGACACGTTCATTAATGGCGAGATACGCTCATTAATGGAAAGATACGCAAGCGTGAGATGTGGGACGTGGAGCGGCGGAGATCTCGTCATGGTGAGATACACGGAGCCGTTACGGGAGCGCTCGGGCTCCGTGCTCCCAGCCAAATAGGGATGCTGAGGAATCTCAAATATAGGATAGCTCGGGGATGAGCAAGTGAGCTGAGAAGTCTCAGCTATAGGATAACTTAGAGACGGGCTATTGGCTGGCGGTCAGCCGAAGTGGGAACATACTCTGGGGAGGTCCTCTAAAAGGCCGGGTACAACCTCAGAGGAGAGGCGCCGAGAAATGTCCCCAATACATCATACTTATTCCAGCTTCGTAGCCTCCAGGAATCTAGTGGGCGTACGTGGACAACACGCCATCTGCTACGTGTCATAAATCTGGGGGTTCCCGTCTGTGAGCCTCATCACTCCTTTTGTGAAACTCCCATTTTTTTTTGAGACCACCGTTCGCATGCTTGCAAACCATGGTTTCAATTTAATTTAAACGAAACCTTATTTTTCCGAAACCTTGATGCCAAACGAGGCCTAAATGTATCGAACAAGGTCTAGCCGGTTTCTTATGTTGTCCAAGTTTGAATTCAAAGAAAGAAACATGGTCATGACCGACCGAATCCTATCAAAAGTCGAATCTTGCCTGCCATAAGACTAGCACTAATGGTTTTTCCATAATCCCATGACTCATTTTATAGTTAAAATAAAACCCAGAACACTATATATCTATCCTTCCGTCAGGCTTAAAGATTAAAACAGAGTTGTGCGCAGCCACAAGCGACTTAGCTATGCACAAACGCCATTCCACTGGAAGCACAGAGCCCAAAACTAAACCATAAGCGGCCATGTATATACGCATTTTTCCCAATAACCATCCATATCCATAATTTGATCATCCTATGAATAACGAATGCAAATATGGCAACACATACAACTGCTACACATCGGATTCATTTATATCCCTGCCTACAATATTTTCAAAAAAGTCGACTTTGTTTCTGAAAAGCCCAATCCACAACTTCAGCCTAAACTAAACCCAACTCAAATTTGTGAGGGACTCCTTGGTAATTTCATACACAACAAAACCCTACCCCTAATTTCTCGCCTCTCTTTCTTTATATACGCTTCCTCATTAAATTCTTAACCCTAATCGTCTCATCTCAGATCTGTGGCTTGTGAGTAGAATTTTCTGTGTTTTTTTTTTGAAATTACACATCCTTCGTTTTTTCCCTTCCTTTTAATTGATTGAAGGCTATGATGTGTTAAAACTACCTATTTTCTGAGGGGGGAAATGAAAATTTTCCTCCTCTGATTATTGAAACCAATGGATCCTTCTGAGCCTTCTCTTATATTTTTCTATTTTCTTTTGTAATTTCTCTAATTTTCATTTTACACCCTCGTTGATGTGATGATAAATTTTCACGGATTTATGAAAATTTACATGTCGACCAAAATTACAGACTACAATTATCTGATCAACGGTATAAATTTGCAAATTTTTATTTGTTTTGGATCCGTGCACAATAAGCCGATGCTCTGGAAATTAATTAATTAATTAATTAATTGAGAAAAAGGAAGGAAGCATGGTGATGTGCACGGAAATTGAGAGAATGGGTCTTGATGTCTGCTCGCTTTGATGCCTTTGGGCTTTGATATTGTGGGCCTGGATTTGATCCACACTTTGTTTTTTCAAAAAGAAATTTCATTGATTTCGTTTTTTTGTTTTTTGAAGTTATTTTTGGTTGATGCTTGAGATATATTGCTGTGGTTTGTTTTGCAGGTGTTTGTACGAATTTGTGCTTGTAATTTGAAGGGCTTGTTGGGGGAGATTTGTAAATTTTGGAATGTGTTGTTGTTTGATATGTACATGTTAGAATTTAGATTGTGAAGCTGTTGTAAATGAGTCTTGAATGGATTAATGGAGGTAGGTTTTTGTTGCAAATTGGTTTTATTATTGTGTTTGTGGTTGGCCCAAGGTTTGGTTTTGAATATCACATATCGGTGTCATTATATATCATATGCTGTTGATATATTGGCCAATATTACCATATAGGAAGATATAACAACAGAAAAATATTTGTTTCATCTTGTTCATGAGATGTGTTGAAATGGTATATGCTAAAAATTATAGCAGTTTTATCGTACGGTTACAGGTCTTGATACCAATATATTGGTTTGATATTATGGATGTTTGATTCAACCGCTTGCTATTAAAATTGCAGATAATTAATTTTTTTAACTAAATAAAAACGCCTTCCAATTTTACACACAAAAATATAAAATGCCATCAGTAAAACTTTGGGCTGACCATTTTGTAAATGCTGCACTACCAATTTGACACAAAAATAATAAAGCTTATATGATGCTTCAAAACTGTCTCTTCAATACTAAATTATCGCTACCAATTACCAAAGATTAATGATGCTTTTTCTCATTCTTTTCTGCACAAAAAAAGAACATAATAACAACCCTAATCTCTCTCTTTCCCTTTTAAACCAGTAAGCACTCATGCGCAAGGGCACCGAAATTTCCATCCGTATACTGAAAACAAAACGAACAATGCATTAAGCGAAGATTTCCCAGTAGAGCTTTGATAAGACGGTTGCCACAAGTTAAAAAATTTCCATGAGAAAGTTTACGAAATTTTGCAACCGTGGTATTTTGCAACCATGACCAAATTTTGTAAACGAGAGTCTTCCATATAATTATCAGCCAGATGCCGAAAGAGCATGAAAAACCGAAGTTTACATCTGTACATTTGAAAGCAAAATAAACACTGCGTTAAGGGACGATTTCCCAATATAGCTGCAGTAAGATAGTTGCCGTAGATTAAAAAATTTCCATGAAGAAGTTAAAATGTAATTTTGCATGACGAAGTTAAAATGTATTATCGGAGTTTGTTTAAGAAAGCATGTGATCGTGACAAAATTATGAAAATGAGCATCTTCCAATAATCATCGCTAAATGCCTAAAAAAGCACGAAAAACCGAAGTTTTCATCTGTACATTTGAAAGCAGAATGAACAGTGCATTAACCGACGATTTTCCAATATAGCAGCAATAAGATAGTTGTCGCAAGCTAAAAATTTTGCATGAAAAAATTAAACAAAATTTTACATTCGTAACAAAATTGTGGAAATGAAGGTCCTCCATCTAATTTTGCGTTAGATGCCGAAAAAATGAGGGGCTTTCCTATAATTTTTTCGCATAAAGCAAAAATTGAGCTTGAAAATTCCAAGCTCATCCCCCTTTACCCACACACACACATATATATATAGAGGGTTAGAGGACAAAAAAAATCTTGAAATTCTAGCTAGAGCACAAAAAAGATCTTGAAGCTTGCCACATAGCTTTTAAATAGAACTAGACAAGACAAGAAGGATCCTGAGCAAGTGTAGGGATCCAAGTTTCTATATTTGAAAGCAAAATGAACAATTCATCAAGCGACAATTTCTCAATATAATTTTAGAGAAGCAACGATTTCCCTTTTTGCCTTTAAGATAGGCGACAATTTTGCAATATAGCTCGAGCAAAGTGGTTTATCCTGAATTAAAATTTTTACTTAAAACACTAATATTGGAACATTAATATCCAAAACAGTGAAAATGCTAAAAAAATTCATCATAAATTTATGGGTAAATTATCAAAAAGCCCCGGGCCTACTCAGGAGTTGGCAAAATCCCCTCGGTATTTTCAAAATGGTTGAAAATGGCCTACCGTTCACAAATATTTGTGAGAAAACCCCTGGGTTGTATTTTGTTCAGGCATGGTATTACAACTTTAAAAGAAGTTACCAAAATGCCCTCACCACTTGACAAATTTCTCTCAAAGCCTGGCTAAAAATGGCTTATGCTTTCTCTCTTCTTCCTTTCCTCCCACTCATCTTCTCCGTCGTCGAAGAACTGCTGTAGAAACCTCAAGCGACTGCTGCTTCCCGTCCTCGTCATGAAGGAAAGGGCTTTTCGTCGAGAGCAGACATCGGTAGCCCCACGATGCCGCCACCGACGGATATAAGGACGTTGCTAAGGTTGTCAAGACTCTGGGGGGTTGAAAAAGGAGGTGAGGTTGGCGGAGAAGCGGCGGAGGGCATCGATACCGGCTGTAAATCTCCAGTTCCATGTATGTATTTTCCCGTATTTTCCCTATTATGATATTTTTTTTAAATAAATTTTTTCCATTTTTAAAATTTTGTTTATTATATTTATTCTAATCTAACCCCCAGACCCAACCCCTAATCCAAACCCAAACCCATTTCCCTAACCCTTACCCGACCCGACCCGACCCGTTTCCCCCACTCTTCTTCTTCTTCTTTTCCTTCTCTCCATTCCCTCCAAGTTTTCTAACGTCCCTCTCCCCCTTCCTCGCGACCGCCGCCTCATGACCCGTACCCACCTCGCCACGATCTCAACAAAGATCCCCGACGCTATATCTCCACTCCTTTGTCTCCCCTCTCTCCCCCTAACAGCTCTCCTCCCCCTTCTCTCGCATTTGCCCCGACCTCGTCCTCGTCACGCCAACGATCCCGCAATCTCTACGGCTACCCCATCCATCCTCTCTCACTTTCTCCCTTCCTCCCTCCCTCCCTCTTAATCTCATAATCTCTCTCTCGTTCTCCCTCTCCTTCATCCTCATCCAAGCACCCACCGACGACCTCCCTGCCACCATCATCACATTCTCCTCTCCGGCCACCCGAGCTTCTCTTGCTGCCCCGACCGCCGTCGGCATCCCAGGGCCTCACCGCTTCCTGCCGCCGCCTAACTCGATCGCCGACGAACCCCTCGTCATCCTTACCAACACTCGAGCTCTACCCAACCCTCACCGCCAACCACCGCCTCACCGTGCACACCGCAGTCCTCCTCCGGCTACCCTCTCCCTAGCCGTGCCCATCTCATCCTCTTTCCAACGCCGACAACATTAACCCAGCCCTGCCACCGGCTATCTCCATTTCCTCACCGCGACGTCGCCTCTGCTCTGCAACCCCGCACCTAAGCCCTACCTCCTTCGCCCTCACCTCTGGCAACCACCACCATTAGTAGCCGTCAACCCCACCTCACCAGCCTCCGTGCCACGCCATGCCCGCGTCCGCGCCACACCGTGTGCTCACTCCCACACCAACATCGCGTCTAGTGCCATGTCGCGTCGTACCACACTCGCACCACGCACCGAACCAAGACCGTGCCCAGTACCGTGTCACACCCGCGTCATCACCGTGCCCACTACCGTGTCAAGCCCGCGTCGTTACTTTGTCCAGTATCGGATCACCGCGCATCGCGCTCGCGTCACGCACCGTGTCCAGCATCACATCGCCTCGTGTGTCGAGACGGATTCCGCACGTGGTGTCGCTTCTATATCAGCGACCGTAGGCAAGTTTCAAAACTTGTTTACTATGCTATGATTATCATTATGATTAATTATAGACATATTTGAATCGTAATTCGAACCCTATAATGAACGTTTGTATTAATTGTACCGATGGAGCCCAACTAGGACTTATGACCATGTTAATATCATGTAGAAATTTTAGGTATAACAACTAATCTCGATTAATTAAGAAATACATGTGTTTTGTTTGATACTGAATGCTCAACCTAGGCGTTCGGTGCGAACTCTAAGAAAAATACTAATCTAATATAGCAGAGATCATGATAAACAGATCTTTTTATCGTTAGCGAGTATCGTGTGAAATTTTGGAAGCAAGATAACGAGATTTCACACTTAAAGTGACGTTCTTGACCATCAATACAAAATCTGGTTTTCCGTGCTAGTCTTTCCGTGAAACTCCTGATAAATCGTACAAAAATCGGTTCATAGCGTTCTTAGGCTCTCTGCGAAGAGGACTGTATAATCTCAAAATCTACGGTGACTTTTACTGAATATCGTGTCATTTAGATAGCAGAAACTGAAAAGATTTGTGGCTCTGGACTGCAGTCTTGAACCAAAATCCCTACGAATACCTGAAATCAAACACCTGCAACTCATCGTTCAAATTTGCAAATGTGCGGAAATCTATATAGATAAGTAGGAAATTCAGTTGGTTTTCTTATGCGATTGGTTCCAATGAATTGCGCTGCTGGTTGATATTTTTAACATAATTTATTTTACCGATGTATATGGCTGATTTCTGTAGTTCTTTTATGTTACCTGAGCTTAAGTGCCTGTACATCCCCACATAAAACTGAAAACGCATGGAGTCCTATATAGTCACATAGATAATTTAGTTAGCTAACGTATGGATCAAGAATTGTTCATTTTCATTGTCGTTTGGTATTTTGTTTATATTTTAGACTGTCGACGTGTTCTGCAGTGACATTTCTTTCACCTTCACACTAAACATGACATATCTCCTAGTACAGAAAGGCTATCATTGATCTTATTGATGCGTCGGAAACCTAACAGATAGAACTAGGTTTTATTCAACTGGAGAAATATCTGAATCTAAATACAATCCTTATAAAACCGCTCATGAAGTTGAACTTCTAGTTCTGAAACTGGAATTCCAGCAACCGATCGCTGATTTAAAATGATGATAAATCGTTAACCTGAATTTCTATTGACATGAAACTAATTTTACCGCTTAGATAATCATGTATACTTCATATGCCTTTTATATTGTTTTGGTCGATTCTATACATGTGATTTATGGTGAATTTTGCAAGCCATATGGCGTTGGCTGTCATAATTTAGTGAGCATTTGTTTTATTCATTTTCATGCGATGTAGGTATATTGAAAAACTGAAAGCACATAAAATTTTGAGATTTTTTAAAATTTCGCAGTTTTCGTTTACCAGCATGCAAAATATAGGAAAATGTATTTCTTTAAGATATTTGAAAATTTCGCGATTTTCATGTGAATATTGAAAAAATTGAAAAGTTTGTGTTTTTTAAAATTACGTTATTTTCGCGTGGCAACGTGCAAAATATTGTAAGCTTGAATAAAACACAAATAATTTCGGGATTTTGTGTGAGTTTGATGATTATCATGTGATATAGCATGCAAAATATTAATAAAACGAAAAAACTAGAAAATTTTGAGAATCTTGAAAATTTCTTAATTTTCTTGTGCTATATAGCATGGAGAATATTGAGAAAAAGGATAAATATACAATATTGAGATTTTTTGAAAATTTTATTATTTTCACGGGCTATCATATCATGGCAAATAATGGAAAATCGAAGAAAAAATTAAAATTATGTTATTTGAAAATTTTATGATTTTCTTATACTACAGCAAACAAAATATTGGAAAAACAAAGGAAACGGAAATTTAGAGACCTTTTTAAATTTCGCAACATTTTGAAAATTTGAAGAATATTTTAAGGAATTTTTGTACATTTATGAGATACTATAATTAGGGATCATAGCAATAAACTTGCAAATCATAAATTATGTGCCCTTCCATCCACGTGCCTAGCACGCTCCCTCAGCTGCACGCGCCACTCACGTGCACGGACCCTCTTCCCTCAAACCAATGGCGGCGTGTTTGAAGATCAACCGCCCACAAAAGCCATCGCCTTTCTCTCTCTCTCTCTCAAAAAAAAAAAAACGAATTCATACTCGAAATCTTCAACAATCAATTGAACTAAGAAAAGAGCACGAGTTTCGATCCAAAGCAATGGGGCAAGCTCTGCGGCGAGCCGCGGGCCGAGGCGCACAGGCCACCGCCCACCGTCCACCGCCGGTTGAGCCGGCCAATACCCTAGATCGCCGGCGTCCAACCGTGGGCCCCGCCATCACGGAAGCGCCGGCGGAGACCACCGGCCAAGACCACGTCGCCGTCCCCGATCCAGGTGAGCTCGTCACTGGGAAACCCTAAATCTCGTAGCTTTACATGAATTTCCCCAAATTTTTGTTGTGAGATAGGATAGCAAGTGCAGATTGATTTGAGTTTAGTAGCCAAGAGAGAAAAATTGTAACTTTGATGAGATTGCATCTAATCATGTCTGAGATAATTAACTACGAAGCAGTTCTGCAACAATGACAGCAAGGCTTTCGAAATTCTCTTAAAAATGATTGAGAATGTTGGAGACCAAGAAAGTTCTGATTTTTTCGAATAGAGAATAGAAAGAAACAAGAAATCATAATGTTCTAGTCATGTGGTTGTTATATTAGTTGAAGAGATCAGGAGATGTTGCTCTATGTAAGTGATGCAATGCGTCCTCAACTAGAAGGAAGTTGTATGTAACTGAAGAACTCTCATATGTTAGAAACTCAGAAAAAGAAAAAATTAACGGTTATAGTTTTATCTTATAATTTTTCGATATAGGCAAGGCTATGAGGAAGCCAGAAGGTGTTGGTATTGCACTAATGCTTAATTTTACAATGCAAGAAGCCAAATTTTTGGAAATGGATATGGCTGCATGGTACATGTTATCTTTGCTGTCACTTCTGCAACATGTTAAAAACAATAGCTTTGTTTGGAGCTAATCAGTTATTTTTTCTGTGTCTTCGTATTTTTAAAATAATTTTATTAAATTGGAGGACCGTTGTGCTACTAGAAAGCGTTCATTTTGAAAAATTCACTTTTGGTTTGGAAAGGCCTGTTTAGAATGATATTTCTATTGAATGTAAATGTCTAAGAATGCTAGCGGCATTGTGAATGACTGGTATATTTTATTTGCTACAGAGAATATGCCAAAAATGATAAATGAGCAAGCTGTACTTGAAGAACGCGATCCAGGATATGATGTCATGCTTAACAAGATGGTGGGCAGAATCACATCAAAACCAGGAGGCAAACCGGAAATGGGCGAGGTAAGGATATCAATATCAGTTGTATGCCAATTAAGTTTCCAAGGTTCACCATCTTGATGTGTTAAAACTCTTGAATTTGATTTTGTTTCAAGTTTTTATTTGATGTATTAGGATTAATTGCACTAGTCCCCCCTCTTGCTCACCCTGTATAGCGCTTATATCCCTTGAGCGATTTAGCGTAAACACCACCTTTCATCATCGATCAAAACCCTAAAGAACACTTTAGTCTAAACCACTCAAAAATGATTGTCTAATTCAAACAAGTCTATGTTTAGATTCACAACTGTTAGAGCTAAAAACATGGTGAATTAAACACTATAAATGACAAGCATTATCAGACACTCTCGTCTTTGTAATCATTGTCATCCTCTCTCTTTCTAAATTGATCGTAAATGTATTAAGAAGACCCAACCCACTTCAAACATTTTCATTCTAAGGGACCAGTTTTAAACTATTCACACCGATTCTTGTACCATCACCCAGCTGCCATTAAATTTCAATGATATGAAATTTCTATCGTTTTACAACCTTGCATTTACTTCTCCCACTATTGTGGTTTCTCGCATCCTGTATTTTTGAACAGCCATTACTCTATTCCTCAAGATTAGAATTCATGTTCTCGTATTCCATTTGATAAATTGGATGCGGTTAAAAAAATGCTTGCCAATTAAAGCATTTACTGGAAAATATGAAACGAGACAGAGTCTCAGATACAACTTAGAAGATGTACATTAAGCATTGGCAAATAAGGGGAAAAGGTTCACCCCTAAACAAAGCAAGTAAACTGTGTTGTATGGCGAATTCAACAACAAGCTTCGTTGATCAATTTTAAGCAAGAGTTATGTCTCATGCTATGATGAGTTAATTAGATTGATTCATGTTGTATGCTACTGACATATTTTGGTTTTATTGCAGGCATTCATTGTCGAGAAATATAATCGGCCCCTGCCAAAGCTTCGTAGCTCGAAAGCAGAAGTTGGGGATGATGAGCAAAAATCAACAGCTCCGGGAACACCTCCGGGGACACTGACTGCTGCACAACTGCACGAAATCATCCATTTACATCAGGGAAAGTCTGAGCAGCATCAAGGCTCAATGCCGGTTCCTGATATCGCCAAGAAGTTCAGAATCGATATATCTCATGTGGAGAGAATTGTTCAATTTATTTCCATGCCTCCAGAAAA
Source organism: Agapanthus africanus (assembly GCA_030015575.1). Taxonomy (NCBI): domain Eukaryota; kingdom Viridiplantae; phylum Streptophyta; class Magnoliopsida; order Asparagales; family Amaryllidaceae; genus Agapanthus; species Agapanthus africanus. Next base: position 416,007,147 of record JASDDO010000029.1, read on the forward strand.
TAATACCAAGAACACCAAGCAGTGATGCAACATATTAAATCTCGTTCTGATGATGTATTGTTTATGCCCTGGTGGTATTTGTATTTGAAATATCTTACAAATTTTCTCGATTGAAGCGCTTCTTGTTAGTTTTAGGATTTGTATGTTTAACATTTCTGTTGGAAGTCATGAATCAGCTACAAAGATGAGAAATAAAAATACTGTCAGCATTGAGGTTTCAGATGACAGACATTTCTGTGCATTTCTTCTTTATATCAATTTGGAATAGCTCAATAATATATTATATTATTATTCATGCTTCTGCGAGACTGAAAGAATCTGCCATTTTGTAGAACTCGTCTCTGACCTTCGGCCAAAGCAATTCCGGTGCCTGAGCATTGAGCGTGAAAAGCTTGCCGTCACGTGCGCTGCATACTGCAACATTGTGCCGGCGAAAAGAAGGGCTCTCTACTTTGAACTCCAACTTATAGTACTTCACATTGTTCAAGGTATCCTCTCTTAAACTTGCATCGATCAGCGTTGCTGTAATTTCTCCTCCTCTTCTTGAACCAGCTATCTTTTTCAGTACGGCTTCTCCAACTTCCTTCGGACCTCCGAATGCTTCAATTCTATGCAAGAAGATGCAATTATATTTAATCATATCTTTATTATCTTAATTCAATGGTACGATTACTTACTCTAGAACCCTCTTTATTAGCATCTAATACCTCTAAGAGTTAGTTTTGACTGACTAAAAACCAGAGCTGCGAGTGCTAATAGGTTATTTTAGGGATCACAAGTGCTAAATGAGATACAGATACAAGGCTAAATTACACAAACTACCCTTATCTATCGCCGGGTTTCCACTAAACTACCTTAAAGTTCTTTTATACAGCAAACTTCCTTGAACTTCGGTTTTTGGGGAGTTTTTCTTTTTAATAAAATATGCAGCACTTTAATGTAGATTACTGTAATAAAAAGAACTTTAAGATGGTTTAGTGAAAATCCCTCATGGTTAAAGGTACTTTAGTGTAATTTAGCTTTATAAAATTAATGCACATTTGTTTACAGTTAAGGCCACATACGAGAAATCACGAGGAACCTGAGAAACGATGACGCTGACGTTGAGCTCGCCGTTTGATCCTGGAGGGCCGAAAGCCACTGCAGGTTCATTGAGAATGCGGGGTTTCGGTCTTGTGTTTAAAGGAGGAGGATCCAGTGATCTTTGAGACTCTGCATTGCCTGCAGCTCTATACAACAATGTCTGATCCCCAACCCAAGTCGCCGGGTATATGAACTCTGCAAAATTTGGAGTGCTTTCAGTCGGCAATTATGTTAGATTTGATGTTTCAGAACCGCACGATATTAATTCAGAGGTGTCAGGTGCTAATAAACCAGCGTTGGGTTACAATAGCCGGATGAGGAATGAATAAAGGGTGTCATATGCGATCAACCCGAACTATTATGAACTCGATAACTCGCCTCTTGTTGTCACGGGATACTCCTTTTGTTTACCAGCTGATATTATCACAGGTTAACTCTTTAATAGATGATGCACAGCTTTAAAAATGTAAGTACGGCGATAGTTCTGGCAGGTTAGTGTATTACAGTCACTCACCGAAGCCGTCGTTGGGGTCAAGGCAGCGAGTGAAGCCTTGGATTGGATACAAAACATCGAGTTTCAGCCCACGGGCGAAGCCCGGGGATAAGCTGAGGAGGGAGCTGGTGATGCCTCCTAAATTGGCGCCAAACGCGATGAGAGACGCAGTCCCTAGCCCTGTCAGTAGCCGCCTGCGGAACACAGCGGCTAACGGGGCGAATTCTGCGCCTGGCTGGTCTCCGCCTGCGGAGGAACGGACCCGGATCCGATAGGGGTTGGAGTTGGAAATGGAAGTGGTTCCTATTGCTTGCAAGGTCATTTGGTTTCTTTTTCTGCCTCTTTAGATATTTAGATGGTGCAGACTTTTGATGGTTGCAATCATTCGAGCTTTAATGGATAAGTCTTTGTGTGGGGCATTGTTATAAATTTTATTTTTGCTCTTTTGAATGATACCTGAAAGTGTAAAAGTTATTGCTTTAAATTCTGGGATTAATATGGGCTTGCTACATTTGTGTCCTAGAGTTGACAATCCCATGTAGCAAGCATCCATAACCAACCCCCCACCCACACCCCCACACACACACCACACGCACGCAAAACGCTGGGGTTGGTTTAGGCTTTCCCATGGTCAATGGGAGTTTGGATGATACCAACTGACCATTTAAGACTATGACAGGTTTTGTTTTCTTGTCATGGTTTTCTGAATCGGGAATCAATCATTTATTTGAAGAGACGTCATCGTGAGAACTTGTCATAAAACTTTGTTTGAACTGTTTGTTGAAGTTCAGCTTCGTAAATGAGCCTGCTCGGATGGGGAAAAGGCTTAGATAGTGAGGATGATGGCCACATAGACTTGGTATTTACTGTTATCTAAAAAATAAAGAAAATTGATTGATTTCTATGAAGGAGAGGTGTATTGATTCAACTGCTCATCGGATCAAAACCCACTGTTTTTCTGCATGCCCTCTGTTATAAACCATTTGATTATCAGTGATGAGGATCTGAATTTTGTCATTCTGTTTTGAATTTTGTCTTTCTGATTTGACTTTTTAAACTTAAAAGTTTTTCTAGATAGGATGAAGCATTAAAATTCAATATAGTTCATAATGTTCCCAGCTAAGTAAGGGGCTGTTTGGGTGCAAGCTTATGAAATTTAGCTTCCAAACTAGTAAGGTTGAAAATATCTGGATTTGGTAATTTGTTATTTGGTTGGTATTGGATTCATGGTATTGGATTTGTAGATCCTTGTAATCTTTGTTTGGTTGGTGAAAAGAAAGTGGGATTTGGATTTGAGGATTTTAGAGAGAGATAGGCAGAGAGGGGATTATTAAATAAATAAAGTACCGTGTCCCATCTAAAAGTACAATGAATAGTGTCAAATCCTTGCAAATTCTCTAAATTTTTTAGGATTCAAGATTCCTTATTTTGTGGTGGGCCCTCCATAAAAACCAAAGCAATCCTACATATCCAAATCCTACAACCAAACACAAAATTATGAAATCAAATCAAATTTTTGGATTTCACAATCCAAATCTTTCATAATCCTACAACCAAACATGCCCTAACCAGAAATTGTACAGAGAATCTCCTCACTGGTATCGAGTGCATTTTAGGAGTCATTCACATTGTGCTAACTATTTTTATTTTTATATTTTTGACCAAAACGAAGTAAAATGCTCCGTGTTTCATTAAATGAAAATTTTAACGAATAACCCAGCCTAAAACAAAAACAAAGTATTTGTGCTAAATATTTGATAAGTTGTAAAACATCAAACTGTGAAAAACGTTTCTCTAATGTTTGATAAAATAATGGATATAGATTGGAATACAGGAACCATATTAAATAACAGTGATATATTAAATAACCATGATGAATTTTTTCCCTATAGAAAAAGAAAAGATTGATGCATTTATGTACTCTCTTCTTTAGATAAAAACAATTCCTCCGGCCATTAGACCGGTAGAGATTGTACCAGATGAGACACAATTTGAAGAGATGGTCTCCCTGCAAATCTTACCATGTTGCTTCGTTTTTTATTCCCTCACCGGCTTTCCTGTTGCGTGCATATCGCTTTCAATGATATCATCGTAGGAGGATGGCATCATTGAAAGTGAGAAGCATCTTGTTATCAGTTAAAATCTCTGCATTTTTTTTATCCTGTCACAGGAACCGAAAGGAATAAAAAAAACCACCATTTCTCATATTTCTTTCCCATAGCTGGATGTAAGAAGACCCAAAGTATACATTTTAAGATCTGAGCTGTCCAAAATCAGCTGTCAGCCATGTGACCCAATGTTAAAGAGTTCTCTTTACCATTCAAAAAACTTAAAAGATAGAGAAAAGAAGAATTTGAAAAATACACTTTCTAGTTAGTAAAACAACCAATTAAGCTATCAGTTAATCTGTTGTAAATATCTCCATAATCTTTGGTTAAATAGGGGATATGAAGTGACATGAATTTATTCTTTCAAAAACAACAACAAAAATATTAATGGTGATGTATGAAAGACCCAAAGTCTAAGCACTTTAGGCTCTGAGGTCATCCAAAACCGACACCTGGCAATGTGAAGGCAATGTGAATGAATTCATTCATATCTTCTCTTTTGATTTCAACAACAAAGCACAGAGATGTGCTCAAGTTTTCACAAGTTCGGAAATTGCAATGTGAATGAATTCATTCATATCTTCTCTTTCGATTTCAACAACAAAGCACAGAGATGTGCTCAAGTTTTCACAAGTTCTGAAATTACAAGGCACTTTCTCATTTACGTGCACATACACAGAGATGTGCTCAAGTTTTCACAAGTTCTGAAATTACAAGCCACTTTCTCATTTACGTGCACATAGATGAGCTCCCCCCCCCCCCCCCCCCTCTCCCTTCTCTTCTATAAAACAAAAACGAAAAGAAAAGCAAATGAATATGAAGGAGAAATGTCGGTGTTAACTTATCGTTAACATTCCCATTTCTAGCTACCCGGCTAACTAAAATTTCCATTAATTTTTTCATCGATATCGGTCCCGATACTGGTTTTGGTGATGCCCGGACCTCCACTGCCTCTGCCTCGCCCGCTCTTGATTCCGATCGAAATCCCTCCTCGGCTCCATGTAATTTTGGTCGTACGGACCCATCGCACGACTATTCTCAGGCCTAGGGTACATACTGTGGTTATCGTTGTTATTATAGTTATTCTGCTTATGATAGTAGTTTATATTGTTTGCTTGGTCGTTTAGTGAGCCGTAAGGGCCTGGTCTTGAATAATCCACACTGTTATTCGCCTGCGGCCAAATCGGAGTTTGGGGTTGGAAAGCGTTAGTTTCGGAATGTAAGTGAGGCGGATTGTTAAATTGGTAAGCTTTCGGTGGTGATATCATAGTTTCGGGTGTTTGAGTTTGGTGATGCATCATGGGTTGATGTAAATTATGCATCAGGTGCTGATGTTGTTGAGGCATCGGCAACATATTTGTTGGGCTCCGAGTATGGTTATTAACGACTAGAGGGCCTGCGATTTGGTTGTTAAAAGCTCCTAGAGGTGGTGCCGATGGTGTCGGAATTTGAGAAGCAATGCCAGGAACTATTGGAGCACCTCTGTTGCTGGAGAATTGAGGTTGAGGCGCAAACTCCGATCTCCAACTACTCTGTAAAACAAACAGAAAGAAAACAGTGACGACCCACACAAATGCATAAACGCGAACAGAGCACTGCAGGTTTTTTGAGGTAGTTTACCCTTGATGCGTTTGAAGGAGGAGTTGGCGACGGAAGAGAGGACGGCTCGGGCTCGGGCTCCCGAAGTCTCTCGCCCCCATTCTTCACCATATCGAGCAAAGCCACAAGCTGCTCTTGGGTTAAACCCAGCAACCCGCCGCCTGTCAATGCCTTGACCACATCCGGGTTCTTCAGCAACGCAGCGAGAAGCTCGGGGTCCGCGTCTGCAGCCACCGAAGTGGCTGCCGCCCCCTGGGTCGACGGTGTGTCATCGACGACATCAGCAGAGACCTTCTCGTCTGGGTCGGGCGGTTGCTCGATCGGGATTTCAAGGGTGAGGGAGTCGTCGAAGTCCATCTCGACGTCCCATGGCTCTTTCGGATTCGGTGGGATCTCTTTGGCAGTTTGGTACAGCATTTCCTTCTCTCGTTTGTTCCGTTGCGTCTGGATTTGTGCTTCCTTGCTGTTTTCGCCGGAGCCGACCCGCCATGTGGAGTGCAGCTTCACCTCTGCATGAAACAGAGCACAGAAAAAGCCCAAAACAATTAGACGATGACCAAGAATCCTTTATCTTGTTCCAAACTAAAGAACAGTATGTTAATGCAAGAAACTGGCAGAATCTCTGCAAGCATGATAAAATGAATTTCTAAATTTTATGCAAGAAGCAAAGGGTAAAATCCTCAATGTGTCACATCAATGTGTCACATCAATGCATGGTGCCTCATCAGCTAGTTCATGCATGATATCTCATACGCGAAGACATCAATGCATGGTATCTCATCGGCTAGTTCATGCATGATATCTCATCAGCTAGTTCGTTGCAAAGTTTGATGTCCGTTGCCGCAAAAATTCGCACGTGGCTACAGCTGACCACATCTAATTTGTCGTGGCTACGGCTGACCACATCTAATTTGTCGAAAGAACATCCAATTTGTCGAAAGAAAAGCAACAAGAACGGTGCATGGAATCCCTAGGGTAACGTCGAGACGGGACCCACCCCGGTCTTGCGATCCATCGCATTTAATTATCATTACTTTTTTTAGACATTAATATCAATTCCATTTAATTTAGGTACAACAGTGAATACATGACTCTTTTATTCGGCAGTGATAACAAAACCACCATTTTCCTTAATCAAATAAAGAAAGGTTTCATTTGCTGTGCTCGAAAGAACCCATGTTGATACCATAACAGAAAAGCGCAAAAACGAGTCAAAAGCCATTATTCATTCACATGGAGAGAGAAAAAGGAATAAACTGTACAAAGTTTTATTCTTCCATGACTAATATTTCCATGATTAGATGTACATAATTACAGAATAGCAAAAACGATAAAAACAGAGACAAAAAAGATAAAAACAGAGAGTTATATTTTATGAGCTTTATGAGCAACAGCGCTAGAAACATATGAGAAAACTAAGGAAGCTCAAAGCATTTGTGCTTCTTTGTGTATTTCTGTGGGCATTAAAACAAAACCCATTTACATCTACATTCGATCAAAATTAGCAAGTTTTGAATCCCATGATTGTTTCTATGACACAAAATCAAGCAGCAATGTTAGATGCTTGTTATGCTAATAGACTTGGTTAATTTCACAGCTCATCGGTGCGATATTTATAACTGAATCTTGAAGATAAAGTTCTTTGACGAATAAAAGCTGAAGACTAATCAAGTAGTGTTAGGTTTAATTGTATCTGTAAGTCCAATATAAACCTCAATGAATAAGCATCTAGAGAAATGCAATCCAAGTAGCGTAGCCTGTAGTTTGCAACTGAATAATTATATATTCTTGTTTACCTATTAAGAAACCAGTTTAATTAAAGTTGAAACAAATTTGATCAAATATGATGGCACTACTTTGAAAATGTTTGAACCAGCCACCATATAAAAAAGATCATATAAAAAGATTAATCAGCTTCTAATTCGGCATCAACGGGGATAAGCTTGAAGACAAGACAATTTGCTTTATTCTGGGTTTATTTGCCACAACATCAGCACCACAATTATTTTGTCTTCGTTACGTTTTGAAGGATGCAAAAGAAAATCTAGCATACTTCAGATTTCTGTTCTTTGGAACTTTGTTCCTCACAAGTCTCGCAATCCTTTAATTGCACAAAACTTATCAGCCATAATTGCAATTCTATAAGTTTAGTACATGTCTTGTGATTAAGACAGGAGCATGCATTAATTCTCTCTAATATTATATGTGAAACTCAAGGGGTATGAGTTGGCATTCTATCAATTTTTCCAAAAAAAAAATCATAAAAAAAAACTTGCATAATTATTCCACTTTATCTTCATCATCATCATCTTAGCTTTTTCCCATTCAAAAGGTATTCCACTAAAGAACTAGACCGGACGTCAACAAAATACCAAATTCCTGATTCCGAAAAGTATGACAAAAGAGAAGCTTGTCCTAAATCCTAGAAATTTCCAACTCTCACACACCATGTGATCTTTTTTTTACTTTGGTTAAACTGAGCAGCAGCACAGTGTAAATTTACCATGTGATCTTTTCATCATTCAAAAAAGTGCATATTGCTTAATTAAATTCTTCAACTGAAGATTAAAGTGAATAAATTTTACTTGCAAATGGGTTAATCTTATGCATAATGCTAATATAAATGTGCATCCCAGTACAAGTTTAGTTGAAATTATGGGATTTCGGTACAATTCCCAAGATTATTGTCAAAGGAAATGGGGAAATTATTGCAAGCGGAGAGGTAAAGTAGCATAATTGTTTGTGATGCCCGGCAATAATTGGGCATAGTCTTTATAATCACTTCTAACTTCTCAATCCCTGCAAATTAGATCTACCAATTTGGATGGCATGCAATGACCAATCATAGAAAATCGTACGTAACCCATTGCTTGAAAAAAGGAAACAGAGTAGCAGTATTTGGTGTCACTACATTTTAGGCGGATTTTAATCCGATTCTTGCAAACAGGACCTCAATAATTGTACTATTAAGACTATTATATATATGTTTATGGTTCAGCAATAATGTCATATCATAGCTCTTGAACATGATGGGCAGCCCGTATAGATTGCAAGCGAGATCAAAAGGAAACTCAACTAATGCCACAACCAAAAGATAAGGTATCAGATCTGTCAAAAAAGAACCAAATCTTGATTAAATAAATTAAACCATTTACTGATAAAGCCCGTGTGTTAGAGTCGAGAACAAACTGCCCATTTCTTCCTATAAAGAAAACATCCGACACGTAGTAAAATGAATATACGATGGAACATATAACGGAAATACCTGGGGGTCTACGCCAAGGAACCTGAACCCTCTTCAGCTTCTCCAACAACTGATCCCGAGGGCTCAGCTTAGGCTTTGCGTGTTCAGGTTCTGGCTCATGGGGTAAACTTTTGGTTGCAACTGGTGGAGATTTCTTAACTTCGTTTTTTCTCATCTCAGGAGGCTGAGGTTTCTGATTTTTAAGATCAGGCGGGGCTTTAAGATCTTCAGCTTTCTGTGGACTATTTTCAATTGCATTGCTCTTCTTCCCGTATTTGTCTTGCATGAAACTAGCTCGCATTTTCGCTTTTTGTATATCGTCGGCTGACATTGGCCGGCTAGGGTTTGAAGGCACTGCTTTTGCCACAGGTGCGTCTCTTCCCGATTTACTGTCAGGCTGCTCGACTAGCTGCACTTTCCGTCGTTCTTTTGTTTCTATGGCTCGCTAAGGAAAAAGTATCGTGTTTGAAAGCATACTTGACCCAAAAAATGCATGAATATTTCTCTGACTGCCATAATAATTTCAGTATAGCACAGGAAAATAAAGACCGCTTCCAGCTTCGATTGCCAAAATGAACAAGACTTCAACGCCGCTAAGATTTTCTAGGACTAGTAAAACATGATAAGAAATTCTTACAAACATTTACCTTAAACACTAGCAGAATGATCCCTTAAGCCAAACCTCGGAAGAAACTAGACGAGGGAAAGAATATTTAAGCTGTATTTCTATCCAAATCAATGGAACATTTTCCCAATAAAAGGATGATGGTAGACACGGTATAATATAAGTATCACCTTTTTTTAGGTATCTTCCCCATCACTAACTATGCAAACAATGGCTACTTTAGTCCTCCATAAAATGCAATACCTTACAAATTCAATAGAATATGAAAGAATATTACAGGCTCGTGATTACGATGATGTTGACAGAAAACTAGAGTGAATGTGTTCAAACTTAGCAAAAGGATACTCATAGCTAAGACAGTTCGATCATGCTTTCTAGCCGATCCATCACTGGAATCTGTAAGCAGATTTAATGACTTTTTAGGCTCGCTGTCCCTGAAAGAAATAAAGGATAATGATTATATCACTTCATGAATCATGTATATGCTGTATCACGAATTTTAAAGTATTGGTGCCGTGTGTGTGAGGAGAGAGAGAGGGAGAGGCAGGCCGCCGGGGGTGGGGGTGGGGTTGCTCCATTCTTATTACCTGTGACAATTATCCTCAATAAAAGTTTATGGCAATATATCGTTTTACTGCGAGCTCTTTCAAATGATCCCAGTTATTATGAATGAAACTAAAAATATTGTTAGCTATAAACGTATAACTAAAACTCGGTTTCACATTAATCGCATAGGCCTGTAGCTCTTTTAATGGTACTGAGCGGATGACATTAAAAAAGATAAGCTTTATTGAACAGGTGCGCCACATCATATAACACATTTTTTTGGGGAGGATGAGTACCTGCAATCTTCAGCACTTTGTGCAAGAGCAAGGATCTCTTCCTGTACATAGCCAAAAAGGGAAAAAAGGTTAATACATGCACTAAAACTTCAAAAGCTTCAAGATCCATTAGATTTCAGAAATATTTACAGGAATATCAAGTTTTGATGACCATAATTCTTCACTAAGAGCTCCATTGGCCCTAATGATAGAAAGAAAATGAATCAGTAACTGTGATTAGAAATTCTTTAAAAAAGGAACAGGACAAGAGCAAGCAAAAAAAAGGGGGTGAGGGTGGAGGTGGGGGTTGGGATCATGCCTCTGTTTATTTAGCTCCTTCTGACCATTCTTGAGGAAATTCTTAGAATTTTTCAGAGCTTGGCTTCTAACGAACATCTTGCTCCATCTTGATAGAAGGACTTTTGCCCTGTTTGAAATGTCTGATCTTCAAATCAGCAAAGTAAGTTTCGGAAAATCATCAAGAGATATTGATACAACAAAGTATATGTTCAGTTTTGATTAAGCAGAAGGTTGATTGAATCGAAGGATGAAATATTACTGCCCGTTTAGATTTTTCCATTTGCCTGATGTATCTTAAATATATGTTATCAATCATTTTAAGGAGAAACAACCGAAACAATTTTACAGCAGCAAGTATTTTGATAAACAGAAATTTGAGACGCCATAGACATACTGTAATTACACACCTGAACTCCTATAAAACCGCAACCTGTTCACAGTTTGTAAAATAGCTGACATTTGTACTGGCTGGGCTGTTTTAAGCGGCAAATGACAAAGCACCTAAGCAAATCAACATGTTAGAAATTACATCAAGCTGAATGCAGCATAGAAGTACGTCCAACAATTAAACCACCTTAAAAATAACAAGAAGCACAGTTGTTTGTTCTTCAAGTGCTGCGTCGCTCAACCATGAAGCTAAAATAGTAGTACCACCTTTGGTAGAAAACCTGAAAACATGTAAATTGACACTAATCAGATAGTTGTCATAGTCAGCGCAGCTGAAGAACAAATGATAAAGTAGCATTTTTATACCAGCTCAAGACAGCTGAATTATGGATTTGGAGAACCCATTCCATAAGCTTCACCCGTCCAGAAAATGTTTGCTCCTTCCTCATTAGACTGAAAATACTCTCCAAGAATTTCTTATCATCAGAATCAACACCAGGAGTAGTTTCTTCTTGCAATGAGCATGAAGAGGCATCTCCAACGGGCTTTATGTCAGGTTTCATAGTACCTGGCTGTCCATCTTGAGCAGGAGTCACACTAGTAAAGCTCCCAGGAGTAAGGGTACCGACAGGGGTAACAGTCCCAGCATACCCCGAGGGAGGTGTAGATACACTAGCAAGGTTTCCTAAATTTTCAGGAATTGAGCATACGGTAGAAACATTTCCTAAGTTCCCAGGGGCCTGTGTAGATACAGTAGCAACATTCTCGGAGTTCCTAAGGACCTGTGTACATAAAGTTATAGCATTTCCTGAATTCCGAGGAACTGCGTACCCTGAGTTTCGAGGAACTGGATACATTGACTTCAGCGGAACTGGATAAGCTGAGTTCAGTGGAACTACATAACCAAAGTCCAGAGGAACTACATAACCTGAATTCCCAGGAACCAGATACCCAGCCTTCCCTGAAATTACATACCCCAAGTTCCCAATAGCCACATCAGCTGAGTCCCCAGAATTTACATATCCTGAGTTCCCAGTAACTGTATCTGCTAAGTTCCCAGGAACTTGTGTACGATCCCAAGTAAGGTTACTTGTGTCCCCGGCAATCTGTAGAGGGATAGAATTAACATCCTCTGGATTCGGTGAAGACTGTCTGCAAAGAGAAGTAACATTTCCTGAGTTCCCAGGACTCTCTGTAGAATCTCCAACTACCCTAACATCCGACATATTAACAGGTACATCTTTGTCAGACACATTAAGAGGTACAACATTGTCAGACATATTGACAGGTACATCTTTTTTTGCAGATACTGATTGATTGGAACGGGAGGATCCATCAACATTTTCCTTGGATGCATTACTACTGGTCACTTTCTCCTGCGACAAGCGAACAAGCTTCCGCACCTTCGTACGCTGACTGGCAAAAAAATCCCTAACCTGCATGCCAATGCCAATGCCAATGCCATCAGTAAAGACTCCGGATTAAGTGCCCCAAGAATCTCTTATCCCTTAAAATAGGTACAGTCTCACAACTAGAACAACGGAAAAAGGAAAATATATTTGCAAAATCTCTTGATCCAAGATTTGCTCGTCTAAATATCTAGAGTTAAACGATCTATATATAACATCTGATGATTCCATATAAAAAGTATTTGTAAAACTAACATTACCTACAGTAAGATTGAAACACTACAAGAAGGGTCATTTATTAAGATATTATACAATAAGGTGAAAGCCTCATTTCACTGCTTCAGGTGCAAGAAAAACAGTTCACTCTTACATTATTAGGAATCTAACTATATCTATTCTATATGAGAGAGAAGCCTGATGCCGCAAAGAAAGGTGATAGAGTTGTAAGCTGTATAATTGGCAACAATGTGTGTGTGTGTGTGTAAAGAATAAGAGCAAGAGTCACGAGCATAGATAATCTTAACCAACAAGTATAATTCATTCGCATGATCCTTAGCAACCGCACAAAATAACAAAGTATTTGCATGATCTGTAGGGCAGATGAAGAAATCAAATAACAATATCTAAAATATAAGCCTTCCACGTAATAAACAACCTGTGTAGCTGTTATCCCGCACAAAGCACCGATTTCACGGGTTTCCTTCTTGCCAATTGTGTCTTTTATAGGAAACAGCAACTGCATATACTTTATTGCTTTAGGGTTGAGCAAATCTCTGGGTCTTTTCCCTGTAAAATGAAATTCAGATGTTACAATTAGAACAACAAGGTTTTTATCATTAATCAACCACGGATCAACATCCATAGGAGAAAATTGAACCCAAAAAAAACCACGAACGTCGAAAGAATGTAACATAGATGTAGTTAATACAAAAAGTGAATTACCAGGAAAAATAGGGAATATGTTTTAGGTAAACATTATAGGCTGGGTATAGGTATAAATATAGATTCAGCCTACAACATGGCACTCTTCAACAATTCCAAAATTATACAAGCAACAACTTATATGCTTTAATTGGTGTTAAATTACATGTGCAGTCAATTGAATGTTAGTTAATGAAAAATGAAATATTTATTAGAAAAAGAAAATAAGCTAGCTAATTGATTTCCCAAAAAAAAAACAAATTTAAGAGCTCACCAATATTAATTGATAGAGCCCCAGCAGCCTGCATTCAAAACAAATTCCAAACCAATAAGCCCCTCAAAAATCAAAATCGCTACGAAAAAAAAAAACCAAACTTCGAAGAAGAAAAAACACACCATCTCTTGAGCCAAGGGATTGACGCTGGTGAGCTTGCATTGCGTGGCGACGATTCTCTGAAGCTGATCGATCTGGCCATGAAAAAGCTCCTTTTGGGATTCCACAAACCTCATCAAAGAATCCAAAGAGCTCCCAATGTCCTCCAATTCGATCAAGGAGCCATACGTTGGGACCGCAGGAACGAGCTCCATCCCCAAATTCCGGTGGCGATTCGCTCTAGAGGAGCATCCGAAACCCAAGTTAGTGAAAAGATCGATCGAATTAGAGATAAGGCTAGGGCTAGGCTTTTTGAATTGGGGGAGAGAGGGAGGCGAGATCAGGGATAGGGCGAGATTTGGTTAATCGAAACCCTAATTTTGCTTTTGGAGGAAAGAAACTGCGGCCGCGATACAGTGTGTGCGTAGGAGAGATTGGAAAAGGAAATGAGAGGAGTTACCAAAATGCCCCATCCTTACTTTCCTTTATAGAATGGTTCAACCCTCCAAGTAAGCCCGGCTAATGAAGTGAATCAATGACAAATCGATTTGCTCCGCTTGGTGGTGACGTGGACGAATTTGGCGAGGCGATTCGCCTAGCCTACCACGATTTGGCGCAGCGAGCGGGTTCCCAACTTTTCCGGCGGTACTTCGTCGTAGTTCGTTTCTGTTCCCCTCCGAACGGCGGCCGAGACGCGGGACGTCTTGCCTGAGATTCGGGGGCAGATGCTAATTGGTACTATCCGTCCACCTCTCCGAAGATACCAAGTTGATTTATGGCACCGTGTATCGAAAGTTTAAACTGATGCGTCCGATATAGCAGACTTCGTCAGATTCCCCCTCGCTTAAGGGGTTTTTGATTGTGGGGACGCTCTTCCCTGCAGGCGCAAGCCCCTGCAATTAATTACGCTACCGCATCGCGGTAACCACTTTCTCCTTCTCCAGATGGTCATTTCGTGTCGTGTGTGTTTATTCTATGTTTAGTTGCCCGTGGATTGTATACGGAGACTGAGTTATGTCGTCGCCCATAGGGCGTGGACTAGTCCAAATCCGTATTATCTTAGATTTGGGTTTGGGGGTTTTGGGTTTAAGGATACGTTAGCCTCATTCGAGACTAAGATCGACTTAAACGTTTGTTAAGGATACGTTAGTCTAGTTTTCAGACTAAGATCAACTTAACGGGATTGTTTAGATCCAACAATAGAGCAATTAAGGGAGCCCTGTTGTTTAGTTTAGTGACATTGCGGTCAATAAGTAGTTTAAGGACATTGCGGTCCAGTGTTAGTTTTAAGACGTTGCGGTCAAGGTTAAGGACGTCGTAGTCCGTGGATTTAAAGACTCCACAGTCCGATGTTATTTTTAAGACATCACGGTCAAGGTTAAGGACCTCATAGTCCATGAGTTTAAGGACCCCACAGTCCGTCATTAGTTTTAAGACATCCCGGTCAAGGTTAAGGACCTCATAGTCCTTTAAGGACCCCACAGTCCGTATTAATATGTGGTCATCGGGACCCGTCACCTCTTTGAAGACGTTGAGGAATTACAACGCCAAGTATTAAAGGAGTGAAGAGATGTACCCTTAAACCGAGGTAGATTAAATAATCTTTGGCCCAATTTGGAACCAAGACCAATTAATTATATTATGAGCCCATTGGCTCAGCTGAATTTGAATTGAGGACTTATGGCCAGTTTGGGCTAAGTCCAATCATGTTTAGGATATTGGCCCTCTGTTGGTCCATTAGAGGAGAGGTTTTGCCTCTAGACACTTAGCCAATGGGGCTAAAGTTAGTGTTAAACACTAAAGATCAATCAGTGTTGAACACTGAGAATGAGATTGACAAGTTAGAGTTTAACACTAAAAGATAGTTAGTGTTAAACACCAGCAACAGGGCTTTCAAATTAGTGTTTATACACTACAACAAATCAGTGTTAAACACTGGCAATGGAGATTTCAAATTAGTGTTTAACACAAAGGCGGATCAATGTTAAATACTGGAAACAGGGTTTTCCAGGTTGGTGTTCAACGCTAAGAAAGTCAGTGTTAAACACTGTAAATAGATGTTTTCCAAATTAGTGTTTAAACACTAAGAAAATCAGTGTTGAACACTGGATATAGAGGTTTCAATTTTAGTATTAAACACTAAGGCAAGAGGGGTCACGTGGTAGCACGTGAGAGCGCCCTCAATTCATTTTATTCTGCCAAAAGTATTGAATATTTTGGAGCATCACCTTCTGTCATGTGATGGGAATTCTGGTGTTTGTCC
Source organism: Agapanthus africanus (assembly GCA_030015575.1). NCBI lineage: Eukaryota > Viridiplantae > Streptophyta > Magnoliopsida > Asparagales > Amaryllidaceae > Agapanthus > Agapanthus africanus. Next base: position 416,022,773 of record JASDDO010000029.1, read on the forward strand.
GTTAAAGCTTCAGCCAAGGGGTCACGTGGTAGCACGTGATAGCGCCCTGTTTCCCTTTATTTTGTTCTACAGATAAGTGTTTAACACTTTTAATTCTGAAAGCCATCACGTGTGGGCACGTGATGGGGGCCTGCGCTTTGATCTGTTAGACTGTTCATTAGGGGTCACGTGTCGACACGTGAGGGCGCCCTAAAGCTCTTTTCTGTTTCTTTTCAGGGGTCACGTGGTAGCGCGTGACCCTATTCCTTTGCCTGTTTGAAGATTTGTTTATCTTTTTAAGAATTGAATTCTTCATAGGGTTAAACCCTAGCAATAACTGTAGAGGAATTAAATTCCTACTTTCTTTTGAAGAATTATATTCTTAAATAGGGTTAAACCCTCATTTCTTCTTTCTTGAGGGAATTAAATTCCTGTCATTTTAACAGAACTAAGTTCTTAACTAGGGTTAAACCCTGATTCTGTTCATTCTGAAGGAATTAAACTCCCATAACATAGGGTCAAACCCTAATTTTATTTTAAAGGAATTAAATTCCTATAGTTCTGTGAGGATTAAATTCTCAAGCTTCCATTCCCTCTCTATGCTTTGGATCTGCATGGCAGGATCTCAACCCATTGAGAATTAAATTCTCAACTCAAGGGGAGATGTGCATTTTACAAATCCTCCACCAAAGAGAGAACTATGTTCTTCTGTTTTATATCAGAGTTAAACTCTGTTGAGAATTGAATTCTCTTTTCCTTTCAAAAAGCCTTCCTTTTCTTACCTAGGGTTTTCTTTTGCAGAAGATCCAAATTCCTCCAAAGTATCAAGGCTCTCCTCTTTTTTTATGTATCGATTCCTTTCTGCATGTATCTCCCTCTGTGTGTCTCTTGGCTTCTATTTATAGGAGAAGCAGCCGAATCAATTAGTTTTGGTGAATCTTTTATTGAGAGATTTAATTTGTATTCACCATTCGTTTTGGACCTTTGGATTATTAGGTGAATTTTATTCACCATTGGATTTTAAATCCAGAGATTCTCCTTTGTTATTTCGGTTAGATTTTAAAGGGGAAATCTTTCCAAATTCAGGCTTTTTCCATAGATAGGTGATATTTAAGAATCTTTAAATCTTTAATTCAATCGGTTTCTTTGGAAAGATTTGAGAGGCTTTTTCTCAGAATTTAATTCTGTTGACAGATAGGCTTTGAAAGCCGGTCACGTGTGGCCACGTGACCCTTGGTCACGTGTGGGCACGTGACCCCCTTGGAACGAGACCTCTTCTTCCTTTTTGCGCTCTGCCTTCTGGCTGCCGCCTAGCCGTCACGTGCCACCACGTGACCCCTGGTCACGTGTGAGCACGTGACCCTCGTCTGGCACCTTTTTCTTGATTTAATCAGGGAGTTGAGTCTGCTGCTTTTGAGTGTCACGTGCCAACACGTGACCCTGGTCACGTGGGAGCACGTGACCCTTTCTGAAGCCCTTTTCCTTAATTTGATTAGGGAACCGGTTTGCCTTTGAAGCCGCATTTAAATGTCACGTGCCAACACGTGACCCAGGTCACGTGGGAGCACGTGACCCTTTCTGAAGCCCTTTTCTTTGATGTACACGGGAAGCTGAATCTGCTTTGCCGATGCTTTTAAATGTCACGTGCCAACACGTGACTGCTGGTCACGTGTTAGCACGTGATGCCTCCTTCGTAACATTTCCTGATTTTAAATCAGGAAACAAATGCCCCCACAACGTTGTTCTCACGTGTTTGCACGTGAGTGCAACGCTGTCACTTTTTGTGACCGTTGGATTCCTCTAGGGATTTGGGGAGATGAAACGTTTCCATCACCTCCTATAAATATCGGGGTCATTTCAGAGACGCCTCCACTTTGCTCATCTTCTTCCTTGCAAACTTTTTCTGAGAATTTAATTCTCTTCTTCCAGAGCTTAGTTCTCTGCCTTGAAACAATTTTCAGAGTTTAGCTATGTTCGAAAAGAACTCTTTTCCTCAGGTAATGTCCTTGAACGAACGATGAACTTTCACATTCCTCTGGATTTTAAATCCAAAACAAGGGTTTTTACCTTTTATTAACAAAGAACCCATTTTTCTTCGAGTTTCTTAACCAAAATACGAAACCATTTTAACCTCCAACAGTAGATTTCTTAGGGTTCATATGATGATCCATGAAGTTTAACTCTGTTCACAGAAAAGGCTTTTTGGGGAATTTAATTCCCTTTTCGTAATAAGGAATTTAATTCCTGTGAAGAACTCAATTTCTTCCCATGGAGGCTCCTTAGGGTCTCCTTACCCTAGGTTGTCATTCTGTAATTAATGAAACAGAAACTTTGTAATGATGTCTTCTGTGGGAATTTAAGTCCTTTGATCCTGTTGGATCCGTTGTAGAGCCCGAGACAGATTTGTCTTCTAGGGGGAATGTATAGGGTTACTTGAAACCCATTCTTTATTTAATGAGGATATTCCCTCTATTTTATTATAACTGCTTGGTCTCATTATTAATGAGCTGTCATCTTGATTCTGTGGGGCCCATGTGTTTTGTAGCCAATGGTCCCAGAAAAATCTACTGTTGCTTTCTTTAACTAGTCTTCATGTTCGTGCATGGATATATATATATATATCGCTGACTTTGCTTTTAACGGTCTTCTTTTATTGGATTTCAGGTGTGATGGCTTCTGTTCCATGCTTTCCCTTTTCTCGCTCGGAGTCTACTTTTCCTCAGTTACCATATGATGAGGAAGCGATGGCGATGATTCGGGCACATGACCCGAATTGCACCAACCTACTTCAATAGGGATCTTGGTATAGTCATATTATTCGGGGTCGCCGGAGTTTCCTTTGCGCGGTACCGACAGAGCCTACTTTCCCATTCTTACCGATGGACCCTCTGAGAACGGTTTTTGCTGTGGAAATGCCCAATTGGACTCCAATGGGGAGGCTCGAGCCTTCGACGACCGGTATTCCGAACCATCCGATCCCGGCCATAGATATCTTGGGGCGACGTATTTGCCAAGGTGAGGCCCACCCGTGGGGGCAAATTTATAAGATAGGGCTCACTCCTCGACACCCTACGGGCCACCTTCTCTGGGCTCGCTACATCCTTTCTGCCCATCGTGCGCGGCTGCAGAAAGTCGGGCTTTATCTGGCAATATACGCGTCACTCTTCCATTATAAGTCCCCGCATGCCTGGTGGGTCAAGGCGTTTTTGAACCAATGGAATCTTCCCACCAACACTTTCATTCTAGGAGACCGCGAGGTCTCGATCTCTCTGGCAGAATTTTATGACATTTCGGGGTTGCCAATCAGGGGTAGTCTGTATGAGGAGTTGCTGCCTTCTGACGAGTACATTTTTGAACCCGAGCCCGCCCCGGTTGACGGCCTGTCTGCTGAGAATGCCGTCCACCACAAACGTCCCAGTTTAATCAAGGCGCTAGGTATCTTCGACCGATTATTCACCGAATCTGAAGATCAGGGTGTTACTTTCAAGAGCTTCATTGCTCGTTTCCTTCGCGAGGACGCCTTATCAAAGACAGCCCCGAAGTTTGCAAACATGAAAGACCCCTTTTGGTTTGGCCCGAAGAAACTGCCAACTAATGAATCGGATCTGCCGCAATACTACATTCCCATAATGTCGCCGATGTCTTTCGAATCCATCGCAGCTCCCGGCATGGATGAGGAGACATTCTTCATGGGGTTTGTTAGTGTCTGGCTCAGTTGGTTTGTCATCCCCATGCATCGTCGCTTTATGAGAGCTTCGGTTATCTATCCGGCTTATCGTATTGCTGAGGGGACGCGGTTGACCGTCGGCATCCCAGCCTTGGCGCACTTTTATAATGGTTGGGCACCGCAGCTAATACCTCTACTCCTGGCGTGGATGTGGTAAACTTTTCGCTTCATTATTTCACGTCCTGGATCGAAATGCACGTGTTGGGGGCTTTCGCTATGCATCAGAGGCCTGCGTTCTATGACGCCTACACTTTCCCTCGGCTTATGCGATTGGTGGATGCTTCTGCCGTTGACCCAACTCAATTCGGGGCTATTCGGGCGTTGATTTCTCCTTACGCTACTGCCGGCGGATTAATATTTAATGATCGGGTCTTATCTTCTTCCACGGGTTCGGCCCAGCCGCTTTGGGACCGGTCGAAAGATGACGCGCCCACTTTGAAGCCCCGGGAAGCCACGCGCTTATATGCAATCAGACCGGGTTACCTGGTGTTTCGTCAGGACAGTGCGGCTCTCTTTATGCGGTACAATCCGCATCGCTTTGCCCGGCAGTTTGGCTATGATCAGGGTGTCCCGTTTGAAGCTTTCATAATCGCGCCGGTTCCTTCCCTCGAGGCTGTCCGAGATGCCGCCCACCACTTTGTGAGGCTGAACACCGATTCTCAGTTCATGATCCCTGATGGTGACTACATTCCCCGATGTGTGGGGTCGTTTACGGGCTGGTATCTCCATCGGGTGAACCCGGTTATTATTGAGGAGAGAAGGATGCTTCTTGGCCATGGCGCCCTTATTCAGGTTCCGGCCCCGGGAGCCATGCTGCGACCACGTGCCCCAGTCCGCTTTCCCCTGAGGGATATCGGAACTGCGATTATTCCTGGAGAGTCAGGAGTAGATCTTACTCCAGTAGTTGGTATGCCCCTGGGTACTCGGTCGCGGGGTAAACGGGCTCCGGTAACAGCACCCCCACCCGAGGCAGCACCACCCTCCGTGTCATCGACGATGGCAGTGTCATCTCCAGTCGTGGCCCGGGGAGAGGGTGTTGAGGGCGACGTGGGCCAACGCCGCACGAAGGCTTCGAAGGGAAAGAGACGGTCGTCCTCGGCGACTGGTTCTGGGTCCAAGCGTCGAAGGAAAGTGGCTACTAATTTGCTCGACTCTTTAACGGAATCTGAGCCCATCCTTGAAGATGAGCCGTTGGCCTTACCGGAATCAAACGCTGAACTACTTTTTCCCAGTTCAGCCGCCGAGGAAGCTGTACAGTTGGCTGAGGCTATAAGGCGTTCCAAAGACGCGTCTCAGAACGCCAGGGTTCCGAAGAAGCCTTATCCTGCTGTAATCTTTTACGAGGACCCCTCATGGATTCTGCGGCGATTTATAGGCCCTTTGGAGGAATGGGGGGAAAGGGCCTTGAAGCAGGCTGTTTCAGAGGACGCGGCGGACGCGCTTTCTTTATGGACCGGCGGCCATGAGTCCACTCTCGAACCCCGGCGAGCACGCCTCCTTGAGAAGGAGCAGCGGCTTGAAGAAGCCATATTGAAGGCTTCGTTACGCATTGGTATGCCTTTATACTTCTTTATAGCATTTCGGATTGTTTACGCCTGCATGCCTGCATCTTTATTCTTGTGTGAATTGTGCAGAATCTTCGACGCTGGGGGAGCTCCCTACGGGCTCGTTGAAGCCAAAGCCTGTCGAAATTCCCGATGAAGCGTTGCTCGATGTGGAGGGGGCTGATGAGGCTGCTCCTCTTACAATAGAGCCTCCAGTGGCAGTTCTTGATCATGAAGCGCTTGCTCCTTTGGGGGAGGCTCCTTTAGAGATTGCTGCCCCAACGGCTCTTCCCGAAGGCGGCCTGGAGGCTGAGATGGAGGTAGTGGGGACTACCCTCCCTCTGTTGGAGCCCGAGGTTCCGGCAGAGGCTGTCGAAGCTGCTATCCCCCCGACTCAGAACGGGAGAAGTGTTGAAGGTAACCTTCTGAATTTTAAATTAGCAGCCTTTCCGTTGTATGAACTCTTTTGTTTTCTCAGAATTACGCGAGTTGACGGCCTCTATTGTCGATCTGTCTCCCCGGCAATCCTTTCAGCGTCTGCTGGAGATGGCAGCTCCACAAGCGATATCCCCCCAACGCATTGTCCTCTCATCCGGGCAAGGTTGGTGTCGTCCATCACTTCTCATAGCATCGTCGTTATTTTGCGTATTGACATTGATGTTTTCTACAGTTTTGGAGGCCGATGACGAGGTCGAGGTTCTCGAAGGGCCAGGGGAACCTTCAGCTCCTACTTGCACGACTGTCGGTAAGCGACATTTCATCATACTCTCATTCGTTCTTTGCTTAAGAATTTTACTGACATCTTCCAAATTTGAACAGCTCTGCCAGTCTCCACGGCGTTGGAGTCGCGCATCGTGATGCCGCCCGGCCCTTATGCCTTGCGGGCTTCAGAACGCTTGGCCCAATTAAGCCTTGTCTCCTTATCATCTTTGATTGAGGAGCTCCATGCTGGCAGCGCGACCACCGCTGAAGCGTTTGCCGCCGAAGCTAACGGTTCTCTTCCTTTTCTCGCCACCTACCATAGCGAAGAAGTGGTGCGAGTCTGGATGGAGTTCTGTCGGAAGGTGGAGGCTCGCTTGCATGCCCTTGAATGTTCTCGCCTTTCCTCGGAAGTCGTGGCTGCAAAAGCGGAGTTGCGGGGTCTGATAGCCCGATGCGCGGCCAACATGACGTCATGCGAGAAGAGGCTTGGCCGCAAATTCTCGGAGAGGGAGTTGGCTTCTAAGGCGCTGAGCGAGCTTCAGGCCAGCCTCACAGCCAAAGCCAACAAAGCATACGAACTCTGGCGGGTGCTTCAGGAGTCCATAAAAGAGGTGGTGGCTCTCGATAAAGCTGCCACGTTCACTCGTGAGAGGGTCGAGGCTCATAAAGCCACCGAGAGAGAACTCGAAGCTCGGCTTGCTTCGTATCAGGCTCAGCAAGCTCAGGCGGAGGCTCGTCTTCTGGAGATCTTGCGTCATGAAGCCGTGGCTCAGCAACAAAACGATGAGCTGGTAAAATTACTACACCGCCCGCCGGCTTGAGGACTTGTATCTTTTCCCCTTTTTTGTGTATACTCATGAATGAGAATATCTTCTTTTTGTTTCTTTGTATCCATTTTAGTTTATGAATAAAAGATACATTTTTCTTCTAAATGACGTGTCTCTTTTCATTGAATGCGTTTGCGGACAATTTATCTTGATCTCCTTGCAGGACAGCGATGGCTTAGGATTCAGGGTTAAGATCCGCTTCCTAAGACTTTTGCACTTTACAAGTCACGAGGGTCTCATAAAGAGTTTTTTCTCCCCGTGGGTCGAGAGGATCCCATAGGCGTAAGTCCTTTTTAAGAATCGTGAGGATTCTTAAGCGGGTTTTCCCTTGAGAGTCGTAAGGATTTCATAAGAGAGTTTTCTTCCTTACAGGTCGTGAGGACCTGCAAGTGCTGGATGTGGTCGCCCTTATCCGTGTTTCACGGGGTCAGGGGTTGCTCCAGGTATCGTAGTTTAAAGATGTCGCGGTCAAGGTTAAGGACATCTCGGTCCGTCGGTTTAAGGACTCCACAGTCCGATATTAGTTTTAAGACATCACGGTCAAGGTTAAGGACCTCATAGTCCGTGGGTTTAGGGACTCCACAGTCCGATGTTAGTTTTAAGACATCACGGTCAAGGTTAAGGACCTCATAGTCCGTGGATTTAGGAACTCCACAGTCCGATGTTAGTTTTAAGACATCACGGTCAAGGTTAAGGACCTCATAGTCCGTGGATTTAAGGACTCCACAGTCCGATGTTAGTTTTAAGACATCACGGTTGTTTCCTGATTTAAAATCAGGAAAAGTTACGAAGGAGGCATCACGTGCTAGCACGTGACCAGCAGTCACGTGTTGGCACGTGACACCTAAAAGCATCGGCAAGGCAGATTCAGCTTCCCGACTACATCAAAGAAAAGGGGTTCAGAAAGGGTCACGTGCTCACACGTGACCAGCAGTCACGTGTTGGCACGTGACATTTAAAAGCAGCTTCAAAGGCACATCGGTTCCCTTATCAAATCAAGGAAAAAGGCTTCAGAAGAGGTCACGTGCTCCTACGTGACCAGGGTCACGTGTTGGCACATGACACTCAAAAGCAGCAGACTCAATTCCCTGATCAAATCAAGAAAAAGGCGCCAGACAAGGGTCACGTGGTGGCACGTGACGGTTAGGCAGCGGCCAGAAGGCTGGGCACAAAAAGAAGAAGAGGGCTCGTTCCAAGGGGGTCACGTGCCCATACGTGACCAGGGGTCACGTGGCCACACGTTACCAGCTTTCAAAGCCTATCTGTTGACAGAATTAAATTCTGAGAAAAGACCTCTTAAATCTTTCCAAAGCAACCGATTGAATTAAAGATTTAAAAGTGATTAAATATCATCTATCTATGGGAAAATCTCGAATTTGGAAAGATTTTCCCGTAAAATCTAAACGAAATAACAAAGGAGAATCTCTGGATTTAAAATCCAATGGTGAATAAAATTCACCTAATAATCCAAAGGTCCAAAACGAATGATGGATACAAATCAAATCTCTCAATGAAAGATTCATCAAAAACTAATTGACTCGGCTGCTTCTCCTATAAATAGGAGCCAAGAGACACACAAAAAGGATATATATGCAGAAGGAAGAAAAGAGAGAGAGCCTTGATACTTTGGAGGAATTTGGATCTTCTGCAAAAGAAAACCCTAGGTAAGAAAGGGAAGGCTTTTCGAAAGAAAAGAGAATTTAATTCTCAACAGAGTTTAACTCTGATATAAAAACAGAAGAACATAGTTCTCTCTTTGGTGGAGGATCTGTAAAGTGCACATCTCCCCTTGAGTTGAGAATTTAATTCTCAATGGGTTGAGATCCTGCCATGCAGATCCAGAGCATAGAGAGGGAATGGAAGCACGAGAATTTAATTCTCACAGAACTATAGGAATTTAATTCCTTTAAAATAAAATTAGGGTTGACCCTGTGAATGAAAAGAATCAGGGTTTAACCCTGGTTAAGAACTTAGTTCTGTTAAAACAACAGGAATTTAATTCCCTTAATCTCATTCCCCAGAATAATTCTTTAACAGAGAGTGGGAGTTTAACTCCTTAAAGCTTTTATTAGGGTTTAACCCTATTCAGTTCTTCACATATATGAGGAATTTAATTCCTACAGAAAATTCAGAGTTCAATTCTATTCCAGAATATGAACCTTCAAAAGGAAGTAGGAATTTAATTCCTCTGAAATTATTGCCAGGGTTCAACCCTACGAGGAATTTAATTCCTGAAAGGGATTAACAGATCTTCTAAAAAACATACATAGAGGCAGGGACACGTGTCACCACGTGACCCCCAAAAAGATCTACAGAAAAGCCCCTTTGAGGTAGTGCCTCACGTGACCCACGTGACCCTTGGCAGAGGCTTTAACATACTCCATTTAAACACCCGTCACGTGATGGCACGTGATGCTCCAAAAGATGCGATATTCTCAGCAGAACAAATGAAGGGAGGGCGCCCTCACGTGCTACCACGTGACCCCTCTTGCCTTAGCGTCTAACGCTAAATTGGAACCCCTGAATCCAGTGTTAAAACACTGTTTGGCCTTAGTGTTCAACACTAATCAAAGAGCTTTATTTGCAGTGTTCAACACTGATTACCTTAGTGTTTAACACTAATTTGAGATCTCTGCTGCCAGTGTTTTGATCTGTTTTAGTGTTTAACACTAATTTGAAAGCCTTGTTGATGGTGTTTAACACCAACTATCTTTTAGTGTTAAACACTAACTTATCAATCTCATTCCCAGTGTTCAACACTGATTGGTCTTTAGTGTTTAACACTAGGCATTGGCCCAATTGGCTAAATGGCCAGAGGCAAAGCCTCTCCTTCAATGGACCAACAGAGGGCCAATATTTTGGACTTAGCCCAAACTGGCCATAAGTCCTCAAATCATCTTGAACTGAGCACATCTGCTCTTTCAACCCACTCATTGGTTCAAGGGTACATCTCTGAACTCCTCTGATATTTGTCGTTGTAATCCTTCAACGTCTTCAGAGAGGCGACGGGTCCCGACAACCACACATCAACACGGACTGTGGGGTCCTTAAACTCATGGACTTATGCGTCCCTAAACCAAGATACGGACTGCGGGGTCCTTAAACCCGCGGACTTATGCGTCCTTAAACTAACGGACTAATGCGTCCTTAAACACACCCATATGGACTGTGGGGTCCTTAAACCCATGGACTTATGCGTCCTTAAACTACCAATGGACCACCATGTCCCTAAACTGGTAATGGATCACCATGTCCCTAAACTGGTAATGGACCACCATGCCCCTAAACTGGTAATGGACCACCATGTCCCTAAACTGGTAATGGACCACTACGTCCCTAAAATGGAAATGGACCACTATGTCCCCAAACTGGAACAATAGAGCCCAAACGCTCCTTTGTCGGATCTAAACGATCCCGTTAAGTCGATCTTAGTCCCAAACTGGACCAACGTATCCTTAACAACCGTTTAAGTTGATCTTAGCTTCAAATATGGCTAACGTATCCTTAAACCTTCAAGCAGACTTTAGTCCCAAATTGGACTATGGATCACCCAACCAATTTTGGTCCAAGGGTACATCTCTGAACTCCTCTGACACCTGTCGTTGTAATCCTTCAACGTCGTCAGAGAGGTGACGGGTCCCGACGACCATACAATCAATGGACCACTATGTCCCTAAACTGGAACAATAGAGCCCAAACGCTCTTTTGTCGGATCTAAACGATCCCGTTAAGTCGATCTTAGTCCCAAACTGGACCAATGTATCCTTAACAACCGTTTAAGTTGATCTTAGCTTCAAATATGGCTAACGTATCCTTAAACCTTCAAACAGACTGGACTATGAATCCCTCCAATCAACTTTGGTTCAAGGGTACATCTCGGAACTCCTTTGACACCTGTCGTTGTAATCCTTCAACGCCGTCAGAGAGGTAACGGGTCCTGATTACCATACATGCAATGGACCACTATGTCCCTAAACTGGAACAATGGAGCCCAAATGCTCTTTTGTCGGATCTAAACGATCCCGTTAAGTTGATCTTAGTCTCAAGTTAGACTAACGTATCCTTAACAAACGTTTGAGTTGACCTTAGCCTCAAATATGGCTAACGTATCCTCAAACCAAACCCCCAAACCCAAATCTAAGATAATACGGATTTGGACTAGTCCATGCCCTACGGACGACGACATAACTCGGTCTCCGTAAATAATCCACGGGCAACAAAACATAAAATAGACACACACGACACGAAGTGACCATCTGGAGAAGGAGAAAGTTGTTACCGCGATGCGGTAGCGTAATTAACTGCAGGGGCTTGCGCCTGCAGGGAAGAGCGTCCCCACAATCAAAAACCCCTAAAGCGAGGGAGAATCTGACGAAGTCTGCTACATCGGCCGCATCCGTTCAAACCTTCGATGTGTGGTGCCATAAATCAACTTGGCATCTTCGGAGAGGTGAACGGATAGCACCAATTAGCATCTGCCCCGAATCTCAGTGCCAAGACATCGCAGTCCTGCACGCCGTCTTTCGGAGGGGAACAGATTCTGGCACGCCCGGTGGGACCTTTTCCTCTTTCCACTCCACACTTCGTGTGTCGTGATTCGCGAACCAATCGCGGTTCGCTAATGGTTGCCCTTGGGTTTCAAGATACTAAGACTTGGCGTCCTGCTTATTGCAGAAAGCAAAGAATCGATGGCTTCTACTTCTGCGAAACGTTCCAACTGCTCGGACTGCAATTGCAACCAACGCTCAGCCTCGCCAGGAGGTATAGCCTACGGACCCCAAGCTGCTTCGCTATTCACAATGCCCATGGAACAGGTCACTCGAGCCACCACAAGATTGTTTTTTGGGACCATGCTCCTACCGACAAGCTTCACCGCGCCGGTGCTGACAGAGGAAGCTCCCAAGAAGTCGGTCTTTGATCGTCTTACCCCTGTCGTGGCCCCTCTCAACGGGTCGCCCAACACCAGCGCCTCGGTCTTCTCTAGATTGGGCCAAGACTCCTGTGGACCCATAATGAGGCCTACAATCCCAGAGAAGGTTGCTTCTAAGAAAGTGACCGGTCCTGCTCCTGAAGTCGTCAAAGCGGCTTCCCTTGCCACAAAGTCGGTCTTTACAAGATTGACGGCTCCAGCTCCCGCTCCTGCTATCCAAAGGACGTCGGTCTTTGACAGGCTAACACCAGCAACGACCCCCCACCTACACAGGGGGCAAGACGAAGCTATTCTCACCGCTGAACCAACGCCGTCCGCTCGACACGCTCGACATCGCCACTGGCGCCGAGTAAGGAAGGCTGGGGGCAACTCCTCCTCTGGGCTAACTCCACCAGCCCCGATGACAGAAGTTAATGCTGCTGTTCCAACTGGGAACAACTTTGAGATGCTAAATAAGGTGCGTAGGAATTCTCCTACCGCGATGCTAAAGAGGTCTCCTCCTCCACTAAAAAAGGTTGCAGAAATAAAGCCAGAACAGCCCCGATCCCCACAACGGCTGTCTTCCAGAATCTATAAGGTTTGGCGGCAGGCCCGAGACTCGATGATCGATCCAAACTTCTCCCGCCAACACAAGAAGCTGAAAATCCAACAGGAAGCCAGTCACCAGGCTAAACCACGAAACACTGTCTGGGTGCCCGCCTCAACGGCCCCCTCAACTGCCACTGCTCATAAAAGGAGGAAGCCAGAGAAGATCCCCCAGCCTGCAACGACAGCTAAAGGCACTAAGCCCAGACGCCCTAAGTTTGGGGGCATGATGGTCCATACCGTATATATGGCGTCAGGAAAGGAAGACAGCCGTGCGTCTACGGGTCATAGACCGCTTACACGGTCGGTAACCAAAGCTCAGGAGCAACAGCAAAAGCTCCAGGAAATGATGAACGCTATGGCCGCACTTACCGGGCCAAAAGAAAACCCAGAAACGTCCTCAGACGAACGCCAGGAGGAAGAAACCGACGCTAAGTTCTTTCGCCGAATATTGGAGAAGAAAGACAAAGAGGCCGCTGAACAAGCAGCCAACATACAGCGTATGGGCCTTCTCTTCCAAGATATGATAGGAATGATGATCCAACAAGACCCACCCGCTGAGGATCCCCCGATCGTCCTTGAAGACGACAGGGGAGAAACGTCAAATCCACCACCGGCCCTCTCAACGGCCAAGGAGGAGACAATCTCTAAGACTAACTTGGTCGACTATATAGCCCAGCAAATCCGGGTTCATCATGCGACCGAGGCAGCTGGTCAAGTCGTAAAAACGGGGCGGCCATATCCAAGCTGGTACGACCAAATCAAGTACCCGCCAGGTTACACAATTCCCAAGTTCCATGTTTACAAGGGGACCGGCAATCCCCACCAACATGTCGCCCAGTTCAGGGCCCTTTGCGGTAACACCGGCGGTGATGATAAACTGTTGCTTCGCCAGTTCGTGGGCAGCCTATCAGAAACAGCGTTCGAATGGTATTCGGAACTCCCGAACGATTCTATCAAGACGTTCGCTGAAATGGAGTTGCTATTCACTCAGCGATTCGCAAGCGCCAGCGAACGCACTCCAATAACGGCATTGATTAATGCCAGGGTAAAACCAGGCGAAACTTGGGTCCAGTATGCTATACGCTGGCGGAATTTGTGGTCGAAATGTGAGCAACGCATTGAGGAAGCGCCCGCGGTGGGCATGTTCGTGGGAACCCTAGACCCTCACGCAACTATCTCCCAGTTTATGATGTTCTTTAAGCCGACCACATTCCAGGCTTTAATCGACAAGTTGGCTCAGATAGACCAGATGAGTCATAGACCACCTCCCCCGAAGCCAGAACCTCGGAATGACAAGGGTAAGGGAAAGGCCACCTTCGTCGCGAATGCTCAGCAGCAACCCAATACCCCAAAGCTGACGGATCAACTGGAAGAAAGACGCCGGTATTATAATGAGAAGATGAAGTGTCCCTACTCGTTCCCACGGGACAAGACGAAGCGGCTATTCGAGCTGGCAGTACGTAACAGACTTATAAACCTACCAAATCCAAGACGACCGCCACAACCCACTGAGGTGAATAACCCTAACTATTGCCCTTATCATCAAACGGTAAGTCATCCGATTAAGGATTGCTTCGTCTTCAAAGGATGGATTGAAGATCAATACCTCCAGGGGAAGTTTGCACTGTCCGAAAAGTGGAAGGTGAACCCACCACAGCCGCATACTCCTAAGAAAGCAAACACCGGGGCAACCTGTTCCTTTATTGAAGAAGCTCCATGGGAGGTCAACTAAAACCAAAAGAATGCTGAGGGACCTTCATGTATGCCCTGCAATCGAATGGAAGGACCCGCTTGAACCTCAAATTATCGAAGGGATGTTGAAGCCGTGCCCGACTACGAAGACTAGTGGTAATGGCCTAAATACTCACGCCCAACCGTCAAAATCTTTGAAGAAAAAGAAGAAGAAATCCAAGAAGCCCGTGAAGCCTGGAGACAAGTGCACGAACTTACAGAAGCAGATCGACGCGATGGAAGAGTACAATCAAAAGGCGCGAACTCCTGTCACGCTGCAAGAGTTCCTCAACCACATCTTTCGAGAGGAAGATGATGCAGAGAGTTCGTCGGATGAATCCGAGGGATACGTGGCGAGTTGTAACGTAATCTCCTGCTCGTTTACTGACGATGAAAAAACACCTAGCCCTAAGAAACTGGGGGTAGAGCCTGAACCAGAGCGTGTGTGGCCAACAGATGAAATGATCGACGCCTTTCTAGATGAGATTCGTCTGAAGAATAAAGCGGATCAGGAGCGTGAGATGGCCGCATCGGAAGGAGCCAAATGCAGGCGACTGAACGAAAGAGTTGAAGTACTCCCGCCAAATCGAAAGGCATCCGAGGCAGACAAGAAGATATTCAAGACGAGGAAAAGGTTTGCCAAAGCCATGTCAATGGGAATGAAGCTACCACCCTCGGAAGAAAACACACTCAATGGGGCGGAGAGGCACCCTAATTATTGCGCATATCATCGGAAAATTTCACACCCCACGGAGGAGTGCGACGCCTTTAGGATATGGTGGCAAGGATATGTTGCTCATCGGCAACATTTTAAGCGCATGAAACGCAAGACTCGTCGGGAACGAAGAAGTACTGCCGACGGGCACAACGGAACCACTGGAAACTGTTACATGGTTAACGCCGGAGGGTCACGAGTTCTCACCTTTAGGAGCGACTCTGACGAAGAAATGGCTCTGAGCCCTCTCTTTAAAGAATCCGTTTTAGGGAAAGAGGAGAAACCGGAGGCCTGCGAAAACATTCAGCTGCGCAACCGCACGCTCCCGGAAAAGAATCTCGGGCCCGCAAATAGAAAAGACAAGGGAAAGGAAAAGGTTATTGAGGATATCACTTTAGATGACCAAGTCATGAAAGAGCTGACTACCAAAGACCCTCCCAGGAAGGGTAAGGTGGACTACAATATCCTGGCACACCTAAGGAAGCTACCTTCTCAACTTAGCATTCTCGATGCCCTCCTATTATCAAAAGAAGCGCGAGATTCACTAATTAAGGCGTTACAAGAACCTGAGCAATTCCAAGCCTTCCTCGCCACTGAGAGGATGAAGGATGAACTGGAGGAAGTGCATACGGTCGACATCAATTTCGGTGACGAAGACCTTCTTCTCGGGACGTGCGACCACAACCGTCCCCTATATGTCTCTGGATACTGCCATGATATCAAGATAGGCAAGATCCTAGTGGATAATGGATCCTCCGTCAATCTTCTTAACGTTCGGGTGTTAAAGGAAATTTGCATAAGTGTGCAACACCTCGCTCGTGACAAAATTACCATCTCCGGTTTCGATTCACAATCGTCACGGACTCTCGGATCCGTGATACTAACATTACGCTTTGGACTACTCGTCACAGACATCAAATTCCATGTCATTGACGCCAAGACCTGCTACAACGCCTTGCTCGGTCGTCCTTGGCTACACGAGTACAACATCATCCCTTCTACACAACATCAGTGTATGAAGTACTTTAAGGATGGTTTCGAGTATACCGTAACAGGTGAGCTGAACCCATTTTCCATGAACGAAGTCCGCAAATACGAAGATGCGAAGTACTTTTTGCCAGATTTCGAGGATACAGAAAGGTGTCGCAAGCCGGAGAACAAAGCCGCCGCCACCATCCCTGTTTTCGGGAGCGACACCGAAGAAGAAGAAGAGATAGTTTATGCTGGGCCATCTCAACGCAACAACCCGGGGACGTCCGCCCCCATGTTGATCTTCGGAAGTGACTCGGAAGATGAGGTTAATGCCGTGTTCTCCAATCGGCTGTCAATACAAGCACCCCCTAGCGATGATCAAAGTTTGCGAATCACCATGGTGCCGCAGAAACACTACAAGGATCTTGACGCACTTCAAGCTCACAATGTGCAGGACCTGCAAACATTTTACGTCCCTCCCAGGCAAAGGGGTGAGAAGGTAATCCTATTCTACCGATCCTCAGAGTCGAAAGCAGAGAAAGAGATCTGGCATGGCACGGATGCTACACTCGACAGGCTCCAACCCATCCGTTTGCCCAGATACTACACAAATGGATTAAAGAGGCTATTGAAGCGCCAAGGAATACCCTTAGAACAGACTGTTCGACAAGCTCGGTTCTACAACAGGATCTGGGATGTCCCTGGGACTCAACGCAAATTGCCCAACGGGAAAGTGGAAACACTCGGGCTTGGATACATGAGAGCCGGAAAACGGGAACGGGCCCACAGTAGCTACGCTATATATACCTTTGATGAAGATGAGGACGCCCTGTCAGGAAATGCCAACCCCTCATCAAAACTAGATCCCGCGATTGAAGTGCCTAGTCCGTCGTTTGAAGAACGAATGGACAAGCTTATCAGGAAAGTGGGTCAAAAAGCTCGGGAAGACCACAACAGCGAGATGGCCATCTACAAGAAGGCCAGGATGCAACGTCTGTTTCAACAGGCTGCAAAAGACAAAGATGCTCATCCTTGTCAACCCGTTGTACGAAAGGCCCGACGCAGAGGCAGAAATAAATCAAGAAGCGGAAAGAGGAGCCGACAACAACGACGCAGGATTGGAGAGTTACGTGATCGGGTATTGCGCGGCTCGGATTTGTCCCTCATGAAGAAGATGAGTCGAGCGTACTCCTTCCCCCGAGACAAGACGGAGAGGTTACTCAAGCTCGCTATAAAACATCAACTGGTCGCGCTTCCAGAGTCTAGACACCCTGAGCAAGCTAACAAGGCTTCTCATCTGAGCTATTGCTCTTATCACCGAACCACAGGATATCCTACCGAAGACTGCTTCACCTTCAAAAACTGGGTCGAGGACCAGTACCAACAGGGCAGATTCGCTTTATCCGACGGCTGGAGGGTAACGCCGCCACAAAAGCATAAACCCAAAGACGCAAAAGCAAAACCAGATCCACCTCAGCCCTAGAAGCGGATTCGCACCTGTTACACGGTTACGATATTAAAAGAAGAGCCCGAGAACATGGATGACCTTCCCTGGTGCTTTGAGAACAGCGATGATGAGGTGATCTCAGAATTTCCGCCAGCTCCGAAAGAACTGGAAGACGGCATACATACTACTGCAGATAACCTCAAGAAGATTGAGTTGGGATCGGCAGATGACCCGCGACCGACATTTGTCAGCGAGCTGCTATCTGAAGAAAGGGTGGCTGTGTTAAAGAACGTGCTTCTACGGCATAAAGACTGCTTCGCGTGGAACTATTCCGAAATGCCAGGATTGGATCCAGAGATTGCTGTGCATAAATTAGCGATATCCCCAGATATCAAGCCAGTCAAGCAGGCGCCAAGAAGGATGCGACTCGAGCTTGAAATGAGCATCAACGCCGAAGTCAAGAAGCTGATCGATTCTGGATTTATCCAAGAAGTCCAGTATCCCGACTGGATCGCCAATATCGTCCCGGTAATGAAGAAAAATAGGACGGTACGCGTATGCGCGGACTTCAGGGATCTCATTAAAGCCTGTCCAAAGGACGATTTCCCAGTACCAGTAACCGAGCTAATGATAGATAACACGTCCACTCACGAGGTTTTCTCCTTTATGGACGGTTCATCAGGGTACAATCAGATAAAGATGCATCCCGAAGACCAGAAGCACACCGCTTTCCGGACCCCTTTGGGTATATTCTGCTACAGGGTTATGCCCTTCGGTCTAAAGAACGCCGGCGCTACCTATCAAAGGGCCATGACAAAGATCTTCGACGACCTCATACATGACATCGTCGAGTGCTATATCGATGACCTTGTAGTAAAGAGCATGTCATATGAAGAGCATTTAAAGCATCTGGAGACTGTATTTTAACGCCTTCGGCAATATAATTTGAAGATGAATCCCCTCAAATGCGCGTTTGGAGTCTCCTCGGGTAAATTCCTGGGATTCATCATCCGACACCGAGGTATCGAAATAGATCCATCTAAGATCAAGGCGATCATGGAAATGCCTCCGCCAAGAACCCTCAAACAGTTGCGGTCTCTCCAAGGGAAGCTCGCATACATCCGGCGGTTTATCGCCAATCTTTCAGGCAAATGCCGTCCTTATAGCCACCTGATGAAGAGGGGAACTCCATTCGTTTGGGATCACAAATGCCAAGGTGCACTAGACGAGATCAAGCAGTACCTACAGAACCCTCCGGTGTTGGCTGCGCCGGTCAAGGGAAAACCCCTCATTCTTTATACAACCGCCCTCGAAGGTTCCTTAGGCGCATTGTGGGCACAAGAGAACGATCAAGGAAAAGAGAGAGCACTCTACTACTTAAGTCGAGTTCTGCTGGGGGCAGAAAACAACTACTCTCCCATTGAAAAACAATGCTTGGCGTTAATCTTCGCGATAACAAAACTCAAGCACTATGCGTTGGCACACGAAGTCCGTCTCATCTCGAAGGTGGACCCTCTTAAATATCTGATGTCAAAGGCTATATTGACGGGACGACTCGCTAAATGGACCCTGCTACTGATGGAGTTCTCAATAACATATCGACCTCTCAAGGCAGTGAAAGGCCAGGCCATTGCTGACTTCCTCGCTGAGCATCCGATATCTGCCGGCTCACCTCTGAACTGCGATTTGCCGGATGAACATGCATTCGATGCGATCAGCGGCGGTGATACCCGATGGGAACTCTATTTTGACGGGGCATCTTCCATGAAGAAGCGCAAACAATGTACCCCCATAATCAAATCGGGAGTAGGCCTCATCTTCGTAACCCCACAAGGAGGGATAATGCGCTTTGCTTTCTCCTTAACGGAATCGAGAACGAACAATGAAGCCGAATACGAAGCTCTGATAGTGGGCCTCGAGATCGCCATTGACATGGGAATTGAAGACCTCTCTATATACGGGGACTCTCAACTGGTCGTTAGTCAAGTAAACGGCGACTACCAAACGTGCAAACCGGAGTTGGTGAGGTACGGAGAAAAGGTGCAACAATTGTTGACCCAAATTCCCTCTTATTCTTTGGAGAACATACCGCGCGCAGAAAACAGCAAAGCAGACGCGCTGGCCAAACTTGCTAAAGAACTAGCTGATGAGAACCTCGATGACGTCAAAATCATGGTGCAAAGCCGTCGAGTGCTCGCCCCGGCAGAAATATCTCCGGAATCATGCGAAGAAAACGTAGCGACTGAGCAGACAATCCTATAAATAAAAGACCGTAAGAAGGCTGAGGACTGGAGGGAAGTCTTCATAGACTACTTTAAGTCCCACCGAATGCCCGAAGGAGCGTCCTCAAGACATCAGCTCATGAAACGAGCTCTATCTTTCGCTTTCGTCAATGATACTCTGTATAGGAGGTCGTTTGATTCTCTGTGGCTGAGATACTTAGGACCTGACGAAGCAGAAAGAGTCGTTCAGGAAGTTCACGACGGACTCTGCGGTTCTCACCAAGCGGGCCCAAAGATGAAGTCGAAGATCAAACGGATGGGCTACTATTGGCCCACAATGATCCAGGACTGCCTCGAATATGCGAAGCAATGCCATTCATGCCAAATTCATGGGGATTTCATCCACCAACATCCGAATCCACTACACCCAACGGTGGCTAGCTGGCCATTCGAAATGTGGGGGACTGACATAGTCGGCCCCATCGAGCCAGCATCGTCCTGGGGACATCGTTTCATCCTGGCGACAACTAACTACTTCTCCAAATGGGCAGAGGCAGTACCGCTGAGGGAAGTGAAGAAGGAGAATATCCTCCACTTCTTCAAGACGCATGTCATCTATCGGTTTGGGACCCCACGGCGGATTATCTCCGATAACGGGCCAGCCTACAGAAGCCATAAGATTAGCCGCTTCGCGCAGCAGCACAATATAGACTGGAGATATTCTTCAGTTTACAATCCGCGAGCTAACGGTCTGGCCGAAGCTTTCAATAAGACCTTGACAAAGATCATAAAGAAGACGGTGTCCCGAAATAAGAAGGACTGGCATGAGAGACTGCAAGAGGCTTTTTGGGCATATCGAACAACGTGCAAGACGGCCATGAACACGACGCCATACGCATTGGTATTCGGTACGGAAGCGGTACTCCCCCTCGAGATAGAGCTGCCTTCTCTACGAGTGGTAGTCCACCACGGATTGACAAACGAAGAAAATGCTCACCTTCGGCTTGAGGAGCTTGATGCCCTCGATGAAACCCGGCTCATAGCGCAACAAAATCTGGAGGCCTATAAAGCAAAGATGACGCGCTCGTATGAAAGATTGACCAGGCCGAGAACATTCCGCCAGGGCGAACTCATGCTAGTGGTCAGAAGACCGATGATCCCCAATCGCGCTAAGCGAGGAAAATTCAAGCCAAACTATGAAGGCCCGTACATCATAGATAAGGTCTACCAGGGTGGGGCCTATCTACTCATGGACATGCATGGTGAAAGGCCTTTCAGGCCAATAAACGGCCGCTTCCTAAAAAAATACTACGCTTAAGGAGCCACAGCCTAGGTCAATGATAGATGATGACGACTATGTCCGCTCGCTATCTTCCTAAAGCTCAAAGCTCTATAAGTAGTAGCCGGCTCTCTCCACAACGGACCGAAATGTCCTTAAACTAACGACGGACCGAAATGTCCTTAAACTAATAGCGGACCGAAACGTCCTTAAACTAATACCGCAGCATCCTTAGGCTGACGAAATAATAAAAAAAAATATAATAAAGAAAAACGGTATGTCCATAAGCAAAAAGGGCACGGATGAAAACCCGAAAGGGCTCCGTGAGTAAAAACAGCAGGGATACCGGCAAGTGTTCGTGAAAACCCGAAAGGGCGCGACCTTGTAAAAAAAAAGAGAGAAAAGAATAAAAAAAACGGTATGTCCACAAGCAAAAAGGGCACGGATGAAAACCCGAAAGGGCTCCGTGAGTAAAAAAAAAAACAGCAGGGCTGCCGGCGAGTGTTTGTGAAAACCCGAAAGGGCGCAACCTCGTTAAAAGACACTTGCGGGATCCCCACGACCTTGCAAGGAGAAACCACCCGCGTAAGATCCTTACGACTCACAAAGGAGCAACACACTTAGGGATCCCCACGATTCCTAAGAAGAAAATACACTTGCGAGACCCTCACGACTCGTAAGGAGAATTCTCTTATGGGACCCTCACGGCTCATAAGATTTGAAAGTCTTAAGTCATAGAGACCTAAACCTGTGCTTAAGCAAAATCCCCCATACCCTTCGACATTGCCCTACAAGTGGCTCAGTACTGACCCTTGTATACAATCCACGGGTGCGAATAAACATTTCCCCAGCAAAGTCACACCCGTGACTAGGGATATGTCCATATAATGAGCAACCCTTGTAGGTCCTCTTGACCCATAAGGAGAAAACCCTCTTGTAGGATCCTTACGACTTACAGAGGAACATACACTTAGGGATCCTCACGATTCCTAGGAAGAAAATACATCTACGAGATCCTCACGACTTGTAGGGAGAAATACCTTGGTGAGACCCTTACGGCTCATGAAGTCAAAAGCCTTGGTCGACAGGACCCTTAACCCTGTTTGCTAAGCCACCTTTGTTCAACATCGACAGAGGCAAATGATGATTCGCTCCTGGCAACATCCCAGTTGTAGCGGTGCTGATGCTGAAATCGGTGTCTAAAATCCAAGCTTGCGGCGAAAAAGCTAGCAAGCCACGCATGCATATGAAATAGCCGAAATGATGGGGCAACTTGCAATAAAAAGCAGCAAGTAAAAATGTATGCATAAAAAAAAATAGCCGAAATGATGGGGCAACTCGCAATAAAAAGCAGCGAGTAGAAAATAAATAAATAGCCGAAATGATTGGGCACCGCGAAAAATAGCCGAAATGATGGGGCAATCGCGACCTTCGCGATATAAAAGCTGAAACGATAGAGCATCGCGGAAAAAGAAATAAAATAAAAATAAAATTTATGCCCTACGGGTGATGTTCCATCACACCCTGTACACAATCCAAGGGCGTAAACAAAAGGGAACATACCTTCCCCCCAGGTTTCACCAAAGAAAGAAGCTAAATCTCGACGGGTCACAAGCGACCTAGAGATCATCCCAACACTCGTATCGTAACGACAGACACAACTTCAAGCTAAGCGGAACAGCGGCAACTCCCAGTTCCATGGCTCGGTGGTATACATATCGCCAGCAGTCAAACCTCCATCCCGTGAAATGCGGATACAATCAGCAAAATTCCTGGTTACGTGGAACGCGGATAACGTCACTCTTTGACCCCGTGGAAAACGTCCAGAGCGGATCCTGGTCCTCGCAGAGCACGGCAGTGAACCCGTGTGAAGCATCCAGAGCGGAGCCTAGTCCTCGCCGAGCACGGCAGTGAACCCGTAAGAAGCATCTAGTGCAAAATTCCTGGTTACGTGGAACGCGGATAACGTCACTCTTTGACCCCGTGGAAAACGTCCAGAGCGGATCCTGGTCCTCGCAGAGCACGGCAGTGAACCCGTGTGAAGCATCAAGAGCGGAGCCTAGGCCTCGCCGAGCATGGCAGTGAACCCGTGTGAAGCATCTAGTGCAAAATTCCTGGTTACGTGGAACGCGGATAACGTCACTCTTTGACGCCGCGGAAAACGCCCAGAGCGGAGCCTGGTCCTCGCCAAGCACGGCAGTGAACCCGTGTGAAGCATCCAGAGCAAACACCGGACTGTGGAGTCCTTAAAATCCACGGACTATGATGTCCTTAACCTCGACCGTGATGTCTTAAAACTAACGATCAACCACCCCGATTCCCTACGGATTCTGCCTTGGTTTAAGGGTACATCTCTTCACTCCTTTGATACGTGGCGTTGTAATTCCTCAACGTCTTCAAAGAGGTGACGGGTCCCTGCAATCAAACATCGGACTGTGGAGTCCCTAAATCCACGGACCATGAGGTCCTTAACCTTGACCGCGATGTCTTTAAACTATGATGCCTTGGGAAACCCCTGACTCCGTGAAACACGGACGAGGGCGACCACATCCAGCACTTGCAGGTCCTCACGACCTGTAAGGAAGAAAAACTCTCTTGTGAGGTCCTTACGACCCTCAAGGGACAACCCGCTTAAGAATCCTTATGATTCTTAAGAAGAACTTACACCTATGGGATCCTCTCGACCCATGGGGAGAAAAAACTCTTTATGAGACCCTCATGGCTCATAAAGTGCAAAAGTCTTAGGAAGCAGATCTTAACCCTGAATCCTAAGCTATCGCTGCCCTGCAAGGAGATCAAGATAAATTGTCCGCAAACGCATTCAATGAAAGGGGACACACCATTGAGAAGAAAAATGTATCTTTTATTCATAAACCAAAATGGATACAAAATACAATTCATGAAAGAAACAAAAAAGAAAGATACTCTCATCCATGAGTACGTACAAAAAGGGGGAAATATACAAGTCCTCAAGCCGGCGGCCGGTGCAATAATTTTACCAGCTCATTGTTCTGTTGCTGAGCCACGGCTTCATGACGCAAGATCTCCAAAAGACGAGCCTCCGCCTGAGCTTGCTGAGCCTGATACGAAGCAAGCCGAGCCTCGAGCTCTTTCTCGGTGGCTTTATGAGCCTCGACCCTCTCACGAGTAAACGTGGCAGCTTTATCGAGAGCCACCACCTCTTTTATGGACTCCTGAAGCACCCGCCAGAGTTCGTACGCTTTGTTGTCCTTGGCGGTGAGATTAGCTTGAAGCTCACTCAGCGCCTTAGAAGCCAACTCCCTCTCCGAGAATTTACGACCGACCTCTTTCCTCGCACAATAATGTGTTCGCCACGTGTCGCCTTATCAGGCCATTTAAACCCACTGTCACGACCGCAGCCTCTGAGACAGGATAGGAACGCTCTGGACTGTATAAATAAGCTCCGGTTGATAGCAGTAGTCGAACTAAAACACGCGTACATCATCGGGTATGGGAAGCAATAAGAAAATTTCTGACGTTATCCTGTCAAGCATGCGTTCGCAATTATAAAAAAGATGAAATAATATGCGAAGCTCCGATGTGCATGCGGCGTGATGATAATATTGGTGACTAAATAAAGTCTTCATGAGAAGAACACAAAGTTTATTTATGCAAGCGAAAACATACATACGAGAGGAATGTGAGGCCTACATGGAGGTTCAGCATGAAGCATACAAAAAAAAGGGACTAATTTAAATATTCTACGCTAGCGGGAAAAGGTCACCAAACACGGGATCAGTAGCACAAGGGTTAACAAAGTAAAGAACAAAATTCTCCATCTCTCTCTCCGCTCTCTCCAGCACGTCAAAGCGACGGTTCTCGCGAGGAGTCGCTCCCCATCGATTGGTGCCATGTTCGTCCGCGAAAGCAAACATAATAGCTCGCCGGGCCCTTATTTGGCTCAGCAGGTGAATGGAGCAGTCCTTCAAAGCCTGAGTAATCAGGCACGCTTCGTGAAAGCCCTCGAGCTTCTCTTCAGCCGCATCAAGCATCGCCAGGGTCATCTCTGCCGGGTGAGGAGGAATGTCGGCAAGCACGGCTGTGAGGATCATCCGGAGCCAGAGGGAACCCATTGGGAGAGGAGAACCCCTACGGATCGAAAGTTCATACATCACCGAGTCGCATTCATCATCGGTAAGGAGTGGATCCACCAACCGGGCGGCAAAACGGGGGATCATCTCCTCGATAGGAACTTCCCATGGCTGTCGACGAGCGTGTGGACGGTTGCAGGCCATGGCACTTAGTTGTCCTCGAATTAAATCGCGTTAAAATGGGAATAAAAGTTCTCTGTGAAGAGAAAAGGAAAGCCATTGCCTCATATATAAAGGGGTGCATTAAGTGCTGTGCGCGGAAAATCCTGCATGATGAAGCTATTTCTAAGGCCCAAAAAAGGAAAGGCATCGAAAATCAGGGAGATTGAACTATTTCCAAGGCCCTTTTTCTGCATCTGATATTGTGCACTGAAAATACGGTATGGGAAAATTTTGTGAACAGCCCCATCAAGGGACCCCACGTGCAGAACACGTGAGGCCTAAACTTGATGTGCACTAAAAAAAAATGGAGTAGCACCCTGCATATTAAAAGCATCAACAACAACAGTAGTAAAATGATAAAATCTCAGAGAAAGGCATGCAAACATGGAAAGACATAATAAAACTTGTCATTCATACTTCAAGAAGTTCACACAAAATAAAGAGGACACGTTTACAATGGTAAGACTTCAGACGCGGGGCACGGATTGAGAAACTCAAGCTTAACTTTGTCCAAAATCCTCCAAGCCTTTCGAACCTCCCGAGTATGTTTTCTCTCACGATCACAAGCGTCGGGGTCTTCGCGAATGTCCTCCACCCTCCGATAGGCGGCAAGTACGGCCGACTGCTGAAATGCCTGGTGCAAGAGATCAATGAGGTTGTCGCGCCTTCTCTTCGAGATTAGACTCATCAGATACACCGAATGTATCTTGTCCTCAGCAGCGTCCAATGCCCTGAGCGGTACTCCGGCGCAAAAGAGAGGGAGTGCCTCCCAGATAGCCAGCACGATCAGTCTCAGAAGAGAAGAGCGACGGGGGAGTAGTCGATGGTTATACTCGCCGAAGCGGCTCATGATCTCGGCGCATTGAGCGTTAGTGAACTCCTGGTTTTGACTGCGACCCAATGCGCGAATGTTCCCGTAGGAGATGATTTCGTCAAGACCATACAAATGGGCATCCATGATACCAGAAATAAAGATCATGAGAATTATTACAAACTTCTGTTCCATTAATTGCAGAAGGACAACCTCGGGCGAAGGAAACCCCAAGAAGCCTCTATGGGGAAGAACTTAGTTCTTCACAGGAATTGAATTCCTTTTGGAAAGAGGAATTAAACCCCCCGGAAACTTTTTTTTTGTGAACGGAGTTAAACTCCATGGATTTGAACCATCATCACCATCTCCTTGGGAGATCAGATGAACCCTAAAAGAGATTTACTACTGAAGATTAATTGATTTCATGGGTTCATGTTAAGGGGGTAAAAACCCTTGTTTTGGGTTTAAATCTAGAGAAATATGAGAGTTCATCGTTCATTCGAGAGCATTACCTAAAGAGAAAAGTCTCTTCGAACAGAGTTAAACTCTGGAAGATTTTCAAGGCAGAGAACTAAGCTCCGGGAAAAGAGAATTAAATTCTCAAAAGAAGAAAGTTCTCAAAGGAAGAAGATGAGCAAAGTGAAGGCTCTTCTGAAGAGACATGGTTATTTATAGGATGTGATGGAGACGCTTCATCTCCCCAAATCCCTAGAGGAATCCAACGGTCACAAAAAGTGACAGCGTTGCACTCACGTGCAAACACGTGAGAACAACGCTGTAGGGGCATTTGTTTCCTGATTTAAAATCAGGAAAAGTTATGAAGGAGGCATCACGTGCTAGCACGTGACCAGCAGTCACGTGTTGGCACGTGACACCTAAAAGTATCGGCAAGGCAGATTCAGCTTCCCGACTACATCAAAGAAAAGGGGTTCAGAAAGGGTCACGTGCTCACACGTGACCAGTAGTCACGTGTTGGCACGTGAAATTTAAAAGCGGCTTCAAAGGCACATCGGTTCCCTGATCAAATCAAGGAAAAAGGCTTCAGAAGAGGTCACGTGCTCCCACGTGACCAGGGTCACGTGTTGGCACGTGAAACTCAAAAGCAGCAGACTCAATTCCCTGATCAAATCAAGAAAAAGGCGCCAGACAAGGGTCACGTGGTGGCACGTGACGGTTAGGCAGCGGCCAGAAGGCTGGGCACAAAAAGAAGAAGAGGGCTCGTTCCAAGGGGGTCACGTGGCCACACGTGACCAGCTTTCAAAGCCTATCTGTTGACAGAATTAAATTCTGAGAAAAGACCTCTTAAATCTTTCCAAAGCAACCGATTGAATTAAAGATTTAAAGGTGATTAAATATCATCTATCTATGGGAACATCTCGAATTTGGAAAGATTTCCCCGTAAAATCTAACCGAAATAACAAAGGAGAATCTCTGGATTTAAAATCCAATGGTGAATAAAATTCACCTAATAATCCAAAGGTCCAAAACGAATGATGGATACAAATCAAATCTCTCAATGAAAGATTCATCAAAAACTAATTGACTCGGCTGCTTCTCCTATAAATAGGAGCCAAGAGACACACAAAAAGGATATATATGCAGAGGGAAGAAAAGAGAGAGAGCCTTGATACTTTGGAGGAATTTGGATCTTCTGCAAAAGAAAACCCTAGGTAAGAAAGGGAAGGCTTTTCGAAAGAAAAGAGAATTTAATTCTCAACAGAGTTTAACTCTGATATAAAAACAGAAGAATATAGTTCTCTCTTTGGTGGAGGATCTGTAAAGTGCACATCTCCCCTTGAGTTAAGAATTTAATTCTCAATGGGTTGAGATCCTGCCATGCAGATCCAAAGCATAGAGAGGGAATGGAAGCACGAGAATTTAATTCTCACAGAACTATAGGAATTTAATTCCTTTAAAATATAATTAGGGTTGACCCTATGAATGAAAAGAATCAGGGTTTAACCCTGGTTAAGAACTTAGTTCTGTTAAAACAACAGGAATTTAATTCCCTTAATCTCATTCCCCAGAATAATTCTTTAACAGAGAGTGGGAGTTTAACTCCTTAAAGATTTTATTAGGGTTTAACCCTATTCAGTTCTTCACATATATGAGGAATTTAATTCCTACAGAAAATTCAGAGTTCAACTCTATTCCAGAATATGAACCTTCAAAAGGAAGTAGGAATTTAATTCCTCTGAAATTATTGCCAGGGTTCAACCCTACGAGGAATTTAATTCCTGAAAGGGATTAACAGATCTTCTAAAAAACATACATAGAGGCAGGGTCACGTATCACCACGTGACCCCCAAAAAGATCTACAGAAAAGCCCTTTTGAGGTAGTGCCTCACGTGACCCACATGACCCTTGGCAGAGGCTTTAACATACTCCATTTAAACACCCGTCACGTGATGGCACGCGATGCTCCAAAAGAGGCGATATTCTCAGCAGAACAAATGAAGGGAGGGCGCCCTCACGTGCTACCACGTGACCCCTCTTGCCTTAGCGTCTAACGCTAAATTGGAACCCCTGAATCCAGTGTTAAAACACTGTTTGGCCTTAGTGTTCAACACTAATCAAAGAGCTTTATTTGCAGTGTTCAACACTGATTACCTTAGTGTTTAACACTAATTTGAGATCTCTGCTGCCAGTGTTTTGATCTGTTTTAGTGTTTAACACTAATTTGAAAGCCTTGTTGATGGTGTTTAACACCAACTATCTTTTAGTGTTAAACACTAACTTATCAATCTCATTCCCAGTGTTCAACACTGATTGGTCTTTAGTGTTTAACACTAGGCATTGGCCCAATTGGCTAAATGGCCAGAGGCAAAGCCTCTCCTTCAATGGACCAACAGAGGGCCAATATTTTGGACTTAGCCTAAACTGGCCATAAGTCCTCAAATCATCTTGAACTGAGCACATCTGCTCTTTCAACCCACTCATTGGTTCAAGGGTACATCTCTGAACTCCTCTGATATTTGTCGTTGTAATCCTTCAACGTCTTCAGAGAGGCGACGGGTCCCGACAACCACACATCAACACGGACTGTGGGGTCCTTAAACTCATGGACTTATGCGTCCCTAAACCAAGATACGGACTGTGGGGTCCTTAAACCCGCGGACTTATGCGTCCTTAAACTAACGGACTAATGCGTCCTTAAACACACTCATATGGACTGTGGGGTCCTTAAACCCATGGACTTATGCGTCCTTAAACTACCAATGGACCACCATGTCCCTAAACTGGTAATGGACCACCATGTCCCTAAACTGGTAATGGATCACCATGTCCCTAAACTGGTAATGGACCACTACGTCCCTAAACTGGAAATGGACCACTATGTCCCCAAACTGGAACAATAGAGCCTAAACGCTCTTTTGTCGGATCTAAACGATCCCGTTAAGTCGATCTTAGTCCCAAACTGGACCAACGTATCCTTAACAACCGTTTAAGTTGATCTTAGCTTCAAATATGGATAACGTAT
This sequence comes from Agapanthus africanus, assembly GCA_030015575.1. Classification (NCBI taxonomy): domain Eukaryota; kingdom Viridiplantae; phylum Streptophyta; class Magnoliopsida; order Asparagales; family Amaryllidaceae; genus Agapanthus; species Agapanthus africanus. The sequence continues at coordinate 416,052,002 of JASDDO010000029.1, forward strand.
CCTTAAACCTTCAAGCAGACTTTAGTCCCAAATTGGACTATGGATCACCCAACCAATTTTGGTCCAAGGGTATATCTCTGAACTCCTCTGACACCTGTCGTTGTAATCCTTCAACGTCATCAGAGAGGTGACGGGTCCCGACGGCCATACAATCAATGGACCACTATGTCCCTAAACTGGAACAATAGAGCCCAAACGCTCTTTTGTCGGATCTAAACGATCCCGTTAAGTCGATCTTAGTCCCAAACTGGACCAATGTATCCTTAACAACCGTTTAAGTTGATCTTAGCTTCAAATATGGCTAACGTATCCTTAAACCTTCAAACAGACTGGACTATGAATCCCTCCAATCAACTTTGGTTCAAAGGGTACATCTCGGAACTCCTTTAACACCTGTCGTTGTAATCCTTCAACGCCGTCAGAGAGGTAACGGGTCCCGATGACCATACATGCAATGGACCACTATGTCCCTAAACTGGAACAATGGAGCCCAAATGCTCTTTTGTCGGATCTGAACGATCCCGTTAAGTTGATCTTAGTCTCAAGTTAGACTAACGTATCCTTAACAAACGTTTGAGTTGACCTTAGCCTCAAATATGGCTAACGTATCCTCAAACCAAACCCCCAAACCCAAATCTAAGATAATACGGATTTGGACTAGTCCACGCCCTACGGGCGACGACATAACTCGGTCTCCGTAAACAATCCACGGGCAACAAAACATAAAATAGACACACACGACACGAAGTGACCATCTGGAGAAGGAGAAAGTTGTTACCGCGATGCGGTAGCGTAATTAACTGCAGGGGCTTGCGCCTGCAGGGAAGAGCGTCCCCACAATCAAAAACCCCTCAAGCGAGGGAGAATCTGACGAAGTCTGCTACATCGGCCGCATCCGTTCAAACCTTTGATGTATGGTGCCATAAATCAACTTGGCATCTTCGGAGAGGTGAACGGATAGCACCAATTAGCATCTGCCCCGAATCTCAGTGCCAAGACATCGCAGTCCTGCGCGCCGTCTTTCGGAGGGGAACAACGGTCAAGGTTAAGGACCTCATAGTCCGTGGATTTAAGGACTCCACAGTCCGATGTTAGTTTTAAGACATCACGGTCAAGGTTAAGGACCTCATAGTCCGTGGATTTAGGGACTCCACAGTCCGATGTTTGGTTGCAGGGACCCGTCACCTCTTTGAAGACGTTGAGGAATTACAACGCCAGGTATCAAAGGAGTGAAAAGATGTACCCTTCAATCGAGGCAGATTCCGTAGGGAATCGGGGTGGTTGATCGTTAGTTTTAAGACATTACGGTCAAGGTTAAGGACATCATAGTCCATGGATTTTAAGGACTCCACAGTCCGGTATTTGCTCTGGATGCTTCACGCGGGTTCACTGCCGTGCTTGGCGAGGACCAGGCTCCGCTCTGGGCGTTTTCCGCGGGGTTAAAGAGTGACATTATCCGCGTTCCACGTGACCAGGAATTTTGCACTAGATGCTTCACACGGGTTCACTGCCGTGCTCGGCGAGGACTAGGCTCCGCTCTGGATGCTTCACACGGGTTCACTGCCGTGCTCTGCGAGGACCAGGATCCGTTCTGGACGTTTTCCACGGGGTCAAAGAGTGACGTTATCCGCGTTCCACGTAACCAGGAATTTTGCACTAGATGCTTCACACAGGTTCACTGCCGTGCTCGGCGAGGACTAGGCTCCGCTCTGGATGCTTCACACGGGTTCACTGCCGTGCTCTACGAGGACCAGGATCCGCTCTGGACGTTTTCCACGGGGTCAAAGAGTGACGTTATCCGCGTTCTACGTAACCAGGAATTTTGCACTAGATGCTTCACACGGGTTCACTGCCGTACTCGGCGAGGACTAGGCTCCGCTCTGGATGCTTCACACGGGTTCACTGCCGTGCTCTGCGAGGACCAGGATCCGCTCTGGACGTTTTCCACGGGGTCAAAGAGTGACGTTATCTGCGTTTCACGTAACCAGGAATTTTGCTCTAGATGCTTCACACAGATTCACTGCCGTGCTCGGCGAGGACTAGGCTCCGCTCTGGATGCTTCATACGGGTTCACTGCCGTGCTCTGCGAGGACCAGGATCCGCTCTGGACATTTTCCACGGGGTCAAAGAGTGACGTTATCCGCGTTCCACGTAACCAGGAATTTTGCTGATTGTATCCGCATTTCACGGGATGGAGGTTTGACTGTTGGCGATATGTATACTACCGAGCCATAGGACTGGGAGTTGCCGCTGTTCCGCTTAGCTTAGCGTTGTGTCCGTTGTTATGAGACGAGTGTTGAAACGATCTTCAGGTCTCCTTTGGCCCGTCGAGACTTGGCTTCCTCTTCTGATGAAACCTGGGGGAAATGTATGATCCCTTTTTTGTTTACGCCCTTGGATTGTGTACAGGGTGTGATGGAACATCACCTGTAGGGCATAAATTGAAACCCTTTTTTTTATATATATTTTATTTCTTTTTCCGCGATGCTCTATCATTTCAGCTTTTATATCGCGGAGGTCGCGATTGCCCTATCATTTCGGCGATTTTTTGCGGTGCCCAATCATTTCGGCTATTTTTTTTATTTTCACTCGCTGTTTTTTATTGCGAGTTGCCCCATCATTTTGGCTATTTTTCATGCATACATTTTTACTTGCTGCTTTTTAAGTTGCCCCATCATTTCGGCTATTTCGTATGCATGTGTGGCTTGCTAGCTTTTTCGCCGCAAGCTTAGATTTTAGACATCGATTTCGGCATCAGCACCGCTGCAACTGGGATGTTGCCAGGAGCAAATCATCATTTGCCTCTGTCGATGTCGAACAAAGGTGGCTTAGTAAACGGGGTTAAGGGTCCTGTCGACCAAGGCTTTTGACTTCATGAGCCGTAAGGGTCTCACAAAGGTATTTCTCCCTACAAGTTGTGAGGATCTTGCAGGTGTATTTTCTCCTTAGGTATCGTGAGGATTCCTAAGTGTATGTTCCTCTGTAAGTCGTAAGGATCCTACAAGAGGGTTTTCTCCTTATAAGTCGAGAGGAATTATAAGGGTTGTTCACCATATGGACATGTCCCTAGTCACGGGTGTGACTTTGCTGGGGAAATGTTTATTCGCGCCCATGGATTGTATACAAGGGTCAGTATTGAGCCGCTTGTAGGACAATATCGAAGGTTGTGGGGGATCTGCTTAAGAACAGGTTTAGGTTTCTGTAACTTAAGACTTTCAAATCTCATGAGCCGTGAGGGTCCCATAAGAGAATTCTCCTTACGAGTCCTGAGGATCTCGCAAGTGTATTTTCTCCTTAGGAATCGTGAGGATTCCTAAGTGTGTTGCTCCTTTGTGAGTCGTAAGGATCTCACGCGGGTGGTTTCTCCTTACAAGGTCGAGAGGACCTTATAAGTGTCTTTTAACGAGGTTGCGCCCTTGCGGGTTTTCACAAACACTCGCCGGTAGTCCTGCTGTTTTTACTCACGGAGCCCTTTCGGATTTTCATCCGTGCCCATTTTGCTTATGGACATACCGTTTTTTTTTATTCTTTTCATTTTCTTTTTCTCCTTTTTTTTTACGAGGCCGCGCCCTTTCGGGTTTTCACGAACACTCGCCGGTAGCCCTGCTGTTTTTACTCACGGAGCCCTTTCGGGTTTTCATCCGTGCCCTTTATGCTTATAGACATACCGTTTTTATTTATTATATTTTTTTTATCTCGTCAGTCTAAGGATGCTGCGGTATTAGTTTAAGGACGTTTTGGTCCGTCGTTAGTTTAAGGACGTTTCGGTCCGTCGTTAGTTTAAAGACATTTCGGTCCGTCGTTAGTTTAAAGACATTTCGGTCTGTCGTGGAGAGAGCCGGCTACTACTTATAGAGCTTTGAGCTTTAGGAAGATAGCGAGCGGACATAGTCGTCGTCATCTATCATTGACCTAGGCTGTGGCTCATTAAGCGTAGTATTTCTTTAGGAAGCGGCCGTTTACTGGCCTGAAAGGCCTTTCACCATGCATGTCCATGAGTAAATAGGCCCCATCCTGGTAGACCTTATCTATGATGTATGGGCCTTCATAGTTTGGCTCGAATTTTCCCCGCTTGGCGCGATTGGGGATCATAGGTCTTTTGACCACTAGTACGAGTTCGCCTTGGCGGAACGTCCTCGGCCTGGTCAATCTTTCGTACGAGCGCGTCATCTTTGCTTTGTAGGCCTCTAGATTTTGTTGTGCTATGAGCCGGGTTTCATCGAGGGCATCAAGCTCCTCAAGCCGAAGGTGAGCATTTTCTTCGTCCGTCAGCTCGTAGTGGACTGCCACTCGTAGAGAGGGTAACTCTACCTCGAGGGGGAGCACTGCTTCCGTCCCAAATACCAATGCGTACGGCGTTGTGTTCGTGGCCGTCTTGAACGTAGTTCGATAGGCCCAGAGAGCTTCTTGCAGTCTTTCGTGCCAGTCTTTCTTATTTCGTGACACCGTTTTCTTCATGATCTTCGTCAAGGTCTTGTTGAAGGCCTCGGCCAGACCGTTAGCTCGTGGATTGTAAACTGAAGAATATCTCCAGTCTATATTGTGCTGCTGCGCGAAGCGGCTAATCTTATGGCTTCTGTAGGCCGGCCCGTTATCGGAGATAATCCTCCATGGAGTTCCAAACCGATAGATGACGTGCGTCTTGAAGAAGTGGAGGATATTCTCCGTCTTCACTTCCCTCAGCGGTACTGCTTCTGCCCATTTGGAGAAGTAATCAGTTGTCGCCAGGATGAAACGATGTCCCCGGGACGATGCTGGTTCGATGGGGCCGACTATGTCAGTCCCCCACATTTCGAATGGCCAGCTAGCCACCGTTGGATGTAGTGGATTCGGATGCTGGTGGATGAAATCCCCGTGGATTTGGCACGAGTGACACTGCTTCGCATATTCGAGGCAGTCTTGGATCATCGTGGGCCAGTAGTAACCCATCCGTTTAATTTTTAACTTCATCTTTGGGCCTGCTTGATGAGAACCACAGATTCCATCATGAACCTCTTGAACGACTCTTTCCGCTTCGTCCGGTCCTAAGCATCTCAGCCACAGAGAATCAAACGACCTCTTATACAGAGTATCATTGACGAAAGCGAAAGATAGAGCTCGTTTCATGAGCTGATGTCTTGAGGATGCTTCTTCGGGGATTCGGTGGGACTTAAAGTAGTCTATGAAGATCTCTCTCCAGTCCTCAGCCTTCTCACGGTCTTTTATTTGTAGGGTTGTTTGCTCAGTCGCGCCCTTTTCTTCGTATGACTCGGGAGATACTTCTGCTGGGGCGATCACTCGACGGCTTTGTACCATGATTTTGACGTCATCGAGGTTCTCGTCAGCCAGTTCTTTAGCGAGCTTGGCTAGCGCGTCTGCTTTGCTATTTTCCGCCCGTGGTATGCTTTCCAAAGTGTAGGAGGGAATTTGGGTCAATAGTTGTTGCACCTTTTCGCCGTACTTCACCAACTCCGGTGTCACGCCCCGCTTCCCAAAATACGGAATACGAGGGGTAGACAAGGCCAGCCATGCTCCTACGGTCAAGGAAATGTCCTGCCGTAGTCACACTTCGGCTTCTAGTTTTTCATGGTAAACAGTAAATGATGCGCAGGTAATGAGAAATGCAGTAACTGAAAGAAACAATGTAAAGAACTGACTTGAGGGGGAACAAACGAATGTAATTCGGAATGGCAAGTCAAGAAGTCTGTGATGCACGTCTAGTTCTGGTCCAGGCTAAATCTTCTCCTCACACTGAGCATGCATACTCAGGTCGTCAGAGCGACGCAATTGCAATATAATATATATAAAGTCAAGTAACAGTTCTAACAGTGGTAATAGATATGAATAACAGTAAATCAATGACAGCATGAATATGAATATGCAGTAATCAATGCAGCGGAGCAGTAAAGCAGTAGAACGATATGTCACGTATGTCAACACAGTATATAAGGTATATAAATGTCCGTATCCCTATCAGTCTCTAAGTCTCACTGTACAGGTCACTAAGCCTATCGTCAGTCCAAGTGTGAGAGTCAACCACTCGCGAGTGTCCTCCACCCAAGGGTAGAACCCAAGGGCAAGGGACCACGGGCCCAACATGTAACTTGTATATCACGGTGAATATCACATACCCTATAAATCTCCATATATCTCCCTAAATATATAAGCCGGCATGGGACTCCCGAGATCCTGTTGAACTCACACTTAAACTACCCCACACCCCGTGGTCTACATCAAACGCTAACCATAACCCTAAATACTAATCGATCCGTGACAAGTCTGCGCGAGAATTGGAGGCAGGACCTCCATCAAGCACGTCCCGACTAATACCTAAGATAAATGACAGTGTCTGATGCCTTACCTATGACACCCGTGCAAGCGCTTCCATAAGTGTCCCATACCACTTATAGTCACACGTACATGCATCCCACAGACTTCGACAATGCAATAGAATAATAGGGTCACAGATTGTGCACAAGTACGTATCACTTTCACTTATTCACGGATACACGGACACTGACGTACTTGCCACAATCATCACTAAAATCTAACACTGGATAAATGCACGATATCACTAGGTTATCACATCAATGATATGAGTATAATATGATACGTAAACAGTATATGAAGCACGATTAAGGTGTCATAAAAACAGTATTCTATCACTTGCACGATTTATCATGAAACGTACGTATATAATTTAGCAAAACAATAAACAGGTAGTAATTAGTATGTTCAGTTGTCCATCCATCGAATTTGGTTTCATGTCTATCGGGTTCCAGGATTGCTAATTATAGCCATTTCATTTTAAGCGCTCGCGGCTGGAAATCCGCTTTCAGAATCAGAAGTCCGTTTCGCAACGCATTTTAATCCTAGTTGGGATCAGATTTTAGCGACGCTACAGTTGTATGAAATCTAGGGATTTCAGTAAGGTTTCCAACACAATAGACGGATCTTCAATTGCGTCTGTACGTCAGAAGATATACACTATTTACTATTAATATGTCAATTCTGATTCTGTTGGGACTGTTATGCGTCTCGATCTTTTAAATTACAGATTAAATATCAAACGGTAATGAAACAGAATGAAATCAATTGTGTTGTCTAGCTAACAGAGTTACCTATAATAATCAGCGGAGTTCCGCAATCTACGAGTTAAGAAGATCTTGTGGTACCCATTACGGAACAGCAAGCAACAACTGGAGTCGCTCTGGACTGCAGTCCAGAGTCGCACTCCGATCCAATTATCGTCACAGTTTAAGTATAGGAATATCTGGAAAATAGCATAGGGTTAAAGTTCGTCGAGTTGGCTTCGATTTGAGCCCTCGAACACAACATTATATTGTGTATATAATTTATGGCGATTTTAATAGTTTTCAGGTATAAGAAAATTCCAGTTTTACGGTTAAACTTGGGGTAGTTGTTTTAGTTGTTAACGGTCATATTATCCAACGAAATTCATGCACTAGGTTCACAACCATATGGGCCAAACAATACCGTTTAGTTCCGCCAAATTAGGAAAAGATTCTCATTGGGAACACACGTCGAACAGGTAAATAGTATACGTTTTCAGGAATAGTAACATAGCAATTTATATGATTTGGATTTGTAACATAAATAGAATAGCATGAAGCAAGTATAGAACTTGCCTGGAGGCACACGGCAGCGAGGTACAGTACGGGCGCGCGACGAGCTAGCACCACGACGGTAACGGCTCCGGGTGAGCTCGGGTCTGCTCTCGGCCAGTGGGGGCTCGGGGCGTCGTGGGGGTGTCTGCGGTGGTCGCAGCTCTTGATGGTGAGGCTGCTTGTTGTGGTGGTGGCCGAAAGGGGGATTGTTAGACCGAGAGAGAGAGAGAGGGGAAGAATGCTGAGAAAGAGAGAGAGAGAGGAATGAGAGAGAGAGAGATTGAGATTGTGAGATCAGTGAGAGAGAGAGTGAGGAAGAGAGAACAGAGGGAGAGAGAGAGAAAAACTGAGAGAGAGAGAGAGAAACGGAGAGATAGAGAGTGTGAGAGAGAAACAGAGAGGGGTATTGCAGCGAGAGGGAGAGAGAGGTAGTGGGGCTCGGGTTCGAAGTGAGGGTGGTGATGCAGACGACGAGGAGGTCGTAGGGTGGTCGGCAAAGGGGGTGGAGAGGTCGCCGTCGTCGGGGTGCAAGGTGGTGGTCGGCTCGGATGAAATGGGTTGGTGTGCAGGGGTGCTCGGCAGGGGCTCGGGTCGACGAAGGTGGAGTCGTAGAGGAGTCGTGTTGGTGGGGGAGGAGTGAGCGAGGGTTGCCGAGGGTTGTCGACGAGACGTAGAGAGGGTTTCGCCGGCGAGGGGCGCAGGGCTCGTGCTCGGGTGTGCAGGGAAGTGGGAGAGAGGAAGTGGGTGCTCGTGATCGAGGGTGGAGGTGAGGGAGGTGAGGGTGACGACGTTGATGATGGCGTCGAGATCGGGGATGTGGTGGTCGGAGTCGAAGGTGAAGCGGAGGGGACTGACTTGGGCTCGAGGGAGAGAGGTCGAGACAGAGGAAGAGAGGGGAGGAAAAATTACGAGAGGAGAGAGAGGCGCGCGTCGTGGCGTCGGTGAAGGCGAGGAGCGTGGCGACGTGGTCGCTGGCGTTAGTGGAGGAGGCGGCGTCGGTTACGGCGAGGAGAGCGTGGCGCAGTAACGAGCGGGAAAGGAGCCGTTGGGGAAGGAAATGAATAGGGACGGGTCGGGTCGGGTCGGGTTGGAGAAGCGGGTCGGGTGTGGGAGAAACAGGCGCGGTTGGAGAAAACGGGATGCTGGGAGTGGGCTGGGCCAGAAATTAGAATAAAAGAATTAAAGGAAAAGGGAACGGGCCAGGGAGTGGGCCTATGAAAAAATGAAGGAAATTTTGAGGAGAAAGGAGGGAGTGGGCCGACGAAATTTGATGTGTGTGAGGGCTTGGGGTTGGGCCGCTGAAAGAAATTGATAAAGGGTTAAAAAGGAAATGAATGGCCGGCTTTTAGAAAGGAATGGGGAAAATGGCTTGGGATCTTTTATTGAAACAAAAATGGGTTTTAATTAATAATGAAACGGCTGAAGAAAAGTTTGGGCTTGGTCTTGAGGAAGGATTGGGCTAAAAGAAAAAATGAATTTAAATAAAAGAATGGGAATTGGGGTTCTATTAAAAGAAAATGGTGTTGGCGAAGGGAATTTGTTGGAAAAATATAATAGGGTTTGGGTTTTGGGGTTTTATTGATAAAAGGAAAATAGGTTTAGCATGAAATAAAATATAAATAGAATGAAATAAAAATATAAATATAGTAAATAGAATTATAAAGTAGCAAAATACAGATTTTGGTACGAAAGGGGCTGGGTATTACATCCGGTTTGCACGTTTGGTAGTCGCCATTTACTTGACTAACGACCAGTTGAGAATCCCCGTATATAAGGAGGTCTTCAATTCCCATGTCGATGGCGATCTCGAGGCCTGCTATCAGAGCTTCGTATTCGGCTTCATTGTTTGTCCTCGGCTCTGTTAAGGAGAAGGCGAAGCGCATTATCCCTCCTTGTGGAGTTACGAAGATGAGGCCTACCCCTGATTTGATCATTGGGATACCCTGTTTGCGCTTCTTTACGGAAGACGCTCCATCGAAATAGAGTTACCATCGGATACTACCGCCGCCGATCGCATCGAATGCATGCTCGTCCGGCAGCTCGCAGTTCAGAGGAGAACCGGCAGGTACTGGATGCTCAGCAAGGAAGTCGGCAATGGCCTGGCCTTTCACTGCCTTAAGAGGTCGATACGTTATCGAGAACTCCATCAGGAGTAGAGCCCATTTAGCGAGTCGACCCGTCAATATAGCCTTTGACATCAAATATTTAAGAGGGTCCACCTTCGAAATGAGACGGACTTCGTGCGCCAACGCATAGTGCCTGAGCTTTGTTATCACGAAGATCAACGCCAAGCAGTGTTTTTCAATAGGAGAGTAGTTGCTTTCTGCCCCGAGCAGAACTCGACTTAAGTAGTAGAGTGCTCTCTCCTTTCCTTGATCGTTCTCTTGTGCCCATAATGCGCCTAAGGAACCTTCGAGGGCGGTCGTATAAAGAATGAGGGGTTTTCTCTTGACCGGCGCAGCCAACACCGGAGGGTTCTGCAAGTACTGCTTGATCTCGTCTAGTGCGCCTTGGCATTTGTGATTCCAAACGAATGGAGTTCCCTTCTTCATCAGGTAGCTGTAAGGACGACACTTGCCTGAAAGATTGGCGATGAATCGCCGGATGTATGCGAGCTTCCCTTGGAGAGACCGCAACTGTTTGAGGGTTCTTGGCGGAGGCATTTCCATGATCGCCTTGATCTTAGATGGATCTATTTCGATACCTCGGTGTCGGATGATGAATCCCAGGAATTTACCCGAGGAGACTCCAAACGCGCATTTGAGGGGATTCATCTTCAAATTATATTGCCGAAGGCGTTAAAATACAGTCTCCAGATGCTTTAAATGCTCTTCATATGACATGCTCTTTACTACAAGGTCATCGATATAGCACTCGACGATGTCATGTATGAGGTCGTCGAAGATCTTTGTCATGGCCCTTTGATAGGTAGCGCCGGCGTTCTTTAGACCGAAGGGCATAACCCTGTAGCAGAATATACCCAAAGGGGTCCGGAAAGCGGTGTGCTTCTGGTCTTCGGGATGCATCTTTATCTGATTGTACCCTGATGAACTGTCCATAAAGGAGAAAACCTCGTGAGTGGACGTGTTATCTATCATTAGCTCAGTTACCGGTACTGGGAAATCGTCCTTCAGACAGGCTTTATTGAGATCCCTGAAATCCACGCATATGCGTACCGTCCGATTTTTCTTCATTACCGGGACGATATTGGCGATCCAGTCGGGATATTGGACTTCTTGGATAAATCCAGAATCGATCAGCTTCTTAACTTCGGCGTTGATGCTCATTTCAAGCTCGAGTCGCATCCTTCTCGGCGCCTGCTTGATTGGCTTGATGTCCGGGGATATCGCTAATTTATGCACAGCAATCTCCGGATTTAATCCTGGCATCTCGGAATAGTTCCACGTGAAGCAGTCTTTATGCTGTAGAAGCACGTTCTTTAACGCGGCCACCCTTTCTTCAGATAGCAGCTCGCTGACGAATGTCGGTCGCGGATCATCTGCTGATCCCAGCTCAATCTTCTTGAGGTTATCTGCAGTAGTATGTATGCCATCTTCCAGTTCTTTCGGAGCTGGCGGAAATTCTGAGATCACCTCATCATTGCTGTTCTCAAAGCACCAGGGAAGGTCATCCATGTCTTTGGGCTCTTCTTTTAATATCATAATCATGTAACAGGTGTGAATCCGCTTCCAGGACTGAGGTGGATCCGGTTCTGCTCTTGCGGCTTTGGGTTCGTGCTTTTGTGGCGGCGTTACCCTCCAGCCGTTGGATAAAGCGAATCTGCCCTGTTGGTACTGGTCCTCGACCCAGTTCTTGAAGGTGAAGCAGTCTTCGGTAGGATGTCCTATGGTTCGGTGATAAGAGCAATAGCTCAGATGAGAAGCCTTGTTAGCTTGCTCAGGGTGTCTAGACTCTGGAAGCGCGATCATTTGATGTTTTATAGCGAGCTCGAGTAACTTCTCCGTCTTGTCTCGAGGGAAGGAATACGCTCGACTCATCTTCTTCGTGAGGGACAAATCCGGACCGCGCAATGCCCGCTCACGTGACTCTCTAATCCTGCGTCGTTGTTGTCGGCTCCTCTTTCCGCTTTTTGATTTATTTCTGCCTTTGCGTCGGGCCTTTCGTACAACGGGTTGACAGGGATGAGCATCTTCGTCTTTTGCAGCCTGTTGAAACAGACGTTGCGTCTTGGCTTTCTCGTAGATGGCCATCTCGCGGTTGTGGTCTTCCCGAGCTTTTTGTCCCGCTTTCCTGATAAGCTTGTCCATTCGTTCTTCAAATGACGGACTCGGCCCTTCAATCGCGGGATCTAGTTTTGATGAGGGGTTGGCATCAAAGGTATATATGGCGTAGCTACTGTGGGCCCGTTCCCGTTTTCCGGTTCTCGCGTATCCAAGCCCAAGTGTTTCCATTTTCCCGTTGGGCAATTTGCGTTGGGTCCCAGGGACATCCCAAATCCTGTTGTAAAACCGAGCTTGTCGAACAGTCTGTTTTAAGGGTACCCCTTGGCGCTTCAATAGCCTCTTTAGTCTATTTGTGTAGTATCTGGGCAAACGGATGGGTTGGAGCCTGTCGAGTGTAGCATCCGCGCCATGCCAGATCTCTTTCTCTGCTTTCGACTCTGAGGATCGGTAGAATAGGATTACCTTCTCACCCCTTTGCCTGGGAGGGACGTAAAATGTTTGCAGGTCCTGTACATTGTGAGCTTGAAGCGCGTCAAGATCCTTGTAGTGTTTCTGCGGCACCATGGTGATTTGCAAACTTTGATCATCGCCGGGGGATGCTTGTATTGATGGCCGACTGGAGAACACGGTATTAACCTCATCTTCTGAGTCACTTCCGAAGACCAACATGGGGGCGGGCGTCCCCGGGTTGTTGCGTTGAGATGGCCCAGCATAAACTATCTCTTCTTCTCCTTCGGTATCGCTCCCGAAAATAGGGATGGCGGCGGCGGCTTTGTTCTCCGGCTTGCGACACCTTTCTGTATCCTCGAAATCTGGCAAAAAGTACTTTGCATCTTCGTATTTGCGGACTTCGTTCACGGAAAATGGGTTCAGCTCACCTGTTACGGTATACTCGAAACCATCCTTAAAGTACTTCATACACTGATGTTGTGTAGAAGGGATGATGTTGTACTCGTGTAACCAAGGGCGACCGAGCAAGGCGTTGTAGCAGGTCTTGGCGTCAATGACATGGAACTTGATGTCTGTGACGAGTAGTCCAAAGCGTAATGTTAGTATTACGGATCCGAGAGTCCGTGACGATTGGGAGTCGAAACCGGAGATGGTAATTTTGTCACGAGCGAGGTGTTGCACACTCATGCAGATTTCCTTTAACACCCGAACGTTAAGGAGATTGACGGAGGATCCATTATCCACTAGGATCTTGCCTATCTTGATATCATGGCAGTATCCAGAGACATATAGGGGACGGTTGTGGTCGCACGTCCCGAGAAGGAGGTCTTCGTCACCGAAAGTGATGTCGGCCGTATGCACTTCCTCCAGTTCATCCTTCATCCTTTCCGCAGCAAGGAAGGCTTGGAATTGCTCAGGTTCTTGTAACGCCTTGATTAATGAATCTCGCGCTTCTTTTGATAATAGGAGGGCATCGAGAATGCTAAGTTGAGAAGGTAGCTTCCTTAGGTGCGCTAGGATATTGTAGTCCACCTTACCCTTCCTGGGAGGGTCCTTGGTGGTCAGCTCTTTCATAACTTGGTCATCTAAAGTGATATCCTCAGTGACCTTTTCCTTTCCCTTATCTTTTCTATTTGCGGGCCCGAGATTCTTTTCCGGGAGCGTGCGATTGCGCAGCTGAATGTTTTCGCAGGCCTCTGGTTCCTCCTCTTTCCCTAAAACGGATTCTTTAAAGAGAGGGCCCAAAGCCATTTCTTCATCAGAGTCGCTCCCAAAGGTGAGAACTTGTGACCCTCCGGCGTTAACCATGTAACAGTTGCCAGTGGTTCTGTTGTGCCCGTCGGCAGTACTTCTTCGTTCCCGACGGGTCTTGCGTTTCATGCGCTTAAAATGTTGTCGATGAGCAACATATCCCTGCCACCATATCCTAAAGTCGTCGCACTCCTCCGTGGGGTGTGAAATTTTCCGATGATATGCGCAATAATCAGGGTGCTTCTCCGCCCTATTGAGCGTGTTTTCTTCTGAGGGTGGTAGCTTCATTCCCATTGACATGGCTTTGGCAAACCTTTTCCTCGTCTTGAATATCTTCTTGTCTGCCTCGGGTGCCTTTCGATTTGGCAGGAGTACTTAAACTCTTTCGTTCAGTCACCTGCATTTGGCTCCTTCCGATGCGGCCATCTCATGCTCCTGATCTGCTTTACTCTTTAGACGAATCTCGTCTAGAAAGGCGTCGATCATTTCATCTGTTGGCCACACAAGTCCTGGCTCAGGGTGTGCCCCCAGTTTCTCGGTGCTAGGAGTTTTCTCATCGTCGGTAAACGAGTGGGAGATTATGTTACAACTCGCCACATATCCCTCGGATTCATCTGACGAGCTTTCTCCATCATCTTCCACCTGAAAGATGTGGTTGAGGAACTCTTGCAGCGTGACAGGAGTTCGTGCCTTTTGATTGTACTCTTCCAGCGCGTCGATTTGCTTCTGCAAGTTCGTGCGCTTGTCTCCAGGCTTCACGGGCTTTTTAGATTTCTTCTTCTTTTTCTTCGAAGATTTTGACGGTAGGGTATGAGTACTTGTGCCATCACCACCGCTCTTTGTAGTTGGGCGCGGCCTCAGCATTCCTTCAATGATCTGGGGTCCCAGCGGGTCCTTCCATTCGACCGCCGGGCACGCATGAAGGTCCTTCAGCATTCTTTTGGTTTTAGTTGACAGCACGACCTCCCATGGAGCTTCCTCAATAAAGGAACAGGTTGCCCCCGGTGTATCTGCTTTCTTGGGAGTATGCGGCTGTGGCGGGTTCACCTTCCACTTTTCGGACAGCACAAACTTCCCCTAGAGGTATTGATCTTCAATCCATCCTTTGAAGATGAAGCAATCCTCAATCGGATGACTTACCGTTTGATGGTAAGGGCAATAGTTAGGGTTATTCACCTCAGTGGGTTGTGGCGGTCGCCTTGGATTTGGCAAGTTTATATGTCTGTTGCGTACTGCCAACTCGAATAACCGTTTCGTCTTGTCCCGTGGGAACGAGTAGGGACGCTTCATTTTCTCATTATAATACTGGCGTCTTTCTTCCAGTTGATCCGTCAACTTTGGGGCATTGGGTTGCTGCTGGGCATTCGCGACGAAGGTTGCTTTTCCTTTACCCTTGTCACTCCGAGGCTCGGGCTTCGGGGGAGACAGTCTATGACCCATTTGGTCCATCTGGGCCAGCTTGTCGATTAAAGCCTGGAATGTGGTTTGTGTTTACCCCAATCAGAGCAAAGCTCTGTTCAAATTTCGAGGCGGGGGATGAAGCAACGCTTCATTTTCCCCCAATCAGAGCAAAGCTCTGTTGAAATTCAAAATTCAAAATTCTGAAGCAACGCTTCAAATCTCGGGCGCAACGCGCCACATGTCAGGTGCTGATACGTCAGCGCAGCGCCCAAGAAGGCGCGCCCAATCAGAGCAAAGCTCTATTTTAAGCAAAATTAAAGGAAGCAACGCTTCAGCTGCGCAGGCGCTGCGCTGCGCGACACGTGTCAGCGCAGATGCGCTAGCGCAGTTGCGCTGCGCGACACGTGTCAGCGCAGATGCGCTAGCGCAGTTGCGCTGCGCTGTGCGCTGCGCGACACGTGTCACGCGCTAGAGCATTTGCGCCAAACAGAATTAAGATTTTAAAGAAATCTTTCTGTTCTTGTTAAAACAAGAAGATTTTCTTCTGTAAAACAGAAGCCCTTCGATCAAATATCCAACTGTGGGGAAAATTCCCCAAATCACTCAGAGAAAGATCTCTTTAACAAATTTAACTAATTTATGGGCATTATAAAAAGGACCCTAGAGCTCAATTCAAAAGAATCAACATTTTTCTAAAAAAAAAGAGAGAAAGAGGACTCTGAAGAACTCCTCAAGAACAAAAAAGGTAAAAACCTTTGAAAGAAGAGAAAATTCTCTTATGAAAGGATCACTGATCTAAAAACAAGATCATTGATCTTTAAACATAACTAAATGAAATGAATAAATAAAAATAAAAATAGTGCTTTGCACTTTTTCATGAACCTTTGGTTCTTTAAGATAAGAAAAAACTTATCTTTTTCTTTGATCTAAATTAGATCAAGAAATCTAACAGTGCTTTGCACTTCTGTTCTTGAATCTAAAAGATTCTCAAATTAATAGTGCTTTGCACTTATAAATCTGCACTGTTGCGCTCTTGGGCTGGCGCAAGCCACCAGAGAGCGCCACGTGTCAGCGCCTGAACCATTTGCGCTATGCGCTTTTGAAATAAAGCTTTGCTCTCTGTGACTGGCGCAACTCACCAGAACGCGCCACGTATCAGCAGCGCAAGCGTAGCGCATTAGCGCAGCGCACTGCGCTGCATGACACGTGTCATCACCATGAGCGCTTGCGCTCTCTGATTGGCGCAAAGCGCCTGATAAATGCAATGCATTTCCTAAAAGGGTCAGGCCCAAATCAAAAAGACCAAGCGGGCCAAAATAAATTGCAAAGCAATAAAAGGGCAGAGCCCAAATAAAATTGATGCTCTGCATCATTTATAAAGGGTAGAGCCCAAAACAAATTGATGCTCTGCATCATTTATAAAGGGCAGAGCCCAAAACAAATTGATGCTCTGCATCCTTCTGGGCAAAGCCCAAATAAAAATAAAAAAAGAAATGTAATGCAGAAGCAAATAAAATGTTGAACATTGAAACTGGACTTAGCCCAATTTTGGCCGTAAGTCCTCAAATTAAATTGACTGAGCAAAATTGCTCTCTTAAATCAATTTACCTTTGGTTTGAGGGTACATCTCCGAACTCCTCTGACACCCATCGTTGTAATCCTTCAACGACGTCAGAGAGGTGACGGGTCCCAACGACCACACATCAATACGGACTGTGGGGTCCTTAAACTCGTGGACCGAAACGTCCTTAAACTAATGTTGGACCGAAACGTCCCTAAACTAATATTGGACCGAAATGTCCTTAAACTAATAATGGACCGAAACGTCCTTAAACTAATGATGGACCACCACGTCCCTAAACTGGCGATGGACCGAAACGTCCTTAAACTAATGATGGACCACCACGTTCTTAAAACTGGCGACGGACCACCACGTCCCTAAACTGGAATACGGACCACCATGTCCCTAAACTGGAATATGGACCGCAACGTCTTTAAACTGCCTATGGACCACTATGTCCCTAAACTGGAACAATAGAGCCTCCAAATGCTCTTTTGCCGGATCTAAACGGTCCTGTTTAAGTTGATCTTAGCCCCAAACACGGCTAATGTATCCTTAAACACTCAAATGAACGATAAAACTCCAAATCAACCTTGGTTCAAGGGTACATCTCTGAACTCCTCTGACATCTGCCGTTGTAATCCTTCAACGACGTTAGAGAGGTGACGAGTCCCGATGGCCAGATATTAAATGGATTACCACGTTAAGTTGATCTTAGTCTCAAACAGGACTAACGTATCCTTAATGAACGTTTAAGTTGATCTTAGCCTCAATACGGCTAACGTATCCTTAAACTAAAAACACCAAACCCAAATCTAAGTAAATACGGATTTGGACTAATCCACGTCCTACGGGCGACGGCATTACTCAGTCTCCGTACACAATCCACGGGAAACCACAAACAAAACAAACACACATGGCATGAAGTGAAATTCTGGAGAAGGAGAAAGTTGTTACCGCGATGCGGTAGCGTAATTAACTGCAGGGGCTTGCGCCTGCAGGGAAGAGCGTCCCCACAATCAAAAACCCCTCAAGCGAGGGGGAATCTGACGAAGTCTGTTACATCGGTCGCATCCGTCTAAACCTCCGATACACGGTGCCATAAATCAACTTGGCATCTTCGGAGAGGTGGACGGATAAAACCAAATAGCATCTGCCCCGAATCTCAGTGTCAGGACATCGCGGTCTTGTGCGCCGTCTTTCGGAGGGGAACAGATTCTGGCACGCCCGGTGGGACATTTTCCTCTTTCCACTCCACACTTAGTGTGTCGTCTTTGCGAGCCAATCGCGGTTTGTTAAATGGTTGCCTTTGGATTTTAAGTTACTAAGATTTGGTCTTTTGCCCGGTGCAGAACTCAAGATTCAATGGCCTCTAATTGCACCAACTGCTCGAAGTGCCACTGCAACGGATGCTCCACCTCCCCCGGAGGAGTGGCATATGGACCCCAAGCGGCTTCCTTCCTCGCTCTGCCGGTAGAACAGGTGACCCAGGCCACCACCGGCCTGTTTTTCGGGACCATGATCCCACCTACAAGCTTCTCTGCGCCAATACCTGCACCGGAAGTGAACAAGAAGTCGGTCTTTGACCGGCTCACCGCTGCGACGACCCCTGTCAACGGGTCACCCACTACCAAACCGACAGCCTCTGTTTTCACCAGGCTAAATCTGAACTCTAAAATGGCTGTCCAAAGGAGGGCAACAGCTGCTGCTTCAGAATTCGTCAAGGCGGCTTCCCCTGTCAAAGAGTCAGTCTTTTCAAGACTGACGATTCCTGCTCCTGCCGTTGCTCGAGGATCCGTCTTCGATAGGTTGAACATCACCCTTTAAAAGACAACTTTAGTCTTTAAGAGGTTAACGCCAGCGGCGCCTCATTCAGACAGGGGGCAAAAAGAAGCTATCTCAATCTCTGAGCCAGTCTCAACGGCTCGTCGTGCTCGACGCCGCCATTGGCGACGAGTGAGGAAGGCAGGGGGCAACTCTCTCTCAGGGCTAACTCCACCGGCTTCAGTGGTGGAAGTCAACGCTGCTGTTCCAACTGGGAACAGCTTTGAACTGCTGAGGAGGGTATGTAAGAACTCTCCAACCGCTACACTGAAGAGATCTCCTCCACCTGCGGAGAGAGCTCCAGAAACGAAGCAAGAACAGCCCCCTCAACGGCTGTCCTCAAGAATATACAAGGCGAAGGGTTCAAGACTCAGTGATCGACCCAGATCACTCTCGTCGACAAAAGAAGGCGAAAGTGCAAAAAGAAAAAGACCATCCTATTAAACAGCAGGGGACAGCAGCTACAAGGCTGCCCCCTTCAACGGTTCCTTCAACTTCAACAGCCCACAAAAGAAGGAGGCCAGAGAAAACTCCCGCATCAGCGGCAAAAGTTAAAAATGGTGAACCTAAACGCCCCAAGTCAGGGGGCATAACAGTTCATACGATTTACATGGCATTGGGAAAAGAAGATAGCCGCATATCAACAGGTCATAGACCGCACACGAGGTCAGTGACCAAGGCTCAGGAGCAGCAACAGAAGCTCCAAGAAATGATGAACGCTATGGCCGCACTTACAGGGCCAAAAGAAACCCCTGAAACGTCCTCAGACGAGCGTCAAGAACAAGAAACGGACGCTGAATTCCTTCGTCGCGTACTGGAGAAGAAGGATAAAGAAGCTGCGGAGCAGGCAACCAACATAAAGAAAATGGCCCTCCTGTTCCAGGATATGGTGGGTATGATGATTCAACAAGATCCACCTGCTGAAGATCCTCCGATCATCCTTGAAGACGATAGGGGAGAGACGTCGAATCCTCCGCCAGCTCTGTCAGCAGCTAAAGAAGATACAATCTCCAAAGCTGATTTGGATGAGTACATCGCCCAGCAAATACGGGTCCATCATGCGACCGAAGCGGCCGGTCAGGTCGTAAAAACGGGGAGGCCATATCCGAGTTGGTACGATCAAATCAAGTACCCGCCAGGTTATACGATTCCCAAGTTCCATGTCTACAAGGGGACGGGCAATCCTCACCAGCATGTTGTCCAGTTCAGGGCACTCTGCGGCAATACCGGTGGTGATGACAAGCTTTTACTTTGCCAGTTTGTTAGAAGTTTATCGGATACAGCGTTCGAGTGGTACTCTGAACTCCCGAACGACTCTATCAAAACCTTCACGGAGATGGAGCTACTGTTTACTCAGCATTTTGCAAGCGCCAGTGAACGTACCCCGATGACAGCACTGATTAACGCCAGGGTAAAACCAGGCGAGATGTGGGTTCAGTACGCTATACGATGGCGGAACTTATGGTCAAAGTGCGAGCAGCGCATTGAAGAAGCTCCCGCAGTGGGTATGTTTGTGGGAACCCTTGATCCACAAGCAACCATCTCACAATTTATGATGTTTTTCAAGCCAACTACCTTCCAGGCCTTGATTGAAAAACTGGCGCAAATGGATCAAATGGGCCATAAACCCCCTCTTCCAAGGCCGGACCCCCGAAATGACAAAGGGAAAGGAAAAGCAATCGTCGTCGCTAATGCTCAACAACAACCGAGCGACTTGAAACCGGTTGCTCGTCAAAGTAATATACGCCCCTACGTGCCCCTTGAGGATAGGATGGGACGTCCTTATTCCTTTCCCCGCGATAAAACGAGGAGGTTATTCGAGCTGGCTTTGCGCAACAGACTCATAAATCTGCCGGATCCAAAACGTCCGTTGCAACCAAATGACATCAACGAGCCCAACTACTGTCCTTATCATCGAGTACTAGGCCATCCGATCGAAGATTGCTACGTTTTCAAGAATTGGCTTGAAAACCAGTACCGACAGGGCAAGTTCGCGTTATCTGACAAATGGAAGGTGAATCCCCTGCAGCCCCACACTTCTAAGGGGACGAATACGCCAGGGGCAACATGCTCCGTCATTGAAGAAGCTCCTTGGGAGGTTGTATTATCAGCCAAGACAAAGAGGATGCTAAATGATCTTCAGGCATGTCCAGCGATCGAGTGGAAGAACCCGTTGGAACCGCAGGTCATTGAAGGGATGTTGAAACCACGTCCAACTCCAAAGACCGATGGTGGTGGCTCAAGCACTCGCAACCAGTCGTCAAAATCTTCGAAAAAGAAGAAAAAGAAGTCAAAGAAGCCCGTGAAGCCTGGCGACAAGCGCACGGACCTGCAAAAACAAATTGATGCGCTGGAGGAATACAACCAGAAGGCACGGACTCCCATTACATTCCAAGAGTTCCTCAATCACGTCTTTCAAGAAGAAGATGAAGGAGAAAGTTCATCGGATGAATCCGAAGAATATATGGCGAGCTGTCATATGATTTCCCATTCGATCACGAACGATGAGGAGACTCCTTGCACCGAAAAGCTGGGGGCAGATCCTGAACCAAAAGTTCTGGGGCCATCAGATGAAGTAATTGACGCATTCCTTAATGAAGCTCGGTTGAAAAGTAAAGCTGATAGGGAGCGCGAGGCGGCTATATTTGAAGGGGCCAAATGCCAGCGACTTGATGAAGGAGCTGAGACGATCCCGTTGGAGCTAAACACCTCCGCTACCGACAAAAGCCAATTCAAGATGAGGAAAAAGTTTGCTAAGGCCATATCAATGGGCATGAAGCTACCATCCTCTGAAGAAAGCATCACCGGTGAAGTGGAAACGCACCCCTCCTATTGCTTATATCATCAAAAGATTTCGCACCCCACACAAGAGTGCAAAGCTTTCGATAGATGATGGTAAGGATATGTTGCTCATCGACAACGCTTTAAGCGGGAAAAGCGTAAAACTTGTCGAGAGCAAAGAAATACGACCGAAGGGAGTAAAAGAACTACCGACGATTGTCGCGTAGTTAACACCGGCGGGTCACAAGTGCCTACATTCGGGAGCGATTCTGATGAGGAGCTGGAACTTGCCCCTCTCTTTAAAGAGTCCGCTTCGAGAAAAGAAGAAGAACCGAAGGTTTGCGAAAATATCCGGCTACGTAATCGCACGCTGCCCGAAAAGAACCTCGGACCCTCGAACAAAAAAGATAAAGGGAAAGAAAAGGCCACTGAAGATATCGTCTTAGATGACCAAGTGGTGGAAGAGCTAGCTGCCAAAGACCCACTAAAGAAGAATAAGGTGGATTACAATGTCTTCGCACATCTGAGGAAGCTGCCCTCACAGCTCAGCATTCTTGACGCCCTTTTGCTATCAAAAGAGGCGAGAGATTCGTTGATTAAGGCGCTCCAAGACCCGGAACAATTCCAAGCATGCCTGGCCGAGGAAAAGATGAAAGATGAATTGGAGGAAGTGCACACGGCTGATGTTACTTTTGGCGATGAAGACCTTCTACTTGGGACGTGCAAACACAATCGCCCTCTCTATGTCTCGGGATACTGCCATGATATAAAGATAGGCAAAATCCTGATCGATAACGGGTCGTCTGTTAACCAACTCAACTTCCGGGTGTTGAAGGAAATCTGCATGAGCGTCCAGCACCTTGCTCGGGACAAGATCACCATCTCCGGGTTCGACTCCTAATCGTCAAAGACTCTTGGATCTGTGATACTGACGCTACGCTTCGGGCTACTCATCACGGACATTAAGTTCCACGTCATAAACGCCAAGACATGCTACAACGCTTTGCTCGGCCGACCATGGTTACACAAGTACAACATCATCCCTTCTACACAATATCAGTGTATGAAGTATTTTAAGGATGGTTTCGAGTATACCGTGACGGGAGAACTGAACCCTTTCTTTGTGAACGAGGTCCGCAAATACGAAGATGCCAAATACTTCTTACCGGATTTCGAAGACACGGAGAAGTGTCACAAGCCGGAGAACAAAGTTAACGCCACCATCCCTGTCTTCGGCAGTGATACTGAGGAGGAAGAGGAGATAGTTTATTTGGATCCGCCCCAACACAACAATCCGGGACCATTGGCTCCTACGTTGATCTTTGGTAGCGACTCGGAAGATGAGATCCGTGTTGTATTCTCTGCTCGACCTTCAATACGAACGTTCGCTGACGAAGAGCAAAGTCTACAAGTCGCCATAGTGCCACTTAAACACCAGAAAGAACTGGTTGCACTCAATATTTACAATGTAGAAGAGCTGCAAATGTTCTATATCCCTCCCAGGCGAGAAAGCGAGAAAGCAATTCTGTTCTACCGCTCTGAAGAAACCAAGGTGGAAAAAGAAATCTGGCATGGCGCGGATCCTACGCTCGACAGGCTTCAGCCTATCCGTCTTCCCAGATATTATATAAAGGGTTTGAAGAAGCTGCTGAAACGCCAGGGGATATCCTTCAAACAGACCATTAGAAAGGCCAAATTCTATGACAAGGTCTGGAATGTTCCCGGGACTCAACGCAAACTGCCTAACGGGAGAATGGAAACAAAAGGGCTCGGATACATCCGGTCAAAGAAACGATAGTTACTACCCGGCTGTTATGTCGTGTATGACCTTGATGAAGAAGCGGATGCTCAATGGGAGGACGCTAATCCTAAGCCAGTGAAAATTCCAGATGCAAAGGAGTCCAGTCCGTCGTTCGAGGAACAAATGGACAAACTTATAAAGAAGCTGGTCAAAAAGTCCGAGATGATCACAACCGCGAGACGGCCATCTACGAGAAAGCCAAGACACAACGCCTTCTCCAACAGGCCGTAAAGGATGAAAATGCCGCTCCTTGTCAACCTGTTATAAAGAAGGCTCGGTGCAAAAGCGGAAATAAGTCGAAAGGCCAAAAAGGCGCTCAACAGCAACAAAGCAGGGCTAAGAAGTCACGCAAACGGGAAGCGAGCGTTATTGATCTATCCCTCATGAAGAAAATGAGTCGAGCATACTCTTTTCCTCGGGATAAGACGAGGAGGATACTTGAGCTTGCTCTAAAACATCAGATGCTCACACTACCGGAGTCCAAGCATCCCGAACGAGCGGGCGAAGTCTCACACCCGGATTATTGCTCTTACCATCGAGTAATAGGGCATCCTCTTGAAGATTGCTTTACCTTCAAGAATTTGGTCGAAAATCAGTATCAACTTGGCAAATTCACTCTGTCTGACAACTGGAGGGTAGCACCGCCACAGAAGCACGAGCCCAAGGCCACGAAAGAAGAACCGGTACCACATTGGGATTGGAAGCGAATTCGCACCTGTCACATGATTACAATATTAAAAGAAGAGGCCGAGGACATGGGTGACCTTCCTTGGTGCTTCGAAAACAGCAACGACAAGGTAATCTCAGAATTCCCACCAGCGCCGAAAGAGCTGGAAGATGGAATACATACCACCTCAGATAACCTCAAGAAAATCTAGTTGGGGACGGCAAACGATCCACGACCGACGTTCATCAGCGAGTTACTATCTGAAGAAAGGGTAGCTGCGTTAAAGGATGTGCTTCTGCAGCATAGAGATTGCTTCGCGTGGAACTATTCCGAAATGCCAGGACTAGATCCAGAAATTGCTGTACACAAATTGGTGATATCCCCGGACATCAAGCCAGTCAAACAGGCGCCGAGGAGAATGCGGCTCGAGCTCGAGATAAGCATCAACGCTGAGGTCAAAAAGTTAATCGACTCTGGCTTTATTCAGGAGGTTCAATATCCTGAATGGATCGCTAACATCGTCCCGGTGATGAAGAAAAATGGGACGGTGCGCATATGTGTGGACTTCCGGGATCTCAACAAAGCCTGCCCGAAGGATGATTTCCCGGTGCCAGTCACCGAACTGATGATAGACAACACGTCCACTCATGAGGTTTTCTCCTTTATGGACGGCTCGTCAGGGTATAATCAGATAAAGATGCATTCCGAAGACCAGAAGTACACCGCCTTCAGAACCCCTTTGGGTATATTCTGCTACAAGGTAATGCCCTTCGGTTTAAAGAACGCCGGCGCCACCTATCAGAGGGCCATGATGAAGATCTTCGATGACCTCATACACGAAATCGTCGAATGTTATATCGACGATCTCGTGGTTAAAAGCAAATCATACGAGGAGCATCTCGAGCATCTGAAGACCGTATTTCAGCGCCTTCGACAATACAACTTGAAGATGAACCCGCTCAAGTGTGCATTCGGAGTTTCCTCAGGCAAATTTTTAGGATTCATCGTCCGACACCGGGGTATCGAAATAGATCCATCCAAGATCAAAGCGATCATGGAAATGCCTCCGCCGAGAACTCTCAAACAGTTGCGATCTCTCCAAGGAAAGCTCGCATATATTCGGCGATTTATAGCCAACCTCTCTGGCAAGTGCCGTCCTTACAGCCACCTGATGAAGAAGGGAACCCCATTTGTCTGGGATCACAAATGCCAAGGCGCGCTGGACGAAATTAAACAGTACCTGCAAAACCCGCCAGTGTTGGCTGCTCCGGTTAAGGGAAAACCTCTCATTCTTTATACAACCGCCCTCGAAGGTTCCTTAGGCGCATTATGGGCACAAGAGAACGATCAAGGAAAAGAAAGAGCACTCTACTACTTAAGTCGAGTTCTGCTGGGGGCAGAAAGCAACTACTCCCCCATTGAGAAACACTGCCTGGCGTTGATGTTTGCGATAACAAAGCTCAGGCACTATGCGTTGGCGCATGAAGTCCGTCTTATTTCAAAGGTGGACCCCCTTAAATACTTAATGTCAAAGGCCATACTGACAGGACGACTCGCTAAATGGACCTTGCTCTTGATGGAGTTCTCGATAATATATCAGCCTCTCAAGGCAGTGAAAGGCCAGGCCCTCGCCGACTTCCTCGCTGAGCATCCGATACCCGCCGATTCTCCTCTGAATTGCAATCTTCCATATGAACATGCGTTTGATGCGATCGACGGTGATAATACTCGATGAGAGCTTTATTTCGACGGAGCATCTTCCATGAAAAAGCGCAAACAAAGTACCCCTATAATCAAATCGGGGGTATGCCTCATCTTTGTGACTCCACAAGGAGGGATAATGCGTTTTGCTTTCTCCTTAACAGAGCCAAGGACAAACAATGAAGCCGAATACGAAGCTCTGATAGCGGGCCTTGAGATCGCCATCGACATGGGAATTGAAGACCTCCTCATATACGGAGATTCTCAACTGGTCGTTAGTCAAGTAAACGACGACTACCAAACGTGCAAACCAGAATTGGTGAAGTATGGTGAAAAGGTGCAACAGCTGTTGACCCAAATCCCGTCCTACACTTTGGAAAACATACCGCGCGCGGAAAACAGCAAAGCAGACGTATTGGCCAAACTTGCTAAAGAACTGGCTGACGAGAACCTCGATGACGTTAGAATCGTGGTGCAAAGCCGTCGGGTGCTTGCCCCAACAGAAATATCTCCGGAATCATCCGAAGAAAAAGGAGCGAACGAGGAGACAACCCTGCAAGTAAAAGATTGGGAAAATACCGAGGATTGGAGGGAAGTTTTCATAGATTACTTCAAGTCCCACCGATTGCCTGAAGAAGCGTCCACAAGACATCAGCTCATGAAGCGGGCTCTATCTTTCGCCTTCATCAACGATACTCTGTACAAGAGATCGTTTGATTCTCTGTGGCTGAGATGCGTAGGACCTGACGAAGCGAAGAGAGTCGTCCAGGAAGTTCACGACGGACTCTGCGGTTCTCACCAAGCAGGCCCAAAGATGAAGTTGAAGATCAAATGGATGGGCTACTATTGGCCCACAATGATCCAGGACTGCCTTGAATATGCGAAGCAATGCCATTCATGCCAAATTCATGGGGACTTCATCCATCAGCATCCGAATCCACTACATCCAACGGTGGCTAGCTGGCCATTCGAAATGTGGGGGACTGATATAGTCGGCCCTATCGAACCAGCATCGTCTAGAGGATATCGTTTCATCCTAGCGACGACTGACTACTTCTCTAAGTGGGCAGAAGCGGTGCCGCTGAGGGAAGTAAAGACGGAGAATATCCTCCATTTCTTCAAGACGCATGTCATATATCGGTTTAGAACGCCAAGACGAATCATCTCCGATAACGGGCCAGCCTACAGAAGCCACAAGATCAGTCGTTTCGCGCAACAACATAATATAGACTGGAGATATTCCTCAGTTTATAATCCGCGAGCTAACGGTCTAGCTGAAGCCTTCAACAAGACCTTGACGAAGATCATAAAGAAAACGGTGTCACGAAATAAGAAAGACTGGCATAAAAGATTGCAAGAAGCTCTCTGGGCGTATCGAACCACGTTTAAAACGGCCACGAACGCAACGCCATATGCGTTGGTATTCGGTACAGAAGCAGTACTCCCCCTCGAGATAGAGTTACCCTCTCTACGAGTGGCAGTCCACTACGAGCTGATGGACGAAGAAAATGCTCACCTTCGGCTTGAGGAGCTTGACGCCCTTGATGAAACCTGGCTCATAACGCAACAAAATCTGGAGGCCTATAAAGCAAGGATGACGCGCTCATATGAAAGACTGACCCGACCGAGGACATTTCACCAAGGCGAACTCGTGCTAGTGGTCAAAAGGCCTATGATCCCCAATCGCGCCAAGCGGGGAATATTCGAGCCAAACTATGAAGGCCCGTACATCATAGATAAGGTCTACCAGGGTGGGGCCTATCTACTCATAGATATGCACGGTGAAAGGCCTTTCAGGCCGATAAACGGTCGCTTCCTAAAGAAATACTACGCTTAATGAACCACAGCCTAGGTCAATGATAGATGACGACGACTACGTCCGCTCGCTATCTTCCTAAGCTCAAGCTTTATAAGCAGTAGCCAGCCGATTCCTGGAGGACCGAAACGTCCTTAAACTAATGACGGACCGAAATGTCCTTAAACTAATAGCAGACCGAAACGTCTTTAAACTACTACCGCAGCATCTTTAGGCTGATGAGATATAAAAAAAAACATATAAAAATAAAAAGAATAAAAAAAAAGGTATGTCCATAAGCAAAAAGGGCACGGATGAAAACCCGAAAGGGCTCCGTGAGTAAAAACAGCAGGGCTACCGGCGAGTGTTCGTGAAAACCCGAAAGGGCGCGACCTCGTAAAAAAAAAAGAAAGAAAAAAAAGAGAGAAAAATAAAAAGAATAAAAAAAACGGTATGTCCATAGGCAAAATGGGCGCGGATGAAAACCCGAAAGGGCTCCGTGAGTAAAAACAGCAGGGCTACCGGCGAGTATTTGTGAAAACCTGAAAGGGCGCAACCTCGTTAAAGGACACTTATAGGGTCCTCTCGACCTTATAAGGAGAAACCACCCACGTGAGATCCTTACGACTCACAAGGGAGCATCACACTTAGGGATCCCCACAATTCCTAAGGAGAAAATACACTTGCGAGATCCTCACGACTCGTAAGGAGAACTCTCTTATGGGACCCTCACGGCTCATAAGAGTTGAAAGTCTTAAGTTACAGAGACCTAAACCTGTGCTTAAGCAACCCCCACAACTTCCGATAATGCCCTACAAGTGGCTCAATACTGACCCTTGTATACAATCCACGGGCGCGAAT
The DNA here is from genome assembly GCA_030015575.1 of Agapanthus africanus. Lineage (NCBI taxonomy): Eukaryota > Viridiplantae > Streptophyta > Magnoliopsida > Asparagales > Amaryllidaceae > Agapanthus > Agapanthus africanus. Next base: position 416,079,886 of record JASDDO010000029.1, read on the forward strand.
AAACATTTCCCTAACCAAGTCTCATCCATGACTGGGGATATATTCGCATGGTAAACAACCCTTGTAAATCCTCTCGATTTATGAGAAGAAAACCCTCCTGTAGGATCGTTACGACTTACAGAGGAAACGAACACTTAGGAATCCTCACGAGTCCTAAGGAAAAAATACACCTACAAGATCCTCACGACTTGTAGGGAGAAATAACTTCGTGAAACCCTTACGGCTCATGAAGTCAAAAGCCTTAGCCGACAGGACCCTAACCCTGGTCGCTAAGCCACCTTTGTTCGACATCGACAGTGGCAGATGATGATTCGCTCTTGGTAATATCCCAGTTGTAGCGGTGCTGATGCCGAAATCGGTGTCTAATTTCAGGTTTACGGCGGAAAGCCAGTAGGCCGCACATGCATACAAAATAGCCGAAAGGATGGGGCAACTTGCAATAAAAAACAGCAAGTAAAATGTATGCATGCAAAATAGCCGAAATGATTGGGCAACTCGCAATAAAAAGCAGCGAGTGAAAACAAAATAAACAGCCGAAATGGTTGGGCATCGCGAGAAATAGCCGAAATGATTGGGTAATCGCGACCTTCGCGATATAAAAGCTGAAATGATAGAGCATCGCGGAAATAAAACAAAAAAAAATGATGATAAAACTTTGGCCCTACAGTTAAGATCGCATCGATCCCTGTATACAATCCAAGGGCGTAAACAAAGAGGGAACCATACTTTCCCAACAGGCTCCGCCAGAAGACGAAGCCAAATCTCGACGGTTCAGTCCAACTCCGAAGAAACCAGTGTCTTCAGCAAATTCCTTGACTCACGGATACAAACACTCCTTGACGAGAGCCTCCTGATCCGCGTCGACTCGCAGAGCCACCAGTGCCTCCGTGGGAAATTCTCGACTCGTTTCAAACCCCAAGGAAACAAATAATCCTTGGCGCTTGGGAAAAAAATAATCCCTAGCAAATTCCTCGACTCACGGATACAAACACTCCTTGACGAGAGCCTCCTGATCCGCGTCGACTCGCAGAGACACCAGTGCCTCCGTGGGAAATTCTCGACTCGTTTCAAACCCCAAGGAAACAAATAATTCTTGGCGCTTGGGAAACAAATAATCCCTAGCAAATTCCTCGACTCACGGATACAAACACTCCTTGACGAGAGCCTCCTGATCCGCGTCGACTCGCAGAGCCACCAGTGTCTCCGTGGGAAATTCTCGACTCGTTTCAAACCCCAAGGAAACAAATAATCCTTGGCGCTTGGGAAACAAATAATCCCTAGCAAATTCCTCGACTCACGGATACAAACACACCTTGACGAGAGCCTCCTGATCCGCGTCGACTCGCAGAGCCACCAGTGCCTCCGTAGGAAATTCTCGACTCGTTTCAAACCCCAAGGAAACAAATAATCCTTGGCGCTTGGGAAACAAATAATCCCTAGCAAATTCCTCGACTCACGGATACAAACACTCCTTGACGAGAGCCTCCTGATCCGCGTCGACTCGCAGAGCAACCAGTGCCTCCGTGGGAAATTCTCGACTAGTTTCAAACCCCAAGGAAACAAATAATCCTTGGCGCTTGGGAAACAAATAATCCCTAGCAAACTCCTCGACTCACGGATACAAACACTCCTTGACGAGAGCCTCCTGATCCGCGTCAACTCCCAGAGCCACCAGCGCCTCCGTGGGAAATCCTCGACTCGTTTCAAACCCCAAGGAAACAAATAATCCTTGGTGCTTGGAAAACAAATAATCCCTAGCAAATTCCTCGACTCACGGATACAAACACTCCTTGACGAGAGCCTCCTGATCCGCGTCGACTCGCAGAGCCACCAGTGCCTCCGTGGGAAATTCTTGACTCGTTTCAAACCCCAAGGAAACAAATAATCCTTGGCGCTTGGGAAACAAATAATCCCTAGCAAATTCCTCGACTCACGGATACAAACACTCCTTGACGAGAGCCTCCTGATCCGCGTCGACTCGCAGAGCCACCAGTGCCTCCGTAGGAAATTCTCGACTCGTTTCAAACCCCAAGGAAACAAATAATCCTTGGCGCTTGGGAAACAAATAATCCCTAGCAAATTCCTCGACTCACGGATACAAACACTCCTTGATGAGAGCCTCCTGATCCGCGTCGACTCGCAGAGCCACCAGTGCCTCCGTGGGAAATTCTCGACTCGTTTCAAACCCCAAGGAAACAAATAATCCTTGGCGCTTGGGAAACAAATAATCCCTAGCAAATTCCTCGACTCACGGATACAAACACTCCTTGACGAGAGCCTCCTGATCCGCGTCGACTCGCAGAGCCACCGGTGCCTCCGTGGGAAATTCTCGACTCGTTTCAAACCCCAAAGAAACAAATAATCCTTGGCGCTTGGGAAACAAATAATCCCTAGCAAATTCCTCGACTCACGGATACAAACACTCCTTGACGAGAGCCTCCTGATCCGCGTCGACTCGCAGAGCAACCAGTGCCTCCGTGGGAAATTCTCGACTCGTTTCAAACCCCAAGGAAACAAATAATCCTTGGTGCTTGGGAAACAAATAATCCCTAGCAAACTCCTCGACTCACGGATATAAACACTCCGTGACGAGAGCTTCCTGATCCACGTCAACTCGCAGAGCCATCAATGTCTCGGGAGAATTCCCGATTCGTCTCAACTCGCAAGATGAAGCCTCAAGCAGCAGGGACTAAAAAACTTGCTTTCTGAACAATGGGACCCTGCAAGTCAATCCAAAATGGTCTCTTGCATACTATTCATGGGTCTCACTCTCCAAAGTCGAGTTTCGACAAGGAGGGAAACAACCGCTTACGGGTCCTCTCGACTCATAAGGGGGAAAAATTCTCTTGTAGGATCCTTACGACTTATAAGAGAAAACCACACTTAGGGATCCTCACGATTCCTAAGGAGAAAAACCCACTTACGAGATCCTCTCGATCCGTAGGGAGAAAAGTCTCTATGAGACCCTGACGGCTCATAGAGTTGAAAAGTCTTAAGCAGTAGATCTGAACCTGCGGCCTAAGCCATCGCTGTTTCTTGAGAGGGTCGGGATACTCGCTCTAATCATCCGTCAACCATGGTTATTAAGACAGCCTGCTAACAATAAAAGAAAGAAGAAAATGACAGAAAGAACATCCGATTTACATTTGACCAAGCGTTCGAGACACACTCATTTATACATAGGCAGAGGACTCAGGACGAGAAATAAGACAAGCTGGAATAAAAAAAAGGGGGTTTCCATTCATGTTGCTAAAATTCTTACAATCATAAAAGCAATGAATAAGAAACAATATTCAAATTATTACAACGGTATAACCTCAGATCCGGGGCACGGATTGAGGAATTCAAAAGTAAGGCCATCCAGAGTTCTTCTGGCCTTTCTAATTATTCTTATGCGCAGCCTCTCACGCTCCTGTGTGTCAAGATCCTCAGCAAGCCCTCCCGGCCTTCGATAAGCAGCAACTATCGTCGTCTGCTGGAAGATTTGATGTAGGATGTCAATGAGGCTGTTCCGCCGTTTCTTCGAGTTCAGCCCCGTCAGGTACACTGAATGCACCTTGTCTTCGGCATCATCCAGCGCGTTGAGCGGTAGGGCCTCGTGAAGACCCGGAAGTGCTCTCCATATTGCTCTCAGCACGACTTTCAAGAGAGCCGAACGACGAGGAAGCAGCCAACCACCGCTTGCGTTCAGACGACCCATGACCTCTGCACATTGAGCGTCTGTAAACTCCTGGTTTTGTTGACGACCCTGTGCGCGGATATCGTCATAGGTGATGAACTCGTGCAAACTGTATAGACGCACCGCCATTATGCCTGGAGGAAATACCACAGGAAGATTAGCGATGGAAGAAAAATAATATGCACTGAGGGCTAAATTCCTCGAGAGCAAAGCTCTGTTCAGGGATTAAAACCCATGAACAAAAGCTCTGCAGATCTATAAGTTTTGAGAGTGAAGCTCTGTTTATGAAACCCCAATGGGGATCTCTTTAGATCAAAAGATCTGTGAGAGCAAAGCTCTTTGGTTGAGATTCATTTAAATTAATTTGATTTACATTAATTTTACCTAAAGTTTCTAATTTTGAAAATGAGCAAAGCTCTGCTGGTGAAACCCCGAAGGGACTTTCTTTAGATCAGAAGATCTATGAGAGCAAAGCTCTGTTGGTTAAGATTAATTAAAATTAATTTAATCTAAGAATCAATTTTACCTAAAGTTTTTCTAAAAACTTTGGAAAGGAGAGCAAGGCTCTGGAGTTCTTGAAGGCAAGAGCAAACCTCTGAAGTTTTTCGAAAATAAAAATCTGAAAGATGATAAGCATCTGTGGGGGGCCAAAGGTCCTATTTATAGGCATCAAGTGCCTCTTCAACTTCCAAAATTTGCCACGGTGGTTGGAATTCCGCCACCGTTGCGCTCACGTTTGGGGCCACGTAAGCGCAACGGTGGGGGGGGGCATTTGTTTACCCCAATCAGAGCAAAGCTCTGTTCAAATTTCGAGGCGGGGGATGAAGCAACGCTTCATTTTCCCCCAATCAGAGCAAAGCTCTGTTGAAATTCAAAATTCAAAATTCTGAAGCAACGCTTCAAATCTCGGGCGCAACGCGCCACATGTCAAGCGCTGATACGTCAGCGCAGCGCTCAAGAAGGCGCGCCCAATCAGAGCAAAGCTCTATTTTAAGCAAAATTAAAGGAAGCAACGCTTCAGCTGCGCAGGTACTGCGCTGCGCGACACGTGTCAGCGCAGATGCGCTAGCGCAGTTGCGCTGCGCTGTGCGCTGCGCGATACATGTCAGCGCAGTTGCGCTGCGCTGTGCGCTGCGCGACACGTGTCACGCGCTGGAGCATTTGCGCCAAACAGAATTAAGATTTTAAAGAAATCTTTCTGTTCTTGTTAAAACAAGAAGATTTTTTTCTGTAAAACAGAAGCCCTTGGATCAAAGATCCAACGGTGGGGAAAATTCCCCAAATCACTCAGAAAAAGATCTCTTTAACAAATTTAACTAATTTATGGGCACTATAAAAAGGACCCTAGAGCTCAATTCAAAAGAATCAACATTTTCTAAAAAAAAGAGAGAAAGAGGACTCTGAAGAACTCCTCAAGAACAAAAAAGGTAAAAACCTTTGAAAGAAGAGAAAATTCTCTTATGAAAGGATCAGTGATCTAAAAACAAGATCATTGATCTTTAAACATAACTAAATGAAATGAATAAATAAAAATAAAAATAGTGCTTTGCACTTTTTCATGAACCTTTGGTTCTTTAAGATAAGAAAAAACTTATCTTTTCCTTTGATCTAAATTAGATCAAGAAATCTAACAGTGCTTTGCACTTCTGTTCTTGAATCTAAAAGATTCTCAAATTAATAGTGCTTTGCATTTATAAATCTGCACTGTTGCGCTCTTGGGCTGGCGCAAGCCACCAGAGAGCGCCACGTGTCAGCGCCTGAACCATTTGCGCTATGCGCTTTTGAAATAAAGCTTTGCTCTCTGTGACTGGCGCAACTCACCAGAACGCGCCACGTGTCAGCAGCGCAAGCGTAGAACATTAGCGCAGCGCACTGCGCTGCATGACACGTGTCATCACCACGAGCGCTTGCATTCTCTGATTGGCGCAAAGCGCCTGATAAATGCAATGCATTTCCTAAAAGGGTCAGGCCCAAATCAAAAAGACCAAGCGGGCCAAAATAAATTGCAAAGCAATAAAAGGGCAGAGCCCAAATAAAATTGATGCTCTGCATCATTTATAAAGGGCAGAGCCCAAAACAAATTGATGCTCTGTATCATTTATAAAGGGCAGAGCCCAAAACAAATTGATGCTCTGCATCCTTCTGGGCAAAGCCCAAATAAAAATAAAAGAAGAAATGCAATGCAGAAGCAATTAAAATATTGAACATTGAAACTGGACTTAGCCCAATTTTGGCCGTAAGTCCTCAAATTAAATTGACTGAGAAAAATTGCTCTCTTAAATCAATTTATCTTTGGTTCGAGGGTACATCTCCGAACTCCTCTGACACCCATCGTTGTATTCCTTCAACGACGTCAGAGAGGTGACGGGTCCCAACGACCACACATCAATACGGATTGCGGGGTCCTTAAACTCGTGGACCGAAACGTCCTTAAACTAATGTTGGACCGAAACGTCCCTAAACTAATATTGGATCGAAATGTCCTTAAACTAATAATGGACCGAAACGTCCTTAAACTAATGATGGACCACCACGTCCCTAAACTTGCGATGGACCGAAACGTCCTTAAACTAATGATGGACCACCACGTCCTTAAAACTGGCGACGGACCACCACGTCCCTAAACTGGAATGCGGACCACCATGTCCCTAAACTGGAACATGGACCGCAACGTCTTTAAACTGCCTATGGACCACTACGTCCCTAAACTGGAACAATAGAGCCTCCAAATGCTCTTTTGCCGGATCTAAACGGTCCTGTTTAAGTTGATCTTAGCCCCAAACACGGCTAATGTATCCTTAAACACTCAAATGAACGATAAAACTCCAAATCAACCTTGGTTCAAGGGTACATCTCTGAACTCCTCTGACATCTGCCGTTGTAATCCTTCAACGACGTTAGAGAGGTGACGAGTCCCGATGGCCAGATATTAAATGGATTACCATGTTAAGTTGATCTTAGTCTCAAACAGGACTAACGTATCCTTAACGAACGTTTAAGTTGATCTTAGCCTCAATACGGCTAACGTATCCTTAAACTAAAAACACCAAACCCAAATCTAAGTAAATACGGATTTGGACTAATCCACGTCCTACGGGCGACGGCATTACTCAGTCTCCGTACACAATCCACGGGCAACCACAAACAAAACAAACACACACGACACGAAGTGAAATTCTGGAGAAGGAGAAAGTTGTTACCGCGATGCGGTAGCGTAATTAACTGCAGGGGCTTGCGCCTGCAGGGAAGAGCGTCCCCACAATCAAAAACCCCTTAAGCGAGGGGGAATCTGACGAAGTCTGCTACATCGGTCGCATCCGTCTAAACCTCCGATACATGGTGCCATAAATCAACTTGGCATCTTCGGAGAGGTGGACGGATAAAACCAAATAGCATCTACCCCGAATCTCAGCGTCAGGACATCGCGGTCTTTTGCGCCGTCTTTCGGAGGGGAACGGTTGGCTTAAAGAACATCATGAACTGGGAGATAGTTGCGTGAGGGTCTAGGGTTCCTACGAACATGCCCACCGCGGGCGCTTCCTCAATGCGCTGCTCGCATTTCGACTACAAATTTCTCCAGCGTATAGCATACTGGACCCACGTTTCACCTGGTTTTATCCTGGCATTAATCAATGCCGTTATTGGAGTGCGTTCGCTGGCGCTGGGAATCGCTGAGTGAATAGCAACTCCATTTCAGCGAACGTCTTGATAGAATCGTTTGGGAGTTCCGAATACCATTCGAACGCTGTTTCTGATAAGCTGCCCACGAACTGGCGAAGCAACAGTTTATCATCTCCGCCGGTGTTACCGCAAAGGGCCCTGAACTGGGCGACATGTTGATGGGGATTGTCGGTCCCCTTGTAAACATGGAACTTGGGAATTGTGTAACCTGGCGGGTACTTGATTTGGTCGTACCAGCTTGGATATGGCCGCCCCGTTTTTACGACTTGACCGGCTGCCTCAGTCGCATGATGAACCCGGATTTGCTGGGCTATATAGTCGACCAAGTCAGTCTTAGAGATTGTCTCCTCCTTGGCCGTTGAGAGGGCCGGTGGTGGATTTGACGTTTCTCCCCTGTCGTCTTCAAGGACGATCGGGGGATCCTCTGCGGGTGGATCCTGTTGGATCATCATTCCTATCATATCTTGGAAGAGGAGGCCCATACGCTGTATGTTGGCTGCTTGTTCAGCAGCCTCTTTGTCCTTCTTCTCCAATATTCGGCGAAGGAATTCGGCGTCGGTTTCTTCCTCCTGGCGTTCGTCCGAAGACGTTTCTGGGTTTTCTTTTGGCCCGGTAAGTGCGGCCATAGCATTCATCATTTCCTCGAGCTTTTGCTGTTGCTCCTGAGCTTTGGTCACCGACCGTGTAAGCGGTCTATGGCCTATAGACGCACGGCTGTCTTCCTTCCCCGACGCCATGTATACAATATGGACCATCCTGCCCCCAGCCTTAGGGCGTCTGGGTTCAGCGCTTTTAGCTCTCGTTGCAGGCCCGGGGATCTTCTCCGGCCTCCTCTTTTTATGAGCAGTGGAAGCTGAGGGGGCCGTTGGGGTGGGCACCCAGACAGCTTTTCGTGGCTTAGCCTGGTGACTGGCTTCCTGTTGGATTTTCAGCTTCTTGTGCTGGCGGGAGAAGTTTGGATCGATCATCGAGTCTCGGGCCTGCCGCCAAACTTTATAGATTCGAGAGGACAGCCGTTGAGGAGATTGGGGCTGTTCTGTTTTTACTTCTATAGCTCTTTTCAGCGGATGGAGAGATTTCTTTAGCGCCGCGGAAGGAGAATTCCTACGCACCCTATTTAGCATCTCAAAGCTGTTCCCAGTTGGAACAGCAGCATTAACTTCTGCCATCGGGGCTGGTGGAGTTAGCCCAGAAGGGGAGTTGCCCCCAGCCTTCTTTACTCGGCGCCAGTGGCGACGTCGAGCGTGTCGAGCGGACGGCGTTGGTTCAGCGGTGAAGATGGCTTCGTCTTGCCGCCTATGTAGGTCGGGGGTCACTGCTGGTGTCAGCCTGTTAAAGACTGATGTCCTTTGGGTAGCAGGAGCGGGAGCTGGAACATTCAATCTCGTAAAGACCGATTTTTTGGCAGGAGAAGCCACCTTGACGACTTTATGAGCAGGGATGGCTATCCTTTTCGGAACAACCTTCTCTGAGATTGCAGGCTTCATCACGGGCCTACATGAACTTTGGCCCAGTCTGGCGAAGACCGAGGAGCTGGAGCTGGACGACCCGTTGAGGGGGGCCGCGGCAGTAGCAAGCCGATCAAAGACCGACTTCTTGGGAGCTTCTGGTGTTGGTACAGAGGTGCTGAAACTCATCGGTGGGAGCATAGTCCCAAAGAACAATCCGGTAGTGGCCTGAGTCACCTGGTCCACCGGCATCGTGAACAAGGAGGCCGCTTGGGGCCCGTAGGCTATGCCTCCAGATGAGGCGGAGCATGAGTTGCAGTTGTAGTTGGAACACTTCACACAAGTAGATACCATTGATCCTTTTGCTTTCTGCAATAAGCAAAACGCCAAATCTTAGTACCTTGTAACCCAAGGGCAACCATTAGCGAACCGTGTTTGGTTCGCGAGTCACGACACACGAAGTGTGGAGTGGAAAGAGGAAAAGGTCCCACCGGGCGTGCCAGAATCTGTTCCCCTCCGAACGGCGGCCGAGACGCGGGACGTCTTGCCTGAGATTCGGGGGCAGATGCTAATTGGTGCTATCCGTCCAGCTCTCCGAAGATGCCAAGTTGATTTATGGCACCGTGTATCGAAGGTTTAAACGGATGCGTCCGATGTAGCAGACTTCGTCAGATTCCCCCTCGCTTAAGGGGGTTTTGATTGTGGGGACGCTCTTCCCTGCAGGCGCAAGCCCCTGCAGTTAATTACGCTACCGCATCGCGGTAACCACTTTCTCCTTCTCCAGATGGTCACTTCGTGTCGTGTGTGTTTATTTTATGTTTAGTTGCCCGTGGATTGTATACGGAGACTGAGTTATGTCGTCGCCCGTAGGGCGTGGACTAGTCCAAATCCGTATTATCTTAGATTTGGGTTTAGGGGTTTTGGGTTTAAGGATACGTTAGCCTCATTCGAGACTAAGATCGACTTAAACGTTTGTTAAGGATACGTTAGTCTAGTTTTCAGACTAAGATCAACTTAACGGGATCGTTTAGATCCAACAATAGAGCAATTAAGGGAGCCCTATTGTTTAGTTTAGTGACATTGCGGTCAATAAGTAGTTTAAGGACATTGCGGTCCAGTGTTAGTTTTAAGACGTTGCGGTCAAGGTTAAGGACGTCGTAGTCCGTGGATTTAAAGACTCCACAGTCCGATGTTAGTTTTAAGACATCACGGTCAAGGTTAAGGACCTCATAGTCCATGAGTTTAAGGACCCTACAGTCCGTCGTTAGTTTTAAGACATCCCGGTCAAGGTTAAGGACCTCATAGTCCATGAGTTTAAGGACCCCACAGTCCGTATTAATATGTGGTCATCGGGACCCGTCACCTCTTTGAAGACGTTGAGGAATTACAACGCCAAGTATCAAAGGAGTGAAGAGATGTACCCTTAAACCGAGGTAGATTAAATAATCTTTGGCCCAATTTGGAACCAAGACCAATTAATTATATTATGAGCCCATTGGCTCAGTTGAATTTGAATTGAGGACTTATGGCCAGCTTGGGCTAAGTCCAATCATGTTTAGGATATTGGCCCTCTGTTGGTCCATTAGAGGAGAGGCTTTGCCTCTAGACACTTAGCCAATGGGGCTAAAGTTAGTGTTAAACACTAAAGATCAATCAGTGTTGAACACTGAGAATGAGATTGACAAGTTAGAGTTTTACACTAAAAGATAGTTAGTGTTAAACACCAGCAACAGGGCTTTCAAATTAGTGTTTATACACTACAACAAATCAGTGTTAAACACTGGCAATGGAGATTTCAAATTAGTGTTTAACACTAAGGCAGATCAATGTTAAATACTGAAAACAGGGTTTTCCAGGTTGGTGTTCAACGCTAAGAAAGTCAGTGTTAAACACTGTAAATAGATGTTTTCCAAATTAGTGTTTAAACACTAAGAAAATCAGTGTTGAACACTGGATATAGAGGTTTCAATTTTAGTGTTAAACACTAAGGCAAGAGGGGTCACGTGGTAGCACGTGAGAGCGCCCTCAATTCATTTTATTCTGCCAAAAGTATTGAATACTTTGGAGCATCACGTTCTGTCATGTGATGGGAATTCTGGTGTTTGTCCGTTAAAGCTTCAGCCAAGGGGTCACGTGGTAGCACGTGATAGCGCCCTGTTTCCCTTTATTTTGTTCTACAGATAAGTGTTTAACACTTTTAATTCTGAAAGCCATCACGTGTGGGCACGTGATGGGAGCCTGCGCTTTGATCTGTTAGACTGTTCATTAGGGGTCACGTGTCGACACGTGAGGGCGCCCTAAAGCTCTTTTCTGTTTCTTTTCAGGGGTCACGTGGTAGCGCGTGACCCTATTCCTTTGCCTGTTTGAAGATTTGTTTATCTTTTTAAGAATTGAATTCTTCATAGGGTTAAACCCTAGCAATAACTGTAGAGGAATTAAATTCCTACTTTCTTTTGAAGAATTATATTCTTAAATAGGGTTAAACCCTCATTTCTTCTTTCTTGAGGGAATTAAATTCCTGTCATTTTAACAGAACTAAGTTCTTAACTAGGGTTAAACCCTGATTCTGTTCATTTTGAAGGAATTAAACTCCCATAACATAGGGTCAAAACCTAATTTTATTTTAAAGGAATTAAATTCCTATAGTTCTGTGAGGATTAAATTCTCAAGCTTCCATTCGCTCTCTATGCTTTGGATCTGCATGTCAGGATCTCAACCCATTGAGAATTAAATTCTCAACTCAAGGGGAGATGTGCATTTTACAGATCCTCCACCAAAGAGAGAACTATGTTCTTCTGTTTTATATCAGAGTTAAACTCTGTTGAGAATTGAATTCTCTTTTCCTTTCAAAAAGCCTTCCCTTTCTTACCTAGGGTTTTCTTTTGCAGAAGATCCAAATTCCTCCAAAGTATCAAGGCTCTCCTCTTTTTTTATGTATCGATTCCTTTCTGCATGTATCTCCCTCTGTGTGTCTCTTGGCTTCTATTTATAGGAGAAGCAGCCGAATCAATTAGTTTTGGTGAATCTTTTATTGAGAGATTTAATTTGTATTCACCATTCGTTTTGGACCTTTGGATTATTAGGTGAATTTTATTCACCATTGGATTTTAAATCCAGAGATTCTCCTTTGTTATTTCGGTTAGATTTTAAAGGGGAAATCTTTCTAAATTCAGGCTTTTTTCATAGATAGGTGATATTTAAGAATTTTTAAATCTTTAATTCAATCGGTTCCTTTGGAAAGATTTGAGAGGCCTTTTCTCAGAATTTAATTCTGTTGACAGATAGGCTTTGAAAGCCGGTCACGTGTGGCGACGTGACCTTTGGTCACGTGTGGGCACGTGACCCCCCTTGGAACGAGACCTCTTCTTCTTTTTTGCGCTCTGCCTTCTGGCTGCCGCCTAGCCGTCACGTACCACCACGTGACCCCTGGTCACGTGTGAGCACGCGACCCTCGTCTGGCGCCTTTTTCTTGATTTAATCAGGGAGTTGAGTCTGCTGCTTTTGAGTGTCACGTGCCAACACGTGACCCTGGTCACGTGGGAGCACGTGACCCTTTCTGAAGCCCTTTTCCTTGATTTGATTAGGGAACCGGTTTGCCTTTGAAGCCGCTTTTAAATGTCACGTGCCAACACGTGACCCAGGTCACGTGGGAGCACGTGACCCTTTCTGAAGCCCTTTTCTTTGATGTACACGGGAAGCTGAATCTGCCTTGCCGATGCTTTTAAATGTCACGTGCCAACATGTGACTGCTGGTCACATGCTAGCACGTGATGCCTCCTTCGTAACCTTTACTGATTTTAAATAAGGAAACAGTTTCTCCAACTCGTCTCGGGAATCGCAATGAATCGGCAAGACTCGCCGATTCACCTCGTCTCGGTGGCCGATTCGCCACGAATTCATCTCGAAATCGCCGCCCAACGTTCACAAACGGCCGCCTGCTCGACGAATCGCCTTGTCTCGGGTTTGCCTCCAACGACTCTTAATGGTCGAGGCGAATTTCGATTCACCTCGCCCCGTAGCGGTTAGAAACGGTCACAAAATTCAACCCTCCAAACCCTATAAATAATCCCCCCAAACCCCATTTCTTCTCGTTTCAAACTCTTTTCTCTTCCAAAAAAAATAAAAATTTTCCAATCTCTCTAAAAAAAATTAATCTAAATCTCTAAAACTATTGTGGCAATTTCCATCTCTACAAAAAATAAAAGTTCCGATCCGATCCTTCGACGGTCCAACTTTGAGTTTTCGAAACTCCGAGGCTCCGATCGACCCATTCTTCTCTCTTTCTTATTTTTTGAATTTAATTTATTATTTCTAATTTTCTACTCTAACACTCCTTTTTTTAACATTTAGTTAAAATATTGATATGGAGAGTTCATCTGATACGCATCAAACCCAAAATTCTCATCCTGAACAACAAGCGGAAGGATCCACCCATACATCAAAAGAAGCTAAAAAAAATGTGTGACTACTAATAATATTTGGGATCACTAAAAAATTGAATTTAGGGACGATATTAGATACGCCATTTGCAAATATTGTGGCAATGCATATAAACACAAGGATAATGCCGGCACCGGTAATTTGAATAAACATGCAAAAGGACACGTAGAGCCCCGGCCGGTTCTTCCACTACACAAAAACAAATTCGTTTCGACGGTCAATATCTTTTTCAATATAATCATGATTTAAATGTTTCAGAAACGGCAAGATATGTTTTGGCAGATGAACAGGTTCTTGGTTTCGGAGAAAACACAGCTTTTGAGCGATATGTTCAAACGGCATTGCAACCGGCATTCAAAAGTGTAATACCTAGTTCCCTTGTAAATATTTCCGTAGTTATAAATAAATGTTTCCTAAAGTTTTTCTATTTGAATACTGTTCCCTTATAAAAAAAAGAGAAAAAAAGGATGAGAGAAAGTTCCCCACTAAAACAGCCCCACGTGTTTAACACGTGAGTGCCTATATGCAACGCATATAGGCACTGCAATTAAAATAATTGCTAGGCTAAAACAGCCCCACGTGTTTAACACGTGAGTGCCTATATGCAACACATATAAGCACTGCAATTAAAACAATTGCTGGGCTAAAACAACCCCACGTGTTTAACACATGAGTGTCTATATACAACGCATATAGGCACTGCAATTAAAACAATTGCTAGGCTAAAACAGCCACACGTGTTTAACACGTTGGTACCTATATGCAATGCATATAGGCACTTCAATTAAAACAATTGCTAGGCCAAAAGAGCCCCACGTGTTTAACACGTGAGTGCTTATATGCAACACATATAGGCATGACAATTAAAATAATTGCAAGGCCAAAAATCCCCACGTGTTTAACACGTGAATGCCTATACGCAACGCATATAGGCACTGCAATTAAAATAATTGCTAGGCTAAAACAACCCCACGTGTTCAACACGTGAGTGCCTATATGCAACGCATTTAGGCACAACAATTAAAATAATTGCCAAGCTAATAAGGCTCACGTGTCAAAAACGTGAGGACACTTTCCTACGTAGAATTAAATTCTACTCAACAAGGAACCGTTGGATCAAAAATCCAATGATGATAGAATTAAATTCTATTGAACTTTTAAATGGGAAATGATATTTTCTGTTAAACAGAAAGTTGGCGGATCAAAAATTTATTTTTCATCTCTCTTTAAAATAAAAAATTGTGCTCCATTAAACCAAGCACACTTGGATTAAAAATCCAACGGTGATTAAAAGTCACCAATCTACAGAATAAATTCTGTACAGGAAAATATTTTCCTAATCTTGTTTAAGAAACAAGAAAATATGTTCTATGAGACAGAACCCTTGGATCAAAGATCTAACAGCGGGTAAAACCCCTAAATCAATTGAAGTCTCTCAATAAGAGATTTCCTAAAACTAATTAACAGACTTCTCTCCACTATATAAAGAACCCAAGACTTCAAGTTAAAAAAAAAGAGAAGGGAGAACAGAGAGAGAAACATACAAATAAGAAGAGAAAAAAAGAGAATTAAATTCTCTAAAAGAAGAAGATCTTCTTCTTAAACAAAAAACTGGGTAAGAAGAAAATACAGAGATTATCCTATCCTTCTTCGCCTCTTTAAGGGTTTAACCCTTCATACAAGAACTTAGTTCTTCTTCTGGTTGGGGTCTGCAGAAACAGATCTCCCTACAAGTTGAGAATTTAATTCTCATCGGGGAGATTCTGTTATGCAGATTCAAAAACTTAGGAGAAAGAACTAAGTTCAAAGAATTTAATTCTTACAGAAGTATATAGGAATTTAATTCCTCTGATAAAACTAGGGTTTAACCCTGTAAAAAGAATTTAATTCTTATAAAACAAGAGACTTGAAATTCTCTAAACTCAAATCCCAGCATCGTTAATATGAGATCAAAATCTTCATGCATATAAAAGGAAAGACTGGTGATTCATTAGTGTTCAACACTATAACGAAATCTCACGTGTTTCCCCATGTGAGGACCTCTGATGAACAAAAAAAATGGCTGAGACCGAGTCACGTGTTTCCCACGCGAGCGCCTAAAAGACGAACAAGAAGTGTCACGTCCCGAAAGTACGGAACAAGACCGGCACTTAAACTACGAACGTCTCGAGGCGTACGTAATCTAAGTAAACCGAAACCCCAGAAATCCAAACCAAGAAACGTAGTAGAGTGAAGGAAAACCAATTTAAAACAAGTAGTTTCATAGCATAAGCCGAATTATGCGGTTTTCAAAAAAAATCAAATATTTCCCGAAAATTTTGGCAGAGTCTCCTTTGTAAATACTGGCCCCCAAACGGGATACAACATGAATAGTATACAAAATCAATAAAAAAGGCATCCCCAAGCGGGAGCTAACTCTTCGTCAATCGACGGTCACAACCACACAAGCAATATAATATACAACGCCAACGGCGAGGATCAAAATTCAAAAGGAAACTTAAAACCACAAGAAAACTACAGAAATATAACGCGCGACTCTAAGGTCGAAGGAATAACATCACTGGTCTCTATCTCAAAATAAATACATGTTTGGTTGATGGAACTTCTAGATACAACAGAGTAATAATATACAAGTTATATAATGGGGGGTACGATACAAGTAAACCTACCTACTAGCAAATCACCCGAAGGAAACTATGCCCGCAAGCCGTAAAGAAACCTGTACGGCAAACCTGCAAGAAACTGGGGCACAACGGGGGTGAGTTGCCAACTCGTGAATAGAAAAACATCTACGCACATCGCATAAATAATGCAACCTAGGTCAATGATCAGAATATATCCTCAAATATATGAATAACATGCAGCCTATAACAATGGCTAGGGTAAAATCTAACCCGAGTGTGATCTCATGTGCCCGTGTCAGTGCCTCAGGTAGCAATATATCATATGAATGAGGTATGAATGCATGGAACAGAATGCATATACTGACGAAAACTGCTTTCATAAATCAGTGAGATTTCTGTATTTTAAAAGTGAGGTACCATAAATGAAATCAGCATAAAACAGTGCCCAGCATCGACACAAAACAAGTGTCCAAATATCTCGATATCTCTGTATCACAATCGCTGTACCTCAATATCTCAAATCACAATATCTAGGGCGCCGTCAATCCAGACCGGCCCCTACCATCCATCTCAAGACCACGACGGTATCCTCCGGATATCCGACGCGTCGGGTAATATCACCGGTCGGTAGTGCTCCCCTGCCGGGCTCAACGTCAACAACACATTCCTCTTGCCCCGGGGTACCGCACCGGGCCCACCATGTACCCGAAACGGTTCCTCCACTCCTCGAATCGGGTCCCGAAATCCATCAGCAAACTCATGGTGGACGACTCATACATCATGGGAAAACCGCACTTTTTATTTTAAAAGAGAGAAAAGGTTTATTTATTTTTTTGCGGTTTTCCTCCAAATCCAGAAAATCTTATGGAAATCCGAATCCAAACCTCAATAACACGTAAAATAGTGAATATATGCATGAGAATCCATGAATGCGGCATAACAATGAATAACAGTATGCATGAAGTAGCAGGTAATAACTACAATGTCTAAACTAACATATAAGGCAAGTACGCTATGTCAAGCAATAATATTTTCTAAGGTGTACGTGACATGGCAATTACCGATGAAGATGTGTGTGAGCCGGCAAGTAAGTGTACGTGGTACATACGCATCATCGGTAATGATGCCTGTGTCCTAATAGCATGATATCAATAATGGAGTATGAAACATAATATAAGCATGCGATGCGAAGCGAACCACAATAATGAGCGGGAGCTGAATACTAGACGCAACTATAACTAATCTGCACTAATCTAATATAAGTCATACAAATGGTGCCTTTTGAAATAACACGAATCATGGGGTTTTGAAAGTAGGGGCTACGGTGTTTTTATGAAAAGATACGTCTTTTGAAATATCCATAGGATCCCTTTGGCTGTCTTTTAAAATACCCACGATTCGTTAGTTTTTGAAATAGGTAAGAATCGAATCTAATCTAACAACTAAACTAAACTAAAGGGCTAAGCTAACAAGCTGGACTACAGGTAAGGAAACCGCCTAACATCTGAGTCGATACATATACATACCTGTATATATATTAGTCGGTGATCCCGCCTCAATAATATCATATCCGATACCATATCTATAATCAGACATCCCAAGTCAAGAGTGCGGATCAATCATCAAGATATAGCTCGTACGTAAATCCGTCGTACGGCATCCCCAATTCTGGGTACGGGTCAATATCACATTCATCATAAATATTATGATCGGGGTACTGATCTACGTCTAGTACAATACTGATACCGCCTAAGTATGCATGCACGTGTGTGAAACACTACGTCAAGGACCCGCTACAACGTCATGTCGTATCTCAAATACGAACCCTGCTATATCACCGATCTCACGGCCTCAAATCAAATCTCATCGACTCATCATAAATCCCAAGTACTATCATCATTATCCGTGCAAGCGTATATGAATGTACATATGCATAGTCCCATACCCACGCATATATACATGTATACACATCCCAATCTGCGCACAAGAAAGTAAAGTATGCAAGTCTGTGTGTGCGTATGTGGGTATAACAACTACTCTAGGGTTTCGCAACTAACCCAAAGCTAATCCATGAACACATAATCATAACATGAATAAACATTCTCGTATCATAAAACACCTATATAAACATATATATATGAGCTACACTACGGACTGCGGGGGTGCTATACGCCATCCACCCGACTTCTCCCCGTGTGAGGTCCACGTTACCTCTCCCGGTACTTTCGGGGTTGCGGAAACGGTAAATCAAAATTTTTCTAAATTTTGTAACATGGACCGTAAAAGCCGGATCTTTGCTAAACTAAACTAGCATACTTGCAAAGAAGAATTAACTACTCGGCAAAGTGGTTATACCTTAACTTGAACTCCTTCACTTCTTGTTGTTGTTCTTCTTTGATGTTCTTCTCTTCTTGTTCTTCTTCTCATCGCTTGCTCAATGGTTGATCCGGACTTCGGTCACCTCCGCGGCCTCCTTGAGTCGAAGACGATCCACCCGAGAGATGTACACCGAGCTCCACCTCAAGCCGAGGTAACTAGGGCAAGGAGATTGCTAATCTAGAAGCCCTAGGTTGTGTAGAGAGGATGTATGGATGTGTTTGTCAAGTAGAATCCTTTTTCTCTCAACACATGAGATCAAAGGAGAAATCAAGAGGAGGAAGAAGAAGGAGATTTTTTTTTTTTTAGCAACCATGGAGCTTCTCCTTTCAAGAGAGAGAATGAGAATGAGCAAATGAAAAGCTTAACCAAGAGAAAAGCTAACCATGGTTGCAATAATGCACAAACATTATCATTACAAATCCAATCAAGATAAATGTGATGGCTACAAATGACATGACCATTATCATAACTAAATAAAAAGAAAACCAAAGAATACTTTAGATCTTCTAAGAAGATCCAAGTCAACTTTGGTCAAATGGTCAACAAAGTCAAGATGGTCAAACGGTCAATGTAATTAGCCATAACAAAATTATCAATGAAAGGATTAGTAAATAATGTCCCCGGCTCATTATGGTTTTGACCAAACGAACTGTCGAAACCCTAATGAGTCCGCCTCAAAATGGTTTTGACCGAATCAACTGTCAAAACCCTAATGAGCCTGCCACATAGTGGTTTTGGCCGAACCAACTGCCAAAACCCTAATGAGGCACCTCCTCCTTCATCGCTCCAGAAAACTGTGCATACACACCTGCATCCGTATTCCGTAGAATGCGGATGCGCAGAAGACAAAACAAATCCATCCGTGCAATACTAGGATCTGGCTTAAACCAAAGCCCACCAGTACTGCCTGCCCGAACATCATACGCACACAAGTGTACGTAAGTGATCGCAGCCCTGCCGTAAAACCATACGGCCTCTACACGTTTCGCTTAGTGCAGGGAAACTCTCTGTGTGGGACTCTAAAGACTCGACACTACGCTGGCAGTGGGTTTAACCACAGACCGCAAGCGGCACTAGCTATACGTAACGGTCCCCAGGTAGATGTCGATAAGAAGGCCGATGAGGTAAACCCATCCGAACTCCTACTGAGTCTGTATGTGACAATCTCCGTACAGTCCGGTCTGTTCGTCTGATACATCGCATGTCAGGCCTAGGGGGGCGGCAAGTGTCAGACCCCTAATAGCGGTACAAGTCGTGTCGGAGTGAAGCCCAGAACACCCTGAGATAACACTGGAACCTACCAGTATATCTCGCTTGCCCTGGCCAGGGACTACTCGTGTAATTGCTCTCCTAGACACAGCGCGATGTCAACCCCCAATACCGGGAGAGACGAATCCTGTCTAACCGTCACTGCCTCCAAGTGCTTCGGGACTGCTCCCAACTACTACCTGTTTGCACGACTCAGTAGAGCCGTGGTAGGGTAGTAATCAAAGAACAGTGGGAACACACTCGAGGCGAAGTGACAGTGTCAAGTCAGCGGACTAAGCTGTACTCATGTCACCTGGGAACTGATAACTGACGATAGGTATAATACCAACCATCAGTTCCCGACGAGTCCTGTCCAGTGTACTCGTAACCTAACGAGCACCCGCATACTATCTCAAGTACGACGTACTGACGGCTGTGGGACAGACCGTCTCCCGTACTGGGAAGAGAAGCGCATACGCTAGTCTACTCCGGAGTATCGATGCCCTATCTCGGTACTCCCACGACTAGGGACATGTATAAGGATGTGCTTGTAGATTACCCAGCCCCCACGAGTGTGATCGCCATCACAACGCCGGTAATCAAGCAAAGATCCTAAGGGCTCTACTAATGCGTATAGGTGATATAATAAATAAACACACATGTACACATTAAAGCAGAGACAAACCAAGTAGCATACTACTATATTGAGCAAGATTGTCTGTACAACTGTGAATATCCCAAGCTTCCATCAAGTAATATACATACTAGTATGATACAGTAATGGCCTCTAGGGCATATACACTAACAATCTCCCACTTGCACTAAGGCCATGTACTGGCGTATCGAAGACCTATCATCTCGATCAGCCGCTCGAACTGAGTCTGGGGTAAGGCCTTCGTGAATGGGTCCGCAGTGTTGTCCTTTGTGTCCACTCTCCGCACCTCGATCTCCTGTCGATCAATGATCTCCCTGATCAGGTGATACCGCCTTAAGATGTGCCTGGATGTCTGATGGGACCTTGGTTCCTTCGCTAAAGCTATAGCCCCATTGTTATCGCAATACAAAGGCATTGGGTCAACAATGGACGGAACCACCTGAAGTTCACTAATGAACTTCTTTATCCAGACCGCCTCTTTTGCGGCATCGCTTGCAGCAATGTATTCAGCCTCCATCGTCGAGTCTGCGACGGTATCCTGCTTGGAACTCCTCCAACATACCGCCCCTCCGTCGAGGGTAAACACAAAACCCGAGACAGACTTGCTGTCATCTTTGTCACTCTGGAAGCTTGAATCGGTAAAGGACTCGACCCTGAGGTCTCCATTACCGTAAACCAGGAACATCTCCTTAGTCCTTCTTAGGTACTTGAGAATGTTCTTCACTGCTGTCCAGTGGTCCTCCCCTGGGTCTGACTGATACAGGCTTACCGTGCTCAACGCGTAAGCTACATCTGGTCTTGTACATAGCATCGCATACATTATAGATCCTACCGCCGAAGCGTAGGGTATAGTGCTCATGCGAACCCTCTCCTCGTCAGTCTTAGGAGACATCTTCTTGGAGAGGGTAATTCCGTGCAATGCGGGTATGTTACCGCGCTTGGAATCCTCCATACTAAATCTCTTTAGTACGGTCTCTATGTACCTGGACTGCGAAAGTCCCAACAGTTTCTTGGATCTATCTCTATAGATCTTGATCCCTAGAATGTACGAGGCATCACC
The DNA here is from genome assembly GCA_030015575.1 of Agapanthus africanus. Lineage (NCBI taxonomy): Eukaryota > Viridiplantae > Streptophyta > Magnoliopsida > Asparagales > Amaryllidaceae > Agapanthus > Agapanthus africanus. Next base: position 416,101,100 of record JASDDO010000029.1, read on the forward strand.
CAGGTCCTTCATGGAGAACCTTTGTGACAAAAATAGCTTGACCGATTGTAGCATAGGAATATCATTTCCTATCAAAAGAATGTCGTCCACGTATAAGACTAGGAATACGACAGTTCGTCCTACAATCTTCTTATATACACAGGGTTCATCTTCGTTCTTGATGAAATCAAATTCCTTGATTGCCTTATCAAAACAGATGTTCCAGCTCCGCGATGCCTGCTTTAATCCATAAATGGATTTAAGCAACTTGCACACCTTTCCGCTGCTCCCATTGTCTACGAAACCTTCTGGTTGATCCATGTAAACGCACTCTTCCAAACAACCGTTTAGGAAAGCCGTTTTAACATCCATCTGCCAGATTTCATAGTCATGGAAGGCAGCAATGGCAAGTAGGATCCGAATGGATTTGAGCATAGCCACTGGAGAAAAAGTTTCATCATAGTCCAAACCAGGTCTTTGACGAAAACCTTTTGCAAAGAGTCTAGCTTTATAGGTTTCCACCTGCCCATCTACACCAAGTTTCCTTTTGTAGATCCATTTGCATCCAACGGGTTTTACCCCAGGTGGAGCAATATCCATGGTCCACACTTTATTGGCGTACATGGACTCCATTTCAGATTGCATTGCTTCCTGCCACTTATCAGAGTCCCTACTGATAATGGCCTGCCTGAAACTGGTAGGGTCATCTTCTTCCAAGATGCAATCCTCTCGATCCCCGTCTATGAGAAAACCGTAGTATCTCTCAGGCGGATGAGAAATCCTACCAGATCTGCGGAGTGGCTGAGGTTCGTTTGGGGTCATTGAATCTAGCGGTTCCTCAAAATTTTCAGTTACATTTTGTGGTCGCTGAATTTCTTCCAGTTCTACCGAACTCCCACTAGCTTCTTTTGCAAGAAACTCCCTTTCTAAGAAGGTAGCGTGGCGATATACAAACACCTTCTGTTCCTCAGTGTGGTAGAACAGATATCCTAGTGAATCTTTAGGATATCCCACAAATTTACAGAGAACTGACCGTGCCTCTAACTTGTCCGGTTTCTGTGTTTTTCACATAGGCCGGACAACCCCATATCTTAAATCGCTTAAGATACGGATTTCTTCCACTCCATATTTCATATGGAGTCTTAGGCACTGATTTGGATGGAACATAGTTCAATAGGTACGCTGCTGTCTGAAGCGCATGTTCCCAAAATGAAAGAGGTAACTCAGCACTACTCATCATGGAGCGAACCATATCCAATAGGGTACGATTCCTCCGCTCCGATACACCGTTGTGCTGTGGTGTATAAGGAGGAGTAAGCTGAGAGAGAATACCATTCTCTTTTAAGTAGTCTAGGAATTCCGTGCTTAAGTACTCCCCTCCCCTGTCAGACCGGAGGATCTTGATACTTTTGCCTGTCTGGTTCTCTACTTCCTTTCTGAATTCCATGAATTTCTCAAAAGCTTCAGATTTGTGTTTCATCAGATACACATATCCGAACCTAGAGAGATCGTCAGTGAATGTGATGAAGTACGAGAACCCACCCCTTGCATGTATAGACATCGGACCACATACATCACTGTGTACGAGTCCCAAGAGCTCTGCTGCTCTTTCTCCATGTCCGGTGAACGGAGATTTGGTCATCTTCCCTTTGAGACAAGAATGACAAGTTTCATAAGATGAAAATTCGAACGCATCCAAGAGTCCATCTTTATGCAACTTACTCAGTCTTTTCTCTCCGACATGACCAAGTCTACAATGCCACAAGTAGGATTCATTCGTATCTGAATTCTTCCTCTTGCGCGTGTTTTGTATATTGAGAACTGTATTCTGATTTAGAACGTAGATACCATTAAACAGTGTACCCTCTGCAACCAGTACCTTATCAAGGTAAATGTTCATGATATTCTTTTCAAGAACAAACTTATATCTATCTTTATCGAGTAAAGAAACTGATATGATGTTGCAAACCATGGAGGGTACATAGTAGCAATCGTTCAAAATTATAGTCTTGCCATTTGGCAATACTAGGTGATATTCACCGACGGCTGCCGCATTAACTTGTGCTCTGTTCGCTACTCTGAGCGACATATCACCCGGTGCAACTTTCCTACTTTTTCTCAGTCCTTGCAATAAATTACAGATATGAGATCCTGATCCGGTATCAAGTACCCAGGAGGTAGGGCTGACCGTAAAACAATTCTCAATTACAAGAACACTTGAAGTAGATGCAAAACCATGCTTCTTCTTCAACTGGGTATCCTGGAAATCCATACTTTCCTCTTTCCCATTCTCATACTCATGACTGTTGTCACAAGTTAGAGCTGAACCAACTTTCCCCAGTCCCGAATAAGAATTCGGTTCGGTCAAGCGATACATTTTGTTATCTTGATTAGGGCGTGAAAGGGTTGCTGCCTGGAGAGAGAGAAAAGAAACACTCAGCGTATGCTCTTGCAAGATTAGATTGGTTTATTAATTTATCTAACCAGGATGTCTCCCACTGTTTCCTCAAATTCTTCTTAAAACCTTTTTAAAAGAAGAACTAGTCGGGTTTTAATTCACGTCACAATACTTGCTTAACCTTTCAGCCAGGCTAGTGTCGGTACTTCGAGGGAGGTTTTCCAACGCTTTCGCGAAGTTCCTTAATTAAAGAACCTCTTTTCCCTGGGGGCGTAACCCCGCTAACACCTTTCTAGACACCTACTAGGTTTATAGCATTGATCGTTAAGTGAAATAATCTCCCGAGAGTAAACCAACTCATCAGTGGGATCGGGATCCAACTGTCATTGTGTGATAACCTAGATGGAATCCACTCTAGTCACCACACTCCAGAAGGTATGCTAAATCTGCAAGTTTCAGTTCTTTTGAAACTCCCGATGTGGTTTTTGCCCCTAGGACCCAAGTGATCTTGACGGAGTCAACAAATCAAAGAGTCCTAGTCAAGTTCAGCCTGTCATTATCTGGATTGCATTAAACCCACCCGCATAACCCTTGACGGAGTCAACAAGGTTATACGACTGTCCTAATCAATCCCATATACCAATACAAACAAGCAGCACTTAGCTACCGTACACTACGCCTTGACGGAGTCAACAAACGCAGCACGAATACTAAGTGTTACTTGTAAGAAATGACGGAGGGCTACGGCTGGGTTTTTGGCGAAAAACCCGTTAACGTAATGAACTTGATATCGTTGGAGGAACCTGGTAACCTTTTTGAAAATCATAGTGGCGAAAACTTTTGCTAAAGAGGTCACTCCCTGCGAAGGGATCTCGGCTCTTTCCTCGTCGAGTGAGGTGCTGGGCATTCATAAGATGAATACCTCGATGCAAAGCAAGAATAATCGACTATGGTGAAGTTATTACCCTGACGCAAACCTTTTGTCCAAGGGGTCACTCCCGATGAGGGGATCTCGGCCCTTGCCTCGTCGATTGAGGTGCTGGGCATTCATAACCGAATACCTCGATGCAAAACAAAAAGATGAACGTCCTTGTAATAACAGCTTTTTGAAAAACTTGTTCCAACAACGTCTTTTAGGTTTATTTTCTTGCATTAGTTCTTTTAATGCGTGATATTCTTGCATTAGTTCTTTTAATGCGTCCCATCATTTAATCCTACCATTGCAGAAAACAACCAAAATATGACGTACGCTTATGCCATTCGCATTCGCCACGGGGTCCCGTCATCACTCGTTAGGTTACTTAACTAACGACAGAGCGGGGGCTGGGCTAGCGCGGCTGTAAAACATAAGCAACGCCTAAATAGTAAAGCAATGATAGACATTACATATCACAGATGAATACATTGGATATACTAGCAATCCGCAATCCTTTCGAGCCTGCAACGAAAAGCGGATTACACGGTCGCGGTGAATAGCCAAATACCCCACCCAAGACCCCTACGGGTGCGGCAAACTATCCACCAAGTACTCGGCAGTTTGTGCACCCCTCCATGGGTCTATCCTAGGAGCAAAAACAGTAAAAAGAATTATACAATGACGGCTACAACCCCGACCCGGTTGTGCGGCCAAACAAATAATAATATTACATCAATTTACATTTACAATGAATGAAAGAAAAACAAAAGCTCATCTTACATCCACCCCGGCTATTCACCCGCGACAGTCCAACACATTCATATACACATTCCAATATCAAACACAGATCACAGAGATGTATAACCCCGACTAATCGACTTATAGCGATTAGCCGACGTTCAATACATACAAACATCACAGATATAACCGATGTAGTTAAAGTGTAGTGAAGTTCCGGAAAAATACGGATTTATAGGCCCCCAAAAGTAAATTTTAGTTCTGGAAAATCTGGGCACATTTAGCATATCCTAAAAATCCCAAAACCAACACAGAAACACTCTGCACCAAATTCGAAGCAGAGAGGGGACCAGACGGCCGCTCTTCCGCGGCAAGAGCTCCCTCTTGCCGCGGATCCGCGCTCCTCTAATCTCCTCTCTGGTTCGTATTTGGTGGTTTTCTATAAAAAAAACCTGAGATAATTTTTGGTGTATACCAAATCTCATTTTGACCAGAAAACAAATTAACAGAAACTTGGGTTTTGCAAAGTTTGGTTTTTGGATTTTCCGGTTTCGAAACTTCGTTACACTTCACTACCTAGCTAGTTTAAGTTTAGTTAGGCTCTGATACCACTGTGAGGTCCACGTTACCTCTCCCCTTAACTTGAACTCCTTCACATCTTGTTGTTGTTCTTCTTTGATGTTCTTCTCTTCTTGTTCTTCTTCTCATCGCTTGCTCAATGGTTGATCCGGACTTCGGTCACCTCCGCGGCCTCCTTGAGTCGAAGACGATCCACCCGAGAGATGTACACCGAGCTCCACCTCAAGCCGAGGTAACTAGGGCAAGGAGATTGCTAATCTAGAAGCCCTAGGTTGTGTAGAGAGGATGTATGGATGTGTTTGTCAAGTAGAATCCTTTTTCTCTCAACACATGAGATCAAAGGAGAAATCAAGAGGAGGAAGAAGAAGGAGATTTTTTTTTTTTAGCAACCATGGAGCTTCTCCTTTCAAGAGAGAGAATGAGAATGAGCAAATGAAAAGCTTAACCAAGAGAAAAGCTAACCATGGTTGCAATAATGCACAAACATTATCATTACAAATCCAATCAAGATAAAGGTGATGGCTACAAATGACATGACCATTATCATAACTAAATAAAAAGAAAACCAAAGAATACTTTAGATCTTCTAAGAAGATCCAAGTCAACTTTGGTCAAATGGTCAACAAAGTCAAGATGGTCAAACGGTCAATGTAATTAGCCATAACAAAATTATCAATGAAAGGATTAGTAAATAATGTCCCCGGCTCATTATGGTTTTGACCAAACGAACTGTCGAAACCCTAATGAGTCCGCCTCAAAATGGTTTTGACCGAATCAACTGTCAAAACCCTAATGAGCCTGCCACATAGTGGTTTTGGCCGAACCAACTGCCAAAACCCTAATGAGGCACCTCCTCCTTCATCGCTCCAGAAAACTGTGCATACACACCTGCATCCGTATTCCGTAGAATGCGGATGCGCAGAAGACAAAACAAATCCATCCGTGCAATACTAGGATCTGGCTTAAACCAAAGCCCACCAGTACTGCCTGCCCGAACATCATACGCACACAAGTGTACGTAAGTGATCGCAGCCCTGCCGTAAAACCATACAGCCTCTACACGTTTCGCTTAGTGCAGGGAAACTCTCTGTGTGGGACTCTAAAGACTCGACACTACGCTGGCAGTGGGTTTAACCACAGACCGCAAGCGGCACTAGCTATACGTAACGGTCCCCAGGTAGATGTCGATAAGAAGGCCGATGAGGTAAACCCATCCGAACTCCTACTGAGTCTGTATGTGACAATCTCCGTACAGTCCGGTCTGTTCGTCTGATACATCGCATGTCGGGCCTAGGGGGGCGGCAAGTGTCAGACCCCTAATAGCGGTACAAGTCGTGTCGGAGTGAAGCCCAGAACACCCTGAGATAACACTGGAACCTACCAGTATATCTCGCTTGCCCTGGCCAGGGACTACTCGTGTAATTGCTCTCCTAGACACAGCGCGATGTCAACCCCCAATACCGGGAGAGACGAATCCTGTCTAACCGTCACTGCCTCCAAGTGCTTCGGGACTGCTCCCAACTACTACCTGTTTGCACGACTCAGTAGAGCCGTGGTAGGGTAGTAATCAAAGAACAGTGGGAACACACTCGAGGCGAAGTGACAGTGTCAAGTCAGCGGACTAAGCTGTACTCATGTCACCTGGGAACTGATAACTGACGATAGGTATAATACCAACCATCAGTTCCCGACGAGTCCTGTCTAGTGTACTCGTAACCTAACGAGCACCCGCATACTATCTCAAGTACGACGTACTGACGGCTGTGGGACAGACCGTCTCCCGTACTGGGAAGAGAAGCGCATACGCTAGTCTACTCCGGAGTATCGATGCCCTATCTCGGTACTCCCACGACTAGGGACGTATATAAGGATGTGCTTGTAGATTACCCAGCCCCCACGAGTGTGATCGCCATCACAACGCCGGTAATCAAGCAAAGATCCTAAGGGCTCTACTAATGCGTATAGGTGATATAATAAATAAACACACATGTACACATTAAAGCAGAGACAAACCAAGTAGCATACTACTATATTGAGCAAGATTGTCTGTACAACTGTGAATATCCCAAGCTTCCATCAAGTAATATACATACTAGTATGATACAGTAATGGCCTCTAGGGCATATACACTAACACCCCGTAGATATAAATCTACTCACCTGGTCCTCGCTCGCCGGTGCCGACGTCGCCACGCGCTTGCTTGTCGTCTCGAAGTTCACATGGGGGTACCTACATATCACAACGCATCGTATCGCATTAAAATCCGACTCATGACCAAAACGACACACGAATCCCACATAGGTCAAAACCTATGGTTGCTTTCACAAATCAACCCAAAAACCCTCGACGTCGGCGTACAAACGCCAAACCATCGAGAAAAAACTCAAACGTATCAATCGTGGTTTCACAACACCTTAATTATATATATAAAATAGGGTTAAAATCACCAAAACTTCAAATTCGCTTTAAAGCTATTTTTTCGAAAACCTAATAAGCAAAATTAACCGCTTTAATACAACATCTTGATGTTTAAACGAATCTAGAGGCCACAATATTCACTAAATATCATAACAAAATCATATAAACCATTCCTATAATTTATTCTCATCAATTTCCATAAATTCCAAAATTCTAGTTTACAATATACCCAAATTTTAACAATTTTATAGCAAAAATGCACAAATAACAATTTAGGTTGGATTTTCACAAACTAAATACATTAAACCACTCAATATAATATTTATAATGACATGAAACCTTACTTTGAATTTTATCTCACAAGAATATAATTATTTTAAAAACCTAGTTTACAAATTAGCATAATTAACACAATTTTTAAACTAACCATTAACAACTAGCTAATAATCTTGTTTTAACATGTCATAAGAGCCTAAAAACATCACACAACCATAGTCTCACAACACAAAACCCTTATTAGATTTTCACAAACCCTAATCTAGATCTTCTCTTGCAAACCCACATCTTTCAATTAAACCATAAATTAGCACCTAATAAGCTTCATTAAGAAATTAAACCAATAATTGAACAATGGGTCAAAAGTTATACCTCACAACCATGAATCAAACTTGAAATCTAGACCTCCAATTTGAAATCCTTGCACCAAGATCCATGCTAAAGAAGATGAGGGAAAATGGGTAGGAGTCGGATTTGGATTTTAGCTTGATTTTTTATGGAAATTGGACATTTTTTTGAGGGGAAATGAGGTGGGGTTATGGGGGGAAAATCTGGACAGCAAGAGGGGGGGGGCTGCAAGTAGAGGGAAAGTGGAGAGAGAGGGAGGTGGGGAAAATGATGCCTAGTCAACCTAGTCAAAGTCCACTCTCATTTCTACATTTCCTTTTTCTTTTCTTTTCTTTTCTTTTGCAACACAAGTGGGGAAAAGATTGAGAGAGGGGCTGCTGAATTCAGGCAAGAGAAAAGATAAATGAGGGTGTGTGAGTGTGGGTATGGGTGTGGGGTGATGGACAATGATAAATACTATACCCCCAAACATCCATTTACACTAATTTCACCAAAAAAGCCTTTTTTCTTCAATATTTTCTAAACCGTTTTGGCAAACGATTTCATTTCAAAAACCACATGGTAAAATTTTATTTAATGTTTTATGACGCATAAAATTTGTTTCAACTCATTCCAATTTGTAATTTTCCCTAATTAAATGTATTAGTGACGGCTTAAAATAATAATAAAATAATTTTTTTTCAGAAAATTTGAAATTTCACCAGTGACTCAATAAACACCAAATACTAGAAATTGCATAGCTAGAATATGTATATTTAATTTTTATAATAAGATATTTGTATTTTGACTTTTTACAGAAAACCCCTTATTTTACCGATTTTTTTGAAATTTCACCAAAACGATTTTCAAAACGTTACAATCTTCCCCCCTTAAAGAAATTCGGTCCCCGAATTTAAATTCAAACTCCCCCCAAATACAAAAACATCTAAGCAAAACCATCAAGTCGTCGGGGCTCCGAAATCATAAGTACAAAAAACGCATCATAGCACAATACATGCGCATGAGTAATGAGTAGATAACTCGAAATCAAAACTCCGTCAAGCATCCCGCAATCATCGGAGTCAAGGTGAAGACACGAATGCCAAATCTCAAGCAAGACCGATATGCTATAAATCGGAACTATACATGCAAATATCAGGAGGAAATGCATGCCAAATCCTTTAAGTTGCTGTGCAATGCACATAACACTGCACAGTGGCGGACGTCTATCATAAGAAAATAACTATATACATATATACCTTTGTTTGAAATGTACGTTCCGCCGTTTTAGGAAACAATTTAGAAGGGTTTTCTTTGTCTTAAACGTTTCGCGTCATATCAGACACGTAGGTAAATACTGAGACTATAGCTCGCTTTTTGGAAATCCCTTCAATAACTATCAATGCATGCAAAATATATTCAGGTACTGTCCTCTGACTAGTCCTGCTCCGTACAAAAACACATAGCCAATATCATAAAAACGTACTGCCCCATAAGAAATCAATCCCAAAATATGCATATGAATACTACGTGCGTCTGGTGCGCACGGAAATCAAAATCCATGGATGTGCCATACATGTGCACAGAAACAAGATCTAAGTGCATCGGGTGTGCACAAAGCATCTGTCGTAGGCAACGTGTGTGCCTGACAGCAAAATCAGGTGCATCTGACATGCACGAAAAAAAATCTCGATTTAGTGCATCTGGTGTGCACTAAAATCGCATCTCAAAACATGCGCGAAAACCCAAAACTAGGGGCATCCATCATACACGAAATCATGAAATCCAATATCAAGCGCCGAACATGCGCAAAATCAAATCAGGTGCACAAGGTGAACAAAACAAATATCGAGTATCACAATCGAAATCGAAGTCTAGTGCATCTAAGTGCACAAAAGGCGTATCACTGCACTGCAAGCATATATAAACTATACAGGGTGCAGGAACCAAATCGTGTGCGTGCATACGCACAAAATCAACTCAAATGTCTAAAACCGTAAAATCATAAACATGTGAAACCAAAGCACGAAAACGATATCAAGTGCAACACTGTGCAAAGATCGTAAATCTTCAATCATCAAAATCAAATCATGCGAATAAATCACCCAAAACATCGAAATCAACAATGGCGGAATAGTACCGCTCAAGCGCATCCTCTAAGAATCTCGGGCCAACTGTCGCGGTCACTAGTGGGACGTCTTGTCGATGATCATGAACTCTGGCCTGCTGGTGTGCGTAACAATGACCACTCCTGGGTCAAGGTCTTCACTGTGAATTACCAATCTCTCGGTCCATCAGCTCATCGGCCCTGTCAGGTGTGCTAACGGGGATGATCCCATTCTGGCACTTCTCTGGTCATCTCTCGGTCAATCATCGCGACCACTCGTAAGACAGCATATCACTGGCGTCGGCCTCTGGCTCTCTGAATGTACGTGACACATCTGATCCTGGGTGCAAGTATCATTGCAGTAGTGTCCTGGAAGGAATCCTGCTCACGGTCTCTTCCATGTCTCGTCTCTGCCAACTGTCCGGAAGTCATCGTCCTTTCCTATATCTGCATCTTGCTCAGGAACGACTGCATACTCATCGCGACTCCTTCTGGAAAGTAAATCCAAGTACCATGCCTCGGCATGCGCATCGCATCTCTGATGTCGACGGAGGGGAACGTCATCATATCCAGATCTTGTACGAACCTCTTACTCCATTTTTCTCTAATGTCGACCGCTTCGGACTCGTCTCGTCGTGGCTGCATGGACTGAGCTCCAACGGCTATTCTCGTATCGGGAGTCTCCCAAGAAATGCATCTCACCACCTAGCATCCGAATTAAGTCGAGCCATCCGATCGAGTCATCAAAACCTCATAATCCCCCAAGAGCTCAACATCTTGGGCACAGTTTAATAGTATCGAGTACATACCACAGCATCGGTGGTCCAGCCGTAGAAGGGCAAACCCAAGCCTCACTAATGGCGCCGTAGAACTGCCGCAAACCCGAAGGTTTAAAGGCTTTCACACGGTCATTAAGTCGAGTTAGGGTTTCATTCTTCTAGAGGGACCATAGAATTGCCTGCATGTCTTTCCGACTACTTTAAACTTGGAATAATAGGTTTCTGACATTCGATCGTCTCTGTCGACTCCCAACGTCTCCGCGTGAAGTCATATCTAGCTGGAATCAATCTATCTGATGACCTCGCATCGGGGTAGGCGAACGATCCACATGTCCTAGTCATTCATCCTCGATGACTAGCGACCTTCTATCATCTCTTAGTACAACTCATTCTGCACTAACTCCAGCATCTGGGGCAATATCTCGTCGTTCGCAGCAATAACTGGCTCGCTCGTCTGCACGCTGAACGGTGCCTCAATCATCAGGAGTAAGCAATACTTCAATGGTCATCAAAATCTGGCTGGACTCTATCAGTGGCTCAATCCTCTAGTGCAAATCGGCACGTCCGAGTAATATCATACAGCAATCCACCCAACGCTCGTGGCGCGAAGACACAATGAAAAGACACATCTCTGCAATCGTGTGTCGCCGGAATCATGCCCTGGTCAGTCCTCATTCGTGACGAGCTCGTGCTGACCGCAACTCTAGCCGTAGCTCTCCCTGCTCGTAATCGTGGCAGCAAAACCATAACTGGTACTGATGAGGCTAGATCGGAATGAATATAAGACTGAGCAAAGAAATATACATCCTAAGGCTTCTTAAGTGGAGTAGCGTATCGTAAATATGCCGCGGAACATACCTACAGTACGTCACTCTACTTTAGTCACCTATTCCATCAACCAAGGGTCATCCTACGCTCCGAAGGTAAAACCCAACACTTTGATACCAACTTTGTCACGTCCCGAAAGTACGGAACAAGACCGGCACTTAAACTACGAACGTCTCGAGGCGTACGTAATCTAAGTAAACCGAAACCCCAGAAATCCAAAGCAAGAAAAGTACTAGAGTGAAGGAAAACCAATTTAAAACAAGTAGTTTCATAGCATAAGCCGAATTATGCGGTTTTCAAAAAAAAATCAAATATTTCCCGAAAATTTCGGCAGAGTGTCCTTTGTAAATACTGGCCCCCAAACGGGATACAACATGAATAGTATACGAAATCAATAAAAAAGGCATCCCCAAGCGGGAGCTAGCTCTTCGTCAATCGACGGTCACAACCACACAAGCAATATAATATACAACGCCAACGGCGAGGATCAAAATTCAAAAGGAAACTCAAAACCACAAGAAAACTACAGAAATATAACGTGCGACTCTAAGGTCGAAGGAATAACATCACTGGTCTCTATCTCAAAATAAATACATGTTTGGTTGATGGAACTTCTAGATACAACAGAGTAATAATATACAAGTTATATAATGGGGGGTACGATACAAGTAAACCCACCTACTAGCAAATCACCCGAAGGAAACTATGCCCGCAAGCCGTAAAGAAACCTGTACGGCAAACCTGCAAGAAACTGGGGCACAACGGGGGTGAATTGCCAACTCGTGAATAGAAAAACATCTACGCACATCGCATAAATAACGCAAGCTAGGTCAATGATTAGAATATATCCTCAAATATATGAATAACATGCAGCCTATAACAATGGCTAGGGTAAAATCTAACCCGAGTGTGATCTCATGTGCCTGTGTCAGTGCCTCAGGTAGCAATATATCATATGAATGAGGTATGAATGCATGGAACAGAATGCATGTACTGACGAAAACTGCTTTCATAAATCAGTGAGATTTCTGTATTTTAAAAGTGAGGTACCATAAATGAAATCAGCATAAAACAGTGCCCAGCATCGACACAAAACAAGTGTCCAAATATCTCGATATCTCTGTATCACAATCGCTGTACCGCAATATCTCAAATCACAATATCTAGGGCGCCGTCAATCCAGACCGGCCCCTACCATCCATCTCAAGACCACGACGGTATCCTCCGGATATCCGACGCGTCGGGTAATATCACCGGTCGGTAGTGCTCCCCTGCCGGGCTCAACGTCAACAACACATTCCTCTTGCCCTGGGGTACCGCACCGGGCCCACCATGTACCCGAAACGGTTCCTCCACTCCTCGAATCGGGTCTCGAAATCCATCAGCAAACTCATGGTGGACGACTCATACATCATGGGAAAACCGCACTTTTTATTTTAAAAGAGAGAAAAGGTTTATTTATGTTTTTGTGGTTTTCCTCCAAATCCAGAAAATCTTATGGAAATCCGAATCCAAACCTCAATAACACGTAAAATAGTGAATATATGCATGAGAATCCATGAATGCGGCATAACAATGAATAACAGTATGCATGAAGTAGCAGGTAATAACTACAATGTCTAAACTAACATATAAGGCAAGTACGCTATGTCAAGCAATAATATTTTCTAAGGTGTACGTGACATGGCAATTACCGATGAAGATGTGTGTGAGCCGGCAAGTAAGTGTACGTGGTACATACGCATCATCGGTAATGATGCCTGTGTCCTAACAGCATGATATCAATAATGGAGTATGAAACATAATATAAGCATGCGATGCGAAGCGAACCACAATAATGAGCGGGAGCTGAATACTAGACGCAACTATAACTAATCTGCACTAATCTAATATAAGTCATACAAATGGTGCCTTTTGAAATAACACGAATCATGGGGTTTTGAAAGTAGGGGCTACGGTGTTTTTATGAAAAGATACGTCTTTTGAAATATCCGTAGGATCCCTTTGGCTGTCTTTTAAAATACCCACGATTCGTTAGTTTTTGAAATAGGTAAGAATCGAATCTAATCTAACAACTAAACTAAACTAAAGGGCTAAGCTAACAAGCTGGACTACAGGTAAGGAAACCGCCTAACATCTGAGTCGATACATATACATACCTGTATATATATTAGTCGGTGATCCCGCCTCAATAATATCATATCCGATACCATATCTATAATCAGACATCCCAAGTCAAGAGTGCGGATCAATCATCAAGATATAGCTCGTACGTAAATCCGTCATACGGCATCCCCAATTCTGGGTACGGGTCAATATCACATTCATCATACTATTCATCTGGTATCCTCTTTATCAAATATTATGATCGGGGTACTGATCTACGTCTAGTACAATACTGATACCGCCTAAGTATGCATGCACGTGTGTGAAACACTACGTCAAGGACCCGCTACAACGTCATGTCGTATCTCAAATACGAACCCTGCTATATCACCGATCTCACGGCCTCAAATCAAATCTCATCGACTCATCATAAATCCCAAGTACTATCATCATTATCCGAGCAAGCGTATATGAATGTACATATGCATAGTCCCATACCCACGCATATATACATGTATACACATCCCAATCTGCGCACAAGAAAGTAAAGTATGCAAGTCTGTGTGTGCGTATGTGGGTATAACAACTACTCTAGGGTTTCGCAACTAACCCAAAGCTAATCCATGAACACATAATCATAACATGAATAAACATTCTCGTATCATAAAACACCTATATAAACATATATATATGAGCTACACTACGGACTGCGGGGGTGCTATACGCCATCCACCCGACTTCTCCCCGTAGATATAAATCTACTCACCTGGTCCTCGCTCGCCGGTGCCGACGTCGCCACGCGCTTGCTTGTCGTCTCGAAGTTCACATGGGGGTACCTACATATCACAACGCATCGTATCGCATTAAAATCCGACTCATGACCAAAACGACACACGAATCCCACATAGGTCAAAACCTATGGTTGCTTTCACAAATCAACCCAAAAACCCTCGACGTCGGCGTACAAACGCCAAACCATCGAGAAAAAACTCAAACGTATCAATCGTGGTTTCACAACACCTTAATTATATATATAAAATAGGGTTAAAATCACCAAAACTTCAAATTCGCTTTAAAGCTATTTTTCCGAAAACCTAATAAGCAAAATTAACCGCTTTAATACAACATCTTGATGTTTAAACGAATCTAGTGACCACAATATTCACTAAATATCATAACAAAATCATATAAACCATTCCTATAATTTATTCTCATCAATTTCCATAAATTCCAAAATTCTAGTTTACAATATACCCAAATTTTAACAATTTTATAGCAAAAATGCACAAATAACAATTTAGCTTGGATTTTCACAAACTAAATACATTAAACCACTCAATATAATATTTATAATGACATGAAACCTTACTTTGAATTTTATCTCACAAGAATATAATTATTTTAAAAACCTAGTTTACAAATTAGCATAATTAACACAATTTTTAAACTAACCATTAACAACTAGCTAATAATCTTGTTTTAACATGTCATAAGAGCCTAAAAACATCACACAACCATAGTCTCACAACACAAAACCCTAATTAGATTTTCACAAACCCTAATCTAGATCTTCTCTTGCAAACCCACATCTTTCAATTAAACCATAAATTAGCACCTAATAAGCTTCATTAAGAAATTAAACCAATAATTGAACAATGGGTCAAAAGTTATACCTCACAACCATGAATCAAACTTGAAATCTAGACCTCCAATTTGAAATCCTTGCACCAAGATCCATGCTAAAGAAGATGAGGGAAAATGGGTAGGAGTCGGATTTGGATTTTAGCTTGATTTTTTATGGAAATTGGACATTTTTTTGAGGGGAAATGAGGTGGGGTTATGGGGGGAAAATCTGGACAGCAAGAAATGGGGGGGGGGGGCTCGGCTGCAAGTAGAGGGAAAGTGGAGAGAGAGGGAGGTGGGGAAAATGATGCCTAGTCAACCTAGTCAAAGTCCACTCTCATTTCTACATTTCCTTTTTCTTTTCTTTTCTTTTCTTTTGCAACACAAGTGGGGAAAAGATTGAGAGAGGGGCTGCTGAATTCAGCCAAGAGAAAAGATAAATGAGGGTGTGTGAGTGTGGGTATGGGTGTGGGGTGATGGAAAATGATAAATACTATACCCCCAAACATCCATTTACACTAATTTCACCAAAAAAGCCTTTTTTCTTCAATATTTTCTAAACCGTTTTGGTAAACGATTTCATTTCAAAAACCACATGATAAAATTTTATTTAATGTTTTATGACGCATAAAATTTGTTTCAACTCATTCCAATTTGTAATTTTCCCTAATTAAATGTATTAGTGACGGCTTAAAATAATAATAAAATAATTTTTTTTCAGAAAATTTGAAATTTCACCAGTGGCTCAATAAACACCAAATACTAGAAATTGCATAGCTAGAATATGTATATTTAATTTTTATAATAAGATATTTGTATTTTGACTTTTTACAGAAAACCCCTTATTTTACCGATTTTTTTGAAATTTCACCAAAACAATTTTCAAAACGTTACAAGAAGTGCCTCTTAGGGCAGTCACGTGTTTTCCACATTCTTAGCACTTATATGAAGGAGGAAATAAAACCCAGAAAATAGCTCCCACTTTGGAGCGCCTCACGTGTCCGCACGTGAGCACCACAGGGCCCAAGTGCTTAGCACTTATAAAAGAAGAGGGAAGTAAAACCCAAAAAGACAGTGCCCAACTTTGGGACGCCTCACGAGCTCACATGTGAGTGCCACAAGAATTAAGTGTTTAGCACTTATATGTAAACGGG
The DNA here is from genome assembly GCA_030015575.1 of Agapanthus africanus. NCBI lineage: Eukaryota > Viridiplantae > Streptophyta > Magnoliopsida > Asparagales > Amaryllidaceae > Agapanthus > Agapanthus africanus. The sequence goes on from JASDDO010000029.1 coordinate 416,117,328, forward strand.
GACTTGAACCTACTGAACAACGCCAGCTTTAAGGTGCCCACGTGCCACACGTGAGGACCACAAGAATTCAGTGTTTAACACTGCTTCAGAACCTCACATGGGAACACGTGAGTGCCGAACGTATACTAGTGATTAACACTATGGGAAGTCAATTCCAGCCTCAAGTTGGCTAAGTTTTTTCGAGATTAAAACATCTTTGATTTTCAATCAATCGAGCTCCTTGTGCTCATGTCTTCCTAAACTGATCATAGTCCCAAACATGATTAATGATCTTTCGACGGATATTCATCCCATATCTTCCCTCAATTCGGAAATTGGTTCAAGGGTACATCTCTCCACACCTCTGATACATATCGTTGTAATTCTTCAACGTCTTCCGAAAGGTGGAGGGTCCCGACAACCAACAACTTTTTGGTGCACTCCCAAACCGATGAGCACATCCCAATACGGACCGCAGCGTCCTTAAACTACAACGGACTGTAACGTCCTTAAACTAGCCACTGACCGAAATGTCTTTAAACTAACGACGAACCGAAACGTCCTTAAACTAAAGTAATAGAGCCCAAATGCTCTTTTGTTGGGTCTGAATGCTCCCAAAATCCTGTTGAGTAGATCTTAGTCTCAAATTGAACTAAAATGTCCTTGACAAACATTAAAGTTGATCTTAATCTCAAACGAGATTAACGATTCTTAAATCAAACCAAACCCAAATCTAAGAATATACGGATTTGGACTAATCCACGCCCTACGGGCGACAACATAAATCAGTCTCCGTATACAATCCACGGGCAACCAAAAATAAAACAAACACACACGACACGAAGTGAAATACTAGAGCAGGAGAAAGTAGTTATCGCGAGGCGATAACGTAATTAACTGCAGGGGCTTGCGCCTACAGGGAAGAGCGTCACCACAATCAAAACCCCTTACAAACGAGGAGGAATCTGACGAATTCTGCTACAATGGCCGCATCCGTCCAAACCTCCGATACACGGTACCATAAATCAACTTGGCATCTTCGGAGAGGTGGACGGATAAATCCAAATAGTATCTGCCCTCAAATTCAGGCAAGACGACCCATCCCGATTTCGTCTCTGTTTTCGGCGGTAAACAGATTCTGGCACGCCCGGTGGGACTTCTTTTCCTCTTTCCACTACACACTTCGTGTGTCATGTTCGCGAACAAATCGCGGTTACTATAGTTGTCCTTGGATTCGAGGTACTAACATTTAGTGTCTTGCTCCTGTGCAGTAGAAGAAGGAAAAAGGTCAATGGCTTCCAGCTGCACAAACCGCAACAGCAATTCCCGCTCCGCCCCAACTGGAGGAGTGACATATGGGCCCAATGCGGCCTCCATCTTTTCAATACCGGTAGGACAGGTGACTCAAACCACCACTGGATTGTTCTTCGGGACCATGCTCCCGCCAGCGAGTTTCTGCGCCCCAGTGCCACCACAGGAAGCTCCAAAGAAGTCGGTCTTCGATCGACTTACAACCACCATGGCCCCTCTCAACGGGTCGTCTAAGTCTACCACATCAGTTTTCAACAGGTTGAGTCGAAGCTCAAGTGGGCCCGCAAAGAAGTTCGCGATACCCGAAGGGGCTATCCCAAAATGAATAGTCCTTCCAACTCCTGCTGCGGGTGAAGTCGTCAAAGGTGCTTCCCCTACCAGAAAATCGACCATCGAAAGATTAGTCGTTCCCTCTCAACGGACGTCAGTTTTCGACAGGCTGACACCAACAGTAGCCCCTCATCAAAGCTGGGGGCACGACAGAGCCGCCTCTACAATTGAGGCAATCCCGTTTGCAAGACATACTCGACGTCGCTACTGGCGCCGAGTGAGGAAAGCTGGGGGCAGTTCCCCCTCTGGACTTACCCCACCAGCTCCAATGGGGGAAATTGACGCTGTTGTTCCAACCGGGAACAGCTTTGTTCCCTTATGAAAAATGAATAATAAATATAAAAAGCAATGGGAAAAGTTCTCAAATGGAGCATCACATGCCCACACGTGATAGGCACTGCGCTTGACAAAACAAGGCTGAAACTGAGCCTCACGTGACCTCTATATACAAAGTGTATAGGCGCATTCTTAAAACAAACAATTGGCCGGAAATATTCACGTGATAGCATGTGACGCTCTTTGGTGGGCTTAACTTTGTGGGGTCACGTGCTACACGTGATGGGCTCCTATGCCTTCTGAACCGATAGAATTAAATTCTAAATAAAAGGGATCAAAACCCTATTTGGAAAATATTTCCTTAAATCTTTCTAAATAAGAAAGATTGCGCTCTGTAAAGCAGAGCGCCATTGGATTAAAAATCCAATGGTGATTAAAAATCACCAATTTACAGAAGAAGATTCTGTATAAGAAAATATTTTCCTAATTTTGTGAGAAATATCTTCTGTAAAATAGAAGTCCTTAGATTAAAAATCCAACGGTGAATAAAATTCACCGATTGATCTAAAAGATCATTTTGGTTGATTATAAAATCAATCAAAATCTCTCAATGCGAGATTTTCTGAACAAATTGATTCTTTTCTTTCTCCTATAAATAGGAGCCAAGAGACGAAAAAAGAAGAAGAGAGAAACCCCCTCGTAAGCTTAAAAGAAATAAGAATTTAATTCTTCAGAGAGAAGAAGACTTGCTAAAAGAGAAAAAGAAACTCTAGGTAAGAAAAGGAACGAAACACATATAATATCTCATCTCTTTTTCACCTCCATAAGAGTTTAACTCTTTTAAAAAGAACTTAGTTCTTCCTCTGGTTGAGATCTGCAGAAGCAGATCTCCCCACAAGTTGAGAATTTAATTTTTATCGGGGAGATTCTGTTATGTAGATTCAAACTCAGAGGAAAGAACTAAGTTCAAAGAATTTAATTCTTACCAGAACATATAGGAATTTAATTTCTCTAATAAAATTAGGGTTTAACCCTATAAAAGAATTTAATTCTTATAAAACAAAAGGGGCTCGAACGTCTCAAAGCTCAAGATCTCCATGCACGTAGGGAAAAGATTAGTGCTTGAACAAAAAGAGAACAAACTGAGATCGGCTCAAGCGATCCCACGTGACCCCCTAATCAGTGCTTAGCTTTCATAAAGCAGAAAGGGAATAGATCAAAGGCAATAACGCCAAATTTCGAGCGCCTCACGTGACCCCACGTGAGCGTCTCAAACTCTCAGCGTTTAACGCTACTTCAAGCGCCTCACGTGACCCCACGTGAGCGCCTCAAATTCTTAGTGTTTAACACTACTTAAAGCGCCTCACGTGACCCCACGTGAGCGCCTCAAACTCTCAACGTTTAACGCTACTTCAAGCGCCTCACGTGATCCCACGTGAGCGCTTCAGATCTTCAGTATTTAAACAATACTTTAAGACCTCACATGGGAGCATGTGAGCGCCGAACATATGCTACTGTTTAACACTATGATAGGTCAACCTTAGCCCAAATTAGCTAAGTCTCCCAAAACCAAAACTCTTTTTCAACCGAGCCTCAATTGTACCCAGGTCTTTCAAAATTGATCTCAAATGGCATTCAAAGTAATGTTATCCCATTCCTTCTCAATCTGACATTTAGTTCAAGGGTACATCTCTTCACACCTCTGATACATGTCGTTGTAATTTTTCAACGTCTTCAGAGAGGTGGCAGGTCCCGATAACCAACAACTTTTTGGTACATTTCCAAACCCATGGATACACCCCAATGGACCGTAATGTCCTTAAACTAACTATGGACCGTAATGTCCTTAAACTAATCTTCATGGACTATGATGTCCTTAACCTCCACTGACTATGATGTCCTTAACCATGGACCGCAACGTCCCTAAACTAAACTTTATGGACTATGATGTCCTTAAACTTCACGGACTATGATGTCCTTAAACTCAATGGACCGCAACGTCCCTAAACTAAGACGACAGAGCCCAAATGCTCTTTCGTTGGATCAAAAATGATCCTGAACCCTGTTGAGCATATCTTAGTCTAAAACTAGATTAACGTATTCTTAACAAACATTTAAGTTGATCTTAATCTCAAAAGAGATTAACGATCCTTAAATTAACCCAAACCCAAATCTAAGAAAATACGGATTTGGACTAATCCATGCCCTACGGGAGACAACATAAATTAGTCTCCATATACAATCTATAGGCAACCTAAAACAAAACAAACACACACGACACGAAGTGAATATCTGGAAAAGGAGAGAGTGGTTACCGCGATGCGGTAGCGTAATTAATCGCATGGGCTTGCGCCTTCAGGGAAGAGCATCCCCACAATCAAAACCCCCTCACAATAAGGGGGAATCTGACGAAGTCTGCTACAACGGCCACATCCGTCTAAACCTTCGATACACGGTGCCATAAATCAACTTGGCATCTTCAGAGAGGTGGACGGATAAAACCAAATAGCATCTGCCCCCAAAATTCAGGCCAGACGTCCCAGCATCCCGGCCGCGTCTTTCGGTGGCGAAAAGATTCTGGCACGCCCGGTGGGACCTTTTCCTCTTTCCACTCCACACTTCATGTGTCATGTTCGCGAACAAATCGCGGTATAATATGGTTTCCCCTTTATTCGAGGTACTAAGATTTGGTATCTTGCTCCGTGCAGAAGAGAAGATGGCGTCAATGGCTTCCAACTGCACCAACTGCAACAACAACTCCCGCTCCGTCCTCACCGGAGGAGTGACCTATGGGCCCCAAGTGGCTTCCATCTTCGCAATGCCGGTGGAACAGGTGACAAAGACCACCACTGGGTTGTTCTTCGGGACCATGCTCCCGTCAATGAGCTTCAACGCTCCGGCACCATCACAGAAAGCTCCAAAGAAGTCGATCTTTGATCGCCTTACTACTACCATGGCCCCTCTCAACGGGTCGTCTAAGTCCAGCGCCTCGGTCTTTAACAGACTAGGCCAAAGCTTAAGCGGGCCCGTGAAGAAGCCTGCAATACCCGAAGGAGCTATCCCGAAGCGGATAGCCATTCCAGCTCCGGTAAACGAAGTCATCAGAGGGGCTTCTCCTGCTAAGGGGTCGGTCTTCATAAGACTGGTCGTTCCAACTCCCGCTGCGGGTAGAGTCGTCTAAACTACTTCTCCTGCTCGAAAGTCGGTCTTCGACAGATTAGACATTCCCCTTTAACGGACGTCAGTCTTTGACAGGCTGGCACCAACAACAGTCTCTCCTCAAAGCAAGGGGCATGACGAAACCACCCCCGTAATTGAGCCGGTCCCGTTTGCAAGACATGCTCGACGTCGCCACTGGCGCCGAGTGAGAAAAACTGGGGGCAGTTCCCCTTCTGGATTGACTCCACCAGCTCCGATGGTGAAAATCGATACTGCTGTTCCAACTGGGAACGGTTTTGAGCCGCTCAGGAGGTTGTGCGAGAATTCTCCAACTGCCATACTAAAAATGTCTTCTCCACCCGCTGAAAAGGTCACAAAGGCGAAGCCGGAGTAGCCCCCTCAGCGGTTGTCCTCCAAAATCCACAGGGTCTGGTGAAGAGTCCAAGACTCTGTAGTTGACCAAGACTACCCCCGCCGACAGAAGAAAATGAAGGGTCGACAGTAGGAGGACCATCTCGCCGCCATACCACGGAAGGTATCGTCTATATGGGTGCCCGCTGCAACGGCCCCCTCAATTTTGACCGCCCATAAAAGGAGAAGGCCGGAGAAGATCCCTGTGTCTGTGACAAATCTCAAGGGTGCTGAATCCAAACGTCCCAAGTCTGGGGGCATGGTTGTGCACACCATCTATATGGTTTCCGGGAAAGAGGATAGCCGTATCTCCAAGGGTCATCGACCATTCACCCGGTCTGTAACAAAGGCTCAGGAGTAACAGCAAAAGCTCCAGGAGATGCTAACAAAGATGGCCGCGCTCACTGGGCCGAAAGAAAGCCCGGAGATATTGTCGGAGCAGCGCCAGGAACAGGAAACCGACGCCGAGTTCTTCCGAAGAATACTCGAGAAGAAAGACAAAGAGGCCGCGGAATAAGCGGCCAACATAAAACAAATGGCGCTCTTGTTCCAAAATATGGTCGGGATAATGATACAGTCGGATCCTCCAGCTGAAGACCCTCTAATAATCCTTGAAGACGACAGAGGGGAGACATCAAACCCTCTTCCGGCTCTATCAGCAGCCAAGGAAGAGACCATCTCCAAAGCCGCCCTTGACGACTATATAGCTCAACAGAAACGAGCTCATCAGGCGAGCGAAGCGGCTGGCCAAATCGTCAAGGCTGGACGACCCTATCCGGGTTGGTACGATCAAATAAAGTACCCGCCAGGATATACGATCCCTAAATTCCATGTGTATAAGGGGATGGGTAGTCCACACCAGCATGTTGCTCAATTCAGGGCTCTGTGCGGTAATACTGGGGGTGACAACAAACTGCTGCTTCACCAGTTTGTTGGCAGCTTGTCGGAGATAGCATTCGAATGGTACTCCGAGCTCCCGAATGAATCTGTCAAAACATTTACAGAAATGGAGCTACTGTTTACACAAAGATTCGCGAGCGCTAGTGAGCGCACCCCGATCACCGCACTAATTAATGCTAGAGTGAAGCCGGGAGAAACCTGGGTTCAATACGCCATTCGGTGGCGGAACCTGTGGTCGAGATGCGAACAACGCATAGAAGAAGCTCCTGCCGTGGGCATGTTCGTGGGGACCCTTGACTCTCAGGCAACCATTTCCCAATTCATGATGTTCTTCAAGCCGACCACTTTCCAGGCCTTGATCGACAAGCTGGCCCAAATGGACCAGATGGGCCATAGACCGTCCTCCTCAAAGACGGATCCTCGGAATGAAAAGGGGAAAGGGAAAGCGACCTTCGTCGCCAACGCTCAGCAACAACCAAGTGGCCCGAAGCCGGTCGCTCACCAAAATGATAAACAACGATCACTCGGAGAAAAGATGAGACGCCCTTACCCGTTCCCTCGGGATAAGACGAAGAGATTATTCGAGCTAGCGCTACGCAACAGGCTCATCACTCTGCCAGAGCCGAGACACCCAACGCAATCAGGCGACGTTAACAGCCCTAATTACTGTCCTTACCACCGAATATTGGGTCACCCAATCGAAGATTGTTACATCTTCAAAAGTTGGATCGAAGACCAGTACCAACAGGGCAAGTTCGCGCTGTCCGAAAACTGGAGGGTGAACCCGCCACAACCGCACGCTCCTAAAAAGGTGGACACACCGGGGGCGTCATGCTCACTTATAGAGGAAGCCCCATGGGAGGTGGCCCTTTCAGCTAAGACTAAAAGAATGCTGAAGGACCTTCAAGTATGTCCAGCGATTAGGTGGAAGAGCCAGCTGGAGCCTGAGATTATTGAGGAGATGCTGAAGCCGCGCCCAACGCTGAAAGTTAGTGATGGTGGACAGAACCTTCGGGCCAAGCCTCTGAAGTCTTTAAAGAAAAGAATAAGGACAAGAAGCCCGTCCAACCCGACGACAACCGTACAGGTTTGCAGAAATACATCGATACACCGGAAGAATATAACCAGAAGGCACGGACCCCAATTACATTGGACGAATTCTTCAAGCATGTTCTTGAGAATGAAGACGATAACGCTGATGAAGGTGACGATTCTTTAGAAGACCCTGAGGATTATGTAGCGAGCTGCCACATGATCTCTCACTCGTCAATGGACGGTAAAGAATCTCCTGATGCAGAGAGACTGGGGGCAGAACCGGAACCAAAATCCCTGGAGCCATCAGACGAATTGATTGACAAGCTGCTGAGCGAAGCTCTTCAGATGAGCAAAGCTGACCGAGAGCGTGAAACAGCTATATACGAAAAGGCCAAGCGTCGGCATCAAGCTGAAGAAACTCCGGTAATTTGAAGCCATAAAATACCCCAACCAGGTCAAAGTGCCCTTATTACCGGCAAAAGCAGGCTTAAGACGAGGAAACGACTCGCTAAGGCCCTGTCAATGGGAATGAAGTTGCCACCTTTCAAAGAAAGCACTTCAGAAAGTACGTGCCCCGACGAACCGGATGCACATCCAAACTACTGCTTATACCATCGGAGGATCACGCACCATATCGAAGAGTGTAACGCTTTCAAGAAGTGGTGGCAGGAATATGTCACCCATCAACAACAATTCAAGCGAATAAAGCGCAAAGCTCGTCGGGAGCAGAGAAACACGACAGATGGGCACAAAAGAGCTGCCAGCAACTGTCACGTGGTTGATACCAGGGGATCGCAAGTTCTCACATTTGGGAGCGATTCTGACAAAGAAATGGCCCTTGACCCCCTCTTTAAGGAATCCACCTCTGGAAGAGAAGAAGAGATGAAGAACTGCGAGAATATTCAACTGCGTAATCGTACGTTGCCTGAAAAGAATCATGGACCTTCAAACAAAGGTTCGAACAGAAAAGACAAGGGGAAGGAGAAAATCCATGAGGAGATTTTCCTCGATGATGGGGTCGTCGAAGAGCTCGTAGCCAAGGACCCGCTTAAGAAAAGCAAGGTGGATTACAATATCCTAGCGCATTTGAGAAAGATACCCTCACAACTAAGCACACTGAATGCTCTCTTTCTGTCTAAAGAAGCATGGGATTCCTTGGTCAAGGCGTTACAAGAGCCCGATCAGTTCCAGGCCTTCATCACAGAGAAGAAAATACAAGATGAGCTGGCAGAAGTCCACACGGCTAACATTACATTTAACGACGAGGATCTTCTCCTTGGTACGTGTGACCACAACCGTCCTTTATATGTCACTGGATACTGCCATGACATCAAAATAGGGAAAATACTTGTTGACAACGGGTCCTCTGTCAACCTTCTCAACGTGCGGGTGCTAAAAGAAATCTGCATGATCGTTCAGCATTTAGCCCGAGTTAAAATCACTATCTCTGGATTTGATTCGCAGTCGTCGCAGACGCTCGGGTCCATGATACCGACATTGCGCTTTGGACTTCTTGTCACAGACATCAAATTTCACGTCATCGACGCTAGGACTTGCTACAACGCTCTACTTGGTTGGCCTTGGTTACACGAATATAACATCATCCCTTCTACACAACACCAGTATATGAAGTATTTCAAAGAAGGCCTCGAGTACACCGTTATGGGAGAGCTAAACCCATTCTCTGTGAACGAAGTCCGAAAATATGAAGACGCCAAGTATTTCCTGCCAGACTTCGAAGATATGGAGAAGTGTCATCAGCCGGAGCTTAAAAAGAAGCCCGTCACTCCTATTCCTACCTTTGGAAGCGATACCAAGGAGGATGAAGAAATAGTCTCCTGGGGACAGCCTCAGAAACGGAATGATAAACCCAAACCATCCACTCCGATTTTGGTCTTTGGCAGCGACTCCGAAGATGAAACCAACGCCGTATTCTCCGTCCGCCCGTCGATGCAAACCTTCGTTGGAGTAGACCGGAGTTTGCAAATCGCCATGGTTCCGTGGCGGCACTACAGAGAGCTTGATGCGCTGGAGACATATAGTGTGCAAGAGTTGCTGATGTTCTACGTCCCTCCCAGGCGAAGAGGTGAAAAGGCGATCCTATTCTATCGATCCACGGAGACTAAAGTCGAAAGAGAAGTTTGTTATGGTGCCGATCCTGCGCTCGGCAGGCTCCAACCCATTCGTCTGCCCAGGTATTACACCGAAGGATTGAAAAGGTTATTAAGATGCCAAGGCATACCATTCCAACAAACTCCTTGACAAGCTCAGTTCTACAACAGGATTTGGAACGTCCCCGGAACGCAGCGAAAATTGCCCAACGGAAAAATGGAAACGATTGGGCTTGGATATGTCCAGTTCGAGAAATAGGAGCAATTCCATGACTGCCATGTCATAAAGGACCTTGATGAAGAAGAGAATGCTCTTTTAAAAGACGCTGATGTTGAACCAGAACGAGGTCCTGCCATAAAAGTGTCAATTCCGTCATTTGAAGAACAGATGGACACGCTAATAAGGGAAGCGAGTCAAAAGGTTTGGAATGATTACAGCCACGAAATGGCTATTTATGAGAAAGCCAAGACGCAATGCCTCCTTCAGCAGGCTACGGAGGACGACGATACCCTTCACCATCAGCCCGCCATGCATTCCCAAGACAAGAAAAAGGCCCGACGTAGAGGCAAAAACAAGTCAAAGAACGGAAAAACGTTCGACAGCGGCAAAACGGATCCAAAAGGCCACATGATCAAGAAAATGTCAGCGGAATCCGTCTTTAACGAAAAAGATGGGTCGAGCATATTCCTTCCCTCAAGACAAGACAAGAAAGATATTCGACCTCGTTATGAAAAATCAGATGATTACGCTCCCAGAGTTCAAGCACCCCGAACAAGAAAATGAGGTTTATAGCCTGGATTATTGCTCCTATCACCGAGCGATAGGACATCCTCTTAAAGACTGCTTCACCTTCAAAAACTGGGTCGAAGACCAATATCAACTCTGCAGATTTGCTTTATCCAACAGTTGGAGGGTAGCCCCACCACAAAAGCATGTACCAAAAGCAACGTATATGGCGAGAGTAGAACCAGATCAACATCGGTCTTGGAAACGATCTCGTACCTGTCACGTGATAACGCTGCCAGAAGAAGGAGTGCCCGAGAATATGGATGACCTCTCCTTGTGCTTCGAAAATGAGGATGAAGAGGAATTGATCTCAGAATTTCCACCAGCACCAAAAGAGTTGGAAGATGGAATACATACTACTGCGGACAACCTAAGGAAAATCGACTTGGGGACGGCAAATGACCCGCGGCCTACGTTTGTTCCCCTCCGAAAGACGGCGAACGACGTGAGGACGTCTCGTCTGAGATTCGGGGCAGATGCTAATTGGTGCTATCCGTCCACCTCTCCGAAGATGCCAAGTTGATTTATGGCACCGTGTATCGAAGGTTTAAACGGATGCGTCCGATGTAGCAGACTTCGTCAGATTCTCCCTCGCTTGAGGGGTTTTTGATTGTGGAGACGCTCATCCCTGCAGGTGCAAGCCCTGCAGTTAATTACGCTACCGCATCGCGGTAGCCACTTTCTCCTTCTCCAGATGGTCACTTCGTGTCGTGTGTGTGTTTATTTTGTATTTAGTTGCCCGTGGATTGTATACGGAGACTGAGTTGTGTCGTCGCCCGTAGGGCGTGGACTAGTCCAAATCCGTATTATCTTAGATTTGGGTTTGGGGGTTTTGGGTTTAAGGATACGTTAGCCTCATTTAAGACTAAGATCAACTTAAACGTTTGTTAAGGATACGTCAGTCTAGTTTTTAGACTAAGATCAACTTAACGGGATCGTTTAGATCCAACAAGAGAGCAATTAAGGGAGCCCTGTTGTTTAGTTTAGTGACATTGCGGTCAATAGGTAGTTTAAGGACATTGCGGTCCAATGTTAGTTTTAAGACGTTGCGGTCAAGGTTAAGAACGTCATAGTCCGTGGATTTAAAGACTCCACAGTCCGGCGTTAGTTTTAAGACATCACGGTCAAGGTTAAGGACCTTATAGTCCGTGGATTTAAGGACTCCACAGTCCGGCGTTAGTTTTAAGACATCCCGGTCAAGGTTAAGGACGTCATAGTCCATGGATTTAGGGACTCCATAGTCCGGCGTCAGTTTTAAGACATCACGGTCAAGGTTAAGGACCTCATAGTCCGTGGATTTAAGAACTCCACAGTCCGGCGTTAGTTTTAAGACATCACGGTCAAGGTTAAGGACCTCATAGTCCATGAGTTTAAGGACCCCACAGTCCGTATCAATATGTGGTCATCGGGACCCGTCACCTCTTTGAAGACGTTGAGGAATTACAACGCCGAGTATCAAAGGAGTGAAGAGATGTACCCTTAAACCGAGGTAGATTAAATAATCTTTGGCCCAATTCGGAACCAAGACCAATTAATTATATTATGAGCCCATTGGCTCAGTTGAATTTGAATTGAGGACTTATGGCCAGCTTGGGCTAAGTCCAATCATGTTTAGGATATTGGCCCTCTGTTGGTCCATTAGAGGAGAGGCTTTGCCTCTAGACACTTAGCCACTTGGGCTAAAGTTAGTGTTAAACACTAAAGACCAGCAGTGTTGAACACTGGGAACAAGTTAGTATTTGACACTACAAGATAGTTGGTGTTAAACACCAGCAACAGGGGGTTCAAATTAGTGTTAAACACTAAAACAAATCAGTGTTAAACACTAGCAACAGAGATCTCAAATTAGTGTTAAATACTAAGATAATCAGTGTTAAACACTGGTGACAGAGATTTTAATTTAGTGTCGAACACTAAGAAAATTAATATTAAACTCTGTTAACATAGATTTAATTTAGTGTTAAACACTAAGAAATTCAGTGTTAAACACTGCAAGAAAGGCTCTTCGATTAGTGTTGAACACTAAGGCAAAACAGTGTTAAACACTGGATTCAGAGGGTCCAATTTGGCGTTAAGCACTAAGATAAGAGGGGTCACGTGGTAGCACGTGAGGGCGCCCTCCCCTTTATTTGTTCTGCCGAGAGTATTGAATACTTTAGAGCATCACGTGCTGTCACGTGATGGGCATTTAATTGTTTGTGTGTTAAAGCTTCTGCCAAGGGTCACGTGGGTCACGTGAGGCATTGCCTCAAAAGCCCTTCTCTGTGGATCTTTCCAGGGGTCACGTGGTAACACGTGACCCTGCCTCTTTGCAATTTCTGAATAAATTCTTCATTAAATCCCCCTTGTCTTCTGAAGAATTATATTCTCTGATAGAGTTGAACTCTGATTTTCCTGTAGGAATTAAATTCCTCATATATGTGAAGAATTGAGTTCCGTCATAGGGTTAAACCCTAATAATAACTTTAAAGGAACTAAATTCCTTCTTTCTTTAGAGAATTACTCTTAGATAGGGTTAAACCCTAATTTATATTCTGAGGAATTAGATTCTGTCATAGGGTGAAACCCTAATTTCTTCTTTCTTAAGGGAATTAAATCCATGTTATTTTAATAGAACTAAGTTCTTAATTAGGGTTAAACCCTGATTCTGTTCATTCTAAAGGAATTATATTCCTATAACATAGGGTTAAACCCTAATTCATCTCAAAGGAATTAAATTCCTATAATTCTGCGAGGATTAAATCCTCAAACTTTCATTCCCTCTCTATGCTTTGGATCTGCATGGCAGGATCACGACCCAATGAGAATTAAATTCTCTATTCATGGGGAGATGTGCACTTTGCAGATCCTCTACTAAAGAGAGAACTAAGTTCTCCTTTTTAATCTAAGAGTTAAACTCTTTTGAGAATTAAATTCTCTTTTAGAGGCCTTCCCTTTCTTACCTAAGGTTTTCTTTTGCAGAAGATCCAATTCTTCCAAAATCTTAGGGCTTTTTTTTCTCTCTTTTTTCCTGTCTTTTTCTCTCTATATCCCTCTGTATGTCTCTTTGCTCCTATTTATAGGAGAAGAAGCAGAATCAATTAGTTTTGATGAATCTTTCATTGAGAAATTTGATTTGTATTCACCATTCGTTTGGACCTTTGGATTATTAGGTGAATTTTATTCACCATTGGATTTTTAATCCAAAGATTTTCCTTTGTTATTTCGATTAGATTTTAAGGGGAAATCTTTCCAAGTTCAAGATTTTTCCATAGATAGGTGATATTTAATCACCTTTAAATCTTTAGTCCAATCGGTTCCAAATAATTATTTTCCTTCTTCAGAATTTGATTCTGTTAAATAGGGTTTGAAAGCCGGTCACGTGTGGCCACGTGACCCCTGGTCACGTGTAAGCACGTGACCCATGGTTCTTCTTCTTTCTGCGTTCTGTCTTCTGGCCGCTGTTCAACCGTCACGTGTCAACACGTGACCTCCGGTCACGTGTGAGCACGTGACCCTTTCTGAAGCTTTTTCTTCGATTTAATCAGGGAATTGAATATGCCTTTGCCGCTGTTTTCAAATGTCACGTGCCAACACGTGACTGCTGGTCACGTGCTAGCACGTGATGCCTCCTTCGTAAGCTTTCCTGATTTTAAATCAGGAAACAAATGCCCCCACAGCGTTGTTCTCACGTGTTTGCACGTGAGTGCAACGCTGTCACTTTTGTGACCGTTGGATTCCTCTAGGGATTTGGGGAGATGAAGCGTCTCCATCACATCCTATAAATACCCATGTCCTTTCAGAAGAGCCTCCACTTTGCTCATCTTCTTCTCTTGCAAACTTTTCTGAGAATTTAATTCTCTTCTTCCAGAGCTTAGTTCTCTGCCTTGAAACCTTTTCAGAGTTTAACTCTGTCTGACCGATTCCTCTTCCTCAGGTAATCATCTTGAGTGGTCGAAGAACTTTTTATACATAAAATTCTCTGGATTTTAAATCCACTTCAAGGGTTTCACCCTTTTAATATGAACCCATTTTTCCTTTAAGTTTTTCAACCAAAGTATGAAATAGAACTTTCAACAGCAGATCTTTTTAGGGTTCATATGATCTTTAAGGAGATAATGGTGGCGGTTAGAATCTATGGAATTTAATTCCATCTCAAAAAATAAGTTTCTGGGAATTTAATTCCCTTTCTCAATAAGGAATTTAATTCCCATGAAGAACTCAGTTCTTCCCATGGAGGCTTCTTAGGGTCTCCCTGCCCTAGGTTGTCCTTCTGTAATTAATGGGACAAAAGCTTTGTAACAATTCTCATGACCTTTATTTCAGGTATCATGGATGCCCATATGTATGGTCTTGACGAAATCATTTCCTATGGCAATATTCGTGCACTGGGCCGCAGTCAGAACCAGGAGTTCACCAATGCTCAGTGCGCTGAGATCATGAGCCGCTTCGACGAGTACAACCATCGGCTACTCCCTCGTCGCTCTTCTCTTCTGAGGCTGATCGTGCTGGCGATCTGGGAGGCACTCCCTCTCTTTTGCACCGGCGTACCGCTCGGGGCCTTGGACACTGCTGAGGATAAGGTACATTCGGTGTACTTGATGAGCTTGATCTCAAAGAGGAGGCGAAATCACCTCATTGATCTCTTGCACCAGGCCTTTCAGCAGTCAGCCATACTTGCCGCCTATCGGAGGGTGGATGACATTCGTGAGGACCCCGACGCTTGTGATCGTGAGAGAAAACATACTCGGGAGGTTCAAAATGCTTGGAGGATCTTGGACAAAGTTAAGCTTGAGTTTCTCAATCCGTGCCCCGCGTCTGAAGTCTTACCATTGTAAACGTGTTCTCTTTATTTTGTATGACCTTCTTGAAGTATGAATGATAAGTTCTATTATGTCTTTGTATGTTTGCATGCCTCTCTGCGGGATTTTGTCATTTCACTATTGTTGTTGCTGATGCTTTTAATATGCATGGTGCTATTCCATTTTTAGTGCACGTCAAGTTTGGGGCTCACGTGGTCTGCACGTGGGGTCCTTTGATGGGACTGTTCAAAATTTTTCCATGCCACATTCTTAGTGCACAATATCAGATGCAGAAAAGGAGCCTTGGAAATAGTTCCACCCCCCTGATTTTCGATGCCTTTCCTTTTTTGGGCCTCGGAAATAGCTTCATCATGCAAGATTTTCCGCGCTCAACACTTAATGCACTTCTTTATATCTGAGGCTATAGCCTTCTTTTCCCTTCACAGAGAGATTTATATTTTTTTCTTTCTTACTTTGGTGTAATTTGTCTTGAGAAACAACCGAGCACCATGGCCTGCAATCGCCCTCATGCACGTCGACAGCCATGGGAAGTTCCTATCGAGGAGATGATCCCCCGCTTTGCTGCCCGGTTGGTGGATCCACTCCTTACCGACGACGAATGCGACTCGGCAATGTATGAACTCTTGATCCGTATGGGGTCCCCCCTCCCGATGGGGTCCCTCTGGCTCCGGATGGTTCTCGCGGCCGTGCTTGCCGACATCCCTCCTCACCCGACGGAGATGACCCTGGCGATACTTGACGCGGCTGAAGAGAAGCTCGAGGGCTTTCACGAAGCGTGCCTGATTACTCAGGCTTTGAAGGATTGCTCAATTCATCTGCTGAGCCAGATAAAGACCCGGCGAGCTATTATGTCTGCTTTCGCGGACGAACATGGCGCCAATCGATGGGGAGCGACTCCTCGCGAGAACCGTCGCTTTGATGTGCTGGAGAAAGCAGAGAGAGAGATGGAGAATTTTGTCCTCTGCTTTGTTAACCCTTGTGCCATTGATCCCGTGTTTGGTGACCTTTTCCCGTTAGCGTAGCATTTTTAAATTAGTCCTTCTTTTTGTATGCTTTATGAACTTCCATGTAGGCTCGGTACTCGTATGTATGTTTTCGCTTGCATAAATAAACTTTTGTGTTCTTCTTATAAGAGCTTTTCTTTAATTATCAACACTATCATCATGTCGCAGGCACATTAAAGTTTCGAATATTATTTCTTTTCTGGATGTTCATACAATTGCGAACACATGCTCGCTAGGATAAACGTCGGAAATTTTCTCATCGCTTTTCATACCAGGTAATGTGAGCGCGTTTTAAATTGATCATTGCTGTCGACTGGGAGCCCACTTATACGGTCTTGAGCGTGTATGTCCCGTTTCCAAAGTTGCGGTCGCGAAAGTGAACTAAACTGGCATGACAGGGCGACACGTGGCGAACACATTGTTGCGCGAGAAAAGGGCTCGGCCGCGAATTCTCGGAGAGGGGCTGGCTTGCTGAGCGAGCTTCAAGCGAGTCTTACTGCCAAGGCCAACAAAGCGTATGAACTCTGGCGCGTGCTTCAAGAGTCTATCAGGGAGGTGGTGACTCTTGATAAAGCTGCCACGTTCACTCGTGAGAGGGTCGAGGCTCATAAGGCCACCGAGAAAGAGCTTGAAGTTCGGCTTGCTTCATATCAGGCCCAGCAGGCTCAGGCGGAGGCCCGTCTTTTGGCGATCTTAAATCATGAGGCCGTGGCCCAACAAAAGCAGGATGAGCTGACCAAGCTGCTAAATCGCCCGCCGGCTTGAAACATTTGTATCTTTTCCTTCCTTCTTGTATATACTCATAGATGAGAGTATTTTCTTTTGTTCTTTCCCGAATTGTACTTTGTATCCATTTTGGTTTATGAATAAAAGATACATTTTTCTTCTCAATGATGTGTCTCTTTTCATTGAATGTGTTTTGCGGACAATTTATCTTGATCTCCTTGCAAGGCAGCGATGGCTTAGGATTCAGGGTTAAGATCTGCTTCCTAAGACTTTTGCGCTTTATGAGCCACGAGGGTCTCATAAAGAGTTTTTCTCCCTATGGGTCGAGAGGATCCCATAGGTGTAAGTTCTTCTTAAGAATCGTGAGGATTCTTAAGCGGGTTTTCCCTTGGGAGTCATAAGGATCTCACAAGAGAGTTTTTCTTCCTTACAGGTCGTGAGGACCTGCAAGTGTTGGATGTGGTTGCCCTTATCCGTGTTTCACGGGGTCAGGGGTTGCTCAAAGTATCGTAGTTTAAAGACGTCGCGGTCAAGGTTAAGGACGTCATAGTACGTGGATTTAAGGACTCCACAGTCCGATGTTAGTTTTAAGACATCACGGTCAAGGTTAAGGACGTTATAGTCCGTGGATTTAAGGACTCCACAGTCCGATGTTAGTTTTAAGATATCACGGTCAAGGTTAAGGACCTCTTAGTCCGTGGATTTAGGGACTCCACAGTCCGATGTTAGTTTTAAGACATCACGGTCAAGATTAAGGTAGTCATAGTCCGTGGATTTAGGGACTTCACAGTCCGATATTAGTTTTAAGACATCACGGTCAAGGTTAAGGACGTCATAGTCCGTGGATTTAAGGACTCCACAGTCCGATGTTAGTTTTAAGACATCACGGTCAAGGTTAAGGACGTCATAGTCCGTGGATTTAGGGACTCCACAGTCCGATGTTAGTTTTAAGACATCACAGTCAAGGTTGAGGACCTCATAGTCCGTGGATTTAGGGACTCCACAGTCCGGTGTTTGGTTGCAGGGACCCATCACCTCTTTGAATACGTTGAGGAATTACAACGTCAGGCATCAAAGGAGTGAAGAGATGTACCCTTAAACCAAGGTAGAATCAGTACAGAATCAGGGTGGTTGATTGTTAGTTTTAAGACATTACGGTCGAGGTTAAGGACATCATAGTCCGTGGATTTTAAGGACTCCACAGTCCGGTGTTTGCTCTGGATGATTCACACGGGTTCACTGCCGTGCTTGGCAAGGACCAGGCTCCGCTCTGGGCGTTTTCCGCGGGGTCAAAGAGTGACATTATCCGCGTTCCACGTGACCAGGAATTTTGCACTAGATGCTTCACACGGGTTCACTGCCGTGTTCGGCGAGGACTAGGCTCCGCTCTGGATGCTTCACACGGGTTCACTGACGTGCTCTGCGAGGACCAGGATCCGCTCTGGACGTTTTCCACGGGGTCAAAGAGTGACGTTATCCGTGTTCCACGAAACCAGGAATTTTGCACTAGATGCTTCACACGGGTTCACTGCCGTGCTCGGTGAGGACTAGGCTCCGCTCTGGATGCTTCACACGGGTTCACTGCCGTGCTCTGCGAGGACCAGGATCCGCTCTGGACGTTTTCCACGGGGTCAAAGAGTGGCGTTATCCGCGTTCCACGTAACCAGGAATTTTGCACTAGATGCTTCACACGGGTTCACTGCCGTGCTCGGCGAGGACTAGGCTCCGCTCTGGATGCTTCACACGGGTTCACTGCCGTGCTCTGCGAGGACCAGGATCCGCTCTGGATGTTTTCCATGGGGTCAAAGAGTGACGTTATCCGCATTCCACGTAACCAGGAATTTTGCACTAGATGCTTCGCACGGGTTCACTACCGTGCTCGGCGAGGACCAGGCTCCACTCTGGATGCTTCACACGGGTTCACTGCCGTGCTCCGCGAGGACCAGGATCCGCTCTGGACGTTTTCCATGAGGTCAAAGAGTGACGTTATCCGCGTTCCACATAACCAGGAATTTCGTTGATTGTATTCGTATTTCACGGAATTGGGATTTGACTTTTCGGTGATCAGGATATCGCCGAGCCATGGAACTGGGAGTTGCCGCTGTTCCGTTTCGCTTGAAGTCGTGTTCGTTGTCACGAGACGAGTGCTGAGATGATCTCTAAGTCATTCGCGGCCCGTCGAGATTTTGCTTCTTCTTATGATGAAACCTGGGGGAGAAGTATGATCCCTTTTTTGTTTACGCTTTTGGATTGTATACAGGGTGTGATGGAACATCACCTGTAGGGCATAAATTAAAACTTTTTTTTATTCCTTTTTCCGCGATGCTCTATCATTTCAGCTTTTATATTGCGGAGGTCGCGATTGCCCTATCATTTCGGCTATTTTTCGCGGTGCCCAATCATTTCGGCTATTTATTTCATTTTTACTCGCTGTTTTTTATTGCGAGTTGCTCCATCATTTCGGCTATTTTGCGTGCATACATTTTTACCTGCTGCTTTTTATTGCAAGTTGTCCCATCATTTCGGCTATCTCGTATGCACGTGTGGCCTACTAGCTTTTCGCCATAAACCTGAAATTAGACACAGATTTCGGCATCAGCACCGCTACAACTGGGATATGGCCAGGAGCAAATCATCATCTGCCTCTGTCGATGTTGAACAAAGGTGGCTTAGCAAACAGGGTTAGGGTCCCGTCAGCTAAGGCTTTTGACTTCATGAGCCGTAAGGGTCTCACGAAGGTATTTCTCCCTACAAGTCGTGAGGATCTCGTAGGTGTATTTTCTCCCTAGGAATCGTGAGGATTCCTAAGTGTATGTTCCTCTGTAATTTGTAAGGATCTTACAAGGGGGCTTTCTCTTTATAAGTCGAGAGGATTCATAAGGGTTGTTCACTATAGGGACATACCCCTAGTCACGGGTGGGACTTTGCTGGGGAAATGCTTATTCGCGCCCGTGGATTGTATACAAGGGTCAGTATGAGCCGCTTGTAGGGCATTGTCGAAGGTTATGGGGGAATTTTGCTTAAGCACAGGTTCAGGTTTCTGTAACTTAAGACTTTCAAGTCTTATGAGCCGTGAGGGTCCCATAAGAGAGTTCTCCTTGTGAGTCGTGAGGATCTCGCAAGTGTCTTTTCTCCTTAGGAATCGTGAGGATCCCTAAGTGTGTTACTCCCTTGTGAGTCGTAAGGATCTTACACGGGTGGTTTCTCCTTACAAGGCCGTGAGGACCCTGCAAGTGTCCTTTAACGAGGTTGCGCCCTTTCGGGTTTTCACAAGCACTCGCCGGTAGTCCTGCTGTTTTTACTCATGGAGCCCTTTCGGGTTTTCATCCGTGCCCATTTTGCTTATGGACATACCGTTAATTATATATTTTTTTCTTCTCTTTTTTTTACGAGGTCGCGTCCTTTCAGGTTTTCACGAACACTCGCCGGTAGCCCTGCTGTTTTTACTCACGGAGCCCTTTCGGGTTTTCATCCGTGCCCTTTTTGCTTATGGACGTACCGTTTTTTATTTTTATTTTTTTTATATATTTTTTTATCGTCAGCCCAAGGATACTGCGGTAGTAGTTTTAAGGACGTTTTGGTCCGTCATTAGTTTAAGGACGTTCCGGTCCGACGTTAGTTTAAGGACGTCTCGGTCCGTCGTTAGTTTAAGGACGTTTCGGTCCGTCGTTAGTTTAAGGACGTTTCGGTCCGTTGTTAGTTTAAGGACGTTTCGGTCCGACGTTAGTTTAAAAACGTTTCGGTCCGTCTGAGGAGAGGGCCAGCTACTACTTATAGAGCTTGAGCTTTTGGAAGATAGCGAGCTGACATAGTCGTCGTCATCTATCATTGACCTAGGCTGTGGCTCATTAAGCATAGTATTTCTTTATGAAGCAGCCGTTTATTGGCCTGAAAGGCCTCTCACCGTGCATGTCCATGAGTAGATAGGCCCCACCCTGGTAGACCTTATCTATGATGTACGGGCCTTCATAGTTTGGCTCGAATTTTCCCCGCTTGGCGCGATTGGGGATCATAGGCCTTTTGACCACTAGCACGATTTCGCCTTGGCGGAATGTCCTCGGCCTGGTCAATCTTTCATATGAGCGCGTCATCTTTGCTTTGTAAGCCTCCAGATTTTGTTGCGCTATGAGCCGGGTTTCATCGAGGGCATCAAGCTCCTCAAGCCGCAGGTGAGCATTTTCTTCGTCCGTCAGCTCGCAGTGGACTGCTATTCGTAGAGACGGTAGCTCTATCTCAAGGGGAGTACTGCTTCCGTACCGAATACCAATGCGTATGGCGTTGTGCTCGTGGCCGTCTTGAACGTAGTTCGGTACACCCAAAGAGCCTCTTACAGTCTCTCATGCCAGTCCTTATTTCGGGACACCGTATTTTTCATGATCTTTGTCAAGGTCTTATTGAAGGCCTCAGCTAGACCGTTAGCTCGCGGATTATAAATCGAGGAATATCTCCAGTCTATATTGTGCTGTTGCGCGAAGCGACTGATTTTATGGCTTCTGTAGGCTGGCCCGTTATTGGAAATGATCCGTCATGAAGTTCCAAACCGATATATGATATGCGTCTTGAAGAAATGGAGGATATTCTCCGTCTTTACTTCCCTCAGCGATACCGCTTCTGCCCATTTAGAGAAGTAGTCAGTCGTCGCTAGGATGAAACGATGTCCTCTAGATGATGCTGGTTCGATGGGGCCGACTATATCAGTCCCCCACATTTCGAATGGCCAGCTAGCCACCGTTGGATGTAGTGGATTCGGATGCTGATGGATGAAGTCCCCATGAATTTGGCATAAGTGGCACTGCTTCGCATATTCGAGGCAGTCCTGGATCATCGTGGGCCAGTAGTAACCCATCCGTTTAATTTTTAACTTCATCTTCGGGCCTGCTTGATGAGAACCACAGATTCCGTCATGAACTTCCTGAACGACTCTTTCTGCTTCATCAGGTCCTAAACATCTCAGCCACAGAGAATCAAACGACCTCTTGTATAGAGTATTGTTGACGAAAGCGAAAGATAGAGCTCGTTTCATGAGCTGATGTCTTGAGGACGCTTCTTCGGGCATTCGGTGGGACTTAAAGTAGTCTATGAAGACTTCCCTCCAGTCCTCAGCCTTCTCACGGTCTTTTATTTATAGGGTCGTCTGCTCAGTCGCTCCCTTTTCTTCGTATGATTCGGGAGATATTTCTGCTGGGGCAAACACTCGACGGCTGTGTACCATAATTCTGACGTCATCGAGGTTCTCGTCAGCCAGTTCTTTAGCGAGCTTAGCTAACGCGTCTGCTTTGCTATTTTCCGCGCGTGGTATACTTTCCAAAGTATAGGAGAGAATTTGGGTCAACAGTTGTTGCACCTTTTCACCATACTTCACCAACTCCGGTTTGCACATTTGGTAGTCGCCGTTTACTTGACTAACGACCAATTGAGAATCCCCGTATATGAGGAGGTTTTCAATTCCCATGTCAATGGTGATCTCAAGGCCTGCTATCAGAGCTTCGTATTCGTCTTCATTGTTCGTCCTCGGTTCTGTTAAGGAGAAAGCGAAGCACATTATCCCTCTTTGTGGAGTTACGAAGATGAGGCCTACCCCCGATTTGATCATTGGGTACTTTGTTTGCGCTTCTTTACGGAGGACGCTCCATCGAAATAAAGTTCCCATCGGGTATCACCACCGTCGATCGCATCAAACGCATGTTCGTCCGGCAAATCGCAATTTAGAGGAGAACCGGCAGGTACTGGATGCTCAGCAAGGAAGTCGGCGATGGCTTGGCCTTTCACTGCCTTAAGCGGCTGATAGGTTATTGAAAACTCCATCAAGAGCAGGGCCCATTTAGCGAGCCTCCCTGTCAACATGGCCTTTGACATTAGATATTTTAGAGGGTCCACCTTTGATATAAGACGGACTTCATGTGCCAATGCATAGTGCCGGAGTTTTGTTATCGCGAAGATTAACTCTCGACAGTGTTTTTCGATAGGGGAGTAATTGCTTTCTGCCCCCAGCAGAACTCGACTTAAGTAATAAAGAGCTCCCTCCTTCCCTCGATCATTCTCTTGTGCCCATAATGCGCCTAAGGAACCTTCGAGGGCTGTTGTATAAAGAATAAGAGGCTTTCCCTTGACCGGAGCAGCTAACACCGGCGGGTTCTGCAGGTATTGTTTGATCTCGTCCAGTGCGCCTTGGCATTTGTGGTCCCAGACGAACGGAGTTCCTTTCTTCATCAGGTGGCTGTAAGGATGGCACTTGCCTGACAGGTTGGCGATAAACCGCCGGATATACACGAGCTTTCCTTGGAGAGATCGCAGCTGTTTGAGAGTCCTTGGCGGTGGCATTTCCATGATCGCCTTGATCTTGGACGGATCTATCTCGATACCTCGGTGTCGGATGATGAATCCTAGGAATTTACCCGAGGAGACTCCGAACGCGTATTTGAGGGGGTTCATCTTTAAATTATATTGCTGAAGGCATTGAAATACGGTCTTCAGATGCTCTAAATGCTCTTCATATGACGTGCTCTTCACTACGAGGTCGTCGATATAGCACTCGATGATTTCATGTATGAGATCATCAAAGATCTTTGTCATTGCTCTCTGATAGGTGGCACCGGTATTTTTTAATCCGAAGGGCATGACTTTGTAGCAGAATATGCCCAAAGGAGTCCGGAAAGCGGTGTGCTTCTGATCTTCGGGATGCATCTTTATCTGATTGTACCCTGATGAACCGTCCATAAAGGAGAAAACCTCGTGGGTGGACGTGTTATCTATCATCAGCTCGGTTACCGGTACTTGGAAATCGTCCTTCGGGCAGGCTTTTTGAGATCCCTGAAATCCACGCATATGCGCACCGTCCCATTTTTCTTCATTACCGGAACGATGTTGGCGATCCAGTCAGGATATTGGACTTCTTGGATGAATCCAGACTCGATCAGCTTCTTGACTTCGGCGTTGATGCTCATCTCAAGCTCGAGCCGCATCCTTCTCGGCGCCTGCTTGACTGGCTTGATATCCGGGGATTTGCTAATTTATGCACAGCAATCTCTGGATCTAATCCCGGCATCTCGGAATAGTTCCACGCGAAGCAATCTTTATGCTGTAGAAGCACGCCCTTTAACGCAGCCACCCTTTCTTCAGATAGCAGCTCGCTGACGAATGTCGGTCGCGGATCGTCTGCCGATCCCAACTCAATCTTCTTGAGGTTATCTGCAGTAGTATGTATGACATCTTCCAGTTCTTTCGGAGCCGGTGGAAATTCTGAGATTACCTCATTGTCATTGTTTTCGAAGCACCAAAGGAGCTCATCTATGTCCTCGGGCTCTTCTTTTAATATTGTAATCATGTGACAGGTGCGAATCTGCTTCCAAGATCGATGTGGGCCTGATTCGGCTCTTGCGGCTTTGAGTTCGTGCTTTTGTGGCGGCGTTACCCTCCAGCTGCTGGATAGAGCAAATCTGCCTTGCTGGTACTGGTCTTCGACCCAGTTCTTGAAGGTGAAGCAGTCTTCGATAGGGTGTCCTATGGCTCGGTGATAAGAGCAATAGCCCGGATGAGAAACTTTGTTAGCTTGCTCAGGGTGCTTAGACTCCGCAAGTGCGATCATTTGATGTTTTATAGCGAGCTCGAGTAACTTCTTCGTCTTGTCTCGGGGGAAGGAATACGCTCGACTCATCTTCTTCATGAGGGACAAATCCGGACCGCGCAATGCCCGATCACATGACTCTCTAATCCTGCGTCGTTGTTGTCGGCTCCTCTTTCCGCTTCTTGACTTACTTCTGCCTCTGCGTCGGGCCTTTTGCACAACGGGTTGACAGGGAGGAGCATCTTCGTCTTTTGCAGCCTGTTGAAACAGACGTTACGTCTTGGCCTTCTTGTAGATGGCCATCTCACGGTTGTGGTCTTCCCGAGCCTTTTGACCTGCTTTCCTGATAAGCTTGTCCACTTGTTCTTTAAATGACGGACTCGGCACTTCGCTCGCGGGATCCAGTTTTGACGAGGGGTTGGCATTCCTTCAATGATCTGGGGTTCCAGTGGGTCCTTCCATTCGACCGCCGGGAACGCATGAAGGTCCCTCAGCATTCTTTTGGTTTTAGTTGACAGCACGACCTCCCATGGAGCTTCTTCAATAAAGGAACAGGTTGCCCCCGGTGTATCTGCTTTCTTAGGAGTATGCGGCTGTGGTGGGTTCACCTTCCATTTTTCGGATAGTGCGAACTTCCCCTGGAGGTATTGATCTTCAATCCATCCTTTGAAGACGAAGCAATTCTCAATCGGATGGCTCACCGTTTGATGGTAAGGGCAATAGTTGGGGTTATTCACCTCAGTGGGTTGTGGCGGTCTCCTTGGATTTGGCAGGTTTATAAGTCTGTTGCGTACTGCCAGCTCGAATAACCGTTTTGTCTTATCCCATGGGAACGAGTAGGAACGCTTCATCTTTTCATTATAATACCGGCGTCTTTCTTCCAGTTGATCCGCCAGCTTTGGGGCACTAGGCTGCTGCTGAGCATTCGCGATGAAGGTTGCCTTTCCTTTACCCTTGTCACTCCGAGGCTCGGGCTTTGGGGGAGACGGTCTATGACCCATCTGGTCCATCTGAGCCAACTTGTCAATTAGAGCCTGGAATGTGGTTGGCTTAAAGAACATCATAAACTGGGAGATAGTTGCATGAGGGTCTAGGGTACCCACGAACATGCCCACCGCAGGCGCTTCCTCAATGCGCTGTTCGCATTTCGACCATAAATTTCCCAGCGTATAGCATACTGGACCTACGTTTCGCCTGGTTTCACCCTGGCATTAATCAATGCCGTTATTGGAGTGCGTTCGTTGGCGCTTGCGAATCGCTGAGTGAATAGCAACTCCATTTCAGCGAACGTCTTAATAGAATCGTTCGGGAGTTCCGAATACCATTCGAACGCTGTTTCTGATAAGCTGCCCACGAACTGGCGAAGCAACAGTTTATCATCACCGCCAGTGTTACCGCAAAGGGCCCTGAACTGGGCAACATGTTGGTGGGGATTGCCGGTCCCCTTATACACGTGGAATTTTGGTATTGTATAACTCGGCGGATATTTGATTTGGTCATACCAGCTCGGATATGGTCGCCCCGTTTTTACGACTTGACCAGCTGCCTCGGTCGCATGATGAACCCCGATTTGCTGGGCTATATAGTCGTCCAAGTCAGCCTTAGAGATTGTCTCCTCCTTGGCCGTTGAGAGACCCGGCGGTGGATTTGATGTTTCTCCCCTGTCGTCTTCAAGGACAATCGGAGGATCCTCAGCAGGTGGGTCTTGTTGGATCATCATTCCCACCATGTCCTGGAATAAGTGGGCTATTTTCTTTATATTGGCTGCTTGTTCCGCAGCCTCCTTATCTTTCTTTTCCACTATCCTCCAGAGGAACTCGGCGTCGGTTTCCTGTTCTTGTTGCTGATCCAAGGACGCCTTGGGGATTTCTTTCGGTCCAGTAAGCGCGGCCATTGCATTCATCATTTCCTGGAGATTTTGCTGTTGCTCCTGAGCTTTGGTCACCGACCGTGTAAGTGGTCTATGACCTGTAGACGCACGGCTGTCTTCCTTCCCCGACGCCATGTATACAGTGTGGACCATCCTGCCCCCAGTCTTAGGGCGTCTGGGCTCAGCGCTTTTAGCTTTCGTTGCAGGCCCGGGGGTCCTCTCTGGCCTCTTCTTTTTGTGAGCAGTGGAAGTTGAGGGGGCCGTTGAGGGGGGCACCCAGACAGCTTTTCATGGCTTAGCCTGGTGACTGACTTCCTGTTGGATTTTCAGCTTCTTGTGCTGGCGGGAGAAATTTGGATCGATCATCGAGTCTCGGGCCTGCCGCCAGACTTTATAGATCTGGGAGGACAGCCGTTGAGGAGATTGAGGCTGTTCTGGCTTTACTTTTACAGCCTTTTTCAGCGGAGGGGGAGACCTCTTTAGCATCGCGGTAGGAGAATTCCTATGCACCTTATTTAGCATCTCAAAGCTGTTCCCAGTTGGAACAGCAGCATTAACTTCTTCCATCAGGGCCGGAGGAGTTAGCCCAGGAGGGGAGTTGCCTCCGGCCTTCCTTACTCGGCGCCAGTAACGACGTCGAGCGCGTTGTGCTGATGGAACCGGCTTGGTGAGGGTGATAGTCTTGTCTTGCCCCCTGTGTAGGTGGGAGGTCGCTGCTGGTGTCAGCCTGTCAAGGACCGATGTCCCTTAGGCAGCAGGAGCGGGAGCTGGAGCCGTCAATCTTGTAAAGACCGACTTTTTGGCAGGGGAAGCCTCCTTGACGACTTCAGGAGCAGGACTGGTTACTTTCTTAGGAGCAGCCTTCTCTGGGATTGTAGGCCCCATTGCGGGTTCACAAGAGCTCTGGCCCAATCTGGAGAAGACCGAGGCGCTGGTGTTGGGCGACCCGTTGAGAGGGGCCGTGGTAGGTGTAAGCCGATCAAAGACCGACTTCTTGGGAGCTTCCGTTATTAGCGTAGGGGCAGTGAAGCTCGTTGGCGGGAGCATGGTCCCAAAAAACAACCCTGTGGTGGCTCGAGTGACCTGTTCCACGGGTATTGTGAATAGCGAAGCAGCTTGGGGTCCGTAGGCTACACCTCCTGACGAGGCAGAGCGCCGGTTGCAGTTGCAGTTAGAGCATTTCGCACAAGTGGAAGACATTGATTCTTTGCTTTCTGCAATAAGCAAGACGCCAAGTCTTAGTACCTTGAAACCCAAGGGCAACCATTAGCGATCCGTGCTTGGTTCGCGAACATGACACACGAAGTGTGGAGTGGAAAGAGGAAAAGGTCCCACCGGGCATGCCAGAATCTGTTTCCCTCCGAAAGACGGCGAACGACGTGAGGACGTCTCGCCTGAGATTCGGGGCAGATGCTAATTGGTGCTATCCGTCCACCTCTCCGAAGATGCCAAGTTGATTTATTGCACCGTGTATCGAAGGTTTAAACGGATGCGTCCGATGTAGCAGACTTCGTCAGATTCCCCCTTGCTTGAGGGGTTTTTGATTGTGGGGACGCTCATCCCTGCAGGCGCAAGCCCCTGCAGTTAATTACGCTACCGCATCGTGGTAGGCACTTTTTCCTTCTCCAGATGGTCACTTCGTGTCGTGTATGTGTTTATTTTGTGTTTAGTTGCCCGTAGATTGTATACGGAGACTGAGTTGTATCGTCGCCCGTAGGGCGTGGACTAGTCTAAATCCGTATTATCTTAGATTTGGGTTTGGGGGTTTGGGTTTAAGGATACGCTAGCCTCATTTAAGACTAAGATCAACTTAAACGTTTGTTAAGGATACGTCAGTCTAGTTTTTAGACTAAGATCAACTTAACGGGATCGTTTAGATCCAACAAGAGAGCAATTAAGGGAGCCCTGTTGTTTAGTTTAGTGACATTGCGGTCAATAGGTAGTTTAAGGACATTGCGGTCCAATGTTAGTTTTAAGACGTTGCGGTCAAGGTTAAGGACGTCATAGTCCGTGGATTTAAGGACTCCACAGTCCGGCGTTAGTATTAAGACATCACGGTCAAGGATAAGGACCTCACAGTCCGTGGATTTAAGGACTCCACAGTCCGTCGTTAGTTTTAAGACATCCCGGTCAAGGTTAAGGACGTCATAGTCCATGGATTTAGGGACTCCACAGTCCGGCGTTAGTTTTAAGACATCACGGTCAAGGTTAAGGACCTCATAGTCCGTGGATTTAAGGACTCCACAGTCCGGCGTTAGTTTTAAGACATCACGGTCAAGGTTAAGGACCTCATAGTCCATGAGTTTAAGGACCTCACAGTCCGTATCAATATGTGGTCATCGGGACCCGTCACCTCTTTGAAGACGTTGAGGAATTACAACGCCGAGTATCAAAGGAGTGAAGAGATGTACCCTTAAACCGAGGTAGATTAAATAATCTTTGGCCCAATTCGGAACCAAGACCAATTAATTATATTATGAGCCCATTGGCTCAGTTGAATTTGAATTGAGGACTTATGGCCAGCTTGGGCTAAATCCAATCATGTTTAGGATATTGGCCCTCTGTTGGTCCATTAGAGGAGAGGCTTTGCCTCTAGACACTTAGCCACTTGGGCTAAAGTTAGTGTTAAACACTAAAGACCAGCAGTGTTGAACACCGGGAACAAGTTAGTGTTTGACACTACAAGATAGTTGGTGTTAAACACCAGCAACAGGGGGTTCAAATTAGTGTTAAACACTAAAACAAATCAGTGTTAAACACTAGCAACAGAGATCTCAAATTAGTGTTAAACACTAAGATAATCAGTGTTAAACACTGGTGACAGAGATTTTAATTTAGTATCGAACACTAAGAAAATTAATGTTAAACTCTGTTAACAGAGATTTAATTTAGTGTTAAACACTAAGAAATTCAGTGTTAAACACTGCAAGAAAGGCTCTTCGATTAGTGTTGAACACTAAGGCAAAACAGTGTTAAACACTGGATTCAGAGGGTCCAATTTGGCGTTAAGCACTAAGGTAAGAGGGGTCACGTGGTAGCACGTGAGGGCGTCCTCTCCTTTATTTGTTTTGCCGAGTGTATTGAATACTTTGGAGCATCACGTGCTGTCACGTGATGGGCATTTAATTATTTGTGTGTTAAAGCTTCTGCCAAGGGTCA
Organism: Agapanthus africanus; assembly: GCA_030015575.1. NCBI lineage: Eukaryota > Viridiplantae > Streptophyta > Magnoliopsida > Asparagales > Amaryllidaceae > Agapanthus > Agapanthus africanus. The sequence goes on from JASDDO010000029.1 coordinate 416,146,752, forward strand.
CGTGGGTCACGTGAGGCATTGCCTCAAAAGCCCTTCTCTGTGGATCTTTCCAGGGATCACGTGGTAGCACGTGACCCTGCCTCTTTGCAATTTCTGAATAAATTCTTCATTAAATCCCCCTTGTCTTCTGAAGAATTATATTCTCTGATAGAGTTGAAGTCTGATTTTCCTGTAGGAATTAAATTCCTCATATATGTGAAGAATTGAGTTCCGTCATAGGGTTAAACCCTAATAATAACTTTAAAGGAACTAAATTCCTTCTTTCTTTAGAGAATTACTCTTAGATAGGGTTAAACCCTAATTTATATTCTGAGGAATTAGATTCTGTCATAGGGTGAAACCCTAATTTTTTCTTTCTTAAGGGAATTAAATTCCTGTTATTTTAACAGAACTAAGTTCTTAACTAGGGTTAAACCCTGATTCTGTTCATTCTAAAGGAATTATATTCCTATAATATAGGGTTAAACCCTAATTCATCTCAAAGGAATTAAATTCCTATAATTCTGCGAGGATTAAATCCTCAAACTTTCATTCCCTCTCTATGCTTTGGATCTGCATGGCAGGATCTCGACCCAATGAGAATTAAATTCTCTATTCATGGGGAGATATGCACTTTGCAGATCCTCTACTAAAGAGAGAACTAAGTTCTCCTTTTTAATCTAAGAGTTAAACTCTTTTGAGAATTAAATTCTCTTTTAGAGGCCTTCCCTTTCTTACCTAAGGTTTTCTTTTGCAGAAGATCCAATTCTTCCAAAATCTTAGGGCTTTTCTCTCTCTTTTTTCCTGTCTTTTTCTCTCTATATCCCTCTGTATGTCTCTTTGCTCCTATTTATAGGAGAAGAAGCATAATCAATTAGTTTTGATGAATCTTTCATTGAGAGATTTGATTTGTATTCACCATTCGTTTGGACCTTTGGATTATTAGGTGAATTTTATTCACCATTGGATTTTTAATCCAAAGATTTTCCTTTGTTATTTCGATTAGATTTTAAGGGAAAATCTTTTCAAGTTCAAGATTTTTCCATAGATAGGTGATATTTAATCACCTTTAAATCTTTAGTCCAATCGGTTCCAAATAATCATTTTCCTTCTTCAGAATTTGATTCTGTTAAATAGGCTTTGAAAGCCGGTCACGTGTGGCCACGTGACTCCTGGTCACGTGTGGCCACGTGACCCCTGGTTACGTGTAAGCACGTGACCCCTGGAACGAGCTTTCTTCTTCTTTCTGTGTTCTGTCTTCTCGTCGCTGTTCAACCGTCACGTGCCAACACGTGACCTCCGGTCACGTGTGAGCACGTGGCCCTTTCTGAAGCATTTTCTTCGATTTAATCAGGGAATTGAATCTGCCTTTGCCGCTGTTTTCAAATGTCACGTGCCAACACGTGACTGCTGGTCACGTGCTAGCACGTGATGCCTCCTTCGTAAGCTTTCCTGATTTTAAATCAGGAAACAACGTTCGTCAGCGAGCTGCTGTCTAAAGAACAGATGGCTACGCTAAAAGACTTGCTCATGCAGTATAAGGACTGCTTTGTATGGAACTATTCCGAGATGCCGGGGCTAGATCCGGAAATAGCTGTGTATAAAAGAATGCGGTCGAACTTGAAATGAGCATCAACGCCGAAGTTAAGAAGCTAATCGATTCCGGCTTCATCCAAGAAGTTCAATACCCCGACTGGATCGCCAACATTGTCCCAGTGATGAAGAAAAATGGGACGGTGCACATCTGCGTGGACTTTCGGGATCTCAACAAAGCCTGTCCGAAGGATGATTTTCCCGTACCGGTTACCGAACTGATGATAGACAACACGTCTGTTCCCCTCCGAATGGCGGCCAAGACAGGGACGTCTTTCCTGAGATTCGGGGCAGATGCTATTTGGTTTTATTAGTCCACCTCTCCGAAAATGCCAATTTGATTTATGGCACCGTGTATCGGAGGTTTAGACGGATGCGGCAGATGTAGCAGACTTCATCAGATTCCCCTTCGCTTGAGGGGTTTTTTGATTGTGGGGATGCTCTTCCCTGCAGGCGCAAGCCCCTGCAGTTAATTACGCTACCGCATCGCGGTAACCACTTTCTCCTTCTCCAGATATTCACTTCGTGTCGTGGGTGTTTGTTTTATTTGTGGTTGCCCGTGGATTGTATACGGAGTCTAATTTATGTCGTCGCCCGTAGGACGTGGATTAGTACAAATCCGTATTTTCTTAGATTTGGTTTTGGGGTTTTGATTTAAGAATACGTTAGCCATATTTGAGGCTAAGATCAACTTAAACGTTTGTTAAGGATACGTTAGCCCAATTTGGGACTAAGATCAACTTAACGGGATCGTTTGGATCCGACAAAAGAGCATTTGGGGGCTCTATTGTTCCAGTTTAGGGACATAGTGGTTCATTGCCAGTTTAGGGACATGGTGGTCCATCGCCAGTTTAGGGACATGGTGGTCCAACATTCCCATTTCGGGGATGAATGTTAGTTTAAGGACGTATTAGTCCATGAGTTTAAGGACCCCACAGTCCATACTGCCAGTTTAGGGACATGGTGGTCTAACATTCCCATTTTGGGGACGAATGTTGGTTTAAGGACGCATTAGTCCATGAGTTTAAGGACCCCACAGTCCATACTGCCAGTTTAGGGACATGGTGGTCCGTCGCCAGTTTAGAGACATTGTGGTCCATTTCCCATTTTGAGGATGCATGTTGGTTTAAGGACGCATTAGTCCATGAGTTTAAGGACCCCACAGTCCGTATTGTTGGTTATGGACACATAAGTCCATGAGTTTAAGGACCCCACAGTCTGTATTGTTGGTTTAAGGACGCATAAGTCCATGAGTTTAAGGACCCCACAGTCCGTATCGATGTGTGGTTGTTGGGACCCGTCACCTCTCTGACGACGTTGAGAGATTACAACGACAAATATCAGATGAGTTCAGAGATGTACCCTTGAACCGGGTGTAAATTGATTTAAGAGAGCAGTCGTGCTCAGTCAATTTTAATTTGAGAACTTACGGCCAGTATTGAGCTAAGTCCAGTTGAGAGTATTCAACAGTTTTTTTTATTTGTGTCTGGCCTGTTAGGCCTTTGGTTGGGCTCTGCCCTTTGTTTAATAATGTAGTGCATTTTTTCTGGCCTATTAGGCCTTTTTAATTGGGCTCTATCCCTTTTAATAGTGCATAGCACTTTTGTGTGGTCTGATAGACCTTTTTTTATTGGGCCCTGCCCTTGATAATGCATTGCATTAAATGCTCTGACAGCGCCCCACGTGGCTTGTCAGGCGCTTTGCGCCAATTGAGGAGTGCAAGGCGCAAACTCATATGATGGTGACACGTGTCACGCTCTGGTGAGCGCAAGCGCAGTACGCTGCGCCATTGCGTTGCGCTAGTGCGCTGCTGACACGTGGCGCGCTCTGGTGAGTTGCGCCAATCCAAGAGCACAATGCTCATTTTTGTAAAGCGCAAGGCGCGGTTTATTTTGGGGCTGACACGTGGCGCTCTCTAGTGGCTTGCGCCAACCCAAGAGCGCAACAGTGCAAATTTTATAAGTGCAAGGCACTGTTTAATATCTTGATCCAATTTTGGATTAAAGAAAAGAATCTTTTAAGATTCCAGAACTAATGGTTCATCAAAAGGCAATGCCTTTATGTAGATCAAATAATCTGTGAAGTAATACTTCTTTTTTTTAATCTTTTTGTGATTGGATCTTTTTGATCTTTTTAATCGAAGATCTTGATCTTGTTCTTAGATCATTGATCTTTATAGAAGAAAATTCTTCTTTTTATTCAAAGGTTTTTACCTTTTTTTCTTTGAGCTTTTCTCAAAATTTTCTTTAGAGGAGTTCTGAATATCTCTCTGTCAATGTCAATGTGTTTTAGATTTGGAGTCTAGGGGCCTTTTTATAGTGCCATTTGATTTGTTAAATCAGTTAAAGAGATCTTTCTCTGAGTGATTTAGGGATTTTTCCCCACCGTTGGATCTTTGATCCAAGGGCTCCTGTTTTACAGAAGAGAATCTTATTGTTTTAATAAGATCAGAAAGATCTTTCCAGAATTTTAATTCTGTTTTAGTGCTGGCACAGTTGGCGCAAGCGCACTTGCGCTTGACACGTGTCGCGCAGCGCAACTGCACTAGCGCAACTGCGCTGCCACGTGTCGCGCAGCGCAGAGCGCAAATTATCTGAAGCGTTGCTTCCTTTATTTTTATTTTAAATAGAACCTTGCTCTGATTGGGTGCGCTGCCTTGGACGCAGCGCTGGCGTGTCAGCTTTTGACACGTGGCGCGTTGCGCGCAGCGCAAGCAATCTGAAGCGTTACTTCAAATTTTGAATTTTTTGAAATTCAAACAGAGCTTTGCTCTGATTGGGGGAAACAACGTCCACTCACGAAGTCTTCTCCTTCATGGACGGCTCATCAGGATACAATCAAATAAAGATGCATCCCGAAGACCAGAAGCATACCGCTTTCCGAACTCCTCTAGGCATATTCTGCTACAAAGTGATGCCTTTCGGTTTGAAGAACACCGGCGCTACCTATCAGAGGGCCATGACGAAGATTTTCGATGACCTCATACATGAAATCGTCGAATGCTATATTGATGACCTCGTGGTGAAAAGCAAATCATATGAAGAACACTGGGAGTATTTGAAAATAGTGTTCCAGTGTCTTCGGAAATACAATTTGAAGATGAACCCTCTCAAATGCGCGTTTGGAGTTTCCTCAGGCAAATTCTTGGGGTTCATCATCCAACACCGGGGTATCGAAATAGATCCATCAAAGATCAATGCGATTATGGAAATACCTTCTCCAAGAACTCTCAAGCAATTGCGGTTTCTCTAAGGAAAGCTCGCGTATATCCGGCGGTTCATTGCCAATCTCTCCGGAAAATGCTGTCCCTACAGTCACCTGATGAAGAAAGGGGCTCCGTTCGTTTGGGATCGTAAATGCCACGGTGCACTCGACGAAATCAAGCAATACCTACAGAATCCGCCAGTACTGACCGCTCCAGTCAAGGGAAAGCCCCTCATCCTATACACAACAGCCCTTGAAGGTTCTTTAAGCGCGATATGGGCACAGGAGAATGATCAAAGGAAAGAGAGAGCCCTCTACTATTTGAGTCGAGTTCTCTTAGGGGCAGAAAACAACTACTCCCCCATCGAAAAACACTGCTTGGCGTTAATCTTCGCGATAACGAAGCTCAGACACTATGCGTTGGCACATGAGATCCATCTCATATCAAAGGTGGATCCTCTCAAGTATTTGATGTCAAGAGCCATACTAACGGGACGGCTCGCTAAATGGGCCCTACTCTTAATGGAATTCTCGATAACATACCGACTTCTCAAGGCAGTGAAAGGCCAGGCCATCGCTGACTTCCTCGCTGAGCATCCGATACTTGCCGATTTACCCCTAAATTATGAATTGCCGAACGAGCACGCGTTTGACAAGATCGACAGGGAGAGAGGAAGGAATGATACCCGATGGGAACTCTACTTCGATGGGGCATCTTCCATGAAGAAGCGACAGCACAACACCCCTATAATCAAATCTGGGGTAGGCCTTATCTTCGTGACTCCGCAAGGAGGGATAATGCGCTTTGCCTTTTCCTTAACAGAGACGAGGACCAATGAGGCAGAATATGAGGCTTTAATAGCAGGTCTTGAGATCGATGTCGACATGAAAATCAAAACCTCCTTATATACGGAGACTCCTAGCTGGTCGTTAGTCAAGTAAACGACGACTATCAAACGTGCAAACCGGAGTTGGTAAAGTACGGCGAGAGAGTGCAACAATTGCTGACTCAAATCCCTTCCCACGTCCTAGAAAGCATACCGCATACGGAAAATAGCAAGGCGGATGCATTAGCCAAACTCGCTAAAGAACTGGCTGACGAAAACCTCGATGACGTAAGAATCGTTGTACAAAGCCATCGGGTTCTTGCACCAGCGGAAATATCTCCGGAGTCGTTTGAAGAAAAGGAAGCAACCAAGCAAACGACCCTATAAATAGAAAACCATGAAAAGGCTAAGGATTGGAAAGAAGTCTTTATAGACTACTTCAAAACTTGTCAAACGCCGGAAGATGTATCCTTAATACATCAGCTCATGAAACGAGCTCTGTCTTTCGCCTTCGTCAATAATACTCTATATAAGAGATCGTTCGACTCTCTATGGCTAAGATGCCTGGGACCGGAAGAAGTAAGGAGAGTCATCCAAGAAACTCACGACGGACTCTGCGGTTCTCATCAAGCCGGGCCAAAGATGAAGCTGAAAATCAAAAGGATGGGCTACTATTGGCCCATGATGATTCAGGACTGCCTCGAATATGCAAAGCAGTGCCATTCGTGCCAAATTCACGGAGACTCCATCCATCAGCATCCAAACCCGCTACACCCAACAGTGGCTAGCTAGCCGTTCGAAATGTGGGGAACCGATATAATCGGGCCCATCGAGCCAGCATCTTCCAGGGGACATCGGTTCATATTCACAACAACTGATTATTTCTCTAAGTAGGCAGAAGAAGTATTGCTAAGAGAAGTGAAGACAGAGAACATCCTCCATTTCTTCAAGACACACATCATCTATCGGTTCGGCACTCCACGACGGATTATATCCGATAACGGACCAGCCTACAGAAGTCAAAAAATCAGCCACTTCGCACAGCAATATAATATAGACTGGAGATACTCTTCGATTTATAATCCCCGAGCTAACGGTCTAACTGAGGCTTTCAACAAGACCTTGACGAAGATCATAAAGAAGACGGTGTCCAAAAATAAGAAGGACTGAGATGAGAGACTGCATGAAGCTCTCTGGGCGTATCGGACCACGTTCAAAACGGCCACAAACACAACGCCGTATGCATTGGTATTCGGCGCTGAAGCAGTACTCCCCTTGGAGATAGAGCTACCCTCTCTACGAGTGGCGGTTCATTATGAGCTAACAGACGAAGAGAATGCTCATCTTCGGCTTGAGGATCTCGACGCCCTCGATGAAACTCGTCTCATGGCACAGCAAAAATTGGAGGCTTACAAGGCAAAAATGACCCGCTCATACGAGAGATTGACTAGGTTGAGAACATTTCGCCAAGGCGAACTCGTGCTAGTGGTCAAGAGACCTATGATCCCCAATCGTGCCAAACGGGGGAAATTCGAGCCGAACTATGAGGGCCCGTACATTATAGACAAAGTCTACCAAGTTGGGGCTTACTTGCTCATGGATATGCATGGCGAAAGACCCTTCAGGCCAATAAATGGCCGGTTCCTGAAAAAATACTACGCCTGACGAGTCACGGCCTAGGTTAACGATGGATGACGACGCCTATATCCACTCGCTATCTTCCCAAGCCCAAACTCTATAAGTAGTATCCAGCGAAAACTTGCCTCAAAATCGCTATGGACCGAAACGTCCCTAAACTAACAAGGAACCGAGATGTCTTAAAACTAGCTACGGACTGAAACGTCCGTAAACTAACGATGGACCGAAACGTCCTGAAACTAGTTATGGACCGAGATGTCCTTAAACTAACAATGGACCGAAATATCCTTAAACTAACATTGGACCGAAACGTCCCTAAAGTAACAATGGACTGAGATGTCCTTAAACTAACATTGGACCGAAACGTCCTTAAACTAACAAGGGACCGAGATGTCTTAAAACTAGCTACGGACCGAAACGTCCCTAAACTAACGACGGACTGAGACGTCCTGAAACTAGTTATGGACCGAAACGTCCCTAAATTAACAAGGGACCGAGATGTCTTAAAACTAGCTACGGACCGAAACGTCTCTAAACTAACGATGGACCGAGATGTCCTTAAACTAACAATGGACCGAGATGTTCTTAAATTAACATTGGACCGAAACGTCCCTAAACTAACAATGGACCGTAATGTCCTGAAACTAACATTGGACCGAAATGTCCCTAAACTAATAAGGGACCGAGATGTCCTGAAACTGGCTATGGACCGAAACGTCCCTAAACTAATAAGGGACCGAGATGTCTTAAAACTAGCTACGGACCAAAACGTCCCTAAACTAACGATGGACCGAAACGTCTTGAAACTAGTTAGGGACCGAGATGTCCTTAAACTAATAATGGACTGAGATGTCCTTAAACTAACATTGGACTGAAACGTCCCTAAACTAACAATGGGCCGAGATGTCTCTAAACTAATATTAGACCGAGACGTCCCTAAACTAACAAAGGACCTAGATGTCTTAAAACTAGCTACGGACCAAAAAGTCCCTAAACTAACGACGGATCGAAACGTCCTGAAACTAGTTATGGACCGAAACGTCCCTAAACTAACAAGGGATCGAGATGTCTTAAAACTAGCTACGGATCGAAACGTCCCTAAACTAACGATAGACCGAGATGTCCTTAAACTAACAATGGACCGAGATGTTCTTAAACTAACATTGGACCGACACGTCCCTAAACTAACAATGGACCGTAATGTCCTGAAACTAACATTGGATCAAAACGTCCCTAAACTAACAAGGGACCGAGATGTCCTGAAACTAGCTACGGACCGAAACGTCCCTAAACTAATAAGGGACCGAGATGTCCTGAAACTAGCTACGGACCGAAACGTCTTTAAACTACTACAAACCGTAGCATCCTAGGGCTGATGCAAAAAAAAAAAATGGTACGTCCATAAGCAAGATGGGCACGGATGAAAACCCGAAAGGGCTCCATGAGTAAAAACAGCAAGACTACCGGCGGTGTTTGTGAAAACCCGAAAGGGCGCAGACTTGTAAAAAAATCATGCACACTTGCAAGGCCCTCTCGACCTTGTAAGGAGAAAATACCTGCGTGAGATCCTTACGAATCACAAGGGAGCAACGCACTTAGGGATCCCTACGATTCCTGAGGAGAAATTACACTTATGAGATACTCACAACTCGTAAGGAGAACCCTCTTATGAGACCCTCACGACTCATAAGATTCAAAAGCCTTAAGCTAGAGGGATCTGAACCTGTTCTTAAGCTATCACATTTCCCAGACTGCCCTACAAACGGTCCAATATTGACCCTTGTATACAATCCACGGGCACAAATAAACGTTCCCTCACTAAGTCCTACCAACGACGAAGAATGTCCTCATGTGGTGAACAACACTTGTAATTCCTCTCGACTTATAAGGAGAAAACACTCTTATAAGATACTTACGACTTATAAGAGAACATGCACTTAGGAATCCTCACCACTCCTAAGGAGAAAACACACCTACGAGATCCTCACGACTCGTAGTGAGAAACATCTTTATGAGACCCTTACGGCTCATGAAGTCAAAAACCTTAGTCGACAGGATCCTAACCCTGTTTGCTGAGCCACCTTTTTTCGAATCGATAAAGGCAAATGATGATTCGCTTCTGGCAATACCCCAGCTGTAGCGATGCTGTTGCCTAAATCGGCAACAAATTCTAAGTTCTTTCACGGCAAATGATGATTCGCTCCTAGCAATATTCCAGTCGCAGCGATGCTGATGCTAAATTTGGTATCAGGTCTTGAGCGCTATACTCGCAATAAAATCGGTGAGCTAAAAATGCATATGAAATAGCCGAAATGTTTGGGCAACTCACAATAAGAATCAACGAGTAAAATATATGCATATAAAAATAGCCAAAATAATTGGGCACCGCGAAAAATAGCCGAAATAATTGGGCAATCGCAACTTTCGCAATATAAAAAGCTGAAATGATAGAGCATCGCGGAAAGAAATAAAAAAATGAAAGAATGAAACTTTTGCCCTGCAGGTAAGTCCATACCGACCCTTGTATACAATCCATGGGCATAAACGAAAAGGAAACTGTTCACCGCTGAAAACCGGGAAGACAAACGCCTTGCCTGAATTTGGGGGCAGATGCTAATAGGTGCTATCCGTCCACCTCTCCGAAGATGCCAAGTTGATTTATGACACCACGTATCGAAGGTTTAAACGGATGCGGCTGATATAGCAGACTTCGTCAGATTCCCCCTCATTTGAGGGGTTTTTGATTGTGGGGACGCTTTTCCCTGCAGGTGTAAGCCCCTGCAGTTAATTACGCTATCGCATCGCAGCAACAACTTTCTCCTTCTTCAGATGGTCACTTCGTGTCGTGGATGTTTGTTTTGTTTTTGGTTGCCTGTGGATTGTATACGGAGACTAATTTATGTCGTCGCCCGTAGGGCGTGGACTAGTCCAAATCCGTGTTTTCTTAGATTTGGGTTTGGGGGTTGGGTTTAAGGATACGTTAGTCTCATTTGAGACTAAGATCAACTTAACGGGATCGTTTAGATCCAACAAGAGAGCATTTGGACTCTGTTGTTTTAGTTTAGGGACTTTGCAGTCCATTGTTAGTTTAAGGACATTACGGTCCGATATTAGTTTAAGGACATCTCGGTCCAAGGTTAAGGACATCATAGTCCATGAGTTTAAGGACCCCACAGTCCAGTTTAAAGACGTCATAGTCTGTGAAATGTGTGGTTATCGGGACTCGTCACCTCTCTGAAGATATTGAAGGATTACAACGACAAATATCAAAGGAGTGAAAAGATGTACCCTTAAACCAAAGTTGATTGGGAGATCTATAGTCCGATTTTGGAACTAAGATCAATTAATTAGATTATGAGCCCATTGGCTCAGTTAAATCTGAATTGAGAACTTATGGCCAATTTGGGCTAAGTCCAATTAAGTTTGAAATGTTGGCCCCTTGTTGGACCATTAAACATTTGTCTGGGTTCAACCCCCCATTATTTAGCAATGCCAAACAAGAGTTTGAGGGCTCTGATAATATTTTGTTTTTGGCTGAGCATTAAGCATTATAGCTCTGGATTTTAAAGTCCATTTGAAGGGGATATTTTCTTCTAGAAAACTTAGCCAATTTAGGCTAAGCTAGCTTTAAAATAGTGTTAAACACTAGAGGACATCTGGTGGTCACGTGTCCTCACATGATGTATTTAAATCAGTGTTAAACACTGGAGACAAAATGCCCAAAATAGTGTTAGACACTAGAAAGGAATGGGTCACATGAGGGCACGTGAGAGCGCCTAAAATCAGTACTGCCTTTGCCTTTATTCTCTTTGTTTTGAAGGTCACGTGGGAGCACGTGAGGCAATGCCTCTGGGCTAATTTCTTCTTATTTTGAGGAGTCCATTAAAGGGTCACGTGGGGGCACGTGACCTAATCTTGTTCGCTCTTTTCTGTTCGTTGAGAATGGGGGTCACGTGTTACCACGTAACCAAGTTCTTTACGTGCATGGAGAGCTTTCAAGTCTCTTTATTTTAAGAATTAAATTCTTTGTAGGGTTAAACCCTAATTATGTTTTAGAGGAATTAAATTCCTATGTATGTGGAAGAATTAAATTCTCATATAGGGTTAAACCCTAGTTCTGTCTTGGAGGAATTAAATTCCTATGAATTTGGGAGAATTAAATTCTCATATGGGGTTAAACCCTAGTTTTATCTTGGAGGAATTAAATTCCTATGAATTTCGGGGAATTAAATTCCTCAAACTCAATTCTCCCTCTAAGTTTTGGATCTGCAAGGCAGAATCTCCCCGATGAGAATTAAATTCTCAACTTGTGGGGAGATCTGCTTCTGCAGATCTTCAACAAAAGGAAGAACTAAGTTCTTTTGCAGAAGAGTTAAACTCTTAGATTGAGAATTAAATTCTCTTTTTTTTATGGAGCTTAGATCTCTTTCCACTTTCTCACCTAGGGTTTCTTTTCTTGAGAATTAAATTCTCCTCTCTTTTCTTTCTGCAGTTGTTTTTTCTCCAGAAAATCAAAATTCCAAGATCCAAAAATCCTCCCTTCTTTCCTCTTCTTGACTCCTATTTATAGGAGAAGGAAAAGAATCAATTTGTTTAATGAATCTTTCATTGAAAGATTTTGGTTGTTTTTGTAACTAACATAATTTTTTAGATCACTCAGTGAATTTTATTCACCATTGGATTTTTAATCCAGAAGATATTCTGTTTGTTATTCTTGGTGAATTTCAGGGGAATCTTTCCTTGTATGAAATCTTTCCATAAATTGGTGATTTTTTAATCACCATTGGATTTTTAATCCAACGGTGCTCTATTTTACATAGCACCATCTTTTTTGTTTGGAAAGATTTAAAGAAATACTTTCCCAGTTAGGGTCTTTGATTTTCCTTAATTAGAATTTAATTCTTTTTAGCTCAGAAGGCTTTTAAAGCCCATCACGTGTTGGCACGTGATCCCAATGTTTGATCATTGAAATAGAATTTAATTCTATCAATTAAAGAGTTAAGAGACCAGTCACGTGTTGGCACGTGACCCTCTTGATTAAACATTTTATTCAGAATTTAATTCTGCCTTTTAGCAGAGCTAAGGAATCATCACGTGTCAGCACGTGACCCTTGGTTACATGTGAGCACGTGATACTCCATTGGGGTCTTTCCTTAGCGTCTTATTCTATTTTTTAATCCCTTTTGGTGGGTTTCAAAGGCCCATCACGTGGTGGCACATGACTCCACTAATTGCCTGCTTGGTTATAATTCAATTCTATTATAACAGAGTTCTAGGAACCCATCACGTATCAGCACGTGACCCTTGGTCACGTGTGAGTATGTGATACCCCATTGGGGAATTTCCTGATATTTTATCAGGGAACAAATGCCCCCACAACATTGTTCTCTCGTGTTTGCACGTCAGTGCAACACTGTCACATTTGTGACCGTTGGATCTGTCTAGGTAACAGAGGAGATGAACCGTTCCCCATCACATCCTATAAATGCAGGAGTCCCTTCAGAAGCGCCTCCACCCTTTCCATCTTCTTCCTTGCTTGTTTTTCCTTTGAAAATTTAATTCTCTTTCCCAGAGCTTAGTTCTCTGATTCAAAATTTTCCAGTGTTTAACTCTGTCAACAAAAGATTTCCTTTTTCAGGTAAGAATCTTGAACGGCCGAAGAACTTTTTGTAGAAATCTTCGTTGGATCTTAAATACATACCAAGGGTTTTTCCCTTTAACAAGAACTCATCTTTCTAAGTTGAAATAATGTCCAATCTTTAAATAATAAATCCCTTTTGTTAGGGCTCTTTTGATCTCAGAGATCGATGGCAATACTTGACCTTTCTCTGGAATTTAATTCCATTCCAAAGAATTTTAGTTCTGAAAATGTTTTCTGGGAATTTAATTCCCCTGTTCAAAGGGAATTTAATTCCTCTAAAGAACTTAACTATTTAAAAGAAGACTACTTGGGATTTTTCCTCCTGAGTTGTTCTTTGCAAAAAAAAAAGAATTTTAGTAAAGTTTTCTGGGAATTTAATTCCCCTATTTTGTTTGATTTTCGCAGAGTCCAAGATGGGTTTCTTTTTGGGGGAATGTGTAGAGTCATTTGAATTCATTGAGGCTCTTCCCTTTATTCTCATGATGATTGCTTGGTCTCATTATTAGTGAGCCGCCATCTTGATTTTGTGGGGCTCATGTGTTTTGTAACCAATGGTCCCATAAAATAAGTCCCCTGTCGTTTTCTTCCACTGTCTTTTTTTATATATATACATTTATAAACATATATATATACACGTGTTGGCTTCGCTTAACAGTTTCCCCTTCTTTTATTTTAGGCACAATGACTTCTGTTCCATACTTCCCTTTCACTCGCTCGGAGGCTGCCTTTCCTCAGTCACCGTCTGACGAGGAGGTGATGGCGATGATCATAGCTCATGACCCGAATCGCACCAATTTGCTTTTATGAGGACCTTGTACGGTCACATCATCCGCGATCGCCGCAGTTTTCTTTGCGAGATACCGACGGAGCCCACCTGTCCGTTTCTGCCGATGGATCCTCCACGGACTGCCTTTGCTGTGGAGATGCTGAATTGGACCCCTATGGGACGGCTTGAGCCTTCAACAACTGGTATTCCGAACCATCCGGTGCCCGTTATAGACATTTTAGGGCGCCGCATTTGCCAGGGCGAAGCCCAGCCATGGGGACAGATTTACAAGATAGGGCTTACTCTTCGACATCCCACGGGCTACCTTCTCTGGGCCCGTTATATCCTGTCCGCCCATCGTGCGTGACTGCAGAAGGTCAGACTCTATCAGGCGATATAATGCGTCTCTTTTCCACTATCAGTCTCCCCATGTCTGGTGGGTTAAGGCCTTCTTAAACCAATAGAATCTTCCCACCAACACCTTCCTTCTAGGGGACCGCGAAGTTTCAATTTCTATGGAAGAATTTCGCAAGATCTCAGGGTTGCCGGTCAGGGGGACACTTTATGAATAATTACTGCCTCCCGATGAGTATGTCTTCAAAACCGAGCCTGCCATGCTTGACGGCCTGTCGACCGAGAATACCGTCCACCACAAGCACTCAAGTTTGATCAAGACCCTGGGTATTTTTGAAAAACTATTCATAGAGTCAGAGGAGCAAGGCGTCACTTTTAAAATCTTTATCGCTTGCTTCCTTCGCCAAGATGTCCTATCAAAGACGGCTCCGAAGTTCGCGAACATTAACGACCCTTTTGGGTTTAGTTTAAATAAGCGGCCGACTAAAGAAGAGGACTTGCCGCAGTACTACATTCCCATCATATCAGCGGTATCTTTCGAGTCGATTGCAGCTCCTGGTATGGATGAGGAGACTTTCTTTGTTGGCTTCATCAGTGTTTGGCTCAGTTGGTTCGCCATTCCCATGCATCGTTGTTTCATGAGAGCCTCAGTTATCTACCCTGCTCATCGCATTGCTGAGGGAACGCGACTAGCTGTGGGCATTGCAGGGCTAGCGCATCTATATCATGGGTTGAGCGCCGCGGCCAATACCTCAACTCCAGGCATAGATGTGGTAAATTTCTCTCTTCATTACTTTACGTCCTAGATTGAGATGCACGTGCTGGGGGCATTTGCTGCGCACCAAAGACCCAGCTTTTATGACGCTTACACTTTTCTGCGGCTCATGCGGCTGGTGGACGCTTCTGCTCCTGACCCGACTCAGTCTGGGGCTATTCGCGTGCAGGTTAATCCCTATGCCAATACAGGAGGGATGGTATTCAACGACCGAGTTCTCTCTGCTCCTTCAGGACCGGTTCAACAGCTCTGCGACTTGTCGAAAGAGGGGGTACCTTCTCTGAAGCCCAGGGAAACCATGCACCTATATTCGATCAGACCAGGTTATCTGGTATTTCGTTAGAACGGTGCGGCCCTTTTTATGAGGTACAACCCACACAGCTTTGCTCGGCAACTTGGATATGACCAGGGCGTCCCCTTCGAGGCATTTACAGTGGCGCCTAGCCCATCGCCAGAAGTTGTTCATGACGCCGCTCATCACTTCATGCGGCTGAACACTAGTTCCCGCTTCATGATTCCTGAAGCTGATCATATTCCTCGATGTGTGGGGTCATTCACGGGCCGGTACCTCTACCGAGTCAGTCCAATCATTGCCGAGGAGAGGAGGGTGCTCCTCGGATATAGGGCTCCTACTCCGATCCAAGCCACGGGAGTTCCGCCGCAACCCCGTGCAACGGTTCGCCCTCCCTTGGGGGATACCAGTGCCGTGCTTATTCCGGAGGCGACAAAAGTGGATTTAACTCCCACGGCTGGTACGCCACTGCGTACTTGGGCTCAATAAAAGGCTAATAGGGCGCCAGTAGCAGTGTCATCGGCCGTGGCGTCAACAATGGCCGTGTCGTCATCGGTAGCACCGCCGAGCAAGGACATTGAAGGCGAAGTGGGTCAACGCCGTACCAAAGCTCCACGAGGAAGGAAATGATCGTTTTCGGCAGTTAGTTCTGTGCCCAAGAGGCGGAGGAAGACGGTCACCAATCTGCTCGACTCTTAATAGAGTCCGAGCCTATTCTTCAAGATGAACCACTAGCCATGCAAGAATCGGATGGTGGTTTACTTTTTCCGGGTTCATCTGCTGAGGAAGCCGCACAATTGGCTGAGGCTATAAGACGTTCATAAGATGAATTTGAGAACGTAAGGATCCTGAAGAGGCCTTATCCTGCCGTCATTTTTTACGAAGATCCTCCATCGATACGGCGGCTATTCATAGGCCCTTTGGAAGAATGGAGTGAGAGGGCCCTTAAGCAGGCTGTTTCAGCCGACGCCGAAGATGCACTTTCATTATGGACCGGTGGCCACGAGTCTACTCTCGAACCTTGGCGAGCATATCTCCTGAGGAAGGAGCGTCGGCTTGAACAAGCCATATTAGAGGCTCCCTTGCGCATCGGTATGTTCATGTATCTCTTTGTAATATTTTGAATTGCTCTTATACATATATATACATACATATATATATATATATATATATATATCCTTATCCTCGTACAAACTTTGCAGGGACTTCGGCGGCGGTGGAGGATCTGAATTCGAGTCGCGCTTTGACTGTAGACTCCGCTAATATCCCCAATGAAACACTAATCAGTGTGGAGGGGGTTGATGCAACCGTTGCTCCTGCGATGGAGCCTCCCTCGGTGATTCCCGCTCTCCAAGCGCTTGCTCCCCCGGAAGAGGCATCTTTGTTGGTCGCCGACCCAATGGATCTTTCTGGGGGCGGCCCGGAGATTAGGGGACAGGTAGTCGAGGCTACCGTCCTTCCGCTAGAGCCTGTAGTGGCAGCCACTGCTCCTCGCTCGGAAGTCGTTACACTGGTCCACATCCCCGATGATGTGCCTGGGGGCACGGAGGAGGCCGCCGAACCTGCTATCCCTCCAGCCCAGAATGGGATAAGTATCGAAGGTAGCCTTCTATATTTTACATTAATAATCTCTCCATTATCTAAACCCTTCTGCCTTTTCAGAATTGCATGGCTTGGCGGCGTCTATTGCCGATCTGTCTCCCAGGAAGTCCTTTCAGCGCCTGTTGGAGATGGCCGCTCCGCGGGCGATATCTGCTCAACGCATCGTCCTCTCTTCCGGGCAAGTTCAGTGTCTTTTGCCCTCTCCTCACGGTGTTATTATTATTTCATATAATGACATTGATGTCTTCTACAGTTCTGGAAGCTGATGACGAGGTTGAGATTCTTGACGGGCCTGGGGAGCCTTCAGACCCCTTTTGCATGTCTGTGGGTAAGTAAAGTCTCAACGTTGTTCCATTTGTTCTTTGCTTACAAGTATCGCTGACTGTTTATAAATCTGAATAGCTTTGCCAGTTCTTACCATGCTAGAATCTCGCATCGTCATGCCAGAATCTCGCATCGTCATGCCACCCGGCCCCTATGCTCTGCGTGCCTCGGAACGCATGACAAAGCTAAGCCTCCACTCCTTGTCAGCCCTAATTGAAGACCTTCGTGCTGGCAGTCTGATCACGGCCGAAGCGTTTGCCGCTGAAGCCAACGACTCTCTTCCCTTTCTTGCCACCTACCATAGTGAAACATTGGTGCAAGTCTGGGTTGAGTTTTTTCGGCAGGTGGAGGCTTGCTTGCATATTCTTGAATGTACACGCCTTCCTTCGGAGGTTGTGGCCGCGAAGGCGAGCTTACAGGGGCTGGTTGAGTGGTGTGCTGCGAACATGATATCATGCGAGAAGAGGCTTAGCCGCAAGTTTTCGGAGAGGGAGCTGGCTTCCAAAGCGCCGAGGGAGCTTCAAGCCAATCTTACGGCCAAGACCACTAGGGCATATAAACTTTGGCGGGTGCTTCAAGAGGCTATCAAGGAGGTGGTAGCCATTGATAAGGCCGCCGTTTTTACTCGTGAAATGGTCGAAGCCCATAAGGTTACTGAAAAAGAGCTTGAAGGCCGGCTTGCCTCATACCAGGCCCAACAGGCTCAAGCGGAGGCCCGTATTTTGACGATAATGAATCATGAAGCCGAGGCCCAGCGGAAAAGGGGTGAACTGGAAAATCTACTGAATCGTCCGCCGGCTTGAAGAATTGTATATTTTTT
Organism: Agapanthus africanus; assembly: GCA_030015575.1. Lineage (NCBI taxonomy): Eukaryota > Viridiplantae > Streptophyta > Magnoliopsida > Asparagales > Amaryllidaceae > Agapanthus > Agapanthus africanus. The sequence continues at coordinate 416,164,567 of JASDDO010000029.1, forward strand.
TTATTCCTCTTTTGTACATACTCCTGAATGAGAGTATATTTTCTTTTATTCTTTCATAAATTGTACTTTGTATTCATTTTGATTCATAAATAAAAGACATATTTTGCTTCATGATGGTGTGTCCCTTTTAGTAAATGCATTTTGTGGATAATCTATTTTGATTTCTCTGTAGGACAGCGATGGCTTAGAATTCAGGGTTAAGATCTGCCTCCTAAGACTTTTCAACTTTATGAGCCGTGAGGGTCTCATAAAGAATTTTCTCCCTACAGGTCGAGAGGATCCCGTAGGTGTAATTTCTCCTTAGGAATCGTTCCTAAGTGCGTTTTCTTCTAAGAGTCGTAAGGATCTCCCAAAAGAGTTTTCTCCCTTACGAGTCGAGAGGACCCGTAAGTGATGAATGAGGTTGACATTATCCGCATTTCACGGGGTTAGGGATTGCTCTGTCCATTTCCCACGGGTTCAAGATTGACTTTAGCCATGTTCTATGGGACCAGGATTTGCTCTGGATGCTTCCCACGGGATCAGGATTGACATAGGCCGTGTTCTGCGAGGACCAGGCTCCACTCTGAATGCTTCCTACGGGGTCAGAATTGACATAGCCGTGTTCTGCGAGGACCGGGATCCGCTCTGGACGTTTCTCACGGGGTCAGGATTGACATAAGCCGCATTCCACGTAACCAAGAATTTGCTCTGGATGCTTCCCACGAGGTCATAGCCGTGTTCTGCGAGGACCGGACTCTGTTCTGGATGCTTCCCACGGGGTCAGAATTAACATAGCCGTGTTCCGCGTGACCAGGAATTTGCTCTGGATGCTTCCCACGGGGTCATAGCCGTGTTCTGCGAAGACCGGGCTCCGCTCTGGACATTTCCCACGGGGTCAGGATTGACATAAGCCGCGTTCCACGTGATCAGGAATTTGCTCTGGATGCTTCCCACGGGGTCATAGCCGTGTTCTGCGAGGACCAGGCTCCGCTCTGGATACTTCCCATGGGGTCGGATTGACATAGCCGTGTTCTGCGAGGACCAGGATCCGCTCTAGACGTTTCCCACGGGATCAGGATTGATATAGGCCATGTTCCACGTGATCAGGAATTTTCTCTGGATGCTTCCCACGGGGTCATAGCCGTGTTCTGCGAGGACCAGGCTCCGCTCTGGACATTTCCCACGAGGTCAAGATTGACATAGGCCGTGTTCCACGTGACCAAGAATTTGCTCTGGATGCTTCCCACAGGGTCATAACCGTGTTCTGTGATGACCAAGCTCCGCTCTGGATGCTTCCCACAGGGTCGGATTGACATGGCCGTATTCTGCGAGGACCAGGATCCGCTCTGGACGTTTCCCACAGGGTTAGGATTGACATAGGCCATGTTCTACGTGGCGAGGAATTTGCTCTGAATGCTTCCCACGGGGTCATAGCCGTGTTCTGCGTGACCAAGAATTTGCTCTGGACATTTCCGACGGGGTCAGGATTGACATAGGCCGTGTTCCACGTGACCAGGAAGGGTTGACTTTATCCGCATTTCACGGAGTCGGGGTTTGACTCTCGGTCATCTGTGCTCCGCCGAGTCATGGAACTGGGAATTGTCGCGGTTCCGCTTTCCTTGATGTTGCGTCTGTTGTAATGAGACGAATGTTGAGATGATCTCCAGGCTATCTGTGAACCGTTGAGATTTGGCTTCTTCTTCCGATGGAGCCTGAGGAGGGAAGGCATGATTCCCTCTTTGTTTGCGCCCCTGGATTGTATACAGGGATTAATGTGATCTCACCTGTAGGGCAAAAAATTTCATTCATTTTTTAATTTCTTTCCGCGATGCTCTATCATTTCAGCTTTTATATCGCGAAGGTCGTGATTGCCCAAACATTTCGGCTATTTTTTGCGGTGCCCAATCATTTCGGCTATTTGTTTTATTTTTACTCGCTGCTTTTTTATTGCAAGTTACCCAATCATTTCGGCTATTTTTGTATGCATACATTTTTACTTGCTGATTTTGTTGCAAGTTGCCCCATCATTTCGGCTATTTCGTATGCATGTGTGGTTTGCTGGCTTTTCGCTGCAAGCTTGAAATTAGACACCGATTTCAGCATCATCAGCGCTACAACTGGGATATTGTCAGGAGCGAATCATCATTTGCCTCTGTCGATGACGAACAAAGGTGGCTTCATAAACAGGGTTATGATCCTGTAGACTAAGGCTTTTAACTTCATGAGCCGTAAGGGTCTCATAAAGGTATTTCTCCCTACAAGTCGTGAGGATCTCATAGGTGCATTTTCTCCTTAGGGATCGTGAGGATTCCTAAGTGTATGGTCTCTTATAAGTCGTAAGGATCTTACAAGAGCGCTTTCTCCTTATAAGTCGAGATGACTTACAAGGGTTGTTTACCGTATAGACATATCCCTAGTCACGGATGGTATTTTATTAGGGAAATATTTATTCGCGTCCATGGATTGTATACAAGGGTCAGCATTGAGCCGCTTTTAGGGCAGCATTGGAGGTTATGGTGGCCGCTTAAGAACAGGTTCAGATCCCTGTAGCTTAAGACTTTTGAATCTTATGAGCCGTGAGGGTCTTATAAGAGGGTTCTCCTTACGAGTCGTGAGTATCTCGTAAGTGTAATTTCTCCTTAGGAATCGTGGGGATCCCTAAGTGTGTTGCTCCCTTGTGAGTCGTAAGGATCTCACGCGGGTGGTTTCTCCTCACAAGGTCGAGAGGACCTTACAAGTGTCTTTTAACGAGATTGCGCCCTTTAGGGTTTTCACAAAAACTCGCCGGTAGCCCTGTTGTTTTTACTCACGGCGTCTTTTCGGGTTTTCATCCGTGCCCATTTTGCTTATGGACATACCGTTTTCTTTTTCTTTCTTTTTTTATTCTTTCCTTTTTTTTGTGTCAGCCTTGGGATGCTGCAGTCCACAGTAGTTTATCGACGTCTCGGTCAATAGCTAGTTTTAGGACATAGTGGTCCATCGTTAGTTTAAGGACGTTTCGGTCTGGACCGGCTACTACTTATAGAGTTTGGGCTTAGGAAGATAGCGAGCGGACATAGTCGTCATCATCTATCGTTGACCTAAGCCGTGACTCGTCAGGCGTAGTATTTCTTTATTGGCCGGAAAGGTCTTTCGCCATGCATGCCCATGAGTAGATATGCTCCACCCTGGTAAACTTTATCTATGATATACGGGCCTTCATAGTTCGGCTCGAATTTTCCCCACTTGGCACGATTGGGGATCATAGGTCTTTTGACCACTAGCACGAGTTCGCCTTGGCAGAATGTTCTCGGCCTAGTCAATTTCTCATATGAGCGTGTCATCTTCGCTTTATAAGCCTCCAGATTTTGCTGCACCGTGAGCCTGGTTTCATCAAGGGCGTCGAGCTCCTCAAGCCAAAGGTGAGCATTTTTTTGTCTGTTAGCTCGTAGTGAACTGCCACCCGTAGAGAGGGTAACTCTATATCGAGGGGGAGTACCGCTTCTGTGCCAAATACCAATGCATACGACATTGTGTTCGTGGCCGTTTTGAACATAGTTCGATATGCCCAGAGAGCTTCATGCGGTCTCTCATGCCAATCCCTCTTATTTTGAGACACCGTATTTTTCACGATCTTCGTCAAGGTATTGTTGAAAGGCTCAGCTAGACCGTTAGTTCGGGGGTTATAGACTGAAGAGTATCTCCAGTCTATGTTATGCTGTTGCGCGAAGCGGCTGATCTTGTGGCTCCTATAGGCTGGTCCGTTATCGGAGATAATCCGTCGCGGAATGCCGAACCGGTAAATGACGTGTGTTTTGAAGAACTGGAGAATATTCTCCGTCTTCACCTCCCTCGGCGGTACTGCTTTTGCCCACTTGGAGAAGTAATCAGTTGTCGCCAAAATGAATCGATGTCCTCTGGACGATACTGGTTCGATTGGGACGATTATGTCAGGTCCCCACATTTCGAACGGCCAGCTAGCCACCATTGGATGTAGTGGATTTAGATGCTGATGGATAAAGTCTCCGTGAATCTGGCACGAGTGGCACTACTTCACATACTCGAGGCAGTCCTGAATCATCGTGGGCCAATAGTAGCCCATCCTTTTGATCTTCAGCTTCATCTTCGGCCCGGCTTGGTGAGAACCGCAGAGTCCGTCGTGAGTTTCTTGGACAACTCTCTTTGCCTCTTCAGGTCCTAGGCATTTTAGCCACAGAGAATCAAATGATCTCTTATACAGAGTATCATTGACGAAGGCAAAAGATAGAGCTCGCTTCATGAGCCAATGTTTTGAGGACGCATCTTCAGGTGTTCGACGAGATTTGAAGTAGTCTATAAAGACTTCTTTCCAATCTTCAGCCTTTTCCTGGTCTTTTATTTGCAGAGCCATTTGCTCGGTCGCTCCCTTTTCTTCGGACGACTCCGGAGATATTTCTGCCGGTGCAAGAATCCGACGGCTTTGCACAATGATCCTCACGTCATCGAGGCTCTCGTCAGCCAGTTCTTTAGCGAGCTTGGCTAACGCATCCGCCTTGCTATTCTCCGCACACGGTATGCTTTCCAATATGTAAGAAGGAATTTGAGTCAGCAGTTGCTGTACTCTCTCACCTTACTTCACCAACTCTGGCTTGCACGTTTGATAGTCACCGTTTACTTGACTAACGACCAGTTGGGAGTCTCCGTATATGAGGAGATTTTCAATTCCCATGTTGATAGCGATCTCGAGACCTGCTATCAAAGCTTCATATTCGGCTTCATTGTTCGTCCTCGGCTCTGTTAAGGAGAAGGCAAAGTGCATTATCCATCTTTGTGGAGTCACGAAGATGAGGCCTACCCCTGATTTGATTATAAGGGGTGCTTTGTTTGCGCTTCTTCATGGAAGATGCTCCGTCAAAATAGAGTTCCCACCGGATATCATTCTCTCTTCTTTCCCCGTCGATCGTGTCAAACGCGTGTTCGTCCGGCAATTCACAGTTCAAGGGAGAGTCGGCAAGTATCGGATGCTCAGCGAGGAAGTCGGCGATGGCCTGGCCTTTCACTGCCTTGAGGGGTCGATAAGTTATCGAGAAATCCATCAAGAGCAGGGCCCATTTAGCGAGCCGCCCCGTCAATATAGTCTTTGACATCAAATACTTGAGAGGATCCACTTTTGATATTAGATGGACCTCATGTGCTAACGCATTGTGTCTGAGCTTCGTTATCGCGAAGATCAATGCCAAGCAGTGTTTTTCAATGGGGGAGTAGTTGCTTTCTGCCCCCAGTAGAACTCGACTCAGATAGTAGAAAGCTCTTTCTTTTCCTTGATCGTTCTCTTGTGCCCACAGCGCACCTAAAGAACCTTCGAGGGCTGTTGTGTACAGGACGAAAGGTTTTCCTTTAACGGGAGCGGCCAACACTGGGGGATTCTGTAAGTATTGCTTGATTTCCTCCAGTGCGCTTTGGCATTTGTGATCCCAGACGAATGGGGTTCCCTTCTTCATTAAGTGACTGTAAGGACGGCACTTGCCTGAGAGATTTGCTATAAATCTCCGGATATACGCGAGCTTCCCTTGGAGAGACCGCAGTTGCTTGAGAGTCCTTGGCGAAAGTATTTCCATGATCACCTTGATCTTTGACGGATCCATCTCGATGCCTCGGTGTCGGACGATGAATCCCAGGAACTTACCTGAGGAAACTCCGAACGCGCATTTGAGAGGGTTCATCTTCAACTTGTATTTCCGAAGGTGCTGGAACACGATCTTCAGATTGCTTTAGATGTTCCTCGTATGATTTGCTTTTAACTACTAGGTCGTCGATATAGTATTCGACGATTTCATGTATGAGGTCATCGAAAATCCTCGTCATGGCCCTTTGATAGGTGGCACCGGCGTTCTTTAGACCGAACAGCATCACCTTGTAGCAGAATATGCCCAAAGGGGTCCGAAAAGCAGTATGCTTTTGGTCCTTAGGATACATCTTTATCTGATTGTATCCTGATGAGCCGTCCATGAAGGAGAAGACTTCGTGAGTGGATGTGTTATCTATCATCAGTTCGGTGACTGGTACTGGAAAGTCGTCTTTTGGACAAGCTCTGTTGAGATCCCGAAAGTCCACACATATGCGCACCGTCCCATTTTTCTTCATTACTGGAACAATGTTGGCGATCCAGTCGGGGTACTGAACCTCTTGGATGAAGCCGGAGTCGATTAGCTTCTTGACCTCGACGTTGATGCTCATTTCAAGCTCAAGCCGCATTCTTCTTGGCGCTTGTTTGATCGGTTTGACGTCTGGAGAAATCGCCAATTTGTGGACAGCAATCTCTGGATCGAGTCCCGGCATCTCTGAATAGTTCCATGCGAAGCAGTCTCTATGCTGCATGAGCACGTACTAAACCGTAGCCACCCTTTCTTCAGACAACAGCTCACTGACGAATGTCGGCCGCGGGTCACTTGCCGTCCCCAAATCAATTTTCTTGAGGTTATCTGCAGTAGTATATATTCCATCTTCCAGCTCTTTTGGCGCCGGTGGAAACTCTGAGATCACCTCGCCATCATCATTTTCGAAGCACCAGGAGAGGTCATCCATATTCTTAGGCTCTTCTTCTGATAGCGTTAGCGCGTGACAGGTACGAGATCGTTTCCAAGATCGATGTTGATCTGGTTCTACTCTTGCTATATGCGTCACTTTCGGCTCATGCTTCTGTGGCGGGCTTACCCTCCAGCTGCTGGATAAAGCAAACCTGCCTTGTTCATATTGGTCTTCGACCCAGTTCTTGACGGTGAAGCAGTCTTCGAGAGGATATCCTATCACTCGGTGATAGGAGCAATAGTCTGGGTGAGAGAGCCCGTTCGCTTGCTCGGGGTACTTAGACTCCGGGAGTGTCATCATCTGATGCTTTACGACGGGATCGAATATCTTCTTTGTCTTATCTTGAGGAAAAGAATATTCTCGACCCATCTTCTTTATAAGAGACGGATCCCGGCCGCTCGACTCTTGCTCGCATGGCTTCTTGGACCCGCTTGGCTGTTGTGGAACGTTTTTTCTGTTCTTCGGTTTATTTTTGCCTCTGCGCTGGGTCTTTTGTATGACGGGCTGGCGACGGGGAGCATTGTCATTCTCCACGGCCTACTGAAGGAGGCGCTGCGTCCTGGCTTTCTCGTAAATGGCCATTTCACGGTTATGGTCATCCCGTACCTTTTGACCTGCTTCCCTTATTAGCTTGTCCATCCGTTCTTCGAACGACGGACTCGGCATTTCGATGGTAGGATCTCGTTTTGGTTTAGGGTCAGCGTCTTCTAACAGGGCGTCTCCTTCTTCATCGAAGTCATGTATGACGTAGCTACCATGGACTCATTCCCGTTTCTTGGATTAGACATATCCAAGCCTAACCGTTTCCATTTTCCCGTTGGGCAACTTTTGCTGAGTTCCGGGGACGTCCCAAATCCTGTTGTAGAATTGAGCTTGTCGAGTAGTCTGTCTGAAGGGTACCCCTTGGCGCTTCAATAGCCTTTTCAAGACTTCCGTGTAATATCTAGGCAGATGGATGGGCTGGAGCCTGTCAAGTATAGAATCCGCACCATGCCAAATTTCTTTCTCCACTTTAGTTTACGTGGATCGGTAGAATAGGATCGCCTTTTCATCTCTTCACCCGGGAGGGACGTAGAATGTCTGCAGTTCTTGCACACTATAGGTGTCAAGCGCGTCAGGCTCTTTGAAATGCTCTTGCGGAATCATGGTAATTTGCAAACTCTGATTATCGCCAGCAAAGGCTTGTATTGACGGCCGAGCGGAAAATATAACATTGACCTCGTCTTCCGAGTCACTGTCGAAGATCAACATAGGGATGGACGGTCCCGGCTTGTTGTATTGGGGCGGCCCTGAATAAACTATCTCTTTTTCCTCCTCGGTATCACTCTCGAAAACCGGAATAGTAGTGATGGCTTTGTTCTTCGGTCTGTGACATCTTTCCGTGTCCTCAAAATCTAGTAAAAAGTATTTCGTATCTTCGTATTTTCGGACTTCGTTCACGGAGAACAGGTTCAGCTCTCCTGTTATGGTATACTCGAGACCATCCTTGAAATACTTCATACACTGATGTTGCGTAGAAGGGATAATGTTGTACTCGTGTAACCAAGGCCTGGCAAGCAAAGCATTGTATCATGTCTTGGCGTCAATGACATGAAACTTAATGTCTGTGACAAGCAGCCCAAAGCATAGTGTCAATATTACAGACCCAAGCGTTCGTGATGACTGGGAGTCAAATCCGGAGATGGTGATTTTATCGCGAGCGAGGTGCTGAACGCTCATGCAGATTTCCTTCAACACTCTCACGTTGAGGAGATTGACAGAAGACCCATTGTCAACTAGGATTTTGCCTATCTTGATATCATGACAGTATCCGGAGACATAAAGGGGACGGTTATGCTCGCATGTCCCAAGGAGGAGATCTTCATCGCCGAAGGTGATATTCGCTGTGTACACTTTTTCCAGTTCGTCCTTCATCTTTTCTTCAGCGAGGAAAGCTTGGAACTGTTCAGGTTCTTCTAACGCCTTGATCAAAGAATCTCTTGCTTCTTTTAATAGCAGAAGGGCGTCGAGAATACTGAGCTGCGAAGGTAGCTTTCTCAAGTGTGGCAGAACGTTGTAGTCCACCTTACTTTTCTTTGGCGGATTCTTGGCTGTCAGTTCTTCGACGGCTTGGTCATCAAGGATAATATCCTCAGGGACTTTTTTCTTTCCCTTATCTTTTCTATTCGCGGGCCCGAGATTCTTTTCGGGCAGCGTACGATTGCGCGGCTGAATATTTTCACAGGTCTTCGGTTCTTCTTCTTTTCCCAAGGTGGATTCTTTAAAGAGAGGGCCAAGAGTCATTTCTTCGTCAGAGTCACTCCCAAAGGTAAGAACTTGCGATCCCCCAGTGTCGACCATGTGACAGTTGCTGGTAGTTCTTTTACGCTCCTCGGTCGTATTTCTTTGCTCTCGATGAGTTTTGCGTTTCATCCGCTTGAAATGTTGCCGGTGAGCAACATATCCCTGCCACCATCTTTTAAAAGCGTTGCACTCTTCGGTGGGGTGCGCAATCTTTTGATGATATAAGCAGTAGTTAGGATGTATTTCCACTTCACCAAGAGCATTCCATTCGGAGGGTGGCAGCTTCATTCCCATCGATATGGTTTTGGCGAACCTCTTTCTCGTCTTGAACCTGCTTTTATTTGCGGCGGATGTACTATGATCTGGCGGGGGTGTTTCAACCCTTTCGTCCAGTTGCCAGCGTTTGGCTTTTTGGAATATAGTCATCTCACGCTCTCGATCGGCTTTGCTTTTCAAAAGAGCTTCGTCCAGGAATGCATCAATCATTTCGTCTGATGGCCCTAGAAGTTCCGGCTCAGGATCTGTCCCCAGTTTCTTTGTGTAAGGAGCTTCTTCATCGTCTATCGACGAGTGAGAAATCATATGGCAACTTGCCACATAATCGTCAGATTCATCCGACGAGTCTTCTCCATTGTCATCATCTCCGTCCTCAAGGACGTGGCTAAGAAATTCTTGGAGTGTGACTGGAGTCCGCGCTTTTTGATTGTATTCTTCCAACGCGTCAATCTGTTTTTGCAGGTTTGTGTGCTTGTCACCAGACTTCATGGGCTTTTTGGTCTTCTTCTTCTTCTTTAAAGACTTTGACGGCTGGGTGTGAGCGCTTTGGATATCACCACCAATCTTTGGAGTTGGGCGCGGTTTCAACATTCCCTCGATGATCTCGGGTTCCAGGGGATTTTTTCACCTGATTGCCGGGCATGTGTGGAGATCTTTCAGCATTCTTTTTGTTTTGGCTGAAAGAGCGACCTCCCATGGAGCTTCTTCTACGAAAGAACACGATGCTCCCGGTGTATCCATCTTCTTGGGAGCGTGTGGCTGTGGCGGGTTCACCTTCCAATTCTCGGACAGGGCAAATTTGCCCTGTTGGTATTGATCTTCAATCCAGCCTTTAAAGACGAGGCAATCTTCAATTGAATGGCTTACCGTTTGATGGTAAGGGCAATAGTTGGGACTATTAGCCTCGCCGGGTTGCAACGGTCGTTTTGGATTCGGCAGATTGATGAGCCTGTTGCGCACCGCCAGTTCGAACGGTCTCTTCATTTTGTCCCGGGGGAACGAATAAGGACGCTTCATTTTCTCATTATAGTATCGTCGTCTTTCCTCTAGGCGATCCGTTAGTTTTGGGCCACTGGGCTGCTGTTGAGTATTCGCAACGAATGTTGCCTTCCCTTTACCCTTTTCGTTCCGCGGCTCCGGCTTTGGAAGAGACGTCTATGATCCATTTGGTCCATTTGGGCCAGTTTGTCAATCAAGGCCTGGAACGTGGTCGGTTTGAAAAACATCATGAATTAGGAAATAGTTGCCTGAGGGTCCAGAGTGCCCACGAACATGCCCACTGCTGGCGCTTCCTCGATGCGCTGCTCACATTTTGACCATAAATTTCGCCACCGTATTGCGTATTGTACCCAAGTTTCGCCTGGCTTCACCCTGGCGTTAATTAATGCGGTAATCGGGGTACGCTCGCTAGCAATTGCGAATCTCTGCGTAAACAGCAGTTCCATCTCCGCAAATGTCTTGACAGAGTCGTTTGGAAGTTCAGAATACCACTCAAATGCCGTCTCCGACAAGCTACCAACAAACTGGCGGAGCAGAAGTTTATCATCACCCCCGGTGTTGCCGCACAAGGCTCTGAATTGAGCGACGTGCTAATGCGGATTCCCCGTCCCTTTATATACATGAAATTTAGGGATCATATATCCCGGCGGATACTTTATTTGGTCATACCAGCCTAGATATAGTAACCTAATTTTAACAATTTGGCCGGCCGCTTCATTCGCCTGGTGAGCTCGTATTTGCTGAGCAATATAGTCATCCAGAGCGGCCTTGGAGATGGTTTCCTCTTTGGCTGCTGAAAGAGCCGGAAGAGGGTTCGATGTCTCCCCTCTGTCGTCTTCAATGATGATCAAGGGGTCTTCAGCTGGAGGTTCCGGCTGTAACATCATCCCAGCCATGTCTTGGAACAAAAAAGCCATTCTTTTTATATTGGCTGCTTGCTCCGCAGCCTCTTTTTCTTTCCTCTCAAGCATTCTTCGGAGGAACTCGGTATCAGTTTCTTATTCCCGACGCTGCTCCGAGGTCTCTGGGTTTTCTTTTGGCCTAGTAAGTGCGGCCATCGCAGTCAGCATCTCCTGAAGTTTCTGCTGCTGTTGTTCCCGAGCCTTCGTTATCGATCGGGTAAGCGGTCGATGACCCGTAGAAGCACGGCTTTCCTCTTTTCCGGAAGCCATATAAACAGTATGCACCATCGTGCCCCCAGACTTGGGGCGTTTATATTCGACATTCTTGCGGCTTGCCGCATTCACGGGGGCTTTCTCTGGCCCCTTTCTCTTATGTGCAGTTGAAGCGGAGGGAGTCGTTGCAGCGGGCACCCAAATGGCTGTCGCCTTTTGTGGCTTGACAGGATGGTTTTCTCCTTGTCAAGCTTTAAGCTTCTTTGATCGGCGAGAGTAGTCCTGTTCAATCACCGATTCCTGGACCTGTCGCCAGACTTTATAAATTTTAGAGGACAGCCGCTGAGGGGGCTGCTCCGGCTTCTTTTCTGTGGTAATCTCCATAGGTGGAGGAGATCTCTTTAGCACGGCAGTCGGAGAGTTCTTGCGAACCCTCCTAAGTGGTTCAAAACTGTTCCCAGTTGGAACAGCAGTATTGATTTCCACCATGGGAGCTGGCAGAATTAGCCCAGAGGGGGAGTTGCCCCCGGCCTTCCTTACTCGGCGCCAGTGGCGACGTCGAGCATGTCGTGCGGATGGGATTGTCTCAGCTGTATGGGTGACTTCGTCATACCCCCTGTCTTGACGGAGGGTTATCGCCGGTGCCAGCCTCTTAAAGACCGATGTCCGTTGAGACGCAACGTCCAATCTGTCAAAGACAGACCTTTGGGCATGGGAAGCAGCTTTGGGGACTTTGCCTGGAGCAGGAGCCGAAATAGTCAGTCTTGTGAAGACCGACCCTTTGGCAGGAGAAGCCTCCTTGACGACTTCGGGAGCAGGGATGGCTATCCTTTTTGGGATAACCCTTTCTGGTATCGCGGGCTTCTTCATGGGCCCAACTGAGCTTTGGCCTAGTCTGTCAAAGACTGAGGCGTTAGAGCTGGGCGACCCATTGAGAGGAGATGCAGTAGTTGTAAGACGATCAAAGACCGACTTCTTCTGAGCTTCTTATGTTGGTACAGGAGCGCTAAAGCTCGTTGGCGGGAGCATAGTCCCGAAGAACAATCCAGTGGTGGCCTGAGTGACCTGTTCCACCGGCATAGCGAAGATGGAGGCCGCTTGGGGCCCGTAAGTCACTCCTCCGGACGGTACGGGGCGAGAGCTGCAGTTGCAGTTAGTGCAGGTTGAAGCCATTGATCTTCTGTTTTCTGCACGGAGCAAGACACCAAATCTTAGTATCTTGAACCCAAGGGCAACCATATCAAACCGCGATTCGTTCGCGAACACGACACAAGAAGTGTGGAGTGGAAAGAGGAAAAGGTCCCACCGGGCGTACCAGAATCTGTTCACCGCCGAAAACCGGGAAGACAAACGTCTTGCCTGAATTTGGGGGCAGATGCTAATAGGTTCTATCCGTCCACCTCTCCGAAAATGCCAAGTTGATTTATGACACCATGTATCGAAGGTTTAAACGGATGCGGCCGATGTAGCAGACTTCGTCAGATTCCCCCTCATTTGAGGAGTTTTTGATTGTGGGGACGCTCTTCCCTGCAGGCACAAGCCCCTGCAGTTAATTATGCTACCGCATCGCGGCAACAACTTTCTCCTTCTCCAAATGGTCATTTCGTGTCGTGGGTGTTTGTTTTGTTTTTGGTTGCCCGTGGATTGCATACGGAGACTAATTTATGTCGTCGCCCATAGGGGGTGGACTAGTCCAAATCCGTGTTTTCTTAGATTTGGGTTTGGGGTTGGGTTTAAGGATACGTTAGTCTCATTTGAGACTAAGATCAACTTAAACATATGTTAAGGATACGTCAGTCTAATTTTAGACTAAGATCAACTTAACGGGATCGATTAGATCCAACAAGAGAGCATTTGGACTCTGTTGTTTTAGTTTAGGGGCTTTGCGGTCCATTGTTATTTTAAGGACATTACGGTGAGATGTTAGTTTAAGGACAACTCAGTCCAAGGTTAAGGACATCATAGTCCATGAGTTTAAGGACCCCACAGTCCAGTTTAAAGACGTCATAGTCTGTGAAATGTGTGGTTGTCGGGACCCGTCACCTCTCTGAAGACGTTGAAGGATTACAACGACAAATATCAACGGAGTGAAGAGATGTACCCTTGAACCAAAGTTGATTGGGAGATCTATAGTCCGATTTTAGAACTAAGATCAATTAATTAGATTATGAGCCCATTGGCTCAGTTAAATCTGAATTGAGGACTTATGGCCAATTTGGACTAAGTCCAATTAAGTTTGAAATGTTGGCCCCTTGTTGGACCATTAAACATTTGTCTGGGTTCAACCCCCCATTATTTAGCAATGCTAAACAAGAGTTTGAGGTCTCTGATAATATTTTGTCTTTGGCTGAGCATTAAGCATTATAGCTCTGGATTTTAAAGTCCATTTGAAGGGGAGATTTGCTTCTGGAAAACTTAGCCAATTTAGGCTAAGCTAGCTTTAAAATAGTGTTAAACACTAGAGGACATCTGGTGGTCACGTGTCCTCACGTGATGTATTTAAATCAGTGTTAAACACTGGAGACAAAATGCCCAAAATAGTGTTAGACACTAGAAAGGAAGGGGTCACGTGAGGGCACATGAGAGCGCCCAAAATCAGTACTGCCTTTGCCTTTGTTCTCTTTGTTTTGAAGGTCACGTGGGAGCACGTGAGGCATTGCCTCTGGGCTAATTCCTTCTTATTTTGAGGAGTCCATTAAAGGGTCACGTGGGGGCACATGACCTAATCTTGTTCGCTCTTTTCTGTTCGTTGAGAATAGGGGTCACATGTTACCACGTGACCAAGTTCTTTACGTGCATGGAGAGCTTTCAAGTCTCTTTATTTTAAGAATTAAATTCTTTGTAGGGTTAAACCCTAATTATGTTTTAGAGGAATTAAATTTCTATGTATGTGGAAGAATTAAATTCTCATATAGGGTTAAACCCTAGTTCTGTCTTGGAGGAATTAAATTCCTATGAATTTGGGAGAATTAAATTCTCATATAGGGTTAAACCCTAGTTTTATCTTGGAGGAATTAAATTCCTCAAACTCAATTCTCCCTCTAAGTTTTGGATCTGCATGGCAGAATCTCCCCAATAAGAATTAAATTCTCAACTTATGGGGAGATCTGCTTCTGCAGATTTTCAACCAAAGGAAGAACTAAGTTCTTTTGCAGAAGAGTTAAACTTTTAGATTGAGAATTAAATTCTCTTTTTTATTTTATGGAGCTTAGATCTCTTTCCCCTTTCTCACCTAGGGTTTCTTTTCTTGAGAATTAAATTCTCCTATCTTTTCTCTCTGATGTTGTTTTTTCTCCAGAAAATCAAAATTCCAAGATCCAAAAATCCTCCCTTCTTTTCTCTTCTTGGCTCCTATTTATAGGAGAAGGAAAAGAATCAATTTATTTAGTGAATCTTTCATTGAAAGATTTTGGTTGTTTTCGTAACTAACATGATCTTTTAGATCACTCAGTGAATTTTATTCACCATTGGATTTTTAATCCAGAAGATATTCTGTTTGTTATTCTTGGTGAATTTCAGGGGAATCTTTCCTTATATGAAATCTTTCTATAAATTGGTGATTTTTTAATCACCATTGGATTTTTAATCCAACGGTGCTCTATTTTACAGAGCACCATCTTTTTTGTTTGGAAAGATTTAAAGAAATACTTTTCCAGTTAGGGTCTTTGATTTCCCTTAATTAGAATTTAATTCTTCTTAGCTCAGAAGGCTTTTAAAGCCCATCACGTGTTGGCACGTGATCCCAATATTTGATCACTGAAATAGAATTTAATTCTATCAATTAAAGAGTTAAGGGACCTGTCACGTGTTGGTACGTGACCCTCTTGATTGAATATTTTATTCAGAATTTAATTCTGCCTTTTAGCAGAGCTAAGGAATCATCACGTGTCAGCACGTGACCCTTGTTCACGTGTGAGCACGTGATGCTCCATTGGGGTCTTTCCTTAGTGTCTTATTCTATTTTTTAATCCCTTTTGGTGGGTTTCAAAGGCCCATCACGTGGTGGCACATGACTCCACTAATTGCCTGCTTGGTTATAATTCAATTCTATTACAACAGAGTTCCAGGAACCCATAACGTGTCAGCACGTGACCCTTGGTCACGTGTGAGCACGTGATACCCCATTGGGGAATTTCTTGATATTTTATCAGGGAACAGGAACCACATGTCCCAACAAACTCTGTCAAAGGGAAAGTCAGATCTCGACAGCAACATCTGCATCCCAGAAGACCGACAACGGCGTTCCTCCTCATGCCAGCAGGGCACGGACGCGACACCACCAATCGGAGCCATGGAAAAGTTCTCAGTTCCAAGACTCTACGGTTCACAGACAACCTAGAGTCAGCCCCGACACCGCAGAAAGCGGAGCAAGTCAACCCGACACTGTAGAAAGCGGAGTACGTCAGCAAATGACCTCCGTCTCGGAAACACGTCAGCCAATGACCTCCGTCTCGGAAACACGTCAGCCAATGACCTCCGTTTTGGAAATACGTCAGCAAATGACCTCCATCTCGGAAACACGTCGGCAAATGACCTGAAATACGTCAGCCAATGACCTCCGTCTCGGAAACACGTCAGCAAATGACCTCTATCTCGAAAACAAGTCAGCCAACGACCTCCCCATCGGAGCAATGCTTCGACTCGGAAACAAGTCAACTCACCAACTACTTATGAGTCCTCTCGACCTGTAAAGGAGAAAATTCTCTTGTGAGATCCTTACGACTCTCAAGAGAAAACGCACTTAGGAATCCTCACGACTCCTAAGGAGAAAATACACCTACGGGATCCTCTCGACTCATAGGGAGAAAAGTCTTTATGAGACCCTCACGGCTCATAAAGTTGAAATGTCTCAGGCAGCAGACTTGAACCTGTTTCCTAAGCCGTCGCTGTCCTGCAAGGAGATCAAGATAGACTATTTACGGAACGCATTTGCTAAAAGGGACATGCTAATATGAAATAAAGTATATGTCTTTTATTCATGAATTCAAAATGAATACAAGATACATGTCATAAAAAGAATCAAAATGGATACAAAATATTCTCTCATTCAGGAGTGAATACAAGAAAAGGAGAATATACAAAAAAACATATATATCTTCAAGCCGGCGGACGATGCAATAAGTTTGTCAATTCGTCATTCTTCTGCTGGGCCTCGGCTTCAAGCTTTGTTATGGCCACAAAACGAGTCTCCGCCTGAGACTGTTGAGCCTGATACGAGACGAGTCGACTCTCAAGCTCCCTTTCAGCAACTTTGTGAGCTTCAACCATCTCGCAGGTAAAGATAACGGCTTTATCAAGAGCTACACTTCCGTGATAGCTTCTTGAAGCGCCCGCCAAAGTTCGTACGCACGAGTGGTCTTAGTAGTGAGTTGAGCTTGAAGTTCCCCCAAAGCATTCGAAGCTAACTCCCTCTCCGAAAACTTCCGATTGAGCCTCTTCTCGCCCGACTGCAGATTGGCTGCACACCGTTCGATCCATCCCCGCAGACTCGATTTCAAGGTTAAGATGTCGGAGGGAAGGCGGATGCATTCAAGCCTGTTTAGGCAGACTTTCACTCGGCGACAATACTCAACCCAGACGCGTACCAATGCTTCATCATGATAGGTGGTGAGAACGGACAAGGAAGCATTGGTTTCGACAGCAAATTCTTCGGCCGAGATAAAGGTACCAACGCGAAGATCTTCAATGAGAGCCGTCAGGGAGTAGATGCTTTGTCTCGCCATCCGTTCGGATGCACGCCGGGCATGAGGACCCGGTGGCATGAAGATCCGAGATTCCAATGGAGATAGGGTGGGCAGAGCTGTTAAGATATGTGAACAGTTGATTGATAGGATACGAGCGTGTTCAAGTTTAAGTTTAAATACCGCAATCAAGACGGTTTCGCACGTAGCTAGCCGGTTGAGTACGGGCCGTCCGCAGGGAGATGGGAATCTCTTTCTATGTGTTTTTCGACGAGTTAAGTCCGGTTGTTCAGATTTTGTTTGTAGTTATCTAAGTGTTGAGTTGATATTTAAAGAGAGCATGTTAGGGTTAGGATTAGGTTAGTTTGAGTTAGGAGTCTCCACATCTTTCGTTTCCCTTCTTAATATCGTGTTACGGTAATCGGCAACAACGGGGATTAGCACGACTAGGAAGGACTTTGCGAGTATAAGCTAGGCTTTCCAACGCATAAGTCTTCCTTTTGGTGCTTGTCCGTCCGTTCTTGGCTCTTAGCCATAACCTCCGGTTAATCCAACCACAACCGGTCTCACTACGGAATCACCGCTATCATGTAGGATAGGGTGCCGTAAGGAGCGGATTGTGGTTGGGTTAACGGGAGTCGATTTAAGATGTTGGGAAAGGAAAGAGTGAGAGAGATTTCCTTCTCTCAAACTTCCCTTATCCTACCCTAACAAGAATGAACTACTCACACATCATAATACGGAAAAATAAAACAACACAAAAGAGGAAGATAGAAAGAAGGAGATTAGAAGAATACGACTAACTATTTGCGACCTCACCTTGGCGAGGATCAAGCGTAAGTATCATTGTCATATGTAAGGATAAAGAAAAAAGAGAGGAAAGAAATAACAAGGAAATAACAACAACTACTTAACGAATTAAGATTACAACAAGCATAAACATAAGGAGACAAGCATGATAATAAAATGGTCTTCTTTATTCATCACTCTTCACTCAAAAGCTCACTTACAAGTTTAATGGAGAAGAGGTGAGAAGAGGAAGAAGAACATGTAACTAAAACTTAGCAAAAGAAATACAAGAATTGGACCCTTTCCTTCACAAACTTCTGGGCTATTTATAGGCCAAAACATGAAACCCTAGGGCAACCAACAGAACATACATGAAAATACCAACCTACCCCCAAAAGCCCTGCATGTCTGGCGCCAGAACGGCTGCGGAAGCGCGGCCAATACCCCCCTTTGGCCGCGCTTTCGCGGCCGTTTAGATGAGTTGTGGCTCTGTATTTTTGGTGGTCCCCTGGTCTTCAGTGTACCTAATTCTGGTATATGTATTTTCTCAATTTGGCTCCACGATTTTTCCAGAATTTCTGTTGAAGGAAAGGTGGACTTTTTGTTAAGATTTTGTCATGATTGTCTCGAGCGCCGCGTAGATCTCTTGGATCTTGTGCTACCATTGAGCCTTGTGCCTGAAAACGACATCGATTTGACATTTTGTCTTCCTAAACTGGTATCTGGAAGCATACGGATGAAGGACGGAGACCGTGTTTTATCTGTGGTTGGCAGGAACCGGATTTTTGTCGTGTTTTCCATGAATTTCTCCGTTTGAGAACCGGGAACCTGTATCCTGCAATTGACTAGCAAACACGGCTCAAGAGTATCTACCGACATGCAATGTGATAAAAATTGGGCGGTATGAAAATGCAAAAATCTGATATGAACAAATACCCCCAAACTTATCATTTGCTCGTCCCGAGCAAAGTCCATTTATTCACAAAAAATTTCCTAACCTCACTTTCGCAGGGAACGCGATTGCACTGTGCATGTGCAACAAGCCGTTAAACCTCTAGGTGTCCCTAGTAGGAGGAGTGTTGTCTCCTGAGGGTTTTCAGCGGATACTACCCACAAAATCCGGTCAAGTTGGTTTGTAAAAAATGACTAAGTTTCAAACCTTAAAGTGTTGTTTTAGAAAATAACAATTCTATAATCCTAAGTCTAGATTATCGAACCTTTATTTTTTCACACCTCACATCTTATTTAACTACAGATTTTATATGTCTTTACGTGCAGTGCGGATAGTGTCGTAAAGTTCCAGAAGGATCGATTAGAGTCATCATGTCGCACAATAAAGCCCAGATAACAATTTTAAAAGGATCACATAAGTTTTATAACGAGTTAAGCATTTTTCAAGTTTCGTTTTCCAGTAAGGTTTCAACTTCAGAATTTCTATCTTCCTTAACAGGAAACTAAGTCGTATTTTTCACTCCACCTTTTTCTTGTTTTCATTTCATACACACCTCTGTGAACGTGCAATAGTCTTTATCATAGAATAAAACCTTCATATCTCCGTTAAATTTTTTTTATAAAAGTCTGTCTTTTATCAAGATTATTCTCACACAAAGAACCGTTAGGAATTTTAACTCGGAGAGAACACTTGCTTGACTTTGTTTTAAACTGGACTTTCTAGGCTTCTTAGCGAGCTTTGGGCCAATGCATCCAAACCAGTTGGTTTTAGGGCATTAGGTGTAGAAACACCCCAGCGGACTTAATTACTCAAGTTACCTAGGTCCAAAAACAAAAGACAGTTTGGCGTGAAAATCAGATGATTTAATACGAACGGAGATATAACCGGCAGTTCAAATATTTTTTTTTTTGGATAAAAGACGTGTCTAGTGGGTTTGGTGTGTAATCATTCCAATCAAGTTTTAGATGGGTTATTTTTCAGACTTAGCTCCAATTACGGCATCAATAACATTCCTTCATATTCGCTTTACTTCATAAACTATTCTTGACATTACTTATTTCAGAACAAACCTATTTGATTCTCAGAAAATCATTTATCTGTTTAAAAGTTTGAACATGAAAGACTTGTCATCAAATTCCCAAAACTCACGACGCGTGTAGTGTGATGTAAAGACGTATATCAGCTATAGTTAACTTCAAAGGAGAGTTATCTTTCAGGTTTTCAAAATCCAAACATAAGATCTAGTTATTCCTATTTTTTCAAACAAAAACCGTCGAATGTTGAATCAGAGTTCTTCCACAAGCTAACTTGACAAAAAAAGTTTTTATATTTATAGAAAATTTTCAAATTTTTATGGATTTTATGGATATTAATATGCAGATGCAAAACATACATATGAATGCGAAGGTAAGAAATGCGTACCGAGCGTACCCCCAAACTTAAACTGGACAGTGTCCTCACTGTCATAGCATGAAGAGAGCAGTTGGAAGGTTCAAAATTGTCGGTTAGTGATACACAAATTTTTATTTGTTTTTGGTTTTAAAGAAAAGAACAAGAATATACACAAATATAAACAAAATGGTTTGTACATACCCCCAAACTTATTTGGAACAGTGTCCACTGTTCTTGGCTGGATAACCGAAGTTTGGAGGTAGGCAGAGGAAGATCATGCAAGGTAAACCTGCTCCTGTAAGAACAGGAGCTCCTCTGTTGGTTCGGCGCTAAGGTACGGTTTGCATCGGTGTCCATTGACCTTGAAAATTGAACCGTCCTTTGGATTCTCCAAATCCACAGCGCCCTGCGGATACACATTCCGCACAAAATACGGCCCTTTCCAGCGAGATCGGAGCTTTCCAGGATGGAAGTGAAGTCGGGTGTCGTAAAGAAGTACCTGCTGACCAGGTACGAAGGTTTTGCGCAAAAGGTGTTTATCAAGAAACACCTTCGTTCGATTCTTAACGACAACCGCGTTGTCGTAAGCCTCATCCCTAAGCTCGCTCAGTTCGTTCAGCTGCAGCTTCCGAAGGCTGCCCGCGTCCTCCAGAGACAGATTCAGCTCCTTTATCGCCCAAAACGCGCGATGCTCGATTTCGACCGGAAGGTGGCAGGCTTTCCCGTACACAAGCCGATAGGGAGACATGCCAAGGTCGGTCTTATAAGCGGTTCTAAATGCCCAAAGGGCATCAGTGAGTTTCAAAGACCAATCCTTACGGTTCTTGGAAACCGTCTTCTCCAGTATCTGCTTGATCTGCCGATTTGAAACTTCGGCCTGCCCGCAGGTTTGGGGGTGGTAGGGCGTAGAAAGCTTATGATTAATGGAGTATTTCCGCATCAAGGCTTCGAAAGTTTTATTGCAGAAATGACTTCCATTGTCGCTAATGATCGCTCGGGGGTGCCCAAACCGTGAGAAAATGTTTTCTTTAAGGAACCTAACGACAACCTTGTTGTCGTTAGTCCGGCTGGCCACAGCCTCGACCCATTTAGAGACGTAATCAACAGCTAGAAGAATGTACAAGTTCCCAAAAGAGCTGTGAAACGGCCCCATGAAGTCTATCCCCCAAACATCAAAAATCTCCACAACCAAGATCGGTTGGAGCGGCATCTCATTCCTCCGGGATATCCGGCCCATGTGTTGGCACCGGGAGCAAGTCTTGCAATAGTCGTGAGCGTCTTTGAAAAGTTGTGGCCAGTAGAAACCACATTGCAAGATCTTCTCAGCTGTCTTTCTGGGCCCAAAATGCCCGCCACATGCTTGATCGTGGCAAAATGACAGCACACTCTTGAATTCCTCATCAGGGACACACCGACGAATAATCTGGTCGGGACAGTACTTGAACAAGTAGGGTTCGTCCCAGTAAAAGTGTTTTACTTGGGATAAGAAGCGAAGTCTGTCCTGACTCGACCATTCAGTCGGTAGTAATCCCGTGGCCAAATAGTTCATAATATCTGCGAACCAGGGTTCGCGAGATACTGTCAAGAGTTGTTCATCCGGAAAGACGTCATTGATTTGGATAGGAAGCGACGGCGAAGAAGGAAGTCGTGAAAGATGGTCGGCAACCACGTTTTCACATCCTCGTTTGTCCTTAATGACAAGGTCAAACTCTTGAAGCAAGAGGATCCAACGGATTAACCGAGATTTGGCATCTTTCTTCGCAAAAAGATGGCGCAGAGCTGAGTGGTCAGTGTAGACAATGACTGGAGAGCCGATGAGGTAGGGCCTGAACTTTTCTAAGGCAAATACAACAGCTAAGAATTCCTTCTCAGTTGTTGTATAGTTAAGTTGGGCGTCGTTCAGGGTCCGGCTCGCGTAATAGATTACGTTCGGCATCTTGTTAATGTGCTGTCCAAGGACAGCACCGATGGCAAAGTCGGATGCATCGCACATAATCTCGAATGGGTGCGTCCAGTCAGGGGAAGAAAGAACGGGAGCAGAAGTGAGTGAGCGTTTCAGTGACTCGAAGGCAGTCACACAGCTCGAGTTGAAGTCAAAAGGCGTGTCCTTGGCCAGCAAAAGCGTCAAGGGCCTAGCAATCTTGCTAAAGTCCTTGATAAACCGTCTATAGAAACCGGCATGGCCAAGGAAGGCTCGGATATCTCTGACGCAACGGGGAGGAGGCAGATTGGAAATGACCTCAATCTTTGCTTTGTCAACCTCTATGCCATTTTGCGAGATGATATGTCCTAAGACAATACCTTCGCGCACCATGAAGTGGCATTTCTCCCAGTTCAAAGTGAGATTCTTGTCCTTACATCTGGTAAGGACAGCGTCGAGATGCACCAGACACTCGTCAAAAGAATCGCCAAAGATGGAGAAGTCGTCCATGAAGATCTCCAGAAATTTCTCCACCATGTCTGAGAAAATTCCCATCATACACCGCTGGAAGGTAGCGGGCGCATTGCATAACCCAAAGGGCATGCGACGATATGCAAACGTGCCGAAAGGACAAGTGAAAGTGGTCTTCTCCTGGTCTTTTTCGGCGATGGGAATTTGATTATAGCCAGAGTAGCCATCTAGAAAGCAATAGTACTCATGTCCGGCCAATCGTTCGAGCATCTGGTCAATAAAAGGTAGCGGAAAGTGGTCTTTCCGCGTTGCAGCGTTGAGTTTTCTGTAATCAATGCAAACTCGCCACCCGGTTTGGGTGCGAGTAGGGATTAACTCATTCGCCTCGTTGGTTATGACCGTGATGCCCGACTTCTTGGGGACAACGTGAATGGGGCTAACCCACTGGCTATCAGAGATAGGGTAAATGATACCACTATCTAGACATTTGACGATCTCCTTCTTCACAGCCTCCTTCATGACTGGATTAAGACGTCTTTGTGGATCCCGGGCTGGTTTGGCATCATCCATCAGATGAATGTGATGCTCAACGATGAGGGGACTAATCCCCTTGATGTCCGCCATGGACCAGCCAAAAGCTTGCCTGTTGCTGTGCAAGACCGCGAGAAGGGCTATCTCTTGCTCGGGAGCTAGAGAAGCCGAAATGATGACAGGGAGGGTCTCGTTCTCACCTAAGTAAGCATACTTAAGGTGAGACGGCAACGGCTTGAGTTCGAGCGTTGGAGGTGAAATGATGGAAGGCAAGACTGGTGCAAGGGTCTCGAACTCAAAGGACTCCAGCAAAGGTTCAAAACGAGTGTATGCAACCGAGTCGGATGGTTCAGGTAACTCATCCGAAAAGTCGAAAGATTCAAACTCGGGTTGTGCGCGGCTAAGATCGTTCAAGAACGTGAAACACTCGTATTCGTTGTCGGGCGCAGAAGCAGCAGCAGGTTCGAAGAGACACGCACTAGTGGCGTCAAGATTATCGTGTTCAAACAGAAACTCCTCGAATTCACACTCTTCTGGTGTGATCTCCTGGATCGAGCAGACATCCAGTATATGAGCATTAGGTTCGGCGGGCTGATTCCCCAACCTAAAAATGTTGAGTTCAATTGTCATATTTCCAAAAGAGAGGTTCATCGAACCATTGCGACAATTGATCACAGCATTTGAGGTTGCGAGAAATGGGCGACCGAGTATCACCGGAATTTGATTCCGGGGGTTAGCTACAGGCTGTGTATCTAAGACAATGAAGTCGACGGGGAATATGAAGTCCCCGACTTTGATTAACACATCGTCTAGCTCACCCCTAGGATGGGTGATCGATCGGTCGGCCATCTGGAGAGTGCAGTGTGTGGGTTTCAGCTCTCCGACGCCTAATTGCTCGTATACTGAATACGGAAGCAAGTTAACACTGGCACCAAGATCTAATAGTGCGCGGTTGATGTTCTTATCCCCAATAGTAATTGAAATCGTAGGACAGCCAGGGTCCTTCCGTTTTTGTGGTAAAGATTGGGTAAGGGCATCACTCACAGCACTAGCCAAGAAAACTTTCTTGGGTACCTGAGACTTCCTCTTTTTCGTGCACAAGTCCTTTAAGATTTTCGCGTAAGACGGGACTTGTTGGACAGCATCTAAAAGAGGAATGTTAATGTTAACTTGCTTGAATAACTCCAAAATCTTCTCCATTTGTGGATTTTGTTTGTTAGACCTCAACCGGTTTGGAAATGGAACATTTTGAAAATTGGTTGAGTCTAAAGCTGGAGGAGGAGATTTTGGAGTTGGAACAGATCCCAGAATAGGTGTTTTCGTGGAGTGAGAAGCGGGTCCGTTTAGAGAAGAAGAGGAAGGAGAGCCTTGTGAAGAACGGAGAATAGGCTCAGAAGACGAAGAAGAAGAAGCAGGAGAAGAAGAAGAAGAAGCGGCCGGGGTGTCATCGTTGATTCGCTTGCCAATGTCGTTTTGCAGCACCCTCCCCGATCTCAGTGTGGTCACGGCACTCACATTATGGTTTTGTTGTTCAAGAGCAACATGTGCATTATGTGGGTGGCCGGGATTTGGAAGTGGCTGGGACGGGAGCTTCCCCTTCTCTCGCTCGCTCAAGGCTGCGTTCAGCTGTGCAATCTGGGCCTCGATGGTCTTGATGCTTTGCCCGTGTGCGGCGGTGTGTTGCACTAAAGATTGGATCGAAGACTGGATGTTGGCGGTGGATTGAGTCGATTGTTTAAGAAACGCCTCCAGACTTCGCTCGAGCGAGGAAACCTTATCGTTGTTAGACGGAACAAGGTTGTTTGGTGGAAAAGAATTGTTCGGTGCAAAGTTGTTCGTCTGGTTTTGGTAAGGTTGGGGTTGGAAGGGCTGCTGATACTGAGTTTGTTGTTGCGCTTGTTGTTGCGGTGGAGGGGCCCTTTGGAAATTGTTGCCCTGGAATTGATTCTGATTCTGATTCCAGGAGAAATTGGGGTGGTTCCTCCAACCGGGATTGTAGGTGGAAGAGTATGGATCATTCCTCGGTCTTTGCTGGAATGCATTAACCTGATCCTGTCCTTGCGAGGGTGGATTGTAAGGACACTCTTCAGTCAAGTGGGACGGATCGGAACAACAAGCGCAGATGGTACGAAGGGGGAGAACAGGGGCAGGAGTAGGAGAAGAAAATTTGCTCTCTATTGCTTCAAGCTTTTTTGTTATTGCAGCCATTTCAGCTCTCATCGCAATAGAGACATCAAGTTGGTGAATTCCTACCCTAGACTGACCGGTAGAAATGGAGGTAGAAGAAGAAGAAGGAGTCGGTCTGGTGCTCTCCCACTGTAGCGTTTGCTCCGCAAGATCGTCAAAGAACTGCCACGCTTCCTCGTCAGATTTGGATAGGAAGTGGCCCTGACAGATGGTTTCCAGCAACTGCTTCGTTGCTGGGTTCAGTCCCTCGTATAAGGTTTGGCAGAGCTGCCATTTCTCTATACCGTGGTGAGGACACTGAACAAGAAGGTCTTTGTATCGGTCAAAGCACTTCCAGAAGGGTTCAGAAGGAAGCTGGGAGAATTGGTTGATCTCATTTCGAATTCTTGCGGTCTTATGATTTGGGTAGAATTTTTTCAGAAACGCTTTAACAAACTCGTCCCAGCTGGTGATTGAGTGGGAAGCGGTGCTATACAGCCATTTTTCTGCGAGATCGCATAAAGTGAACGGAATGACCCGTAGACGTATAGCATCGTCCGACAGCTGGGTTGTTTTCATCATGGCACAGACATTTTGAAATTTGTTGATGAAGATATAGGCATCTTCAGATTCAAGCCCATGAAAACGTGGAAGCATGTTGATGAAATGGGGCTTAATTTCAAAGTTGTCCCCATTGGCCGGAGGAAGAGAAAGACAGGTGGGAAGTGCAGAACGGGTAGGGTAGAAACGATCCTGGAGCGCAATTCGCTGCGGCGCTACAACAGGCGGAGGTGGTGGAAGATTGGTCTCCGTAGGAGGTGGAGCCAATCCAGGGGTGGTCAAAGAGATGTTCGGATTAAATCCCGACATCGCGGTAGAAGAGGTTGGTGATGGTGAAGGTGAAGGTGAAGATGTATGAACAGAATTCCGGTCAACGTCGGAGTTGGCCGGCAAAGGAAGGGGAGAAAGAGGAGTGGACGGAGTATCGACTTCGGAGTCGATCGCGTAGTCAGTCGCGACTAACGTAACGCGGACTAGACGGGCGCTAGTGTCCCGAGTCCAAGCGGACATACACTAAACGAGTTTAGTATAGTCAAAGCGGAGAAGGTGAGGGTAAGAAAACGTCAATGAAGAAAGGCGATGGGTGGTGGGTGAAAATGGATTTGGCGACAAAAGGGCAAGTTTTTATAAAAGTTTTTGATTTTTTTCTTTTTTATTTTGTTTTTAGAAAGAGATTTACAGAAGTATGTACGGAAATACGGTTTAAGCAATCACAAACAAGATATGCACAATCACACCTAGATCTAGGGTAACCTAGGTCTACTAGACCTGCTCCTGACTTGATTGTCGAAGTTAAACAGTGTCGAGAAACAGGCTTAAAAATACACTGATCACGAGGCCAGGTAAGTGCAGAGATAAGGGGAGGTTGTCCAACGCTTTCGCGAAGTTCCTTAATTAAATAACCCTTTCTCTTTCAACGGTTGCGCCTTTAACACTTTCCTAGACACCTCGTAAACAATATACGGTTAAGCAAGGATCTAAACAAGGTTTATTTTCTCCTAATGAGCGCGAAGTCCTTAGGGCTGAAGTCTAGTATTTTTTAATTTACAATGGACAATGCATATGCTTTAGTGATTTCCGGGGTCCTGGGAAGGGTGATGAAATCCCCACCCAATCTGGATTGGTTTCAAGCCCCTTAAGTCCGTATTAAAAGAATGCAAAACAGTAACAATATCAACAGCAAACAATTTTTATTTGCGGCGCAAAGAATTCTGCACAAGAACAGTTTATTGGAAGGGGGAGAAGAATTTGCGCAAAGAAGACTGCAGAAAACACAATTTATTGGAGCTCAGAGGAGTGGAGAGAAGGAGAGAGACTTACAGAGAGAAAATAGCACCCTGACCCCACCAATCGGCCGCGTTTCCGCGGCAATAAGGCCCTAATGCCGCGGTTCCGCGGCGGAAATGAGGAGTTGATGCACCATATTTCTTGTGTGGGCTCTGTTGGGTGTCCTCTGGTTGTCTGGATGTTCTGAATTTGGATTTGCTCACTGAAACAGCTCCAGATTTGTACAGTAGACCGTATGCTTTGTTTTTGTACGTCGCGGTGTAGCCGCGAAAATGTGGGTCTATCTTCCCACGTCTTTGGCACTGTACTTGAACTCCGTATTTCCAACGTCTTTGGCGTCGATCTTGAGCTTCGTATTTCCTGCACACTTGCACAAAAACTAATCAAGAATAACAAGATGATTTTTACAAAGTATATTTTTTTTTTTTGGTTTTTGGTTGTTTTTATATTCACAAATTAACCCGAAATTTCACTTAGAAATAGACTACCGTCTCCCCGGCAACGGCGCCATTTGATTGATAGGATACGAGCGTGTTCAAGTTTAAGTTTAAATACCGCAATCAAGACGGTTTCGCACGTAGCTAGCCGGTTGAGTACGGGTCGTCCGCAGGGAGATGAGAATCTCTTTCTATGTGTTTTTCGACGAGTTAAGTCCGGTTGTTCAGATTTTGTTTGTAGTTATCTAAGTGTTGAGTTGATATTTAAAGAGAGCATGTTAGGGTTAGGATTAGGTTAGTTTGAGTTAAGAGTCTCCACATCTTTCGTTTCCCTTCTTAATATCGTGTTACGGTAATCGGCAACAACGGGGATTAGCACTACTAGGAAGGACTTTGCGAGTATAAGCTAGGCTTTCCAACGCATAAGTCTTCCTTTTGGTGCTTGTCCGTCCGTTCTTGGCTCTTAGCCATAACCTCCGGTTAATCCAACCACAACCGGTCTCACTACGGAATCACCGCTATCATGTAGGATAGGGTGCCGTAAGGAGCGGATTGTGGTTGGGTTAACGGGAGTCGATTTAAGATGTTGGGAAAGGAAAGAGTGAGAGAGATTTCCTTCTCTCAAACTTCCCTTATCCTACCCTAACAAGAATGAACTACTCACACATCATAATACGGAAAAATAAAACAACACAAAAGAGGAAGATAGAAAGAAGGAGATTAGAAGAATACGACTAACTATTTGCGACCTCACCTTGGCGAGGATCAAGCGTAAGTATCATTGTCATATGTAAGGATAAAGAAAAAAGAGAGGAAAGAAATAACAAGGAAATAACAACAACTACTTAACGAATTAAGATTACAACAAGCATAAACATAAGGAGACAAGCATGATAATAAAATGGTCTTCTTTATTCATCACTCTTCACTCAAAAGCTCACTTACAAGTTTAATGGAGAAGAGGTGAGAAAAGGAAGAAGAACATGTAACTAAAACTTAGCAAAAGAAATACAAGAATTGGACCCTTTCCTTCACAAACTTCTGGGCTATTTATAGGCCAAAACATGAAACCCTAGGGCAACCAACAGAACATACATGAAAATACCAACCTACCCCCAAAAGCCCTGCATGTCTGGCGCCAGAACGGCCGCGGAAGCGCGGCCAATACCCCCCTTTGGCCGCGCTTTCGCGGCCGTTTAGATGAGTTGTGGCTCTGTATTTTTGGTGGTCCCCTGGTCTTCAGTGTACCTAATTCTGGTATATGTATTTTCTCAATTTGGCTCCACGATTTTTCCAGAATTTCTGTTGAAGGAAAGGTGGACTTTTTGTTAAGATTTTGTCATGATTGTCTCGAGCGCCGTGTAGATCTCTTGGATCTTGTGCTACCATTGAGCCTTGTGCCTGAAAACGACATCGATTTGACATTTTGTCTTCCTAAACTGGTATCTGGAAGCATACGGATGAAGGACGGAGACCGTGTTTTATCTGTGGTTGGCAGGAACCGGATTTTTGTCGTGTTTTCCATGAATTTCTCCGTTTGAGAACCGGGAACCTGTATCCTGCAATTGACTAGCAAATACGGCTCAAGAGTATCTACCGACATGCAATGTGATAAAAATTGGGCGGTATGAAAATGCAAAAATCTGATATGAACAACAGTCAGGTCAGTGAAAGTCACAAACATAGAATGGGCAAATCAATGCTAAAGATAAAGCCTTACTTACCCGCAGTCATGCAGGGAGGGTTTGAGAGATCCCCAGGCCCATCAAGGATCTCGACCTCGTCATTGGCTTCCAGAACTATGGAGCGCATATCAGCGTCATTATAAAAAATAATAATAAAATGAAAAGGGTCAAAGAACACCAACTTTGCCCGGATGAAAGGACTATGCTTTGCGGGGATATCTCCTGTAGGGCACTTATGTCAAGTAAGCGCTGGAAGGATTTCCTGGGAGATAGGTCCACAATAGAAGCCGCTAATTCCCGTAGTTTTGAAAGGAAGGAAAAGTTCAGATAATGGGAAGACTATTAAAACAAAGTATAAGAAGACTACCTTTGATACTCTTCCCGCCTTGAACCGGAGGGATAGCAGCTTCGGCATCGTCCTCCATTCCCTCAGGAACATCACTGGAGACATTTGCTGATATGACAACTTCCAATTGAGGGGCAACGGTCGCCACTTCAGGCTCCAATGAAGGGACGGTGGTCTCAACTACCCATCCCACAATCTCCAGGCCGTCACCGGAAAGATCCATTAAATCTACGGCCGATAAGGGCACCTCTTCTGGGAGAACAGACACCGGGGGAACAGAGGCTACCAATGGAAGCTCCACAGCAGGAATAGCAGCTGTAACGACCTCCTCCGCACTTACTAATGCCTCATCGGGGACATTTATAGAGTCCACAGTCAGGACGCGACTTGAGCTCAAATTCTCTGTCATTGCTGAAGTCTCTGCAAAGTTTTCGCAAAGATAAGGAGATATAAAAAGCGATACAAATTATTTGCCAAAAAAAATACATAAAGCACACATACCGATGCGCCAGGATGCTTCTAGTATGGCTTTTTCAAGCCAACGTTCCTTCCTGAGGAAGTGTGCTCGCCGGGGTTCAAATGCAGATTCATGGCCACCGGTCTTCAATGCCAGATCATCTTCGGAAGCGGCTAAGATAGGCTGCTTGAGGGCTGAAAGGTTCCTAGGCACCCTATAGAGTTCTCACAAGGCATCGAACATGCCAATTTAAAAAAAAATTGGTGCCGAGAAACCCTAGACTACGGATCTTAGACTAGATGTTTAGGCGAAACAAGAAACTAGTTAACTATTTAACTAGAAGTTAGATGCTACAACCTTTGTAGATCCGGATTTCCACTTCCTTAGCTCCACGAGGGCGTCCTCTCGCTGTCCATCTTGAACCTTGGACTCTCGTGACGGCTTCATCGGAGAAACGTGCGGAATAGGTCGTCGGCTTCGTGTCAAAGACGATCTACGTCGAGGTTGCACAAGCTCAAGCTCCGACTTCACAAAGTAGTGAAACTTGTGAAGAAAACACCCAAAACCACTTGGCAAGAGGTAGAGGATGAATAAATAGGAGGTGGGTTCACTTTAGATTTGGATTTCTCTCACTAGATCTCAAGTTGCCATTAAAGTAGCAAGCTTGAAGAAGAAGAAGAAGATGAAGATGGTTATGATAAGTTCTATTAAAAAGAAATAGAAAATCAATACTTATCATAACTTAAACTAGGGTTAAGTGTAGAGAATAAACCATGGTGAATTAAGTGGGTTAGGGTTAAGCAAGAAGACAAGAATGGTTAAAGAAGTCAAAGCTTCATGAAGCTTCAACTAATGATAAAAGAAAGCCACCATTCTCTTTAAACTTATCCAAATAAATGAATAAACAAATAAATGAATAAATAAATATGCAAAACCCTAATTATCATAATAACCATGGTTTAATTCTATTCACTTAACCATATGATCAAGTATCATCAAACATGATACAAAAAAGTGCACAAAAGTATATCACATATACAATGTGCAATCCAAGTGAGAAAAATCCGTTTAAAGTGAACCAATACTAGTTAATGCAAAGTAATATATCAAATATATAATTATACATTAAATCATTAAATCAACACTTGATTCAATGATCCGGTCATGTCGCACATGACCGACTAGTATCCAATGTATCGGCTTATCGAATCGATCTTCAATTCGATAACTAGGTTATATCGAATATAACCATTCGATACATATATCGCGAGAATGGAATACGGTATCACATACACGCATTATTCTCGGTCCTGCACATATCTCATATGCGCTCCTATTTCGTTTCGCTTGAGCCAGGAAACCTCTGTGTAGGACTCTAAAGACTCGTCAATACGCCGGTAGCAGATGATGATCATATCAAACACCCACAAGCCGCAAGCGGTCTGCTAAACGTAACGGCCACCCGGGTATTGAGCGATCAGAAGATCGACGAGCTAGCCCGCTCACACTCCTGCGAATCCGACCAGTAACACTTACCGTACAGTCCGGTCTCTTCGTCTGATATGTCGCATATCAAGTCTAGGGGTGGTAAACGTCAGACCCCAATAACCCGATAAGTCGTGCCGATGTGAGGATCATAACGGGTCGAGAAACTACTGGTAACACTTACCAGCAAATCTCTGATCAGCCCTGGCCAGGGACTTCCCTGCTACGGCCAATCGAGCACAGCACAACATCAACCCCCAATACCGGGAGAGACGAAACCCCTCCTATCGCTCATTGCCTCCATGTGACTCGGGACTGTGCCCAAAGACCACCGTTTTGCACGCCCTCATGGACGTGGTAAGGTGGAGATCAAAGCACAGTAGGAATCACACAAGACTCTATGACGATCTCGGGTCTACAGACTAACCTGTACAAGTGTCACCTGAGAACTGCCATCTGACGTGAGGTATAATACCATCTGGGAGTTCTCGGCGAGTCCGTCCAGTGTACTCAGTCTCCACTGAGCACCCGTATACCATCTCTGATGTCAAACACCAATGGATATGGGATCATCCATCGCCTATCACATGGGTCGAGAAGCGTATACGCTAGTCTACACTGGTATATCGATGCCCCGTCTCGATACACCCACGACTAGGGACCTTGAAGGATGTACTTATGGACTACCATGTCCCCACTAGTATGATCTGCATCATAGTCCAGGTAGTCAAGTACAAATCCTAAGGGCTTTACCAACATGTAACTATAAGACAGTATAAAGAGACTAGTGTACATGTTAAGATAAAGAGCAACCAGATAGCATACTATCATGTCGAGCAAGAAAGTCATCTCTATATATGTCCAAGCATCCAATATAATATACATCATCTGTACAATACTGGCCTCTAGGGCATACATACAACTAACAATCTCCCACTTGCACTAGGGCCAGCTGCTGTAGTATCGCATACCGAGCATCCCGAAGAGTCTCTCAAACTGTATCTGGGGAATGGCCTTCGTGAGTGGATCCGCAGTGTTGTCCTTCGTGTCAACCCTCCTGACCTCGATCTCCCGGCGATCAACTATCTCCCGGATCAGGTGATACCGCCTCAGAATATGCCTGGATCGCTGATGGGACCTGGGTTCCTTGGCCAAAGCCACTGCTCCATTGTTATCGCAATACAAAGGTATTGGATGCTCAATGGATGGAACCACACCAAGTTCAGTAATGAACTTCTTGATCCAAACAGCTTCTTTAGCAGCATCGTTGGCAGCGATGTATTCAGCCTCCATCGTCGAGTCTGCCACGGTTTCCTGCTTGGAACTCTTCCAGCTAACCACCCCTCCGTAAAGGGTGAAGACAAAACCCGACTGCGACTTAGAGTCGTCCTTATCACTCTGGAAGCTCGAATCGGTAAAGGACTCCACTTGGAGCTCTCCGTTACCATACACCAAGAACATATCTCTAGTCCTTCGCAAGTACTTGAGAATGCTCTTCACAGCTGTCCAGTGACTCTCTCCAGGATCAGCTTGATACCTGCTCACTACACTTAGTGAGTATGCTACATCGGGTCTGGTACATAGCATCGCATACATGATAGAGCCTACTGCCGAAGCATAGGGTATCCCTTGCATGCGAGCTCTCTCCAAATCAGTCTTGGGAGACATCTTTTTGGAGAGAGTGACTCCAGAGATCGTGGGCAAGTTCCCACGCTTGGACTCTTCCATACTAAACCTCTTTAGTATGGTGTCAATGTACCTGGATTGGGACAATCCCAAAATCCGTTTGGATCTATCTCTATAGATCCTAATTCCCAATATGCAGGAGGCATCACCAAGATCTTTCATTGAGAATCTTTGTGATAAGAAGAGCTTGACCGCTTGCAGCATAGGAATATCATTTCCTATCAAGAGTATGTTGTCCACGTACAATACGAGGAAGACAACCTTACTCTCTGCCACCTTCTTGTAGATACAAGGTTCATCTGGATTTTTGACGAAATCAAACTCTTTGATAACGACATCAAAGCAGATGTTCCAACTCCGCGATGCTTGCTTTAATCCATAAATGGATTTAAGCAGCTTGCACACCTTCCTGCTGCTCCCACTGTCTACGAAGCCCTCTGGCTGAGTCATGTACACGCACTCTTCTAAATCACCATTTAGAAAGGCGGTCTTAACATCCATTTGCCAGATTTCGTAGTCATGAAAGGCAGCAATGGCAAGCATGAACCGGATGGATTTAAGCATAGCCACTGGAGAAAAGGTTTCGTCATAGTCCACACCTGGTCTTTGACGAAAACCCTTTGCTACAAGTCTAGCTTTGAAAGTCTCTACTTTCCCATCTACACCAAGTTTCTTCTTGAAGATCCACTTGCTCCCAATGGGTTTTACCCCTTCAGGAGCAACTTCCAAAGTCCAAACTTTGTTGGTGTACATGGATTGCATCTCGGACCGCATAGCATCCAGCCATTTCACTGAGTCCCTACTCGTGATGGCCTGCTCGAAGCTAGTTGGGTCATCATCCTCCATGATGCAATCCTCGCTCCCTCCATCCATGAGAAAACCGTAGTATCTCTCAGGTTGGCGAGAAACCCTACTAGATCGGCGGAGTGGCTGGGGTTCATCGGGAACTACGGAATCCTCTGGTTCAACCAAATCTTCTGTTGTAGTCTGTGCCGCTGGAACCTCTTCCAGTTCTACCTCATGACCACTAATCTCTTTTTCAAGAAATTCCTTTTCTAAAAAGGTGGCATGCCGAGAAACAAACACTCTTTGTTCCTCAGGGTGGTAGAAGATATACCCTCGCGAATGTTTGGGATATCCAATAAACTTACACAGAATGGACCTTGCCGCGAGTTTGTCCGGATTTTGCGTTTTTACATAGGCCGGACAACCCCATATATTAACATAATTAAGACATGGTCTCTTTCCTTTCCATATCTCATATGGAGTGGTCGGCACGGTTTTGGTGGGAACCATATTCAATAGGTCTGCAGCTGTTTCCAGTGCATATCCCCAGAAGGAAATAGGTAACTCAGCTGTGCTCATCATTGAGCGCACCATATCTAATAGGGTGCGGTTCCTCCGTTCTGATACACCGTTGTGCTGTGGTGTATATGGAGGAGTCAGCTGAGAGAGAATCCCATTCTCTTTTAGGAAGTCCAGGAATTCATTGCTTAAGTATTCTCCTCCTCGATCAGATCGTAGGATTTTAATACTTTTTCCGGTTTGGTTCTCGACTTCTTGTTTATATTCTCTAAATTTCTCAAAAGCTTCTGATTTGTGTTTCATCAGAAACACATATCCGAATCTAGAGAGATCGTCAGTGAATGTAATGAAGTACGAAGAACCATCCCTGGCATGTGTAGACATGGGACCGCATACATCACTATGTATCAGTCCCAAGAGTTCGGTAACTCTTTCTCCGTGTCCCGTAAACGGAGTTTTGGTCATCTTGCCTTTGAGACATGACTGGCAAGTGTCATAAGATGAAAATTCAAACGGATTTAAATATCCATCTTTATGCAACTTAGCTAGTCGTGTCGCATTGATGTGACCCAGTCTACAATGCCACAAGAAGGATTCATTGAGTTCAGAACTCTTCCTCTTGTGTGTGTTTGTTATGCTCAGAACTGTTGATTGATTTAGAACATAAATGCCATTGCACAACGTGCCTGATCCAACCAACTTTTGGTTATGAAAAATGTTCATAACATTGTCCTGTAATACAAAATTATATCCCTCTTTACTTAATAAAGAAACCGATATAATGTTGCATATCAGGTTCGGCATGTAATAGCATTCGTTCAGAACCAATGTATTACCTGTTGGTAATACAAGGTGATATTCCCCGACAGTCTTAGCTGCAACAATTGCACCATTTCCAACTCTAATGTCTTTATCACCTTCTCCAAGTTCTCTACCTTTCCTAAGCCCATGTAACTGATTACATATATGGGATCCTGACCCGGTATCCAATACCCAGGACGTAGAGCAAATGGAGAAACAGTTCTCAGTAACGAACACACCCGAAGAAAATGCATCAACATGTACTTTCTTCAATCGGGTGGCATGGGAATCCTGGTATTCCCCTACTTCCTGTTCATTCCTATAACTCTTATAAGAAAGAACGGAATCAACGTTCCCCAGCACAGTATAACATGCGGGTTCGGTCAATACATCCATATTATTATCTTGATTAAGGCATGAACTGGTCGCTACCTGGAGAGAGAGAGAAGAAAACACTTTAGCGTAAGCTCGTGCAAGATTAGATTGGTTATTATCTTATCTAATCAGGATGGCTCCCACTGCTTTTTATCAAATCTTCCTCCAAACCCTAAAAGGAAAGACTAGCCGGGATTAATTACACACTACAAGTTCGCCAATCTTTCAGCCAGGCCAGTGTCGGTACTTTGAGGGAGGTCCCCCGTGCTTTCGCACGAACCTAATTAATGTAAACCTCGTTTTCCCAGAGGCGTAACCCCGTTGACACCTTTCTAGACACCTACTTGATCAGCTAATTGCAATGTGTAAAACTCTCCCAGGAGTAACTCTTACTCGCAGTGGGTATCGGGATCCAACTATCTCATAGAAGGTATGCAATCTCATTGCAAATTTCAACACTTGAAATTCCCGATAATGCTTTTGCCCCTAGCGTGCTATGACCTTGACGCAGGCCAACAAACCATAGTGCGCTAGTCAAGTTCAACCCGTCATTTCCTGATTGAATTAAACCCACCCGTACGACCCTTGACGCAGGCCAACAAAGTCGCACGACTGCCCTAATCCAATCTGCATCATATGCATAAGCAGATAAATACTAGTTAGCTACCGCACACTACGTCTTGACGCAGGCCAACAAACGTAGCACGAATACTAACTACTACTCATCTGAAATGACGGAGGGCTACGCCAGGTTTTTCTGAAAACCATGAGCATAATAAACTTGATATCGTTGTAGAATCAAATGAAGTTTTGAAATGGAGTGATTTTGAGGCTTTTCTAGTTTTGCTAAAGGAGTCACTTCCGGCGAAGGGATCGTCGGCCCTTTCCTCGTCGAATGAGGTGCGGGATATATCATATATATCGCTGTGCAAAGCAAAAACCCAAAAGCAGTCAAAAGCAAACCGAGTGTGTAGCATCTGCCAGTTATTGCTAAAGGAGTCACTCCCGGTGAAGGGATCTCGGTCCTTTCCTCATCGAATAAGGTGCAGGGTATATCATATATACCGCT
Source organism: Agapanthus africanus (assembly GCA_030015575.1). Lineage (NCBI taxonomy): Eukaryota > Viridiplantae > Streptophyta > Magnoliopsida > Asparagales > Amaryllidaceae > Agapanthus > Agapanthus africanus. The sequence continues at coordinate 416,201,165 of JASDDO010000029.1, forward strand.
ATGCAAAGCAAGAACTGTAGCTACCTGTTTTGTTTTAAAATTTGATTCTACAACATCTTAGGTTTCTTTTCTTTCATAATCACATTAATGAAGTCCCATCATTTAAATACCTAAACATCACAGATAGATATGACGTACACTTATGCCATCCGCATTCGCCTCGATGTCCCCTCGTGCACCGTTAGGTTAGGTAACTAACGACAGAGCAGGGCAGGGCTAGCGCGGGTGTAAAACATAAGTAACATCTATATAATATATCATATATACTATATACTATATCCATCACAGAAACACATCACAGATATCGCAGCAGAATAAACATATGAAATATTGGATATACTAGGACGTCCGTGTTTTCAATACGAGCCAGTATAAAACACGGATTCCACGGTCGTGATGAATAGCCAATCCCACACCCCTAGACCCCTACGAGAGCGGCAAGCAACCCTGCCAATTCTAGGGTTAGGAGACCCGGACTCGACTCCTCGAGTTGGTCTCCCACTGGACCCCAGAACCCGGTTACTTGTGCTCCCCTCCTTAGGTCTATCCTAATGCGGAAAAGTAAATAATATACAAAAGGTGACATCTTCCGCTACCTGGAAGTGCCCCAAATAAAAGAATATTACATACAAGTTTTTACATGAATGAAAATGAAAAACACTCATCTCACATAAAAACCCCCGGCTATTCAAATACGACGATCCAATATAACATATCCAGCAACACATAACATCACATGTCATCAACGTAAGTAAGTATGCATACCCCAATTGTCGTTGACGTATAGCAACGAAACCGGCGATATGAACATACTACACTTACGGTCACAGAAAAGAAAGTATAAAACTACAACAATTGGAATCCGCAACTTCTTCAGACATCGCATGCCTAATCAAATGAAATACTTAGACATCACATGCCTAACAGATATAAATCCCGCATTTTAGTCTCATTATCGAAAACTCTTTTCAATATCATATGGGACTAAACTGCTAAATTTATAACATTCATTCAGTTATCACATAACTGTTTGTGAATTCCAATTATTGTATTACATTCCAGATAAACAGAAAATGTTAAACTTTCCGATCGAACAGTCGAATACCCAAGTTTTCCCGATACAGCTCAACACATGAAATAAGTCTAACAACATTCAGTTCGTGCCTCAGTACCGACGGTCCAGCCGTAGAAGGGTCAAGCCAACGCCTCACATGTGGCACGCCGTACTGCCCCAAACCCGAAGGTTCAAAGGGCAGTTCAAGACGGTCACATAATCGAGTTAAGGTTTGTTGTCTTCTAGAGGGTCCATCGCGTTACTTGCACTACTTAGAACGTCGTTAAACTACGGAAAAATCCAACACTTGGAAATTTCCCGACAGGGGAAAAATTGGGTATTTATATCCGGTCAAACTTTTTAACATATTCTAAAGTTATCCGGAAATCTACATAGACAAAATCTGACAACCCGAACGAATAATTGAATCCCCAAAGCAACCCCAAAATACTCTTCTGTAGAGTCACAATAAAAATACCCAGAAAATATAATATCTGAATTCATGAATTACTGTGAAAAAATAACCAGACAAGGGGACAGTACGGCCGTGGAACCGCCGCGCATGCATGGCTCATGCCGCGGTTCCGCGGTGGAAAAGTTGAATCAGGCCCTCGAATTTCACAGTATTTCATATAAGACCCTGCATGATTTTCTGCATATTTTTAATTGACAAAAATCCAAAATTTCAGAAATTATCCAGAGAGCACTTTGGAATTATGGTTTCGGGTTCGTTCGGACTTCAAACTCCGTCTAGACTTCGCCTAAAGCTCTAGCTAGGCTCTGATACCAGTGAAAGGTTCCTAGGCACCCTATAGAGTTCTCACAAGGCATCGAACATGCCAATTTAAAAAAAAAATTGGTGCCGAGAAACCCTAGACTACGGATCTTAGACTAGATGTTTAGGCGAAACAAGAAACTAGTTAACTATTTAACTAGAAGTTAGATGCTACAACCTTTGTAGATCCGGATTTCCACTTCCTTAGCTCCACGAGGGCGTCCTCTCACTGTCCATCTTGAACCTTGGACTCTCGTGACGGCTTCATCGGAGAAACGTGCGGAATAGGTCGTCGGCTTCGTGTCTAAGACGATCTACGTCGAGGTTGCACAAGCTCAAGCTCCGACTTCACAAAGTAGTGAAACTTGTGAAGAAAACACCCAAAACCACTTGGCAAGAGGTAGAGGATGAAGAAATAGGAGGTGGGTTCACTTTAGATTTGGATTTCTCTCACTAGATCTCAAGTTGCCATTAAAGTAGCAAGCTTGAAGAAGAAGAAGAAGATGAAGATGGTTATGATAAGTTCTATTAAAAAGAAATAGAAAATCAATACTTATCATAACTTAAACTAGGGTTAAGTGTAGAGAATAAACCATGGTGAATTAAGTGGGTTAGGGTTAAGCAAGAAGACAAGAATGGTTAAAGAAGTCAAAGCTTCATGAAGCTTCAACTAATGACAAAAGAAAGCCACCATTCTCTTTAAACTTATCCAAATAAATGAATAAACAAATAAATGAATAAATAAATATGCAAAACCCTAATTATCATAATAACCATGGTTTAATTCTATTCACTTAACCATATGATCAAGTATCATCAAACATGATACAAAAAAGTGCACAAAAGTATATCACATATACAATGTGCAATCCAAGTGAGAAAAATCCGTTTAAAGTGAACCAATACTAGTTAATGCAAAGTAATATATCAAATATATAATTATACATTAAATCATTAAATCAACACTTGATTCAATGATCCGGTCATGTCGCACATGACCGACTAGTATCCAATGTATCGGCTTATCGAATCGATCTTCGATTCGATAACTAGGTTATATCGAATATAACCATTCGATACATATATCGCGAGAATGGAATACGGTATCACATACACGCATTATTCTCGGTCCTGCACATATCTCATATGCGCTCCTATTTCGTTTCGCTTGAGCCAGGAAACCTCTGTGTAGGACTCTAAAGACTCGTCAATACGCCGGTAGCAGATGATGATCATATCAAACACCCACAAGCCGCAAGCGGTCTGCTAAACGTAACGGCCACCTGGGTATTGAGCGATCAGAAGATCGACGAGCTAGCCCGCTCACACTCCTGCGAATCCGACCAGTAACACTTACCGTACAGTCCGGTCTCTTCGTCTGATATGTCGCATATCAAGTCTAGGGGTGGTAAACGTCAGACCCCAATAACCCGATAAGTCGTGCCGATGTGAGGCTCATAACGGGTCGAGAAACTACTGGTAACACTTACCAGCAAATCTCTGATCAGCCCTGGCCAGGGACTTCCCTGCTACGGCCAATCGAGCACAGCACAACATCAACCCCCAATACCGGGAGAGACGAAACCCCTCCTATCGCTCATTGCCTCCATGTGACTCGGGACTGTGCCCAAAGACCACCGTTTTGCACGCCCTCATGGACGTGGTAAGGTGGAGATCAAAGCACAGTGGGAATCACACAAGACTCTATGACGATCTCGGGTCTACAGACTAACCTGTACAAGTGTCACCTGAGAACTGCCATCTGACGTGAGGTATAATACCATCTGGGAGTTCTCGGCGAGTCCGTCCAGTGTACTCAGTCTCCACTGAGCACCCGTATACCATCTCTGATGTCAAACACCAATGGATATGGGATCATCCATCGCCCATCACATGGGTCGAGAAGCGTATACGCTAGTCTACACTGGTATATCGATGCCCCGTCTCGATACACCCACGACTAGGGACCTTGAAGGATGTACTTATGGACTACCATGTCCCCACTAGTATGATCTGCATCATAGTCCAGGTAGTCAAGTACAAATCCTAAGGGCTTTACCAACATGTAACTATAAGACAGTATAAAGAGACTAGTGTACATGTTAAGATAAAGAGCAACCAGATAGTATACTATCATGTCGAGCAAGAAAGTCATCTCTATATATGTCCAAGCATCCAATATAATATACATCATCTGTACAATACTGGCCTCTAGGGCATACATACAACTAACAAGGGCTATCTCATCCTCCTGTCGCAGGGGACCCATATGTACCCACCGTAGTGATGGGGGATCTTCGTAGAATATGACGGGGGATAAGGTTTCTTCAGGACACCCATGGTTTCAATTTCGTCCTGTGAGCGTCTTATAGCTTCAGCCAATTGTGCGGCTTCCTCGGCAGACGAACCCAGAAAGTGAAGACCATCATCCGGCTCTTGTATAAATATGGGTTCGTCTTGGGAAACAACTTCAGATTCGAGCAAGAGGTCGAGCAGACCGGTAAACGTCTTCTTCCTCCTTTTCGAGCCGGAGCTGACACTAGAGGAAGAGGATCGCTTCCTCCCCTTTGGTGCTTTGATACGGCGCTGCCCAACCTCGCCTCCAATATCCTCTTTTGGCGGTACTACCGATGATGACACTACCATTGATGACGCCGCAACTGATGAAACTACTTCTAGCGCCTTATCGGAAGCCTTTGCCTGGGCTCTAGTGCGCATTGGCATACCAACTGTGGGAGCAGTTGATTCCGCATCCGCCGCCTCAGGGATAAGTAAGGTACCGTTCCCTCTCAATGGAGGGCGAACCACTGTCCACGGTCGCGGCAGAACGCCCATGGCCTAGGTTGGGGTGGGAGCTCTATATCCGAAGAGTATCCGCCTCTCCTCGGCAATGATGGGACCAACTCGATGGCGGTACCAACCTGTAAAAGCCCCCACACACTTTGGAATAACACTAGTAAAATAGGGGGTTGCCCCTACGGATATTGGAATCCGTAGGGGCAGATTTAACTTGGCCCTACGGATTAATCCGTAAGGCTAAAAGGTTGCCCCTACGGGCCCAGACGTCCAAGAATAAAAATATTAATTCTTAATTTGGTGTTTGCCCCTACGGAGCCGCAAACAAAGGACCTACGGGTATATCCGTAAGGGCAACTAAATATCGATTTAATAAAGGCACAGATCGATCGCCTACGCTCACTTTCTTTCTCTCTCTCTCGATCGCGCGTGCAAAAAATCCCCAAATCGCCGCCGTTCTCCTCGTCGCCATCGTCGTTCTCCTCGTCGCCACCGCCGTTCTCGTCGCCACCGCCGTTCAGGTCGTCGCCACCGCCGTTCAGGTGAGTAAATCTTGAGGTAAATTAAAGAATTTTTTGATTATTTTGGGCTTAGGGTTCATGGCTGGGTCTGGGGTTGCGCGCGCGAGTTGGGGTTCGGCAGGGGTCGCGATCGGGGTCGGGGTCGGGGTTGGGGTTAGGGTTAGGGTTGGGGTTCGGCTGCTGCTGGGGCTGGGGCTGGGGTTAGGGTTTGCCTTAGGGTTGGTGTTGGGGTTTAGCTGGCCGCGCTGGGGTTAGGGTTAGGTTGGGGCTGGACTGGGCTAGGGCTGGGGCTAGGGTTAGGTTGGGGTTAACACGTGGGGAGTTGAAAAAAACAAGAAAATGAAAGAGTAATGAATGTGAGAAATTAAGAATGAGAACAATTGCACAACAAATTTGTTGACAAGAAAATGAGAGAGTAATGAATGTGAGAAATTAAGAATGAGAACAATTGCACAGAGAAAGCTATGCTTGACTAGGGGGATGGTTCTATGTGCTTTCAGAGAGCAACTTGGGGTTAGGGTTAGGTGGATTGATGACAACAAAATACCATAATTTATAACTATATTACTCATCTAATGTGTATGGCATGTGAAAGCTAGATGAAGGTCGAGGCAAGCACAACAAATTTGTTGGATGGGACAATGTCAATAGGAGCTCAATGCTATTTGGAAAAATAATAATTCAAAGACATAGTGGAGTTTCCGATTGGTGGCATGGACTAGTTTGATGTATGTAGTTGGTTTGATTTATGAAAAAATGGGGAGACAACATGCATGTATGCATATAGGTAACATCTTCCAATATGCCATATCCAGACCGCAATCTATTTTTGCCTATTGGCTAATATGAAAATATTGGCCCGCGTATATGACATAATCAAAGTTGTTAAATCTTGATACGGTTTGTGTTTCGTTTTTTTATTTATCAGCTCTATCAATGTTGCGTATAACGCTTTTTGATATCAGTATCCTACATTTGTAGTTTTAATTGTTGATTGTTATAGATGAATACCATTGCAATAATAGTTTTTGGTTGATGAATGCTATTGCAATGTAGGATGATCTGTTCTATCAATCTTGATCTCAATGGTTTAAAATCATGTTACACATACAACACGAATGCACAACAAACGTATAATTAGAGAGTGACTCGAGATATTCAGGTTAAAACCAATATATGATACTCGATGATAATATGAAACCTTCATATTCCCATCGATACTCATATATGAAACTAAAAGCGCCACTTAGTCCCCGTCTATCGGTTAACATACGTGCGATGCTCGTCGTGACCTAGAACTATACGAAGGTTGTTAAATATCGGACAGTATAGCTCGATACTAACAACCGTCGTATAGTCTACGCGACGAGAAAATTCAATCGTATGGTAACCCATAGATTTGTCCCGTGTGGACAAGTTAAGAATGTATAAAGCAAACGCCTTCATTCACTTGTGTTTTCATCCGTTTCGAGATATTTTGTCGGTAACTTTCCGCTGGTTCTCCGTGTACAAAGATAGATTAGATATTCATTTCAACGTTGTTTCACAGCTTTGAAATGATTATCTATTCTATTACAGTGTACTCGGAGAACAGCGGGGAGGTGCTGCCGAAATTTACTCGAAACAGTTGAAAGCACAAGTGATGGGCGTTCGCTCTATACATTCTTAATGGGATAGAAGTCTACCCCCGACAGCCGGAACACACACATACAACAAGAATACACAACAAACGCATAATTAGAGAGCGATTCGAGATGTTCGGGTTAAAACCAATATATGATACTCGATGATAATATGAAACCTTCATATTCCCATCGATACTCATATATGAAACTAAAAGCGCCACTTAGTCCCCGTCTATCGGTTAACATACGTACGATGCTCGTCGTAACCTAGAACTATACGAAGGTTGTTAAATATCGGACAGTATAGCTCGATACTAACAACCGTCGTATAGTCTACGCGACGAGAAAATTCAATCGTATGGTAACCCATAGATTTGTCCCGTGTGGACAAGTTAAGAATGTATAAAGCAAACGCCTCCATTCACTTGTGTTTTCATCCGTTTCGAGATATTTCGTCGGTAGCTTTCCGCTGGTTCTCCGTGTACAAAGATAGATTAGATGTTCATTTCAACGTTGTTTCATAGCTTTGAAATGATTATCTATTCTATTACAGTGTACTCGGAGAACAGCGGGGAGGTGCTGCCGAAATTTAATCGAAACGGTTGAAAGCACAAGTGATGGGCGTTCGCTCTATACATTCTTAATGGGATAGAAGCCTACCCCCGACAGCCGGAACACACACATATAACAAGAATACACAACAAACGCATAATTAGAGAGCGATTCGAGATGTTCGGGTTAAAACCAATATATGATACTCGATGATAATATGAAACCTTCATATTCCAATCGATACTCATATATGAAACTAAAAGCGCCACTTAGTCCCCGTCTATCGGTTAACATACGTGCGATGCTCGTCGTGACCTAGAACTATACGAAGGTTGTTAAATATCGGACAGTATAGCTTGATACTAACAACCGTCGTATAGTCTACGCGACGAGAAAATTCAATCGTATGGTAACCCATAGATTTGTCCCGTATGGACAAGTTAAGAATGTATAAAGCAAACGCCTTCATTCACTTGTGTTTTCATCCGTTTCAAGATATTTCGCCGGTACCTTTCCGCTGGTTCTCCGTGTACAAAGATAGATTAGATGTTCATTTCAACGTTGTTTCACAGCTTTGAAATGATTATCTATTCTATTACAGTGTACTCGGAGAACAGTGGGGAGGTGCTGCCGAAATTTACTCGAAACGGTTGAAAGCACAAGTGATGGGCGTTCGCTCTATACATTCTTAATGGGATAGAAGCCTACCCCCGACAGCCGGAACACAAACATACAAACGCATAATTATAGAGCAATTCGAGATGTTCGGGTTAAAACCAATATATGATAATATGAAACCTTCATATTCCCATCGATACTCATATATGAAACTAAAAGCGCCACTTAGTCCTCGTCTATCGGTTAACATACATGCGATAATTTATTCTTTTCAACGACAAACGCACACACAAAGCATATACACGGATTTTCTCCTTTGTCAGTAACTATCCCGTTCTTATATTTCTCAATATAGTCAGCATAACCTACAATTTATATGTTATTCAGTCTAACATGGCCCATGAGTACGTCAGAGTTAAGGACTGGATGTATGTGGATTGGAAACAACGTATGCAAACTAAGTTTGTCGCATGAGTTGCTGCTTTCCTTGAATTTGCACGCGCACATAATAAGATCATAATAGAGAAGATTCTCTGTCCGTGCGATAGATGTGGCAATAAGTACTGGCAGAAGGTAGAATTGGCAGAGCTTCATATTGTAAAACATGGGTTTACTAGACTTTATTCAACTTGGAAATATCACGGGGAAGGAGAAGAATGCAGTACTGCGGTAGAAAAAGAAGGAGAACACGATAATGCGGCAGGAGAAGAAGAAGAATTCGGTAATACGGCAGGAGACGGAAATTTATTTCCATCAGAAGAAATGGAGGATATGGTAGAGGCTGCCCTAGGTGAATCTATTCGTACCGAAGATGACATTCCTTCCGGTCAAGGACCACGTGCGGATAAATATGAAAATTTCATGAATGATGCTAGGAATCCAATTTATGAGAATGCGAAGTATTCCACCCTCTCATGGTTCGTCCAACTTTTCCAGATTAAGTGCCTAAATGGATGGAGCAATAAGTCATTCACAATGCTTCTTTCGTTCTTGAAAGATTCTATGCCTCCGGAAAATAATGTGCCCGAAAGCTGGTACGAAGCCCAGAAGATGATGTCTGATTTGGGTCTAAAGTACGAGAAGATTCAAGCATGTCCTAAAAATTGCGTGTTGTACCGGAAAGAGAATTCAGATTTGAAAGAGTGTCCAACATGCGGAGAGGCCAGGTATAAGCCGAATGATTCTGATAAGAAGCCTGATATACCTGTGAAGATAGCACGATACTTTCCCATAACACAGAGGCTACAGAGGCTATTCAGGTGCAAGAAAACAGCCGAGACAATGATTTGGCTTCACCGTGCTCCTCCAAGCGAAAATGGAAAAATGAGCCATCCAAGAGATTCACCGGCATGGAAGGATTTCGATAGGAGGCACGCAATATTCAGTAGCGATCCTCGCAATGTCCGGCTCGGACTGGCTACCGATGGCTTCTGCCCATTCAACTATATGGCTGGAAGTCACAGTACATGGCCCGTTGTAATGATAATTTATAATCTGTCGCCTTGGTTGGCTATGGACCAATCATACTTTATGATGCCTCTTCTTATCGACGGACCAAACTCACTGGGAAACAATATCGACGTCTATCTCCGACCTCTGGTCGAGGAGCTGAAAACTTTGTTCATTGATGGTGTAGAGACATATGATTCAAACACAAATACAACATTCATACTGCGTGCGGCTTTAATGTGGACAATTAATGACTTTCCTGCGTATGGAATGCTATCAGGTTGGTCCGTACATGGTCACAAAGCATGTCATCATTGCCATGAACACACAACATCAAAATTTTTGAATTTTAGCAGGAAGGTTTGTTATTGCGGCCATCGACGTTTTCTGCCTCCAGACCACCCTTATAGGTTAGACACGGTTCACTTTGATGGTCATCAGGAGCTTCTTGGACCTCCATCCCCATTGTCCGGAGAGGACGTGACTGCTAAATGGGATGGTTACAATAACGTGACCTTCGGGATGGATCCGACGAAACATGTCAAACCACAATATTGGAACAAGTTAAGCATTTTCTTCGAGCTTCCGTACTGATCTACAAATTCAGTGCGTCATTGTCTGGACGTCATGCATATAGAGAAGGGAGTATCAGAGCACATACTTAACTTGCTTCTGTATAAAGACGGGAAATCGAAAGACAACATGAATGCTCGGATGGATCTACAAGAGTGGGGAATAAGAAGTGAACTGCACCCTAAACCGGTAGCGGGTAAACCGGGCAAGTTTGTACTTCCCAATGCCGCTTATCATATGTCACAACCGGAGAAGAAAAGATTCCTGCAAGTGTTGCATGATTTGAAAGTCCCCACAGGTTTCTCAGGATCATTCAGTAAGAAAATAAAAATTGTGAAAGGCAAGATCGATGGGCTGAAAAGTCATGATCACCATGTTATCGTGGAGCACCTTCTTCCATTAGCCTCAGGACTTCTCTCCCCGACTCGGTTGGTCTAGTAATCAACGACCTATGTTGTTTTTTCAGGGAGTTGTGTGCTAAAACACTGGAGGTTGCGACGCTGGATAAACTATAAAATTCTATTGCGTTGATACTTTGCAAGTTTGAGCGTATTTTCCCACCGTCATTCTTCGATATCATAATACACTTGACGGTTCATCTTGCAACTGAGGCGAAGCTAGCTGGACCGGTACATTATCGATGGATGTATCCCGTCGAGAGGTACGTGTAATTTTTCGTTTCGCGCAATTTATAAATTTATTGTTGTCCTGTATGCCCGTATTTATTTATTCAACATATTCTCATTAGGTACCTTTACACTCTTAAGAAGTATATACGCAATAAAAATCGACCAGAGGGTTCTATCATGCAAAGTTATCTTCTTGATGAAGCAACCACATTTTGTTCCCGCTATATGGACGAGAACATTGAGACAAGGCTTAACCGACCACGAAGAATTCAAGACGGGCCATATGGTAAAGCCGAGTATAAGAGGGTAGACACTATGTTTATCAACAAGATATACCGGTTTATCCTGCTTAATTGCGCATGTCTTGAACAAATTAGAGAGTAAGTTCTTTTGGATTAATTGTTATATCTGTGTTTGCGTGTGTATGAAATGACATAATATTAATGTCACAATTATTTGTCGAAAAAAGAACTCATTTTAACGAGGTACGTGAGGGGCATCCTGATTGGAACGAAGAACGTTTGGAAAAATACCATCAGGATAATTTTTGTGATTGGGTCACAGAGCATGTAAGTTATTCGAATTACATTTTATTGCTATCAGTTTTAATCTAAACTTGTAACGTTATGTATTTGTCGTAAAATTTGTTTTGTTAGATCCACGATCCGAACTTGTCTGCATCATTTGAGAGTGATTCAAGATGTTTAGCTCAATTTCCTAGTATGGAGGTTGCATATTACAAAGGATTTGGTGTCCTTGGATACAAATTCGAAGTTAAGGACATAGAAACATCTAGAACCACTCAGAATAGTGGGATTGCGACGGTAGGATCGGACGGTGTGTTTACTATGGGTACTTAAATTGTATACTCGGCATCCACTATCCCGGACGATCAGAACCCTTTTATATATTCCAGTGTACTTGGTACGATCCGCGAACCGATACGGACAGGTGGAGAAGCAGTCTTGGGACTTGGAAAGATGAATATGGATTGACCAGTGTGAACACACTTCGATTTTACGGTCAGGACGATCCGTTTTTCTTTCCGAACCAAGCGTTCCAAGTATACTATTCACAGTGTTTGAAGCATCCGGGGTGGAGTGTTGTATGCCGATGGAAACCCAGAGATGTCTACGATGTCCCAGAATACGAGGACAGCGATGAGGACGAAGAAGAGAGAAGGCTTAAAGTGCTCCGACCGTCTGTTTCGAAGGACGGGTTGTCTTCGACCGATCATGAAGTTACGTGGGTTAGAAATGACATCGACGATGAAATCCAAGTAGATATGTATGATGCGCCCACGAAACGAAAAAGGTTATCAGTAATGTTATATTATTACTTCACATTTTACGCTCTATACATATATAGTCAATACTTTTAATGATTGTCTAATGCGTCCACGAACCGTTTATCTAGATTTGATGACGATGTTGGGAGCAGCGAGGGGCGGCAGGAGCTCCAGCCGCGGCAGAGGCAGAGGCAGAGGCAGAGCGGTTCTGCCACCCGGAGAGCTCCGTAGGAAGCTTCAGAGGGCCGGTCTTGCACCTAGATCGGAGACCCCTTCGGATGCCTCCTTCCGTATGGATTTTGCCACACCTCCAGGTATACTGCACGCATATTCATTTTGAATGTAATATTACAGATATTCATGCCTGTTTATGTCAAAATTACTTATACTGTCAATGTTTGATTGTCTAGTTGTTGGTGATGCGTCCACATCTGGGACAGAGGCCACCCCCGCTCCTCCAGGTATGTTTATATATCATATAGTGTATGTATATTGATTTAGAATGCTATATCATAAATACACACATTCCTTTTGCTCTTACTTAGCAATTTTTATTATTGTCTAGCTGTAGGTGGTGACACCACCGCACCTGCGGGTATGTTTATATATCCTATAGTGCATGCGTATTGATTTAAAACGTTGTATTATTGATCTACACATTCTTTTTGCAATTACTTATATAATCTATTTTTAATTGTCTAATTATAGGTGGTGCGTCCACATCTTCCGCAGGGGCCACTCCTGCCGCTTCCATACCCTAGTATGAATAAATTTATAATATTTACTCATTTTACATATGCTCTATAGAATAAATATGAACTTCATGGAAATTTAGCGTCGATGTTTATTTTCTAGTTGGAGGGGATGCGTCTGCATCCGGGACCCCGGTTGTTCTCACCGGAGGAACTATCGTCCCGCTCGTGCTGCTGCCCGGGCCCAGGCTCGTGCGATAGTCACCGGAGGTATATATCACACTTGAATTTTCGTTTAACCTTGATTTCTTAATACAACTTTGTCTTATTATTGATTGTCTTGATATTTCGTGCAGACGCAGGGCCTCCCCATCCCCAGAGGGGGACTCGAGGCCCGAATCAGTCCCATAGGCTGAGGCCTGACAGAGCTAGGGGGAGGCAGCATTCCCCCTTTTTTTTACCCTTGACTATCGCTATACCGGTCCTCATGCCGAGAGGTTCGGCCGGTATTTTGGGGACGAGAGCCGGCTCGTGAAGAACCATCCACTTCACATTGAGTGGGGCGAGCAGCACCAGCGCTCATTCGCCCTCTTCTTTGATCAGGCTCGGGTATGTATTAATATATATTTTCATTTGATCTATCCAATATATTTATTATTAACACTTGCAATCTAATAACAATTTTTTTTTGTATTTTCAGTTGGATTACGATTTTCAGCCTGTAGCCGACCCTGATCACCCGGGGAGGGTGCTCGACCTTCATGCTCTGTACAATGGCCTGATGAAGAACATGCAGGCCAAGGTCCGATACAACAGGAATGAGCTGAAGGCCGACTGCTACTCCCTGTGGATGGCGACCCCCGAGGCAGAGAGAGCGGCCCTCCTATCTACTCCGGCGTTTGCGAGAGTCGACGTAGAGACATGGCCTCTATTGTGCGCTTATTTCGACTCCCAACGCAAACAGGTATGTATTTTAAATGTAATTCATTATTTATGATATAATTTATTTCTTTGTGTTTCTTAATTAGAAAACTAAATGTTAATGCGTTGTGCAGAAACAGGCCGCTCAGAATACAGAGAACAGGAAGTCGGCGAAGAGGGGTCGCCCTACTTACACAGGTGGCTCGAGGAACATTACTCGAGCCATGGAGTTATCGGTAAATTACAATAGACCGACGTTTGTGATATTCTGCAATATTAAGAGTTATTTTCTAATATTTCTAATATTAAGAGTTACTTTCTAATATTGCAGACATCTCGGACCGTGGCGTCAGGTGGTACACCGAGCGTGCTGTCCGCATATCTTGCCGTCCACGGCACCTCGACAGATCCCGCCACGGGCGAGGTTCGATATCCCGACGTCGCTACCCAGGAGTACTGCGTAAGTGTTAATATTTTTTCTACCCAAATTTGAAATTTTAGTTTTGGAAGGTTCAAGTTTAAATCTTATACTTATACTTTACTACTTAATGTGGGTGTAGGAGCGGGTGGTTGAGCAGGCCCAGGCCTCGGGGATCGATTTTACCGGACAGAGCGATCCGAGGCTGCTGACCCCAGTTCTGGACGCCGCACACGGAGGGCACCACGGAGGTTGGGAGAGAGGCCGGGGACTGGGCCCTAGCAGGGCCCATATGAGGTTGGACTCCACCCCGGCAGTTACTTCCTCCGTCTCCGGTGACCGACGTGTCCATCAGGAACTGGAGAATTTGAGGGCCACCGTTCAGGAGTTGAAGGAGATGCTGGTATATATACTGCTTTATAGTAAAATATCATGTCATATTATATAGATATCAACATATCCATAATTAGTACGTAGCTTGAGCTTATTTGGTTTTAGACTTAAGTTTGATTAATCATACATACAGATGTAATTAAAATAAACAACAAACTAGATATCCAAACGGGGTTTCGAAATAACTTAATAATGATACGAATTCGAATAATACACATTTCTTACATGCTTATTACACACGTTAGGTCCAGACGCGACAGGGTACATCGGCCGAGCCTCCACATGCATCTCCTTCGGCTGCGGCTCCGCAAGCCACTACATCGGCTGCGCTTCCGCAGACAGCTCCTGTAGCTCCACCGCCCACTCAGACTCCCGCAGCCGCGACTCCGCAAGCGACTACCTCGACGGCGACTGCGCAGACCACATCGCCAGCTCCACAGGCCGCTCAGACTCCCGCTCGTGCCGAATTGCAGAGTTTATTGACCGAGGAGCAGGCGCACGTTATTCTATCGTTATTCAGAGGTGGAGCTGGACCGAACTAGCGTAGCTTTTTGGTTCTTATTTTTTGAAACATGTATTTATTTATATCATACACATTGTACTACATTTTGAAACGATATCGATATTGGTTTATATTTATATCATATTCAGTTTTTGGATTTCTTTTGTATATTATATGCGTGAGATGTGATTATGAATACTGCGCTATATGTTGTGTGATGATTATTTTTATATTTGATTGATGATATATTATTGTGCACAGGGCGGGAAAAAATCAGGCAGCACTTTTTAAAACAAAATACAGACAATATGTACCTACGGATTAATCCGTAGGCACACATATTGCCCCTACGGATATATCCGTAGGGGCAAAATGTCAGCAGTAACTGATATTTGCCCCCTGATGTCAGTACCAGGGGTTGGAAGTGCCCCTACGGACATATCCGTAGGGGCTACAGCCTCTCCCCTACGAAGATATCCGTAGGGGCAAAATATCAGGAATCCTGATATTTTGCCCCTACGGATAGGTACCTACGCAGTTATCCGTAGGGTATATAACTTGGACCTACAGACATATCCGTAGGTACACTTAAAATATTAAAAAAAACCGTAAATAATATAAATTTTTTTACCCTACGGCTTCGTCCATAGGGACAATAGGACCTACACAGAAATCCGTAGGGGCAAGAATTTACCCGTAGGGGCAAGTTCAGGGCCTCAACTTGCACCTGCGGCCTTTGCAACTACGGGGTATTTTTTCGCCCCTACGCATATATCCGTAGGGGCAGTGGTTTGCCCCTACGGGGCAACCCTTATTTGTAGTATAGTCGGCCTCGGGGATCATAAAACGAGAGCCGGTGTTCAGCCGCGTGAAATGATGGGTGATGTCACGAACAACTCCCAGAGACGAACTGGGCTCCACCAAAAATGCCTCGAAGGGAACCCTGGTTGTAACCCAATTGCCGAGCAAAGCGGTGCGGATTATACCGCATGAAAAGAGCCGTATCATTTCGACGGAACACCAAATAACCTGGCCTAATCGAATACAAGTGCATAATTTCCTTAGGCTTTAAGGATGGTGCGCCCCCTTTCGTTAAATCGAATAACTGTTGAATAGGTCCCGAAGGAGCAGAGAGGATTCGGTCGTTGAATACCATCCCACCTTCGTTAGCATACGGGTTAAGCAACACACGAAGGGCCCCTAGCTGAGTTGGATCAGGAGCAGAAGCATCCACCAATCTCATGAGCTGCGGGAAGGTGTAAGCATCATAGAAATACGGCCTTTGATGCGCTGCATGTTGGATATATGTATGCCCTAGAAGCCATTATATGATTGTGGATGTATCTGTACATGTATATATATATTCAGTGTACATTCTTGCTCGACATGATAGTATGCTATCTGGTTCTTCTTTATCTGACATGTTGATTTGATCATGCTTTTATTCATTCATACATGCTGATAAAGCCCTGAGGATATCGGCTTGACTACTGTGATTATGATGGAGATCATACTAGTGGGACATCTGTAGTTTATAAGCATATCCTGGAATGTCCCTAGTCGTAGGTATATCGAGACGGGGCATCGATATACCAGAGTAGACTAGCGTATATGATACTAGACCCATACGATGGGCGATGAATGTTCCCACATTCATCGATGTTTGACATCAAGATCATATACGGGTGCTCAGTGGTGACTGGGTACACTGGACAGACTCACCGAGAACTCCTATATGGAATTATATCTATCGTCGGATAGCAGTTCTCAGGTGACACTGGTGCAGGTTAGTCTGTAGACCCGAGATCGTCATAGAGCCTTGTGTGCTCTCCCACTGTACTTTGATTACCACCCTACCACGGCTCTACTGAGTCGTGCAAACAGGTGGCCGTTGGGTACAGTCCCGAGACACACGAAGGTGATGAGCGATAGGAGGGGTTTCGTCTCTCCCGGTATTGGGAGTTGATGCTGTGCTGTGCTCGACTGGTTATATCAGTAAGTCCTTGGCCAGGGCTGCTGAGATTTACTGATAAGTGTTATCAGTAGTTTCTCGATCTGTTATAGACCATTCACCGGCACGACTTATTGAGTTATTAGGGTCGACGTGACCATCCCTAGGCTCGATATGCAGCATATCTGACGAAAAGACCGGACTGTACGGTAGTGTTGCCGGTTGGCTCGACGGGAGTTGTAGCAGGTTCGCTTGTTTTCTTATGATCGCTCAATACTCGGGTGGCCGTTACGTTTAGCTGACCGCTTGCGGCTTGGGGGTGCTTGATATGATCATCACCCACTGCCGGCATATTAACGAGTCTTAAAGTCCCACAAAGGAGTTACCTAGTCCAGGCGAAACGTTGTGGTGCGCGTATGCGATATGCGCATGGACCCGGTTAAAATGCGCGTATAAGATACCGTATATTGATCGGGCGGCTTGCTTTTGGTCAGGTCGTATGTGATATGACCGGATTACTTAATCAAGTGTTGATTTATCATTTGACCATTAGTTTCTCACTAGAAATCCTTTCTTGTATTTTTGGATGTATGTATGCATGTATGCATTCTTTCTTATTCATGCACATATGGATGTGCATGCATACATACATACATACATCATCCTTCATGGTTGTATATACATAGAAAATGGTGGCAATATAAGACTCACACCTTGGTTTTATATATGGATTATTATTTCTATTTGTGTTAAAACAAAAAGAAAAGGATAATTCATGGTTTAGATTCTACACTCTTCTTCAACTAACCATGCTCACCTACCTTTTAACCATGTGCTAATCTTTCTTTTATGTTTTAACTCAAGCGAAATAATATCCATATAATTTAACCATGGTTTGAGATGAAGAGTGGAAAATATATATGTTTATATTTTCTATTTTTGATAACACATTATCATTTTTCTCTTCTTCTTCTTCAAAAGCCATCATCTTCTTCTTCATTGCTACTTTGCTCTCTAGATCTCTCTAGTAAGCAAAATACTCAACAAGATAGGATTTTGAAGTGAGAAAAAGAACCACAACACCATTCTACACTAGTCTTGCCCATTAGTGGAGAGTGTTAGCTTCCATTTTCTTTCTTGATCTTGTGAAGTTGCAAGCTTGGACAAAGCGGACTCCGGGTGGATCATCGTGGACCTAGAGGAGTTCAAGCGGACCTTTTCCAAACCCCAAGTAGCCGAGGAGTCTAGCGTAGGGAGCTACAAAGGTTGTACTCTCAAAACCCTAGCTTTACCTACTTGTGATGATGTGTTGTTTTAGAAACCCTAATTTTTCTAGAGATGATTCTTTGTATGTTTACTTAGCACCCTAAAAATTTAATCTTTGGTACATGTGATACTTCCAAACCCTTCATGAGGTGCTAGGTAAACCTAACATTGGTATCAGAGCCGACCTAGAACTTTAGGCGACACTTTAACGAAGTAAAAACTCCGATCGAACCAAAATACGGATTCTTTGAACCCTCTCTGGACATTTTTCAAAACCTGGTTATTTTCAGAATTAAAAATATGTAAAAAATTCAGCAGGAAATTTTAAGAAACACTGTAAAAAAATGAAGCCCTAATAAGCCTATCCCACCGCGGAACCGCGGCCAAAGCTTGCTTAGGCCGCGGCTCCGCGGCCGTACAGAGCCTTTAAGGCCTCGTTTTTATACACTGTTCTGCTTACCTGCTTGTTGATGTTTTGGGGTATTTTTAATCTGGTTTCAGTGATGAATGTTCTGGGGGTGGTTTTGGATTCTACGATTCGATTGGAATTTTTAATTTCGTGCTTTTTTCTGGATAATTAGAAAGTATTGAATTGTTCGAACGAGTGTCATTTGCTCACTTTTCACGGGGTTTAAATCTTTCGGAAATACGTGCAAGTTTTGTGGTGGACCCTCTAGAAGACAACAAACCTTAACTCGATTATGTGACCGTCTTGAACTGCCTTTTGAACCTTAAGGTTTGGGGCAGTACGGCGTGCCACATGTGAGGCGTTGGCTTGACCCTTCTACGGCTGGACCGCTACTACTGTGACACACTCCGGGTTTTTGAACTCCGCTCAAGTGTTGAGCTTTAGGGAATTTTGGGTATTTGATCATTCGTTCGAAAACTTTAATACTGTCTATTTATCTGGAATGTGATGCAATGTGTGGAATTCATATAGCTAGACATGAAATATGAAGTATGTGATATTTCGCATTTACGATGTCTAAAGAGAATGTGGATTCCAGATATTGCAGTTTTACACTTTCTTTTCTGTGACCGTAAGTGTAGTATGTCGATATCGCCGGTTTCGTTGCTATACATCAACGACAATCGGGGTACGCATACTTACTTACGTTGATGATATATGATATTATGTGTTGCTGAGATATGATGTGCAGGATTGTCGCGATTGAATAGCCGGGGGGTTTTATGTGAGATGAGAGTTTTATTTTTCATTCATATAAAATTCAAACGTAATGTAATATTCTTTTATTTGGGGCACTTCCGGATTGAGGTTGATGCCACCAGTGTTGTATATTATTTACTTTTCCGCATTAGGATGGACACAAGGAGGGGAGCATAGGTGACCGGGTTCTGGGGTTCAGTGGGAGGCCATCTCGAGAAGTCGAGACCGGGTCTCCTAAACTCCAGAATTGGTAGGGTCGCTTGCCGCTCTCGTAGGGGTCCAGGGTGTGGGATTGGCTATTCATCGCGACTATGGAATCCGTATTTTCTATTATTGGCTAAATACTAAATACGGACGTCCTAATATATCCTAAATTATATATATGTTTCTGCTGCCTGTATTCTGTGATATCTGAGACGAATGATATATTATATATATGATATATAGTAGACGTTGCTTATGTTTTACACCCGCGCTAGTCCCGTCCCGGTATGCCGTTAGTTAAGTAACCTAACGGTGCATAACGGAATATTGCGGCGAATGCGGATGGCATAAGCGTACGTGTTATTTTCGTTTCTTTTCTGTGATTGGCTTAAGGACTTAAATGATAGGACTACATTAATATGATTAATGTAAAGAAAATAAACCTAAAAAGATGTTGTAGAATCGGATTTGAAAACCACTCGGCTATTTATGAAAAAGCTACATTTCAAAACTGCGGAGCTTAAGCCACTCCTTTTGAAAACCATTTGATTCTACAACGATATCAAGTTCAAAGCGTTAAAGATTTTCTTAAAAATCATCCGCAACCCTTCGTCATTTTAGGAAGTAGAGTACTTAGTATTCGTGCTACGTTTGTTGACTATAGTTAAGGCGTAGTGTACGGTAGCTAAGTGATATCTTCCTACATTGCATATGATGCAGATTAATTAGGACATTCATGCGACTTTGTTGACCATAGTTAAAGGTCATGTGAGTGGGTCTAATTAATCAAGAAATGACGGGTAGAACTTGACTGGTACTTATGATTTGTTGACCTTAGTTAAGGTCATAAGTACTAGGGGTAAAAACCACATCGGGAATTTCAATAGTTGAAATTTGCAATGAGATTGCATACCTTCCATGTGATGGTTGGATCTCGATCCCACTGTAGGCAATAGTTGCTTCCAGGAGAGTTTTGCAGTTTACAATTAGCTAACTGATTAGGTGTCTAGAAAGGTGTTAACGGGGCTACGCCTCTGGGAAAACGAGGTTTACTTTAATTAGGTCCGTGCGAAAGCACGGGGAACCTTCCTCAAGTACCGACACTGGCCTGGCTGAACGGTTAGCGAAGTTGTAGACTGTAATTAATCTTGGCTAGTTTTCTTTTTAAAGTTTGAAAGAACTCAATTAAAGCAGTGGGAAACATCGATTAGACAAGATAATAACCAATCTGATCTATGCAAGAGCTTTCGCTGAATGTATTCTTTTCTCTCTCTTAATGGCAGATACCCATGACTGGACTCAAGCTTCTACTAGATAAAAATAAACTGAATGGGACCAATTATAAAGACTGGCTGAGGAATCTGAAAATAGCCTTGACTTATGATAAAGTATCATATGTCCTCACGGCTTCAGCCCCGCCCGTCCCAGGTCCAAAATCCTCAGTTGCGGACATTGAAGTCCGCAAGACATGGGACGCTGACTGTGCCACGGCCAAATGCCTCGCGCTTGCATCGATGGATAACACACATCAAAAGCAGCACGAGAATATGGACATTCACGCCATATTGCTCCATACAAAGGAGGTGTATGGAGAGCAATCCCGTGTATTACGATACGAAGCATCAAAGAAATTGTTTCAGATGCGAATGGCCCCTGGCACACCAGTAGGAGACCATGTTCTGAAGATGATAGCTCTTATAGAAGAGCTTGAGGACCTTGGATGGACGATGGATAATGAACAATATACGGATATTATTCTGCAGTCCCTCCCCTCCACCTTTGCTCAATTCATAATGAACTTCAACATGCATAACATGGAGAAGGAACTACCTGAACTCCTTAATATGTTAAGGAGTGCAGAGAGCACTATGAAATCAGCAAAAACTCCCGTTATGACTGTTGGACAGTCTTCCTCTTCTCGCCCAAAGGCTAAGGCCAAGGGAAAGAAAAAGAAGAAGCCCACCAATCCTAAGGGTGGAGTTAAAAAGGTGAAGGGAAAGGAAAAGTCCAAAGCAGGAGACTCGGAGAAATGGGAATGTTTTCATTGCCATAAGACAGGACATTGGAAGCGCAACTGCACGGAGTACTTAAATCTCAAGAATAAGCATGGGGATGCTTCTGTTTCAGGTGCGTTTGTGACAGAAAACTGTTTTTCAATAAACTCTGCTTCCTGGGTATTGGATACCGGTTCAGGTTCTCACATTTGCAATTCTATGCAGGGGCTGAGAAATAGCAAGGTTTTGAAGACAGGTGACCATACTCTCCGCGTTGGAAATGGTTCCAATGTACATACAGTCGCAGTGGGAGAGTATCACTTAGGGTTGCCATCTGGGTGTATATTGGTTTTGAACCCATGTTATTTTGTACCAAGTATGCTTTGTAATATAATATCCGTTTCTTTGTTAGACAATGAAGGATATAATTTTGTATTGCAAAACAATGTTATGAATATTCACCTGAATCAAATGTTGGTTGGGTATGGTACGCTTAATAACGGGATATATGTCCTAAATCAACACATAGTTTTCAGTATACAACACACTAATAAAAGAAAACTTTCAGAATTAAATGAAGCTTTTCTTTGGCACTGTAGACTTGGTCATATTAACGAAACAAGACTAAACAAGTTACACAAAGATGGATATTTAAACCCTTTTGAATATAAATCTTATGCGACTTGCCAGTCTTGTATCAAGGGTAAAATGACCAAAACTCCGTTTACAGGACACGGAGAAAGAGATACTGAGCTCCTAGGCCTCATACATAGTGATGTATGCGGGCCAATGTTTACACAGGCTAGAGGCGGTTTTTCATACTTCATTACGTTCACTGACGATTTCTCAAGATTCGGTCATGTATTTTTATTAAAGCACAAGTCCGAAGCTTTCGAGAAATTCATTGAATATAAACAAGAAGTTGAAAAACAAACCGGCTTGAGTATCAAGATACTTCGATTAGATCTGTAAGTCGATGTTCAACACTCCAATACTTGTGGGGAGGCGGAAATATGAATAACAATCTTGTTCTATGATCAAACATCGATTTAACCGTATGAATCGTTTGCTAAACAAGTTTTAACAAAAGTTATAGAGTTCTAAACTACTATGTTAAGAGATTATACCAAACGGTTCTAGTCCTTCGTCTTAATGTTATCTACGGCCTCTTTGGATCTCCACGTCCTCTTCGGCTTTCTTCCGTGATAGACGATCCACCCGAGAACCCTAATCCAAGCTATAACCTCTAAACTTGAGGTTACTTAGTTTCTCTAGTTGCTAAATAGAGTAGCTAAGGTGATGTAGAGATAGGTTATGGAGTAATTAATCTTTCCTAATCCTTGTTCTCAACTCATGAGGGGTAGGATTAGGCTTGGTGAAGGAGAGAGAACTTGAAGAGAGAGAGTGAGAAGATGATAATGATAATAATAATGATAATGAAAAAGCTTCTCACTTGATATATGAAACATAATGAATAAGAAAGAAATGAATAATATGAGATTATTCATCATGTTTCATTAATGCAAGTGGGTGATTCATTATGTGAGTCATTAAGAATTTAATAATGCATTAATGACATGATGAATCACTCACAATGAGTCACTAATTCATTAAATGAAAATGCCACCTCTCTCTCCATGTCACATCCTTCTAGAAGCTTCTCGGAAAATTACGAGAACGCCCCTCTCATCCGTGAAAACATGGAAAAACTTTAGACTGTATAAATCCAATAACCTGATACTAGAATCTGGCTTAAACCAAAGCCGGCTAGTAAAAAACTGTCCGAATGTCGTACGTGCGTTCAAGCACGTATGCGTCCGAACCTTTGTCGTAAAACCATACGACCTCTATATCTTTTCGCCTGGGTTTGGGAAATCTCTGTGTGGGACTCTAAAGACTCGACTACTACGCTGGCAGTGGGTTTAACCACAGACCGCAAGCGGCACTAGCTGTACGTAACGGTCCCCAGGTAGTTGTCGATAAGAAAGCTGATGAGGTAACCCATCTGAAATCCTACTGAGCCTGTCTGTGACAATATCCGCGCAGTCCGGTCTGTTCGTCTAAGAGTATCGCATGTATGGTCTAGGGAGGTGGTGGACGTCAGACCCCTAATAACCGTACAAGTCGTGTCGGTATGGTTCAAGACCACCCGAGAATCTACTGATCATTCCATCAGTAATTATCAATCAGCCCTGGCCAGGGACTTATGGTAATGACCAAACGACCACAGTGCGATATCAACTCCCTATACCGGGAGAGACGAATCCCTAACAGTCGCTCACTGCCTCCATGTGGCTCGGGACTGTGCCCAACTGAAACCTGTTTGCACGACTCCTTTGAGCCGTGGTAGGGTAATAATCAAAGCACAGTGGGAACTCACACGAGACAAATGATGACCTTAAGTCAACGGACTATCTGCACACATGTCACCTGAGAACTGCTATCTGACATTAGGTATAATACCATCCAGTCAGTTCTCGGCGAGTCCTGTCCGGTGTACTCACACCCAGTGAGCATCTGTATACAATCTTAGGTAAACACCACCAATGGTTGCGGGACCAATCCATCGCCCCTCGTCAGGGTCTAGATATGTATACACTAGTCTACTCCGGAGTATCGATGCCCAATCTCGATACTCCTGCGACCAGGGACATCTAAGGGTGTGCCTATTGACTATCCAGCTCCCACTAGTATGACTGCCATCACAACGCCGGTAGTCAGACAAACACCCTATAGGTTTTATCAACATATATATATAAATACCAAGTAAAATATATTATACGTTAAGACAAAGTCAAACCAAATAGCGTACTATCATATCAAGCAAGACTGTCATGTACATATATATCCCAAGCATCCTATACAATGTAGGCCTCTAGGGCATATATATCCAACAATCTCCCACTTGCACTAAGGCCTATAATTGGCGCAATGAGTACCCACTGTCTCTATTAGATCCAGTTGCTTGCGTACCGCATGCCCAACATCTCAAAAAGCCTCTCGAACTGTACTTGAGGAATGGCCTTGGTGAATGGATCTGCCGTGTTGTCTTTTGTGTCTACTCTCCGTATCTCGATCTCCCGACGATCCACGATCTCCCTGATCAGGTGAAACCGCCTTAAGATATGCCTGGATTTCTGATGGGACCTTGGTTCCTTTGCTAAAGTTGCAGCGCCATTGTTATCGCAATACAAAGGTATTGGATTGGCAATGGACGGAACCACCTGAAGTTCAGAAATGAACTTCCTCATCCAGACAGCCTCTTTTGCGGCTTCACTAGCAGCTATATACTCAGCCTCCATAGTTGAGTCTGCGACAGTATCTTGTTTGGAACTCTTCCAACATACCGCTCCTCCATTGAGGGTAAACACAAAACCCGAAATGGATTTAGAATCATCCTTATCACTTTGGAAGCCGGAGTCGGTAAAAGCCTCTACCTGGAGGTCTTTATTACCGTAAATCAAGAACATTTCCTTAGTCCTTCTCAGGTACTTGAGAATGTTCTTCACCGCTATCCAATGTTTCTCACCTGGGTCAGACTGATACCTGCTTACCACACTAAGTGCGTAAGCTACATCCGGTCTGGTACACAACATCGCATACATTATTGATCCTACCGCCGAAGCGTAGGGTATAATGCCCATGCGAGCCCTCTCTTTATCAGTCTTTGGAGACATCTCTTTGGAGAGGGTGATTCCGTGACAAGCGGGCATATTGCCGCGTTTGGAATCTTCCATACTAAATCTCTTTAGTATAGTGTCTATATACCTGGACTGTGAAAGTCCCAATATTCTATTAGATCTATCTCGATAGATCTTAATGCCCAGAATGTATGATGTATCTCCCAAGTCTTTCATAGAGAATTTCTGTGACAAGAAGAGCTTTACTGATTGTAGTATAGGGATATCATTCCCTATCAGTAGTATGTCGTCGACGTATAAAACGAGGAAGACTACTGCTCCTTCTACAATCTTCCTATAAATACATGGTTCATCTACATTTTTGATAAAGTCAAATTCCTTGACTGTTTCATCAAAGCAGATGTTCCAACTCCGCGATGCTTGCTTTAACCCATAAATGGATTTAAGCAATTTGCACACTCTTCCGCTGCTCCCACTGTCTAAGAAACCTTCTGGTTGATCCATGTAAACACTCTCTTCTAGATGTCCATTTAGAAAAGCTGTTTTTACATCCATTTGCCAGATTTCATAGTCATGGAAGGCAGCAATGGCAAGCATGATCCGAATGGATTTAAGCATAGCTACTGGTGAAAAAGTTTCATCATAGTCCAATCCTGGTCTTTGACGAAAACCTTTTGCTACTAGTCTAGCTTTGTAGGTTTCCACTTGTCCAAATGTACCAATCTTCTTTTTGAAGATCCATTTGCACCCAACTGGTTTTACCCCAGGAGGAGCAACTTCTAAAGTCCATACTTTATTGGTGTACATGGATTCCATTTCGGATCTCATTGCATCTAGCCACTTCACTGAGTCGCTACTCGTGATAGCCTGCTGAAAACTAGTAGGCTCATCATCATCGATGATGCAATCCTCTCGATCCCCATCAAGAAGAAAACCATAATATCTTTCAGGAGGATGAGAAAGCCTACTAGATCTGCGGAGTGGCGTTGGTTCGTCATGTTCTATTAAAATCTGAGATTCTTCTAAGTCCTCGGTTGCAGTTTGAGGTTCTGGAATTTCTTCCAGTTCTACCGTGCTCCCACTAATTTCTTTTGCAAGAAATTCGCTTTCTAAGAAGACAATGTGACGAGCGACAAACACCTTTTGTTCTTCAGTGTGGTAGACCATTTACCCCCTTGAATGCTTGGGGTATCCTACAAACTTGCATAAAACCGATCGTGCTTCGAGCTTGTCCGGATTATGCTTTTTAACATATACCGGACACCCCCATATCTTGATATACTTGAGATATGGTCTCTTCCCACACCACATTTCATATGGAGTGGTAGGTACAGACTTAGTTGGAACTCTATTTAATAGATATGCGGCTGATTCTAGAGCAAATCCCCAGAAGGAAAGTGGCAACTCAGCACTACTCATCATTGAACGCACCATATCTAATAGCGTGCGATTCCTTCTTTCTGATACACTATTATGCTGAGGTGTATAAGGTGGAGTAAGCTGAGAGAGAATTCCATTTGCTTTCAAGTATTCAAGGAAACTGGTACTTAAGTATTCTCCACCTCGATCAGATCGAAGTGTCTTGATGCTTTTACCAGTTTGTTTCTCTACTTCATTTTTATACTCCTTAAACTTCTCAAAAGCCTCGGATTTATGCTTTATTAAGAACACATGTCTATACCTAGAGAAGTCATCAGTAAAAGTGATGAAGTAGAAGTGACCACTTCGTGCATGTATAGACATCGGACCACATACATCACTGTGTACTAGTCCCAAGAGTTCAGTGGCTCTTTCTCCGTGTCCGGTGAACGGAGATTTGGTCATTTTTCCTTTGATACATGATTGACAAGTTGCATATGATGAATATTCAAACGGATCTAGATATCCATCTTTATATAACTTAGTCAACCTTGTTTCATTTATATGACCAAGTCTACAATGCCATAGGAAGGCTTGATTCGAATCTGGAGCCTTTCTTTTACGCGTGTTTTGAATATTGAAAATTTGTGGTTGATTAAGTATGTATATGCCGTTTTCCAGTGTGCCAAACCCAATCAGTTCTTGATTTAGGAGAATGTTCATGACATTTCTTTCAAGCACAAAATTATATCCTTTATTAGACAACAAAGATACTGATATAATATTACACAACATACTGGGAATACAAAAACAGCTATACAATACCAAAATGTGTCCACTATTCAACCCTAGGTGATATTCCCCTATTGCAACTGCATCTACATGCATTCCATTGCCCATCCGGAGAGTCATATCACCTGCCCCCAGTACTCTACTATTTCTCAGATCCTGCAAAGAATTACAGATGTGAGAACCAGAACCGGTATCAAGTACCCATGAAGTAGAGTTAACTGAAAGACAATTTTCGATTACGAACACACCTGAAGCAGAAGCAACAGCTTGCTTCATGTCCTTGGCTTTAAAGGCCAAACAGTCCTTCTTCCAGTGCCCTTGCTTGTGACAATAGAAGCACTCATTCTTTTCTGCCTTCACCCTTCCTGCCTTGTTCGTTCCCTGCACCTTCTTGACCCCACCCTTCGGTTTGGTGGCTTTCATCTTCTTCTTCCCTTTAGCTTTCGCTTTAGATTTAGAAGAAGATGATTGGCCAACATACAGAACGGGGGTCTTCTCCTTTTTCAAGGAGGTCTCTGCTACCCTCAACATATTGAGGAGCTTTGGAAGATCCGCTTCCATTTCGTGCATATTGAAGTTCAGCACGAACTGAGAGAAGGTGTGGGGAAGGGACTGCAAAATCAAGTCGATATACAAATCATTCTCTAGCACGCATCCCAGGTTTGCGAGTTCCTCAATGAGGGTGATCATTTTGAGGACGTGCTCTCCAACAGGCGATCCTGGAGCTAACCTCATCTGGAAGAGTTTCCTTGAGGTTTCGTACCTCGCGATACGGGAGTGTTCACCATACAATTCCTTGCAATGGAGGAATATGGATACAATATCCATACTCTCGTGCTGTTTCTGGAGTTCATTATTCATGGACGCCAGCACGATACACTTAGCTCGCTCACAGTCTAGATCCCAGGTTTTACGAACTTCCTTGTCCGCAACTGAGGAATCTGGTCCTAGAATAAGGGGAAGAACAGCGGTGGTAACATATGCAACTTTGTCATAAGTCAGCGCAATATTGACGTTTCTTAGCCAATCTTTATAGTTCTGCCCGGTCAGTATATTCTTTTCAAGTAATAGTTTTAGTCCAGTCATGGTAGCTGCCAGAGAGAGAGAAAAGAAAACACTCAGCATATGCTCTTGCAAGTTTAGATTGGTTAATATTTTATCTAAACAGGATGGCTCCCACTGTTTCCTCAAATCCTTCTTCAAAACCTAAAAGAAGAACTAGTCAGGATTTAATCACACGTCACAATTCTTGCTTAACCTTTCAGCCAGGCTGGTGTTGGTACTTCGAGGGAGGTTTTCCAACGCTTTCGCGAAGTTCCTTAATTAAAGAACCTCTTTTCCCTGGAGGCGTAGCCCCTCTAACACCTTTCTAGGCACCTACTTGGTTTATAGCATTGATTGTTAAGTGAGAGAAATTCCCGAGAGTAATCCTACTCATCAGTGAGATCGGGATCCAACTATCATTGCATGATGCCCTAGATGGAAGCCACTCTAGTCACCACACTCCAGAAGGTAAGCTAAATCTGCAAGTTTCCTTTATGTTTGAAACTCCCGATGTGATTTTTACCCCAAGCTCTTATAGACCTTGACGTAGGCCAACAAGTCATAAGACGCAAGTCAAGTTCTACCCGTCGTTGTCCTGATCAATTTAAATACATCGTACAAGCCCTTGACGTAGGCCAACAAGGTGTACGTCTGTATTAAACTAATGCATCTATCTATGCAACAAATAGGCACACACACTGCTACCATTCACTATGCCTTGACGTAGGCCAACAAGCATAGCATGAATACGATGTGCTGTCTATCTGAAACGACGGAAGGTTACGGCTGGTTTTTGGCAAAAAACCGTTAACGTAGTGAACTTGATTTGATCGAAGGAACTAAGATAGCTTTTAAAAGGAGTGGTTTAAGCTCCGTATTTAAAATTTTGCTTTTTCAAGAAAACCGAGTGGTTTTTAGAAATTGTTTCAACGATTCAGTTTAGGTTTTATTTTCTTTGCATTAATAATAATGCGTCCCATCTTTAACCTATCATTACAGATAACAACGAAAATACGACGTCCTCTTATGCCATCCGCATTCGCCACGGGGTCCCGTCATCACCCGTTAGGTTACTTAACTAACGACAGAGCGGGGGCTGGGCTAGTGCGGGTGTAAAACATAAGCGACGTCTAAATAGCTATCATTTATATAGATATTTTACATTCGTCTGACGCAATGATATTCATTCCAGATCACAGATGAACTTAATTGGATTTGCAAGCAATCCGTGTTTATTTTGAGCCTGCAACAAAATACGGATTACACAGTTGT
The DNA here is from genome assembly GCA_030015575.1 of Agapanthus africanus. Lineage (NCBI taxonomy): Eukaryota > Viridiplantae > Streptophyta > Magnoliopsida > Asparagales > Amaryllidaceae > Agapanthus > Agapanthus africanus. The sequence goes on from JASDDO010000029.1 coordinate 416,230,662, forward strand.
GATGAATAGCCATTACCCCACCCACGACCCCTACGGGTGCGGCAAACTACCCACCCGGCAGTTTGTGCACCCCACCTTGGGTCTGTCCTAGGAGCAAAAACAGTAAAATGAAATAATACAACGGTGGCTACAACCGCAACCTGGAAGTGCCCCGCAAAATAATATTACAACAAATTACTTTTACATCAAATGAATTAAATAATAACCCATCACATAACCCCGGCTATACATCACAACAGTCCAACACAGTTCATATGCACAAACAGATAAAATCCATTTCAGAAATGTGCAACCCCCTGCCAACTGACATACTAGCAGTTAGGGGAGGTTTACGAACACATTATACAATCACAGATATAATCCAACAAGCAAATACTGTATAATTTCGATCGATTAAACACTTTTAATCTTGCTCCAATACTTCTCTGCAAATCTGAAACCTGAGCAAAAATTTAATATTCCAGAAAATCCCAAATATTACAGAGAACCAACACAAGAAAAATGGGTCCCTGGATCGTCAAATCGGCGGCGGAAGCGCGGCGGGATCAGTGCTATCCGCCGCGGTTCCGCGGCGCCGTAGGCGATTCAGGGGACCAAATTTTTTTTGTGTTCTACTAATGTCATTTTAAGCTTTCTGAACATCCCTGAAAAATTTTTGGACTTCATTTAAAAATCGACAGAAACTGATATTTTCGGGCTTTTCCGGTTTCGTTTTTTCCGTTCGAAATTCATACAAATTTGCAAGTAAGTTAAAAACTGTTTAGCTAGGCTCTGATACCACTGTAAGTCGATGTTCAACACCCCAATACTTGTGGGGAGGCGGAAATATGAATAACAATCTTGTTCTATGATCAAACATCGATTTAACCGTATGAATCGTTTGCTAAACAAGTTTTAACAAAAGCTATAGAGTTCTAAACTACTGTGTTAAGAGATTATACCAAACGGTTCTAGTCCTTCGTCTTAATGTTATCTACGGCCTCTTTGGATCTCCACGTCCTCTTCGGCTTTCTTCCGTGATAGACGATCCATCCGAGAACCCTAATCCAAGCTATAACCTCTAAACTTGAGGTTACTTAGTTTCTCTAGTTGCTAAATAGAGTAGCTAAGGTGATGTAGAGATAGGTTATGGAGTAATTAGTCTTTCCTAATCCTTGTTCTCAACTCATGAGGGGTAGGATTAGGCTTGGTGAAGGAGAGAGAACTTGAAGAGAGAGAGTGAGAAGATGATAATGATAATAATAATGATAATGAAAAAGCTTCTCACTTGATATATGAAACATAATGAATAAGAAAGAAATGAATAATATGAGATTATTCATCATGTTTCATTAATGCAAGTGGGTGATTCATTATGTGAGTCATTAAGCATTTAATAATGCATTAATGACATGATGAATCACTCACAATGAGTCACTAATTCATTAAATGAAAATGCCACCTCTCTCTCCATGTCACATCCTTCTAGAAGCTTCTCGGAAAATTACGAGAACGCCCCTCTCATCCGTGAAAACACGGAAAAACTTTAGACTGTATAAATCCAATAACCTGATACTAGAATCTGGCTTAAACCAAAGCCGGCTAGTAAAAAACTGTCCGAATGTCGTACGTGCGTTCAAGCACGTATGCGTCCGAACCTTTGTCGTAAAACCATACGACCTCTATATCTTTTCGCCTGGGTTTGGGAAATCTCTGTGTGGGACTCTAAAGACTCGACTACTACGCTGGCAGTGGGTTTAACCACAGACCGCAAGCGGCACTAGCTGTACGTAACGGTCCCCAGGTAGTTGTCGATAAGAAAGCTGATGAGGTAACCCATCTGAAATCCTACTGAGCCTGTCTGTGACAATATCCGCACAGTCCGGTCTGTTCGTCTAAGAGTATCGCATGTATGGTCTAGGGAGGTGGTGGACGTCAGACCCCTAATAACCGTACAAGTCGTGTCGGTATGGTTCAAGACCACCCGAGAATCTACTGATCATTCCATCAGTAATTCTCAATCAGCCCTGGCCAGGGACTTATGGTAATGACCAAACGACCACAGTGCGATATCAACTCCCTATACCGGGAGAGACGAATCCCTAACAGTCGCTCACTGCCTCCATGTGGCTCGGGACTGTGCCCAACTGAAACCTGTTTGCACGACTCCTTTGAGCCGTGGTAGGGTAATAATCAAAGCACAGTGGGAACTCACACGAGACAAATGATGACCTTAAGTCAACGGACTATCTGCACACATGTCACCTGAGAACTGCTATCTGACGTTAGGTATAATACCATCCAGTCAGTTCTCGGCGAGTCATGTCCGGTGTACTCACACCCAGTGAGCATCTGTATACAATCTTAGGTAAACACCACCAATGGTTGCGGGACCAATCCATCGCCCCTCGTCAGGGTCTAGATATGTATACACTAGTCTACTCCGGAGTATCGATGCCCAATCTCGATACTCCTGCGACCAGGGACATCTAAGGGTGTGCCTATTGACTATCCAGCTCCCACTAGTATGACTGCCATCACAACGCCGGTAGTCAGACAAACACCCTATGGGCTTTATCAACATATATATATAAATACCAAGTAAAATATATTATACGTTAAGACAAAGTCAAACCAAATAGCGTACTATCATATCAAGCAAGACTGTCATGTACATACATATCCCAAGCATCCTATACAATGTAGGCCTCTAGGGCATATATATCCAACAAGATCGAGGTGGAGAGTATCTCAGTACGGAATTTGCAAACTTCCTATAAAAGAATGGGATTCTCTCTCAGCTCACTCCTCCTTACACACCACAGCACAACGGTGTGTCAGAACGACGGAATCGGACCCTATTAGATATGGTCCGTTCCATGATGAGTGATGCTGAGTTACCCGTCTCATTTTGGGGCCATGCATTAGAGACTGCAGCGTTTCTACTGAACAGGGTTCCAACCAAAACCGTGTCTACCACGCTATATGAGATATGGCATGGGAAGAGACCATCTCTTAAGAGAATTAAGATTTGGGGTTGCCCGGCCTATGTTAAAAAGCAAAATCTGGACAAACTCGAGACACGGTCAGTCATGTGTAACTTTGTGGGATATCCAAGTAATTCTTATGGATATCTATTCTACCACAAGGAGGAATAAAAGGTGTTTGTTTCTCAGTATGCCACATTCTTAGAAAAAGAGTTTTTCACAGATAAAGATGATGGCAAGGTGGTGGATCTAGAAGAGGTTCTAGAGACACAAACTACAAATGACGATTTGGTTGAACCGGCTGTTGCAATAGAAACTGAGGAATCTCGGCCACTCCGTAGGTCTGGTAGGACTTCTCGCCCACCGGAGAGGTACTACGGTTTCCTCATTGATGGTGACGGAGAAGACTGCATCATGGATGATGATGATCCTACCAGTTTTTAGCAAGCTATCACAAGTGGAGACTCTGTGAAGTGGCTGGATGCCATGAGATCTGAAATGGAGTCTATGTACACCAACAAAGTATGGACTTTGGACGTTGTACCCCCTGGGGTAAAACCTGTCGGGTGCAAATGGATCTTTAAAAGAAAGATTGGTGTAGATGGGCAGGTGGAGACCTATAAGGCAAGACTTGTGGCGAAGGGTTTTCGTTAAAGACCAGGTTTGACTATGACGAGAATTTTTCTCCCGTAGCCATGCTTAAATCCATTCGAATCCCACTTGCTATAGCTGCTCACTACGACTATGAAATCTGGCAGATGGACGTTAAAACGGCATTTCTAAATGGAAATTTAGAAGAATGTGTTTATATGGATTAGCCAGAGGGCTTCATTGACAGTGGGAGCAGCGGGAAAGCATGTAAATTGCTTAAATCCATATATGGGTTAAAGCAGGCATCACGGAGTTGGAACATCTGTTTCGATGATGTCATCAAAGAGTTTGATTTCATCAAAAATTCAGATGAACCTTGTGTTTATAAGAAGGCTGTAGGGAGAGCTGTCACATTCCTCGTATTATACGTGGACGACATTCTTCTGATAGGAAATGATATTCCTATGCTACAGTCGGTCAAATCTTTCTTATCACTAAGGTTCTCCATGAAGGACCTGGGTGATGCCACATACATTCTGGGCATAAGGATCTATAGGGATATATCCAAGAGGTTATTGGGACTGTCCCAAACCAGGTACATTAACACCATCCTAAAAAGGTTTAGTATGGAAGACTCCAAGCGGGGTGCCTTACCCGCTTGCCATGGGGTCACTCTCTCTAAGGACTTTTGCCCGAAGACCGATGAAGAAAGAGCACGCATGAGCATTATACCCTATGCTTCCGCAGTAGGATCTATAATGTATGCGATGTTATGTACACGCCCAGATGTAGCTTATGCACTTAGTGTTGTAAGCAGGTATCAATCCAACCCAGGGAAGAATCACTGGACAGCTGTGAAGAACATTCTTAAGTACTTACGAAGGACTAAAGAATTATTCTTGGTGTATGGTAATGGAGATCTCCAAATGGAGGCTTTTACTGATTCGAGCTTCCAGAGCGATAAGGACGACAGTAAATCTATCTCTGGGTTTGTATTTATCCTCAATGGAGGGGCGGTAAGTTGAAAGAGTTCCAAACAGGATACCGTTGCAGACTCTACGATGGAGGCAGAGTACATTGCTGCAAATGATGCCGCCAAGGAAGCCGTCTGGATGAAGAAGTTCGTCTCGGAGCCAGGAGTAGTTCCAACCATTATTGATCCAATACCATTATATTGTGATAATAATGGGGCTATGGCGTTAGCCAAGGAGCCCAGGTCCCATCAGCGGTCCAGACACATCCTGAGGCGCTTTCATTTGATCCGGAAGATTGTAGATCGCCGCGAGATCGAGATTAGGAGAGTAGACACAAAGAATAATACCGCGGATCCATTCACCAAGGCCCTCCCTCAGCCGCAGCATGAGCGACTTTTTGAGATGTTGGGTATGAGATACGCCAATAACTAGCCTTAGTGCAAGTGGAAGATTGTTGGATATATGTATGCCCTAGAGGCCATTATATGATAGTGGATGTATCTGTACATGTATATATATTCAGTGTACATTCTTGCTCGACATGATAGTATGCTATCCGGTTCTTCTTTATCTGACATGTTAATTTGATCATGCTTTTATTCATTCATACATGCTGATAAAGCCCTGAGGATATCGGCTTGACTACTGTGATTATGATGGAGATCATACTAGTGGGACATCTGTAGTTTATAAGCATATCCTGGAATGTCCCTAGTCGTAGGTATATCGAGACGGGGCATCGATATTCCAGAGTAGACTAGCGTATATGATACTAGACCCATACGATGGGCGATGAATGTTCCCACATTCATCGATGTTTGACATCAAGATCATATACGGATGCTCAGTGGTGACTGGGTACACTGGACGGACTCACCGAGAACTCCTATATGGAATTATATCTATCGTCGGATAGCAGTTCTCAGGTGACACTGGTGCAGATTGGTCTGTAGACCCGAGATCGTCATAGAGCCTTATGTGCTCTCCCACTGTACTTTGATTACCACCCTACCACGGCTCTACTGAGTCGTGCAAACAGGTGGCCGTTAGGTACAGTCTCGAGACATACGAAGGCGATGAGCGATAGGAGGGGTTTCGTCTCTCCCGGTATTGGGAGTTGATGCTGTGCTGTGCTCGACTGGTTATATCAGTAAGTCCCTGGCCAGGGCTGCTGAGATTTACTGATAAGTGTTATCAGTAGTTTCTCGATCTGTTATAGACCATTCACCGGCACGACTTATTGAGTTATTAGGGTCGACGTGACCATCCCTAGGCTCGATATGCAGCATATCTGACGAAAAGACCGGACTGTACGGTAGTGTTGCCGGTTGGCTCGACGGGAGTTGTAGCAGGTTCGCTTGTTTTCTTCTGATCGCTCAATACTCGGGTGGCCGTTACGTTTAGCTGACCGCTTGCGGCTTGGGGGTGCTTGATATGATCATCACCCACTGCCGGCATATTAACGAGTCTTAAAGTCCCATAAAGGAGTTACCTAGTCCAGGCGAAACGTTGTGGTGCGCGTATGCGATATGCGCATGGACCCGGTTAAAATGCGCGTATAAGATACCATATATTGATCGGGCGGCTTGCTTTTGGTCAGGTCGTATGTGATATGACCGGATTGCTTAATCAAGTGTTGATTTATCATTTGACCATTAGTTTCTCACTAGAAATCCTTTCTTGTATTTTTGGATGTATGTATGCATGTATGCATTCTTTCTTATTCATGCACATATGGATGTGCATGCATACATACATACATACATCATCCTTCATGGTTGTATATACATAGAAAATGGTGGCAATATAAGACTCACACCTTGGTTTTATATATGGATTATTATTTCTATTTGTGTTAAAACAAAAAGAAAAGGATAATTCATGGTTTAGATTCTACACTCTTCTTCAACTAACCATGCTCACCTACCTTTTAACCATGTGCTAATCTTTCTTTTATGTTTTAACTCAAGCGAAATAATATCCATATAATTTAACCATGGTTTGAGATGAAGAGTGGAAAATATATATGTTTATATTTTCTATTTTTGATAACACATTATCATTTTTCTCTTCTTCTTCTTCAAAAGCCATCATCTTCTTCTTCATTGCTACTTTGCTCTCTAGATCTCTCTAGTAAGCAAAATACTCAACAAGATAGGATTTTGAAGTGAGAAAAAGAACCACAATACCATTCTACACTAGTCTTGCCCATTAGTGGAGAGTGTTAGCTTCCATTTTCTTTCTTGATCTTGTGAAGTTGCAAGCTTGGACAAAGCGGACTCCGGGTGGATCATCGTGGACCTAGAGGAGTTCAAGCGGACCTTTTCCAAACCCCAAGTAGCCGAGGAGTCTAGCGTAGGGAGCTACAAAGGTTGTACTCTCAAAACCCTAGCTTTACCTACTTGTGATGATGTGTTGTTTTAGAAACCCTAATTTTTCTAGAGATGATTCTTTGTATGTTTACTTAGCACCCTAAAAATTTAATCTTTGGTACATGTGATGCTTCCAAACCCTTCATGAGGTGCTAGGTAAACCTAACACTGCGAATGCTTCCATTACATGCATCTCGATCCACGATGTAAATGTAAGTCCACGTTACCCACTCCGGTGCTTACGGGGAGGCGGAATAGGTAAAAATGGATTTTTAACACAAGGTAACATGGACTAAAATTAGAGGATCTTTGCTAAATAAAAACTAACAAATTAACTACAAGTTCTAGCTACTAGGTTAGATGGTTATACCTAGATCTTGAATTCTTTCTCTTCTTGTTATGGTCCTCCTTCTTGCTTGCTCCTTGAAGTGGTGTAGACGGCTCCTCCCTCTCCGTCTTCTCTTTGCCGAAGAAAGATCCACCCGAAGGCCTCTACCTTGAGCTCCTACCTCAACCAAGAGGTAACTAGAGTGCTTGGCTTGCTAGACTAAGAACCCTAGAATGAGTAGAGAGTTGTCTTGATGGTTTTATCTCACAAAACTCATGTTTTTCAACACATGAAAGAAGAGAGCTTTGAGAGAGGAAGAGGGAGAGTTTTGCATGAGAGAGAAAGAGCAAGAGAGAGTGAGAGAAAAAATAACAACCATGCTCTCATATGAGAGAATATGAGAATAATATTAATAATCAAAGAAAATTGTGATGGTTAGTTGAAGTGACCATTATCATTTCACATTTAATACTAATTGCAAGCTTCAAGAAGCATTTTGCAAAAGAAATGATCATAGTCAAATGGTCAACAAAAGTCAAAGGGTCAACCCAACCTCAACCATGGCTGTCACGATCCGAAAGTACGGAACATGACCGGCACTTAAACTACGAACGTCTCGAGGCGTACGTAATCTAAGTAAACCGAAAACCCAGAAATCCAAACCAAGAAAAGAAGTAGAGTGCAGGAAAAACCAAATTAAAGCAAGTAGTTTCAATAGCATAAGTCGAATTATGCGGTTTTTAAAAACAACAAAAATTTACTGAAAATTTCGGCAGAGTCTCCTTTGTAAATACTGGCCCCCAAACGGGATACAACATGAATAGTATACGAAATTAAGAAAAAGGCATCCCCAAGCGGGAGCTAGCTCTTCGTCAATCGACGGTCACAACCACACAAGCAATATAATATACAACGCCAACGGCGAGGATCAAAACTCAAAAGGAAACTCAAAACCACCAGAAATATAACGAGCGACTCTAAGGTCGAAAGAATAAACAACACTGGTCTCTATCTCAAAAATACATGTTTGGTTGATGGAGATTCTAGATACAACAGAATAATGATATACAAGATATATAATGGGGGTATGATACAAGTAAACCCACCTACTAGCAAATCACCCGAATGAAACTATGCCCGCAAAGCCGTAATGAAACCTGTACGACAAACCTGCAAGAAACTGGGGCACAACGGGGGTGAGTTGCCAACTCGTGAATAGAAAAACATCTACGCACAGAAATTGCATAAATAACGCAATCCTAGGTCAATGATCATAATAAATCCTCAAAAATATGTATAACATGCAGCCAATAACAATGGCTAGGGTAATATCTAACCGAGTGTAATCTCATGTGCCCGTGTCAGTGCCTCAGGTAGCAATATATCATATGAATGAGGTATGAATGCATGAAAACAGAATACATGTAAATGAAGAAACTGTTTTCATAAATTAGTGAGATTTCCTTCTGGTTTTTAAACTGAGGTATCATAATGAAATCAGTATCAACAGTGTCTAGCATCGACACAAAACATAAATCTCACTGTCTCGAAATATCAATGTCTCAATCTCAATATCTAGGGCGCCGTCAGTCCAGACCGGCCCCTACCATCCATCTCAAGACCACAACGGTATCCTCCGGATATCCGACGCGTCGGGTAATATCACCGGTAGGTAGTGCTCCCCAGCCAGGCTCAACGTCAACACCACATTCCTCTTGCCCCGGGGTACCATACCGGGCCCACCATGTACCCGTGACGGTTCCTCCACTCCTCGACACGGATCTCGAAAACCACAGCAAACTCATGGTGGACGACACTTACATCACTAGAAAACCGCAATTTACATATTTTAAAAATATAATAAGTTTAGAAATTTTGCGGCTTTCCCCCGAAATCCAGAAATATCATAAATCTCAAGAAATCATCACAAGTGCATATGTCAATGATAATGAATGTATATGGTATCAATAACCAAGTTGCAATGTGTGATTAATAACCAGGCATGAACAATGGAATAACAGTATGCATGAAGTGACAAGTAATAACTACAATGTCTAAACTGGCATATAAGGCAGGTACACTAATATCGTATCAACTACTAACTAACAACCTAAGTCAAGCAATAGTATTTTCTAAGTGTACGTGACATGGCAATTACCGATGAAGATGTGTGTGAGCCGGCAAGTAAGTGTATGTGGTACATACGCATCATCGGTAATGGTGCTGGTGTCCTAACAGCATGATATCAATAATGGAGTATGCAGCAAAATTAGTATGCGGGGCAGAGCGAACAGCAATAATGTGAGGGAGCAGAATACTAGACACAACGATAACTAATCAGTATTAATCTAATATAAGTCCTACAAATGGTGCCTTTTGAAATAACACGAATCATGGGGTTTTTGAAAATAGGGGCTACGATGTTTTTATGAAAAGATACGTCTTTTGAAATATCCGTAGGATCCCTTGGGCTGTCTTTTAAAATACCCACGATTCGTTAGTTTTTGAAATAGGTAAGAAGTCTAATCTAATCTAACAACTACACTAAACTATACGGCTGAACTAACAAGCTGAACTACAGGTAAGGAAACCGCCTAACATCTAAGTCGATACATATACCTACCTGTATATGTATAGTCGGTGATCCCGCCTCAATAATATCATAGCTGATACCATATCTATAATCAGGCATCCCAAGTCAAGAGTGCGGATCAATCATCAATATAGCTCGTACGTAAATCCGTCGTACGGCCTCCCAAATCTGGGTACGGGTCAATATCACATTCATCATACTATTCACCTGGTATCCTCTTTATCAAATATCAAGATCGGGGTACTGATCTACGTCTAGTACCATATTGATACCGCCTACGTATGCATGGACGTGTGTGAAACACTACGTCAAGGACCCGCTACAACGTCATGTCGTATCTCAAATACGAACCCTGCTATATCACCGATCTCACGGCCTCAAATCAAATCTCATCGACTCAGCTCAATCCCAAGTATCATCCTCAATCCGTATGTGAACACATAGTCCCATACCTATGTGAACACATAACTATAAAAAATCCCATGAGCACATATCAATAGGAATGTATGCAAGTATGTATGTGTGTATGTATGTGTGCATGTGTAGTGCAACACTACCCTAGGGTTCGCAACGCTAAAATAATCCAACACACCAATATCCATCCTAAGCATCGTTATTAATCCCAAATAACATATAATAATTGTTGGTGTGTATACGCATCCGTATACACCACCACGGACTGCGGGGGTGCTATACGCCATCCACCCGACTTCTCCCCGTAGATATAAATCTACTCACCTGGTCCTCGCTAGCCGGTGCCGACGTCGCCACGCGCCTGCTTGTCGTCTCGAAGTCCACATGGGGGTACCTACATATCATAACGCACCATATCGTATTAAAACTAAATTCGAGATCGAAACGGCATACGAAAATCAAATCGGCACGCGTATCACGCATAGGTCCAAACCTATCGCCTACGCATGCAAGAATAGTCAAACCAACCCTCGATGTCGATGTACAAACGTCAAACCATTGAGAAAAATCCAATCACACACATTTGCACATTCACGAACACTAATTTTAATATAAACTAGGTTAAAACTCACAAAAACGCCAATTTCACTTAAAAAGTCATTTTTCCGAAAATCTAGCAAGCACAATTCGCCGTTTTTGTACAAAACACGATGTTTAAATGAATGTAGCGGCCAATATATTTATTAAATATCTTAAATAAGTCGTATAAACAATTTCCAGAATTTAATCTCATTAAATTCCAAAAATCCTAATATTCTAGTTTACAAAAATACCTTTTTTAACAATTTCAAAGCAAAAATGTACAAACTACAATCTAGCTTAGATTTGCATGATCTAAAGCATTAAACCACACTTAATAAAGTTAATGAAGTCATGAAAACCCTAAACACATTTTTAATCCCAAGAATTTAACAAATTTCAAAAACCTAGTAAGCAATTTAGCAAATTAACACAATTTTAAAACTAACCATTCACACTAGCTACTAACCTTGTATTATCATGACAACAAAGCCTAAATATAACACACAACCATACACCAATTTTATAAAATCCTAACTTGCAATCAAATTCACAACTTGAATTCCAAAACTTGCAATTAAACTCACATAACCAAATTAACACTTAAGTAAATGAGCTTAAGAAATTAGTAACAAATTAAGCAACAAAAAGTTTAGAATTATACCCAAAAACATATGAAGATCCACAAGCATCCATGGCCCTCCAAAATTCTCTCTTTTCACAAGGATACATGCTATACGGGCTAAGCTAAAATGGGTAGGAGTCGGATTTGGATTTAGATTTGAATTTGCATGGATTTTGAAGTGATTTGTGGATTTTTTTGATGAAGAAAGAGTGGGATTTGAGGGGGAGGGCTGCTGCTGTTGGGAGGCCAGAAATGGGAGTGAGGAGAGAGAGGGAGGTAGAGAAAATGAAAGGGAGGAAAGTCAAGGTCAAGGTAAGGTCAAAAGTCCACCTAATTCATCCATTTTCTTTTCTTTTCTTTCATTTCTTTTCCTTTGAAATCAAGTGGGGAAAAATTATGGTGGGTGCTGAATTCAGCCATGGGGAGGAGTAAGTGGGGGTGTGTGGGTGTGGGTACGGGTGTGGGATGATGAAAAATGATAAATACAATACCCCAAACATCCATTTACGCTAAAAAAAAGCCTTTTTTCTTCAATAATTTCTAAACCGTTTTGGCAAATGATTTCGTTCCAAAAACTCCATGATAAAATTTTATTTAATGGTTTATGATGCACAAAATTTATTTCAACTCATTCCGATTTGTAATTTTCCCTAATTAAATATATTAGTGACGGCTTAAAATAATAATAAAATAATATTTTTTTCAGAAAATTTGAAATTTCACCAGCGGCTCAATAAACACCAAATAATAGCAATTACATAGCTAGAATATGTATATTTAATTTTTATAATAAGATATTTGTATTTTGACTTTTTACAGAAAACCCCCTTATTTTACCGATTTTTCGAAATTTCACCGAAACGATTTTCAAAACGTTACAATCTTCCCCCCTTAAAGAAATTCGGTCCCCGAATTTAAATTCAAACTCCCCCAAATACTAAAACATTTAAGAAAAACCATCAAGTCGTCGGGGCTCCGAAATTGTAAATACATAAGACAAATCGTAGCGCAGCGCATGCGCTTGAAAAATGAGTATATAACTCAAATCAAAACTCTGTCAAGCATCCCGCAATCATCGGAGTCATGGAGAAGACATCAATGCCAAATCCAAATCAAAACCAATATGATATAACTCGAAACTATACATGTAAATATCGAATCTATATCTGTAAGTATCTGAAGGAAATGCATGCCAAATCTCTTTAAGTCGCTGTGCAACGCGTATAACACTGCACAGTGGCGGACGTCTATCATAAGAAAATAACTATATACATATATACCTTTGTTTGAAATGTACGTTCCGCCGCTTTGGAAACAATTTAGAAGGGTCTCCTTGTTTTAAACATTTCGTGTCATATCAGACACGTAGGTAAATACTGAGGCTATAGCTCGCTTTTTGGAAATCCCTTCAATAACTATCAATGCATGCAAAATATATTCAGGTACTGTCCTCTGACTAGTCCTGCTCAGTACGAAAACACATAGCAATATCATAAAAACGTACTACTCTATAAGAAATCAATCCCAAAATATGCACATGAATACTACGTGCGTCTGGTGCGCACGGAAATCAAAATCCATGAATGTGCCATACATGCGCACAGAAACAACATCTAAGTGCATCGGGTGTGCACGAAACATCTGTCGTAGGCAACATGTGTGCCTGACAGCAAAATCAGGTGCATCTGACATGCACGAAAAATCTCGATTTAGTGCCTCTGGTGTGCACCAAAATCACCCTTCAAAACATGCGCCCAACATGCGCGAAAATCCAAATCAGGTGCATCCATCGTGTACGAAATCATGAAATCCATATCAAGCGCCGAACGTGCGCAAAATCAATCAGGTGCACAAGGTGCACAAAACAAATATCGAGTATCATAATCGAAATCGAAGTCCAGTGCATCTAAGTGCACAAAAGGCGTATCACTGCACTGCAAGCATATATAAACTATACCGAGTGCAGGAACGAAATCGTGTGCATGCATACGCACAAAACCAACTCAACTGTTTAAAACCGTAATATCACAAACATGTGAAACTAAAGCACGAAAACGATCTCAAGTGCAACACTGTGCAAAGGTCGTAAATCCTCAATCATCAAAATCAAATCATACGAATAAATCACCCAAAACATCGTAATCAATAATGGCGGAATAGTACCGCTTAAGTGCATCCTCTAAGAATCTCGGCCAACTGTCACGGTCACTAGTGGGACGTCTCGTCGATGATCATGAACTCTGTCCTGCTGGTGTGCGTAACCATGACCACTCCTGGGTCAAGGTCTTCACTGTGAATTACCAATCTTTCGGTCCATCGGCTCATCGGCCCTGTCAGGTGTGCTAACGGGGACGATTCTGTTCTGGCACTTCTCTGGTCATCTCTTGGTCAATCATCGCGACCACTCGTAAGACAGCATATCACTGGCGTCGGCCTCTGGCTCTCTGAATGTACGTGACATATCTGATCCTGGGTGCAAGTATCATTGCAGCAGTGTCCTGGAAGGAATCCTGCTCACGGTCTATTCCATGTCTCGTCTCTGCCAACTGTCCGGAAGTCATCGTCCTTTCCTATATCTGCATCTTGCTCTGGAACGACTGCATACTCATCGCGACTCCTTCTGGAAGGTATATCCAGTACTCTGCCTCGGCATGCGCAACGCATCTCTGATGTCGGCGGAGGGGAACGTCATCATATCTGGATCTTATACGAACCTCTTACTCCATTTTCTCTAATGTCGACAGCTTCGGACTCGTCTCGTCGTGGCTGCATGGACTGAGCTCCAACGGCTATCCTCGTATCTGGAGTCTCCCAAGAATGCATCTCACCACCTAGCATCCGATTGAAGTCGAACCATTCGATCGATTCGTCGAAACCTCATAATCCCCCAAGAGCTCAACATCTTGGGCACAGTTTAATAGTATCGAATATATATACCACAGCATCGGTGGTCCAGCCGTAGAAGGGCAAACCCAAGCCTCACTAATGGCGCCGTGGAACTGCCGCAAACCCGAAGGTTCAAAGGCTTTCACACGGTCATTATGTCGAGTTAGGATTTCATTCTTCTAGAGGGACCATAGAATTGCCTGCATGTCTTTCTGAATACTTTAAACTTGGAATAATAGGTTTTCCGACATTCGATCGTCTCTGTCGACCCTCACGTCTCTGCGTGAAGTCGTCTCTAGCTGGAATCAATCTATCTGATGACCTCGTATCGGGGTAGGCGAACGAACCACCTGTCCTAGTCATTCATCATCGGGTGACTAGTGACCTTCTATCATCTATTCGTACAACTCGCCCCGCAATAGCTCCAACATATGGGGCGATATCTCGTCGCTCGCAGCAACCACTGGCTTGCTCGTCTGCATGCTGAACAGTGCCTCAATCATCAGGAGTAAGAACACACCAACGGTCATCAAAATCTGGCTGGCCTCTATCATTGGCTCAATTCCCTAGTGTCGATCAGCGCCTCCGAGTAACCTCATAAAGGCGATCCGCCAAATACTCGTGGCACGGAAACACAGTAAAAAGATACATCTCTGCAATCGTGTGTCGCCGGAATTTCGCCCTGGTCAGTCCTCGTTCGTGACGAGCTTGTGCTGACCGCAACTCTAGCCGTAGCTCTCCCTGCCCGTAACCGTAGTAGCAAAACCAAACTGGTACCGATGAGGCTAGATCAGGAAGGAATATAATACTGAACAAGGAAATGTACATCCTAAGGCTCCTTAAGTGGAGTGGCGTGTCGTAAATATGCCGCGGAACATACCAACGGTACGTCACTCTACTTTAGTCACCTATTCCATCAACCAAGGGTCATCCTACGCTCCGAAGGTAAAACCTAACGCTCTGATACCAATTTTGTCACGACCCGAAAGTACGGAACATGACCGGCACTTAAACTACGAACGTCTCGAGGCGTACGTAATCTAAGTAAACCGAAAACCCAGAAATCCAAACCAAGAAAAGAAGTAGAGTGCAGGAAAACCCAAATTAAAGCAAGTAGTTTCAATAGCATAAGCCGAATTATGCGGTTTTTAAAAACAACAAAAATTTACTGAAAATTTCGGCAGAGTCTCCTTTGTAAATACTAGCCCCCAAACGGGATACAACATGAATAGTATACGAAATTAAGAAAAAGGCATCCCCAAGCGGGAGCTAGCTCTTCGTCAATCGACGGTCACAACCACACAAGCAATATAATATACAACGCCAACGGCGAGGATCAAAACTCAAAAGGAAACTCAAAACCACCAGAAATATAACGAGCGACTCTAAGGTCGAAAGAATAAACAACACTGGTCTCTATCTCAAAAATACATATTTGGTTGATGGAGATTCTAGATACAACAGAATAATGATATACAAGATATATAATGGGGGTATGATACAAGTAAACCCACCTACTAGCAAATCACCCGAATTAAACTATGCCCGCAAAGCCGTAATGAAACCTGTACGGCAAACCTGCAAGAAACTGGGGCACAACGGGGGTGAGTTGCCAACTCGTGAATAGAAAAACATCTACGCACAGAAATCGCATAAATAACGCAATCCTAGGTCAATGATCATAATAAATCCTCAAAAATATGTATAACATGCATCCTATAACAATGGCTAGGGTAATATCTAACCGAGTGTAATCTCATGTGCCCGTGTCAGTGCCTCAGGTAGCAATATATCATATGAATGAGGTATGAATGCATGAAAACAGAATACATGTAAATGAAGAAACTGTTTTCATAAATTAGTGAGATTTCCTTCTGGTTTTTAAACTGAGGTATCATAATGAAATCAGTATCAACAGTGTCTAGCATCGACACAAAACATAAATCTCACTGTCTCGAAATATCAATGTCTCAATCTCAATATCTAGGACGCCGTCAGTCCAGACCGGCCCCTACCATCCATCTCAAGACCACAACGGTATCCTCCGGATATCCGACGCGTCGGGTAATATCACCGGTAGGTAGTGCTCCCCAGCCAGGCTCAACGTCAACACCACATTCCTCTTGCCCCGGGGTACCATACCGGGCCCACCATGTACCCGTGACGGTTCCTCCACTCCTCGACACGGATCTCGAAAACCACAGCAAACTCATTGTGGACGACACTTACATCACTAGAAAACCGCAATTTACATATTTTAAAAATATAATAAGTTTAGAAATTTTGCGGCTTTCCCCCGAAATCCAGAAATATCATAAATCTCAAGAAATCATCACAAGTGCATATGTCAATGATAATGAATGTATATGGTATCAATAACCAAGTTGCAATGTGTGATTAATAACCAGGCATGAACAATGGAATAACAGTATGCATGAAGTGACAAGTAATAACTACAATGTCTAAACTGGCATATAAGGCAGGTACACTAATATCGTATCAACTACTAACTAACAACCTAAGTCAAGCAATAGTATTTTCTAAGTGTACGTGACATGGCAATTACCGATGAAGATGTGTGTGAGCCGGCAAGTAAGTGTATGTGGTACATACGCATCATCGGTAATGGTGCTGGTGTCCTAACAGCATGATATCAATAATGGAGTATGCAGCAAAATAAGTATGCGGGGCAGAGCGAACAGCAATAATGTGCGGGAGCAGAATACTAGACACAACGATAACTAATCAGTATTAATCTAATATAAGTCCTACAAATAGTGCCTTTTGAAATAACACGAATCATGGGGTTTTTGAAAATAGGGGCTACGGTGTTTTTATGAAAAAATACATCTTTTGAAATATCCGTAGGATCCCTTGGGCTGTCTTTTAAAATACCCACGATTCGTTAGTTTTTGAAATAGGTAAGAAGTCTAATCTAATCTAACAACTACACTAAACTATACGGCTGAACTAACAAGCTGAACTACAGGTAAGGAAACCGCCTAACATCTGAGTCGATACATATACCTACCTGTATATGTATAGTCGGTGATCCCGCCTTAATAATATCATAGCTGATACCATATCTATAATCAGGCATCCCAAGTCAAGAGTGCGGATCAATCATCAATATAGCTCGTACGTAAATCCGTCGTACGGCCTCCCAAATCTGGGTACGGGTCAATATCACATTCATCATACTATTCACCTGGTATCCTCTTTATCAAATATCAAGATCGGGGTACTGATCTACGTCTAGTACCATATTGATACCGCCTACGTATGCATGGACGTGTGTGAAACACTACGTCAAGGACCCGCTACAACGTCATGTCGTATCTCAAATACGAACCCTGCTATATCACCGATCTCACGACCTCAAATCAAATCTCATCGACTCAGCTCAATCCCAAGTATCATCCTCAATCCGTATGTGAACACATAGTCCCATACCCATGTGAACACATAACTATAAAGAATCCCATGAGCACATATCAATAGGAATGTATGCAAGTATGTATGTGTGTATTTGTGTGTGCATGTGTAGTGCAACACTACCCTAGGGTTCGCAACGCTAAAATAATCCAACACACCAATATCCATCCTAAGCATCGTTATTAATCCCAAATAACATATAATAATTGTTGGTGTGTATACGCATCCGTATACACCACCACGGACTGCGGGGGTGCTATACGCCATCCACCCGACTTCTTCCCGTAGATATAAATCTACTCACCTGGTCCTCGCTAGCCGGTGCCGACGTCGCCACGCGCCTGCTTGTCGTCTCGAAGTCCACATGGGGGTACCTACATATCATAACGCACCATATCGTATTAAAACTAAATTCGAGATCGAAACGGCATACGAAAATCAAATCGGCACGCGTATCACGCATAGGTCCAAACCTATCGCCTACGCATGCAAGAATAGTCAAACCAACCCTCGATGTCGATGTACAAACGTCAAACCATCGAGAAAAATCCAATCACACTCATTTGCACATTCACGAACACTAATTTTAATATAAACTAGGTTAAAACTCACAAAAACGCCAATTTCACTTAAAAAGTCATTTTTCCGAAAATCTAGCAAGCACAATTCGCCGTTTTTGTACAAAACACGATGTTTAAATGAATGTAGCGGCCAATATATTTATTAAATATCTTAAATAAGTCGTATAAACAATTTCCAGAATTTAATCTCATTAAATTCCAAAAATCCTAATATTCTAGTTTACAAAAATACCCTTTTTAACAATTTCAAAGCAAAAATGTACAAACTACAATCTAGCTTAGATTTGCATGATCTAAAGCATTAAATCACACTTAATAAAGTTAATGAAGTCATGAAAACCCTAAACACATTTTTAATCCCAAGAATTTAACAAATTTCAAAAACCTAGTAAGCAATTTAGCATATTAACACAATTTTAAAACTAACCATTCACACTAGCTACTAACCTTGTATTATCATGACAACAAAGCCTAAATATAACACACAACCATACACCAATTTTATAAAATCCTAACTTGCAATCAAATTCACAACTTGAATTCCAAAACTTGCAATTAAACTCACATAACCAAATTAACACTTAAGTAAATGAGCTTAAGAAATTAGTAACAAATTAAGCAACAAAAAGTTTAGAATTATACCCAAAAATATATGAAGATCCACAAGCATCCATGGCCCTCAAAAATGCTCTCTTTTCACAAGGATACATGCTATACGGGCTAAGCTAAAATGGGTAGGAGTCGGATTTGGATTTAGATTTGAATTTGCATGGATTTTGAAGTGATTTGTGGATTTTTTTGATGAAGAAAGAGTGGGATTTGAGGGGGAGGGCTGCTGCTATTGGGAGGCCAGAAATGGGAGTGAGGAGAGAGAGGGAGGTAGAGAAAATGAAAGGGAGGAAAGTCAAGGTCAAGGTAAGGTCAAAAGTCCACCTAATTCACCCATTTTCTTTTCTTTTCTTTCATTTCTTTTCCTTTGAAATCAAGTGGGGAAAAATTATGGTGGGTGCTGAATTCAGCCATGGGGAGGAGTAAGTGGGGGTGTGTGGGTGTGGGTACGGGTGTGGGATGATGAAAAATGATAAATACAATACCCCAAACATCCATTTACGCTAAAAAAAGCCTTTTTTCTTCAATAATTTCTAAACCGTTTTGGCAAATGATTTCGTTCCAAAAACCACATGATAAAATTTTATTTAATGTTTTATGATGCAAAAAATTTGTTTCAACTCATTCCGATTTGTAATTTTCCCTAATTAAATGTATTAGTGACGGCTTAAAATAATAATAAAATAATATTTTTTTCAGAAAATTTGAAATTTCACTAGCGGCTCAATAAACACCAAATAATAGCAATTACATAGCTAGAATATGTATATTTAATTTTTATAATAAGATATTTGTATTTTGACTTTTTACAGAAAACCCCCTTATTTTACCGATTTTTCGAAATTTCACCGAAACGATTTTCAAAACGTTACAATGGCACAATTATCCTTAATTAATATTATTAATCATATTTCTCATTCTCATTAGGGTTTAGAAAAAGTCAACGGTCAACAACCCTAATGAGGTTCCTCTGCCTCTGTCAACTGTGCATACACACCCGCATCCGTGTTCCGAGGAACACGAATACAATGAGACAAAACCAATCCCAAAACAAATACTAGGATCTGGCTTAAACCAAAGCCCGCTAGTAATAACTGCCCGGACACCAAACGCGCACAAGTGCGCGTATATGAACGAACCCTGTCGCAAAACCATGCGACCTCTACTCTGTTTTGCCCAAAGGCGAACAACCCTCTGTGTGGGACTTTAAAGACTCGACACTACGCTGGCAGTGGGTTTAACCACAGGCTGCAAGCGGTACTAGCTATACGTAACGGTCCCCAGGTAGATGCCGATAAGAAGACCGATGAGGTGAACCCCTCCGAACTCCTACTGAGCCTGAATGTGACAATCTCCGTACAGTCCGGTCTGTTCGTCTGAGAGTATCGCATGTCGGGCCTAGGGGCGGTAAACGTCAGACCCCTAATAGCGGTACAAGTCGTGCTGGAGTGTAGCCCAGAACACCCTGAGAAACTACTGGAAACACTACCAGTAATTCTCGCTTGCTATGGCCAGGGACTTTGTGTAATGGCTCTCCTAGACACAGCGCGATATCAACCCCCAATACCGGGAGAGACGAATCCTATCTAACCGCTACTGCCTCCAAGTGCTTCGGGACTGCACCCAACTACTACCTGTTTGCACAAATCCTTTGAGCCGTGGTAGGGTAGTAATCAAAGTACAGTGGGAACACACTCGAGGCGAAGTAGCGGTGTCAAGTCGACGGACTAAGCTGTACTCCTATCACCTGGGAACTGTTATCTGACGATAGATATAGTACCAACCAACAGTTCCCAGCGAGTTCTGTCCAGTGTACTCATAACCTATCGAGCACCCGCATAGTATCTTCAGTACGACGTACTAATGGCTGTGGGACAGACCATCTCCCCTGCTGGGATGAGAAGCGCATACGCTAGTCTACTCCGGAGTATCGATGTCCCGTCTCGATAATCCTACGACTAGGGACCTGTATAAGGATGTGCTTGTAGATTACCTAGCCCCCACTAGTGTGACTGCCATCACAACGCTGGTAATCAAGCAAAGATCCTAAGGGCTCTACTAATATGTATAGCCGATATGCTAAAAGAAACATATGCACATATTAAAGTAGAAACAAACCAAGTAGCATACTACCATTTTGAGCAAGATTGTCTATACAACTGTGAATATCCCAATCTTCCATTAAGTAATATACAAACTAGTATGATACAGTAATGGCCTCTAGGGCATATACACTATCAGTAAAGTAGTGGAGGGAGAAACTCACAACATCTACACCCGGGGTCGAAGTATTGGCCACAGTGCTCAGCCCATAGCATAAGTGTGATAGCCCCGCGATACCCACGGCCAGTCGTGTCCCTTCAGCCACGCGATGAACAGGATAGATGGTCGAAGCTCTCATAAAGCGACGATGCGTTAGAATGGCGAACCAACTAAGCCAAAGGCTGATAAAACCGACAAAGAAGGTCTCTTCATCCATGCCGGGACCCGCAATCGAATCAAAGGACACGGCCGACAAGATCGGGATGTAAAACTGCGATAAATCTTCTTCTTTGGCCGGCAGCTTGTTCAGCCCAAACCCGAAGGGGTCGTTAATATTCGAAAATTTCGGAGCCTCCTTTGATAAGATACCTTCACGGAGGAAGTAGGCAATGAAGCTTTTAAAGGTGACGCCCTGTCCTTCTGACTCCGCGAACAGCTTCTTAAAAATACCCAGAGTCTTGATTAGACTGGGGTACTTATGACGGACAGCATTTTCGGTCGTCAAGCCGTCAAGCATAGCAGGCACGGTCGTGAATACATACTCATCGGGAGGCATCAACTCTTCATAGTGCTCTCTCCTGATCGGCAATCCGGAAATCTCGCGGAACTCTTCCAGATAAATCGAGACCTCACGATCCCCTAGCAAGAAAGTGTTGGTGGGAAGATTCCATTTATTCATAAAAGCTTTAATCCACCATACATGAGGGGACTGATAATGAAAGAGGGACACGTACACCGCCTGATAAAGCCCGACCTTCTGCAATCGTGCACGATGAGCGGACAGAACATATCGAGCCCAGGGAAGATAGCCCGTTGGGTGGCGAGGGGTAAGCCCTATCTTATAGATTTTTCCCCATGGTTGGGCTTCACCTTGGCAAATACGACGCCCCAAGATGTCTATGGCCGGCAAAGGCTGGTTTGGTATCCCAGCTGTCGACGGCTCAAGCCGGCCTATAAGAGTCCAATCAGCCGCCTCCACCGCAAAAGTAGTCTGCAGACGCTCCATCGAAAAAATTGGGCGAAGAGGCTCTGTTGGTACTTCGCAAAGAAAACTGCGGCGGCCCCGGATGATATACCCATACCAAGTTCCCTACAAGAGCAAACTGGTACAGTCCCTGTCATGGGCCCTGATCATCGCTATTGCTTCTTCGTCTGACGGCGATTGTGGAAAAGCAGCATCTGAGCGAGTAAAAGGGAAGTAGGGAAGAGAAGCCATTGTTCCTGAAACAAGGGGAAGAAAAACCATTAGTGAAGCCATTATATATATAATAGCAAAAGAAAATGACAAATGTTTGTTTTGCAGGACCACTGCCTACAAGACACATGGACCCCACAAAATCAATATGACAGCTCACCAATGATGAGATAGGGCAATCATTATGAGAATCAAGAAGATCCTCATTAAACATACATTGGAATTCAAACAAATTCTTGGGAAAACAGGTTCTGTTAAACACGCAACAAATTCAAATTTGTGTGAATAAGGGTAAAACCCTATGAAAAGATTTTCAAGAACACCGGGGAATAAAATTCCCAAAGGGTCCTCTTAATCTTTCAGAGCTAAGCTCTTCGCCAGAGAAATTAAATTCTTTTTATGTGATGGAATTAAATTCCAGAAACTCATAAAAAAATATATGAGAAACAAAATCCCATGAATCCTCAAAAATCATAGGGGAATGCCCGAGGTATGGAGATTTACTGCTCAAAGATCAAATCTTTGGATCCCTGAGCAGATGGGTTTCAGAGGAGAGAAAAGCTCTCATAATGGATTTAAAATCCAGAAATTTTTGTTCAAAAAGAAAAGTTTTTTTCAAATGTGCAAGATCTTTACCTAAAATGGGTTTCTTTTTGATAGAGTTTAACTCTGGAATTACAATGGCAGAGAACTAAGTTCTGAGGAGGAGAATTAAATTCTCAAAGAAAACGAAGAAGGAAGAAGATGAAAGAAACAGTGGCTGCCTAAGGAACCAAATCCTTGCATTTATAAGACGTGATAAGGGCGGTTCACCTCTCCGTTCCCCTAGGCAATCCAACGGCTATAAAGGTGACAGCGTTGCACTCACATGCAGGCCATGTGAAAACAACACTGTAGGGGCATTTGTTCCCTTATGAAAAATGAATAATAAATATTAAAAAAAATGGGAAAAGTCCCCAAATGGAGCATCACGTGCCCACACGTGATAGGCACCGCGCTTGACAAAACAAGGTTGAAACTGAGCCTCACGTGCAGACACGTGACCTCTATATACAAAGTATATAGGCGCCTTCTTAAAACAAACAATTGGCCAGAAAAATTCACGTGATAGCACGTGACGCTCTTTGGTGGGCTTAACTTTGTGGGGTCACGTGCTATACGTGATGGGCTCCTATGCCTTCTGAACCGATAGAATTAAATTCTAAATAAAAGGGATCAAAACCCTATTTGGAAAATATTTCCTTAAATCTTTCTAAACAAGAAAGATTGCGCTCTGTAAAGCAGAGCGCCGTTAGATTAAAAATCCAATGATGATTAAAAATCACCAATTTACAGAAGAAGATTCTGTATAGGGAAATATTTTCCTAATCTTGTGAGAAATATCTTCTGTAAAACAGAAGTCCTTGGATTAAAAATCCAACGGTGAATAAAATTCACCAATTGATCTAAAAGATCATTTTGGTTGATTATAAAATCAATGAAAATCTCTCAATGAGAGATTTTCTGAACAAATTGATTCATTTCTTTCTCCTATAAATAGGAGCCAAGAGACAAAAAGAGAGAAACCCCCTCGTAAGCTTAAAAGAAAAAAGAATTTAATTCTCCAGAGAGAAGAAGACCTCCTAAAAGAGAAAAAAAAAACTCTAGGTAAGAGAAGGAACGAAATACAGATAATATCTCATCTCTTTTTCACCTCCATAAGAGTTTAACTCTTCTAAAAAAACTTAGTTCTTCCTCTGGTTGAGATCTGCAGAAGCAGATCTCCCCACAAGTTGAGAATTTAATTCTCATCGGGGAGATTCTGTTATGTAAATTCAAATCCAGGGGAAAGAACTAAGTTCAAAAATTTAATTCTTACTAGAACATATAGGAATTTAATTCCTCTAATAAAATTAGGGTTTAACCCTATAGAAGAATTTAATTCTTATAAAACAAAAGGGGCTCGAACGTCTCAAAGCTCAAGATCTCCATGCACGTAAGGAAAAGATTAGTGCTTGAACAAAAAGAGAACAAACTGAGATCGGCTAACGCGATCCCACACGACCCCCTAATCAATGCTTAGCTTTCATAAAGCAGAAAGGGAATAGATCAAAGGCAATAGCGCCAAATTTCGAGCGCCTCACGTGACCCCACGTGAGCGCCTCAAACTCTCAGCGTTTAATGCTACTTCAAGCGCCTCACGTGACCCCACGTGAGCGCCTCAAATTCTTAGTGTTTAACACTACTTCAAGCACCTCATGTGACCCCACGTGAGCGCCTCAAACTCTCAGCGTTTAACGCTACTTCAAGCGCCTAACGTGACCCTACATGAACGCTTCAGATCTTCAGTATTTAAACAATACTTTAAGACCTCACGTGGCAGCACGTGAGCGCCGAACATATGCTAGTGTTTAACACTATGATAGGCTAACCTTAGCCCAAATTAGCTAAGTCTCCCAAAGCCAAGACTCTTTTTCAACCGAGCCTCAATTGTACTCAGGTCTTTAAAAATTGATCTCAAATGGCATTCAAAGTAATGTTATCCCATTTCTTCTCAATCTGACATTTGGTTCAAGGATACATCTCTTCACACCTCTGATACATGTCGTTATAATTCTTCAACATCTTCAGAGAGGTGGCGGGTCCCGATAACCAACAATTTTTTGGTACATTTCCAAACCCATGGATACACCCCAATGGACCGTAATGTCCTTAAACTAACTATGGACTGTAATGTCCTTAAACTAATCTTCATGGACTATGATGCCCTTAAATTCCATGGACTATGATGTCCTTAAACCATGGACCGCAACGTCCCTAAACTAAACTCTATGGACTATGATGTCCTTAAACTCCACGGATATGATATCCTTAAACCCAATGGACCGCAACGTCCCTAAACTAAGACGACATAGCCCAAATTCTCTTTCGTTAGATCAAAAATGATCCTGAACCCTGTTGAGTAGATCTTAGTCTAAAATTAGACTAACGTATCCTTAACAAACATTTAAATTGATCTTAATCTCAAAAGAGATTAACGATCCTTAAATCAACACAAACCCAAATCTAAGAAAAAACGGATTTGGACTAATCCACGCCCTACGGGCAACAACATAAATTAGTCTCCATATACAATCCACGGGCAATCTAAAACAAAACAAACATACACGACACGAAGTGAATATCTGGAGAAGGAGAAAATGGTTACCGCGGTGCGGTAGCGTAATTAACTGCAAGGACTTGCGCCTGCAGGGAAGAGCGTCCCTATAATCAAAAACCCCTCACAATGAGGGGGAATCCGACGAAGTCTGCTACAACGGCCGCATCCGTTTAAACCTCCGATACACGGTGCCATAAATCAACTTGGCATCTTCGGAGAGGTGGACGGATAAAACCAAATAGCATCTACCCCCAAAATTCAGGCCAGACGTCCCAACGTCCCGGTCGCGTCTTTCGGCGGCGAACAAGCTTTGAACCGCTAAGGAGGGTGCGGAAGAACTCCCCAACCACGGTGCTGATGAAATCTCCACTTCTTGCTGAAAACATGACACAGGCAAAGCCAGAGCAGCCCCCTCAGCGGCTGTCCTTCCAGATCCACAGAGTCTGACGGAAAGTCCAATATTCTGTGATCAACAAGAACTACTCTCGTCAACCAGAGAAAATGAAGGTTCGACAAGAGGAAAATCATCCCCCCAGCATACAGCGAGGGAATTCTTTCACACAGGCATCTACTACAATGGCTCCTTCAACTTCGACCTCTCACAAAAAGAGAAGGCCGGAGAATCTCTCACCACCGGCGGCAAATCCCAAAGGTGATGGATCCAAACTCCCCAAGTCTGGGGGCAAGATCGTGCACACGGTTTACATGGATTCCGTAAAAGAGGAAAGCCGTGCTTCCGTGGGTCATCGACCGCAAACTCGGTCGTTAACAAAGGCTCAGGAGCAACAACAAAAGCTCTAGGAGATGCTGATGAAAATGGCAGCCGGACAGAAAGAAAATCCGGAGTCAGCATCAGAACAACGCCAGGAGCAAGAGACCGATACAGAGTTCCTGCGAAGGGTGCTGGAAAGAAAGGATAAGGAAGCTGCGGAACAGGCTGCTAATATAAAACAGATGGCGCTTCTATTCCAAGACATGCTGGGGATGATGATCCAGCCGGAACCTCCAGCCGATGACCCTCCGATAATCATCGAAGACGACAGAGGGAAACGTCAAACCCCCATCCGGCTGTCTCAGCAGCCCAGGAATAGACAATCTCCAAGGCTGCCCTTGATGACTACATAGCTCAACAAATACGAGCTCATCAAGCGAGTGAAGCGACTGGCCAAGTCGTCAGAACTG
Organism: Agapanthus africanus; assembly: GCA_030015575.1. Lineage (NCBI taxonomy): Eukaryota > Viridiplantae > Streptophyta > Magnoliopsida > Asparagales > Amaryllidaceae > Agapanthus > Agapanthus africanus. The sequence continues at coordinate 416,257,393 of JASDDO010000029.1, forward strand.
GGGGACCTTATCCAGGCTGGAACGATCAAATAAAGTACCCGTCAGGATATACTATCCCTAAGTTCTATGTGTATAAGGGGACGGGCAATCCCCACCAGCATGTTGCTCAATTCAGAGCTTTGTGCGGTAAAACTGGAGGCGACGACAAGCTGCTGCTTCGCCAGTTTGTTGGCAGCTTGTCGGAGACGGCATTTGAATGGTACTCCGAGCTCCCAAATGACTTTGTCAAAACATTCACGGAGATGGAATTACTATTCACACAACGGTTCATGAGTGCAAGTGAGCGCACCCCGATCACAGCATTAATCAATGCCAGGGTGAAGCCAGGAGAGACCCGGGTTCAATACGCAATTCGATGGCGGAACCTATGGTCAAAATGCGAACAACGCATAGAAGAAGCTCCTGCCGTGGGCATGTTTGTAGGGACCCTCGATTCTCAGGCGACTATATCCCAATTTATGATGTTCTTCAAGCCAACCACCTTCCAGGCCTTGATCGACAAGCTGGCCCAAATGGACCAGATGGGTTATAGGCCGTCCTCTTCAAAAACGGATCCCCGGAATGAAAAGGGTAAAGGGAAAGCGACCTTCGTTGCTAACACTCAATAGCAACCAATTGACCCGAAACCGGTTGCTCGCCAAAGAGACACCGCCCACGTCAATCCCTCGAAGAGAAGCTAGGACGTCCTTACTCATTTCCTCGAGATAAAATGAGGAGACTGTTCGAACTGGCAGTGCGCAACAGACTTATCACTCTGCCGGATCTGAGACGTCCTCTGCAGCCTGGTAACGTAAATAGTCCCAACTATTGCTCCTACCACAGAGTATTGGGCCACCCAATTGAGGATTGCTACGTCTTCAAAAATTGGGTCGAGAACCAGTACCCACAAGGCAAGTTTGCGCTGTCCGAAAAATGGAGGGTGAACCCGCCACAGAAGCACACTCTTAAAAAGATAGACACGCCAGGGGCATCATGTTCATTTGTAGAAGAAGCTCTGTGGGAAGTTGTCTTTTCAGCTATGTTGGGGTAAAAATTTACACCCCGGTTGACCGAGTCAAAGTCAAGGTCAACCCCCAAGCTAGATGGGCCCAAGCCCAGGTCAAGCGGGCTCATGCCCAAGTCGAGCCCGCGGCAAGCCTCCCCCATGCCAACAACAAAATCATGTAATAAATAATTTTTATGTAATATTTTATACATGAATGTATGCAAAATGGGCATAAAGCCAATATTTTGTAAGCTCATGGCTTATGTGCAAAAATGAAATGGCACATGAGCCATGGGATAGGCAAAATGCCATTTTGCAAAGCCCAAGGGGCTATATGTAAATATGTAAGCCTATATAAGGCAAAATAATGATGAATAAAAAAACACTTTTCATTCCCCTCAAAAAACCTAGGCTTTGTGCCTCTTTCCCCTTTTCTGAAGGTTCCAAACCTTCTTCTTTCTTTTGAATTAAATCAAGAGTTTTACTCTCCCTTTTCCAAAACTAAATAGTTTTTCACCACAAAACCCACAAAGGGGAACTTGGATCTGTCATTAGATCTCAAAAAGAAGAGATTTTTAGATCTCACATCTCTTGATCCAGCCAACAGAGGAGGAAGAAGAAGAACCCATTTCCTCAACCAAAATATTTTTTAGGAGTTTAACTCCACTCTAAACCCTATTTCTGGGACTAAAAGCCCCTTTTTCTCGCCAGTGCCCTGCGCTCGAGCGCAAAGCGCCCACGTGCCGACACGTGGCGCGCTTGCGCTCGAGCGTAAAGCGCCCACGTGCCGACACGTGGCGCGCTTGTGCTCAAGCGCCCACGTGCCGACACGAGGCGCGCTTGCGCTCGAGCGCAAAGGGCCCAAGTGCCGACACGTGGCGCGCTTGCGCTCAAGCGCCCAGCGATCGAGCGCAAAGCGCCCACGTGCCGACATGTGGCGTGCTCGGGCTCAAGCGCCCAGTGCTCGAGCACAAAGCGCCCACGTGCCGACACGTGGCGCGCTTGCGCTCCAGCACCTAGCGCTCGAGCGCAAAGCGCCCAAGTGCCGACACGTGGAACTCTTGTGCTCGAGCGCCCAGCACTCGAGCGCAAAGCACCCACGTGCCGACACATGGCGCGCTTGCGCCTAAGCGCACAACGCTCAAGGCGCTGGCCCCATGCATCCTTTGGATGCCTTTTCCCCCGTAAAAACTCTGCGGGGCCCCCGATATATCCAAAACCCCTTCAAAACACAACACTGTACATTGAGTTCTCATGACCAGTTTAACCCATCAATCGGAGGTTCTCTCGCTCCAAAGGTGAGAGGTAATTAACGGCAGCTTAGTCCGCGGCTGCCGGAGATTCGGATCCCCACAATCAATAAACCCCGGCCTACCCTAGGCAGGGGGAATCTGTAGTACGCCTGACAAGCGTGCGCGTATTCCCATCTCAATGGGGTGACCAAAAACACCCTACAAGCTAAAACAAAAAGAATATGAAGGATCTTCAAGCATGTCCGGCGATCTGGTGGAAAAGCTCGCTGGAGCCTGAGATCATTGAGGGGATGCTTAAACCATGCCCAACACCGAAAGTTGGTAACGATGAGCAAAACACCCAGGCCAAGCCTTCGAAGTCTTCGAAGAAAAATAAGAAGACCACGAAGCCCATACAGCCTGATAACAAGCGCACAGACCTGCAAAAATACATCGACGCACTGGAGGAGTACAACCAGAAGGTGCAGACCCCAGTCACTCTCAAAGAGTTTCTCAACCATATCCTTGAGAACGGAGACAGTGACAATAATGAGGGGAACGACTCATCAGAAGAACCTGAAGATTATGAAACGAGTTGCTACATGGTCTCTCATTCGTCGTTAAAAAACGAAGAGACCCCTTTGGAGTCAGAAAACGACGCAGGAAAGCTGGGGGCAAGACCGGTGAAAAAATCCCTGGAGCCGTCAGACGACTTGATTGAAAGGTTGCTAAACGAAGCCCTTTAAAAGAGCAAAGCTAATCAAGAGCGTGAAATGGCCATATACGAAAAGGCCAAGTGTCGGCATCAGAATGAAGAAGCTACGGCGTGGAAGAGTCACAAAGTACTCCAACCAGATCGAAGCACACCCGCGGCAGACAAAAGCAGGTTTAAGACGGGGAAACGGTTCGCCAAAGCCCTGCCAATGGAGATGAAGCTGCCACCTTTCAAAGGAAATACTCTCAGAAGTACGTGCCTTGATGAAGCGGATGTACATCTGAGTTACCGCTTATACCATCGGAGGGTTACACACCCCACCGAAGAGTGCAGTGCCTTCAAGAAGTGGTGGCAGAGATACGTTGTCCACCGACAACACTTCAAGAGGAGGAAGCGTAAAGCTCATCGACAACAAAAAATGCGACAGATGAGTGCGGAAAAACGACTGGCAACTGTTATATGGTTGATACCAGTTCGACAAAAGGGAAAACTCAAGTTCTCACATTCGGGAGTGATTCTGAGAAGAAATGACCATCGGCCCTCTCTTCAAAGAATCCAACTCTAGAAAAGAAGAAGAGGCGAAGAAATGTGAGAACATTCAGTTGCGAAACCGCACGCTGCCTGAGAAGAACCTCGGGACAACAAACAAAGGTTTGAGCAAAAGAGACAAGGGGAAGGAAAAAATCCCTGAGGAAATTGCCCTCGATGATGGAGTCGTCAAAGAGCTCGCGGCCAAAGACCCGCCTAAGAAAAACAAGGTGGATTACAATGTCCTGACACACCTGAGGAAGATACCCTCATAACTGAGCATACTAGATGCTCTCCTCCTGTCTAAAGAGGTACGAAATTCTCTAATTAAGGTACTGCAAGAGCCTGATCAGTTCCAAACTCCCTTTGCGGAAGAAGAGATGAAGGACGGGCTGGCAGAGGTTTATACAGCTTACATCACATTCGGTGATGAAGATCTCCTTCTCGGAATGTGCGAGCACAACCGTCTTCTATATGTCACCGGGTACTGCCACGACATTAAGATAGGAAAGATCATGGTCGACGACGGGTCCTCTGTCAACCTTCTCAACGTGAAGGTGCTGAAGGAGATCTGCATGAACGTTCAACACCTGGCTCAGGACAAAATTACTATCTCCGGGGTCAACTCGCAGTCATCACGGACGCTTGGATCCGTGATATTGACATTACGCTTTGGAATGCTCATCACCGACATTAAATTTCATGTCATTAAAGCCAAGACTTGCTATAACGCCCTGTTCTACCGGCCTTGGTTGCACGAGTACAACATCATCCCTTCTACACAACACCAGTGTATGAAGTACTTAAAAATCGTCCTCGAGTACACAGTTACAGGGGAGCTAAACCCATTCTCCATAAATGAAGTCCGCAAATTTGAAGACGCCAAGTACTTCCTACCAGACTTCGAAGACACGGAAAGATGTCATAAGCCAGAGAATAAACAAAAAGACATCGCTACCATCCCGATCTTCGGGAGTGATACCGACGAAGATGAAGAAATAGTCTACTTGGAGCAACCCCAAGGCAACATGCTAAGACCATCTACTCCTATTTTGGTCATTAGCAGTGACTCTGAAGACGAAGTCAACGCAGTGTTCTCCATCCGCCCGTCACCACAAACCTTCACTGGAGCTGATCAGAGTTTACAAATCACCATGGATCCGCAGCAGCATTACAGGGAACTTGATGCACTCGATACATACGGCGTACAAAAGCTGCAAACGTTCTACGTCCCTCCCAGGCGAAGAGGTGAAAAGGCGATCCTCTTCTATCAGTCTACGGAGACCAGAGTGGAAAAGAAAGTCTGGCATGGTGCCGAACTTGCGCTTGACAGGCTTCAACTAATCTGTCTGCCAAGATATTACGCAGAGGAATTGAAAAGGCTATTAAGATGCCAAGGCGTACCTTTCAAACAAACCGCTTGACAAGCCCAGTTCTACAACAAGATTTGGGACATTTCCGGGACTTGGGGAAAGATGCCCAATGGGAGGACGGAGACGACTGGGCTTGGATACGTTCGGTCCAAGAAATAGGAGCGATTCCATGGCTGCCATGTCATAAATAACTCCGGTGGAGGAGCAGATGCATTTCCAGATAGCGCTGATATCAAACCAGAGCGAGATCCCGCCGTAAGAATGCCAAGTCCGACATTCGAAGAACAGATTGACAAGCTAATGAGAGAAGCCAGTCAAAAGGTCCGGGATGACCACAGCCGCGAAATGGACATTTATGAGAAAGCCAGGACGCAGTGTCTCACTCAGCAGTCTGCGGAAAAAGAAGACTATGATGCCCTTCACCCTCAGCCCGTTGTGCACTCTCGTGACGAGGAAAAGGCCCGACGCGAACGCAACAACAAGGTGAAGAACGAGAATAACGCTCGAAAACAGCGAAGCGGATTCAAGAAGCCACACGATCGAGAAAAAGCCAGCCGGAATCCGTCCTTTATGAAGAAGATGGGTCGGGATACTCTTTCCCTCAAGACAAGACAAGAAAAATAGTCAATCTTGCCATGAAGCATCAAATAATGACACTCCCGGAGGCCAGGCATCCCGAACAAGTAAACGAGGTCCGTCACCCGAATTATTGCTCCTACCACCGAGCAGTAGGACATCCTTTTGAAGACTACTTCACCTTCAAAAACTGGGTTGAAGACCAGTATCAGCAAGACAGGTTCGCTCTATCCGACAGTTGGAGGGTAACCTCACCATGAAAGCATGAGCCAAAAGCAACCTACACTGCGAGGGAAAGTCTAGATCAGTATCGAGCTTGGAAACGAGCTCATACCTGCCACGTGATAACACTATCAAAAGAAGGAGAGCACGAAAATATGGACGACCTCTCCCGGTGCTTCGCAAATGAGGATGAGGACAAGGTAGTTTTAGAATTTCCACCGAAGCCAAAAGAGCTGGAAGATGGGATACACACCACAGCGGACAACCTGATGAAAATCGACTTGGGGATAGAAAACGAGCCGAGGCCAACGTTCGTCAATGAGATGCTGTCTGAAAAGCAGGTGGCCATGCTAAAGAACGTGCTTATGCAGTATAAAGACTGTTTCGTGTGGAACTATTCCGAGATGCCGGGACTAGATCTAGAAATAGCTGTGCATAAACTGGCGATATCACCGAACGTCAAACCAGTCAAATAGGCGCCAAGAAGAATGCGGCTCGAACTCGAGATGAGCATCAATACCGAAGTCCAGAAACTAATTGAATTCGGCTTCATCCAAGAAGTTCAATATCTTGATTGGATCGCTAATATCGTTCCAGTGATGAAGAAAAATGGGACGGTGTGCATCTGCGTGGACTTTCGGGACCTCAACAAGGCTTGCCCAAAGGATGACTTTCCAGTACCCATTACCGAGCTGATGATTGATGACATGTCTACCCATGAGATCTTCTCCTTCATGGATGGATCTTCAGGCTACAATCAAATAAAAATGCATCCTGAAGACCAAAAGCACACCGCCTTCCGGACTCCGCTAGGCATATTCTGCTATAAGGTGATATCCTTCGGTCTGAAGAACGCAAGTGCTACCTATCAGAGGGCCATGACGAAGATCTCCGATGACCTCATCCATGTGATTGTTGAATGTTATATCGACGACCTTATGGTGAAAAGCAAATCGTACGAGAAACACTGGGAACATCTGAACATAGTGTTTCAGCGTCTTCGGAAATACAATCTAAAGATGAATCCTCTGAAATGTGCATTTGGAGTCTCCTCAGGCAAATTCCTAAGATTCATCATACGATACCGAGGCATCGAAATAGACCCATCAAAGATTAAGGCTATCATGAAAATGCCCATGCAAGAACTCTTAAACAACTGCGGTCTCTCTAAGTAAAGCTCACGTATATCCGGTGATTCATAACCAACCTCTCCGGCAAATGCCGCCCCTACAGCTATCTAATGAAGAAGGGAACCCCATTCATTTAGGATCATAAATGCCAAAGTGCACTCGACGAAATCAAGCAATACCTGTAGAACCCGCCGGTACTGACCGCTCCGGTCAAAGGAAAGCCCTTCATCCTTGAAGGCTCTCTAGGCGTGTTATGGGCACAGGAGAACGATCAGGGAAAGGAAATAGCTCTCTACTATTTGAGTCGAGTTCTCCTGGGGTGTCATGCCCCGCTTCCTAGAGTGCGCTAAGATCGGCACGTGATAGATCCAACCATACTACCTGTAGATAGGAAACATCCCTCCACAGTCATATTACGGCTGTCTATAAGATATCAAGAACAGTAAAGTAAAATAAACTATCTAGTACATGTCCATATGCCAGAATAAACGAGTCAAGAAATAATATGCGGAAGCAATAAATCCAAATAACAATAATATCTGGAAAGTACGTCCCAAATACGGGCTCACATCAGGAAATGAAAATGCTGGAAGAAAACTAAACTAAACTAAATACTGACAGGATCCTCACTGCTCGGCATGTCGGCTAAAGTACTCCTAATCGGCCTGCGACAAGGGTAGCGGATCTGGGCCATGCAAAATCCAGATGTCAGCGCGTCATAATATCAATAATAATATAATCAGGAGGTAACAAAATATGCAGGCATGAGTATGAACAGTAAATAAGGTATAATAGTAACATAAATAAGGAACAGTGAAGGGTATAAGCATATGTGACGTGCGGTGAGTAATCTGAACTAAGCTACTGGGTTAACTACTCTCAAATCTGTGTAATCAATTTAATGAATCGTCGATGTAACTCAATAGAATCCCGTGCATGCCCGGGACCACAGTCAAGACTCTCGGACTGAATCCGAGACATGCCGCTAGGCAGTAAACAGGTAACATGTACAGACGAATGATGTCAGCAGTATCGTCCCGGGGTTGGCCTAGCCCGTAAAACTGATCAATATAAGTATCGAGCTGTCGTGTTACAAGTCAGGTTTCATCATTGATTTCCTCATACCCCCAAGTTATGTGTTCAAGTCAGGTATTGATAAATCTGGAGCTAATGCCAACACAGGATCAAGCAGGTACATGTTTGTCTATACAGACAACAGGATATGTCCATCGGGACAATATGTCAGGATTGTCGGCATTAGAACAGAATCAGGTAACATGTCAAGTAGTGATATATCAGGTAGTGTACATGTATCAAGTGGGTGCCCAACAGTAAAATGTAGCAAGTATCGAATCACGGTAAAGGTACGGATGTACGGTGAAAGCATGGATGCACAAATATCTATCAGGGGTTACATCATGACTATGTAGGGTGCACATTATCAAGCATGGGGTGTTAATGTAACAATAATATGAATTAATATAATATGGCATGCAACTGGATATGCAGAATTAATGGTATGGATACACAATAAAACATGGATGCTCAAATATCTATCAAGGTTACAATTACAGCTTCATGACTATGTAGGATGCACATTATCAATCATGGGATACTAATGTAGCAGTAATATGAATTAACGTGATCTGTAGATGCAGCTATATATATATTAAATGATATGGATGCATACTGGTATCCGAAAACAGTAAAACATTAGTATGGATGTATAATGCAATCAACATGTGATATTTTTATTCATATGGATGCAAGATAAGTATTATAGCATGTAGCAAGATAAACTTGCCTGAGTAGAACACACGATGGGTGCGTACGGCACGTCCGACGTCGGGTAATCGTCACAACGTACACATAGCACGCGGGGCGGGTCCAGGCAAGGCAAGAGGGAAACCACGCAGGCATGGGATGTTCACTGGACTACTCGGATTGTCGGCAGCGGCACGGCTCCAGCGGGTGATCACCGGAAAAGAAACAAAATCAAGAAATGAAAGAAGAGAGAAGAAGAAGAATAAGAAGAAAATGCTGTGGTTTGAAGGGTGTAGGAGGATATGGAGACGGTGACGATGGTGTGAGGTCGTCGGGGTTATCGGAGCTCCGGCGATGGGTGTGCAGGTGAGGCCGGTGGGGTTTCTTGGTTGCTTGGGTGAGGGGTATGTGCAAGGTTTGGCTTCGGGATGCAGGGGAGAAGAGGTGGTTGTGGTGTCGGAGACGAGGGTGTTGACGAGGGTGGAGCAGCGACGAGGTCGGGAAGTTGGGTTTCTTGGGTTGCGACGGGAGTTTGTAGGGTTCTTGAGTTGAGAAGAGAAAGGAAGTGGAGAGGAGAAGGAGGAGGCGATGATGACGAAAGGTTAAGGAGCGAGGTCGAGGGAAGATGAGAGGAGGCGGCTAGGGGTTAGGGTTAGGGTTCTCGTCGTCGCGGGGGGTTTTTAAAGAAGAGGAAGAAAGAAAACGAGAAAGGAGGTGATTGTAGCACGAGAAGGAGGTGACGGGATCGCGAGTGAACAGGAATTGCGAGATGAGAGAGAGAGAGAGAGGAAGAGAGAGTCTGTTACTTTTTTTTTTAAATCTTTTAAAAAGTTTGTTAAAAGATTCAAGCGTTCAGTTTAAGAATATAATATTAAAAAAATATGATATTTTGGCTAATACAAAAATAGTCCAAAACACGCCCGGGTCGGGTCTAAAAATCCAGTTTTAAAATACGGAAAATATACGTGTCAACCAAAACTAAAACAGGATATCCGGGTAACGAAAATGTATACCCCCAAGAACGGATGCACGCACGTGCACGTAGCCATCCAAACAGGTCCGTTACACTGAACGGGACGAGAACAAGATGCGTGGATGCTACAACAGGGTTAGGGGTATGATACAGGCCATGCTATATATTTTTAAAATATATTACTTGACTTTAAATGTTATATTAAAATTGCAGATGCCAGATAATGCCAGTATGCAGTATAAAATATGAAAGTGCACGGATCCACGTAACAAGCCGGGATAAAAGATAAACAATAATCAAAACTGGTTTCCAGCAAGCGGGTCGGGTCGGATGCAATACAGATGTTAAATATACTATTCGCACCCAAAACACGGTAAATCAGGAAAATACCATAAATAAAAAAATACTTGAAATAGAACTGGTATAAATAAACTAGGGTGTTACATTATACCCAACTACAAAAAGAATTTCGTCCTCGAAATTCCAGGAACAAGAAAAGATAAACAAACATGAAACTAAAAGAAGAGGTGTGGAAACTTCTGTCGAATCTCATTTTCTCGTTCCCAAGTTAATTCTCCATGCGTGCGATTCCCCCAAGAAACAAGTACGAGAGGGATAACCTTGTTCTTGAGGAGCTTTTCTCTTCGATCAACAATCGACATCAGTCGCTCCTCAAAAGTCAAATCCTCCCTTACAGTTAGCTCCGAATGATCAAGCACGTGTGTTTCATCTCGAACATACCTACGGAGTTGAGATACATGAAACACGTCATGAACATTCACCAAAGGTGGTGGTAACGCCAATCGATAAGCCACTTCTCCAACATGCTCAATAATCTTGAAAGTCCCCACGAATCGAGGACTAAGCATGCCTCGACTCCCAAAACGAATCACACCTCATGTCGGTGATATCTTCAGGAATACAAGATCACCAACAGCGAACTCTAGATCTCTTCTCGATGTATCGGCCCAACTCTTCTGCCGATCTTATGCTGCCTTCATGTGATTCCGGATAGTATTAACCTTCTCTACTGTTTGCACGATCAAATATGGTCCCAACAATCTTCGTTCTCCAACATCGTCCCAACAAACGGGTGAGCGACACTTGCGACCATGCAATACTTCGAATGGAGCCATCTGAACAGTCGCCTGAAAGCTGTTATTGTAAGAAAACTCCACCAAGTGTAGATGATCCTTCCACGAACCCTTGAAGTCCAACATGCAAGCTCTCAACATATCTTCAGGAGTTTGGATCGTTCTCTCTGACTGGCCATCTGTCTGTGGATGATAAGCAATGCTAAATTTCAATCGCATCCCCAAACTTTCCTGTAAACTCCTCCAGAAGTGCGATAAGAATCGGGTATCACGATCGGAAACGATGCTCACAGGTACTCCATGCAATCTCACAATCTCCTGCATGTACCGTTCTACTAACGCTTCTATTGACTGACCAACTTGAAATGGTATGAAATGAGCTGCCTTGGTCAATCGATCAACAATCACCCAAACTGCATTGTTGCCTTTTGGACTCTGCGGTAAAGTCGTCACGAAATCCATGGTTATATGTTCCCAATTCCACTGAGGAATCGGAAGTGGTTGCAATAAACGAGCAACCCTTTGATGTTCAGCCTTAACTTGCTGACACACCCAAGCACTTCGCTACAAAACGGGCGATCTCCCTTTTCATACCTTCCCACCAGAAATGCTGTCGTAGATCACGATACATCTTCATGCCTCCAGGATGTACGGAATATGCGGAACTGTGTGTCTCCCTCAACACTTCTTCGTGAATGTCTCCTTTCGGCACACACAAATGGCTACTATAACGCAACGAACTATCTTCATGAATCAACAAGTCCGTTCGAAGTCCCGCTTCAACCTGTTCTCAAAACTTCTGCAATCTTGGGTCCTGTGATTGCGCTGCTTTAATACTCTCGATCAACGACGACTGTACTTGCAGCTGCATCAACTGTCCCGAAGAATGTGGTAGCACGATCTCCAACTCAAATCTCCGAAAATCTTCGATAAGCTCCTTCTGTGCAGTCAACATCCGAATTGCTGGCAACCGACTAAGCGCATCCGGCACTACATTAACTTTCCCCGGATGGTACTTAAGATCAAGATCATAGTCAGCCATCAGCTCCAACCATCTACGCTGCCTCATGTTAAGTTCCTTCTGCATGAACATATACTTTAGGCTTTTGTGATCGGTGAATACTTCGACCCTTCCGCCCAATAAGTAGTGTCTCCAAATCTTCAAAGCGAAAATCACAGCTGCTAGCTCCAAATCATGAGTTGGGTAATTCTTCTCATGGGTCTTCAACTGTCGCGATGCGTAAGCTATAACCTTCCCATGCTGCATCAAAACACATCCCAAATCTTTCCCAGATGCGTCGCTGTGAATCACCAATCCTCCGGAACCGTCTGGCACGGTCAAAATAGGAGCGGTTATCAATCTTTGCTTCAACGCCTCAAAAGCTGACGCACATTTTTCCATCCATACGAACGGTACTTCCTTGCAGTAAGCTTGGTCAAAGGCTCAGCCAAACGAGCAAAATTCTCCACGAACCTTCTGTAATATCCTGCAAGTCCTAGAAAACTTCTGATCTCTGCTACGTTCTTCGGAATCGGCCAATCTTGAACTGCTGCAACCTTCTCGGGATCAACGGCGATTCCATCTCCGGATACGACGTACCCCAAAAACTTCACTTCTTCAAGCCAAAACTCGCACTTGCTCATCTTTGCATAAAATCTTTCTTGCCTCAACGTCTGCAATGCGATCCTCAAGTGTTCTACATGCTCTTCTAGGCTCATCGAGTAGACCAGAATATTATAGATGAACACCACTATAAACTGGTCTAAGAACGGTGAAATGATTCGGTTCATCAAGTCCATGAATATCGTCGGTGCATTCGTGACTCCGAATGGCATCACTAAATACTCGTAATGTCCATATCGAGTTCGGAACGCAGTCTTGCAAATATCCTCTGATTTAACTCGAACTTGATGATATCCGGATCGTAAATCCAGCTTCGAGAATACCTTCGCGCCACTGAGCTGCTCGAATAATTCGCCAATGTGAGGGATCGGGTACTTGTTCTTAATAGTCACCCGGTTTAATTCTCGATAATCGATGCACATCTTCCTTATGCCATCATTCTTCTTTACTAGAAGAACTGGAGCTCCCCAAGGTGAATTACTACTGTGAATCCAACCCTTCTCTAGAAACTCGGTAACCTGCTTCTTTACTTCTTCCAATTCCACTGGTGCCAACGCCTTTGAGATTGGCGCTGCACCAGGAATAAGATAGATCGCGAACTCCACATCTCATTTTGGTGGTAAACCCGAGATGTCCTCGAACACATCCATGAACTCTCGAACTACCACTGGCGCTTCCTCCTTATCAACATTCATTGACGAAAGAACACTGCTTTGTCGGCCTAGCCCTAAACTCGACTGGCCCGACAGAACTGCTACCTCCAGCAAAAACAAATTCCGAATGTCCGGGAATCTGGAAAATCACTTTCTTTGCCCTACAATCAATGTGAGCATGGAAAGTGCCGAGAAAGTCCATTCCCAAGACAACATCATAACAGCCAGTATCAATCACCAAGAAATCTGCAAATAACTCCCGTCCACAGATAACAACTGAACAATCCTTGCACTCACTACTAGATATGATCTTCCCATTCCCAGTGTGTATGTCGCAACAACTAGACATGGTCGTGCAAGAAATCGAATGTGCAGCAATAAACTTGGATAACATAAAACAATGGGATGCACTAGAATAGAATAATGCTAATGCGGGAAAAATCATGAACAAGTAGGATACCTGAAACAACTTCATCTGAAGCCTTGGCCTCTTCAGCCGTCAGAGTAAAGGCTCGAGCTTGATTAGGTCCCTGAGTTATCTGCTTCTGCCCCTGAATCTGCCTCTGCGGTGGCCTCTAAACATCATCCTTCAAACGAAGCTTCGACGGACAAGCATTGATAGTATGATCCGCTGATCCGCAAACTAAACAAAATCCCAGCATCCTTCGACACTCTCTGCACGTGTCCGAGTAGATAGCAATAGTCACAAATCACGCTCTTTCTCTGATCTGCTATGACGGGCTTCTTCATCGGCACCACGCCACGTCGGTTTACCGGAATACCTCTACGTATAGGCGCTCGGTTCGGCATAAACGTCGGCTTCCGTACCATAACTGCCTGCTGATGCATACCCCCTGTCTTCATTGATAAGCTCTGCTGCTCTCGGGCTGCTTTAAGAACTTAAGAGAAAGTGGTCAATCCCAAAGATATAATGTGCCTCTATATTTCCACGTCCAAACTACGCATAAACCTTCGTGCCCTGTCAGCTTCTTTGGCCACCAAAGGTCCAGCGAATCGACTGAGCCGTGTCCACTCAGCCGCATGCGTATCCACGGATCCGCCATTCTGCTTCAAGCTGATAAACCTTTCTTCCATTTCCTCCCGTGCAGTCTGCGGAAAGAACTTCTCTAAGAAACTCTGCGAGAAAGTAGCCCAACTAATCGTCTTGGGCAAATGGGTCTCTTCCACAAGCCACCACTCACGGGCATAATCCACCAATTGGATGCGTACCACATCCACTCTTTGGTCCTCTGGAATCTGTGCTGCAACAAGCAGATTCTCCGTATCGACTAGCCACTGCTCCGCTGGCAACGGTTCCTCCAAACCAGTGAAAATGGACGGACCAAGTCTCCTAAAATCTGCCACGGTATCCACACGCCCTACTGGTTTGGCCACAACATTGTTTACGGACTGCTGGACGGTCCGCAAACCTTCCTGAAAAGCTTCAGCTTGCCGCTGGTTCAGCTCAGTTTGCCGCTTCTGGTTCTCTAGCATCCCACGAATTACTCCAAGCAATGCGGCGTCATCAACACGCCTCTGGGACGATCGCAGATTTCTATCCGCCATGATCCTAAAACCAAAATACCGAAGAGGATTAGTATGATAAATAAGATCCAAACCTTGCGATAAAACAAGAACTGGTAAGCAATGAAACCAAGAGAAGTAAGGTAAAATAATGACCATAAATCAAGGATATGAATCAAGACTAGAACTCCAAGTTATTTAAATAGAGTACCGCATTGTAACCATGCTGCAGTTCATAGGTGCAATTACATAACTCCGTTCAAGTCGCCCAAATCCTAGTATAAGAATCGAAGGAAACAATAGGGAACCAGAAGGTTTCAAGTCGGAATGCAAAGTTGTTTGCATATCGTCACGATAAAGGGTCAAGAGAAAGATATGATTCAAGAATTACGATAACAATGTAGCAGGACATGTTCCTAATCACGGGTTTTCTGATTCGTGTATTAGGTTCAATACCCAACTACAAAAGAATTAAACCCGATTAACCTAAATCCTATGGCTCTGATACCAAACAAACCCTGTCACGTCCCGCTTCTCGGAGTGCGCTAAGATCGGCACGTGACAGAGCCAACCATGCTACCTGTGGCTAGGAAACATCCCTCCATAGTCACATTACGGCTGTCTATAAGATATCAAGAACTGTAAAGTAAAATAAACTATCTAGTACATGTCCATATGCCAGAATAAACGAGTCAAGAAATAATATGCGGAAGCAATAAATCCAAATAACAATAACATCTGGAAAGTACATCCCAAATACGGGCTCACATCAGGAAATGAAAATGCTGGAAGAAAACTAAACTAAACTAAATACTGACAGGATCCTCACTGCTCGGCCTGTCGGCTGAAGTAATCCTGATCGGCCTGCGACAAGGGTAGCGGATCTGGCTATGCAAAACCCAGACGTCAGCGTGTCATAATATCAACAATAATATAATCAGGAGGTAACAAAATATGCAGGCATGAGTATGAACAGTAAATAAGGTATAACAGTAACATGAATAAGGAACAGTGAAGGGTATAAGCACATGTGACGTGCGGTGAGTAATCTGAACTAAGCTACTGGGTTTACTACTCTCAAGTCTGTGAAATCAATTTAATGAATCGTCGATGTAACTCAATAGTATCCCGTGCATGCTCGGAACCACGGTCAAGACTCTCGGGCTAAATCCGAGATGTGCCGCTAGACAGTAAATAGGTAATATGTACAGACGAATGATGTCAGCAGCAACATTCCGGGGCTGACCTAGCCCGTAAAACTGATCAGTATAAGCATCGAACTGTCGAGTTACAAGTCAGGTTTCATCATTGATTTCCCCATACCCTAAGTTATGTGTTCAAGTCAGGTATTGATAAATCTGGAGTGTTTCCCCCAATCTAAGCAAAGCTCTGTTTAAAATTCAAATTTTTGAAATGAAGCAACGCTTCAGATGCAGCGCCAAGTGCGCTGCGCTCTAAGCAGCGCACCACGTGCAAAGCACGTGGGCGCCAGCGCTAGGTGCGCTGCACTCTAAGCAGCACGCCACGTGTGCGCTAGCGCTAGGTGCGCTGCGCTCCAAGCAGCGCACTACGTGTCAAACAAAGATGCGCTAGCGCAATGTGCGCTAGCGCAATGTGCGCTAGCGCAATGTGCGCTGCCCTTCAAGCAGCGCACCGCATGCAGAGCATGGGTGCGCGCTGGAACTAAAAATCTTCCCACCGTTAGATCAAAGATCTAATAATAATGATAAATCATTAATTAATCAGAGTTAAATTCTGTTAAGGAAATATTCCTCGAAATCTTTCCAAATAACAAAATTGTGCTCTGTAAATCAGAGCACCGTTGGATCAATGATCCAATGGTAAATAAAAATTATCAAAAGACAGAATAAATTCTGTATGGAAAGATTTTCCAATGTTGTTAAAAACAAGAAAATTGACTTCTGTAAAACAGAAGCCCTAGGATCAAAGATCCAATGGTGGGGAAACATCCCCAAATCAATCAGAGAAAGATCTCTTTAACTGATTCAACAAATCAGCCTACCCTATAAAAAGGCCCCTAGACTTCAAGTCTGAGAGATACAGAAAGAGAGAGAAACCTCTCCAAGAAGCAAGCTCTTGCAAGAAAATCTTTTTTCAAGGTAAAAATGATGATGATGAAAATAGAGATGAAATCATCTCATAAAAAGAAGAATTCATTTCTTTAAAAAGATCATAGATCTACAAAGACAAAAAGTCTTTCACAAAGAGATCAAAAGATCTCATCATAAAATAAAAGAAGAACTTACTTCTCACAGATCATATATCTATAAGACTAAATTCTTTCTCAAAGAGATCATGAACATCTCATTATAAAAAAGAGAATAATTCAATTCTCTTAAGGATCATAGATCCATAAAGGCAAAGCCTTTCATCAATATAAGAGATTGAAACAAAATAAGAATGGTTGTTCTTAGATCTTGAGACAAAGTCTCTTTTAAAAAAAAGCTCAGATCATAAAATTGATCAAATGCGCCTTGCGCTCTTGAACTGCGCTTCTGCGCTCTCTGGACTGGCGCTCAACGCCAAATGCACCACGTGTCAATCATGTATGCGCCAATTAACCATTAGCGCTTTGCACTCTTGAAATAGCGCACTGCGCTCATGGGCTGGCGCTCAGCGCCAAGCGCACCACGTGTCACTCACGTGTGCGCCACTAAACTGAAAGGGCAATGTGCTCATGGATTAGCGCTCAGCGCTCATAAACTGGCATCATGCGCTCATCATCTGGCGCCAAACGCCAAGCGCGACACATGTCCCTTACATGTGCGCCACGTGGCAGAAGTGCACTGCGCTCTTTGACTAGCGCAAAGCGCCTAGCGCACCACGTGTTGCGCTGACAGAACATAAATTGATCTTTAATAAGCCCAGAGCTCTGATGAATGCTCAGCATTCAATAAAAGACAAAAAACATTGTCAAGATATAAATCAATGCTCAGTGTTGTTAAAAGGGCCAAGCCCAAATAAAGGCTCAACAACCCAAAATAAAATGTTAAACATTTATTGGACTTAGCCCAAGATTGGCCATAAGTCCTCAACTCATATTAATTGAGCTCAGCTGCTCATAAATATGTTAACAGATCTTAGCCCCAAATTGGACTACAGATCTTTCAACCAACTCACGTCGGTTCGAGGGTACATCTCTTTACTCCTCTGATATTTGTCGTTGTAATCCTTCAACGTCTTCAGAGAGGTGACGGGTCCCAACAACCAAACATTCTACGGACTGTGGGGTCCTTTAAAACCCATGGGCTATGATGTCCTTAACCTTGACTGTGAGGTCTTTAAACTCACGGACTATGATGTCCTTAACCTTGACTGTGAGGTCTTTAAACTCACGGACTATGATGTCCTTAACCTTGGACTGTGGGGTCCTTTAAAACCCATGGACTATGACGTCCTTAACACTGGACCGAGATGTCCTTAAACTAATATTAGACCGTAATGTCCTTAAACTAATCGACCGCAATGTCTCTAAACTAAATAATAGAGCCCAATTGCTCTCTTGTTGGATCTAAACGATCCTGTTGAGTTAATCTTAGTCTAAAATTAGACTAACGTATCCTTAACATACGTTTAAGTTGATCTTAGTCTCAAATGAAACTAACGTATCCTTAAACCCAACCCCCAAACCCAAATCTAAGAAAATACGGATTGGGACTAATCCACGCCCTACGAGAGACAACATAAATTAGTCTTCGTATACAATCCACGGGCAACCAAAAACAAAACAAACACCCACGACACGAAGTGACCATCTGGAGAAGGAGAAAGTGGTTACCGCGATGCGGTAGCGTAATTAACTGCAGGGGCTTGCGCCTGCAGGGAAGAGCGTCCCCACAATCAAAAACCCCTCAACGAGGGGGAATCTGACGAAGTCTGCTACATCAGCCGCATCCGTTTAAACCTTCGATACATGGTGTCATAAATCAACTTGGCATCTTCGGAGAGGTGGACGGATAGAAGCAATTAGCATCTGCCCCGAAATTCAGGCAAGACGGACCCGCGCCGTCGCGTCTCCGTGTTTTCGGCGGGGAACATGGAGCTAATGCCAACACAGGATCAAGCAGGGACAGGTTTGTCTATACAGACAACAGGATATGTCCATCGGGACAACATGTCAGGATTGTCGGCATTAGAACAGAATTAGGTAACATGTCAAGTAGTGATATATCGGTCATGTGAGGTAGTGTACATGTATCAAGTGGGTGCCCAACAGTAAAATGTAGCAAGTATCGAATCACGGTAAAGGTATGGATGTATGGTGAAAGCATGGATGCACAAATATCTATCAGGGGTTACATCATGACTATGTAGGGTGCACATTATCAAGCATGGGGTGTTAATGTAACAATAATATGAATTAATATAATATGGAATGCAACTGGATATGCAGAATTAATGGTATGGATACACAATAAAACATGGATGCTCAAATATCTATCAGGGGTTACAATTACAGCTTCATTACTATGTAGGATGCACATTATCAATCATGGGGTACTAATGTAGCAGTAATATGAATTAACGTGATCTGTAGATGCAGCTACATATATATTAAATGATATAAATGCATACTGGTATCCGAAAACAGTAAAACATTAGTATGGATGTATAATGCAATCAACATGTGATATTTTTATTCATATGGATGCAAGATAAGTATTATAGCATGTAGCAAGATAAACTTGCCTAAGCGGAACACACGACGGGTGCGTACGGCACGTCCGACGTCGGGTAATCGTCACAACGTACATACGACACGCGGAACGGGTCCAGACAAGGCAAGAGGGAAACCATGCAGGCGGGGGACGTTCACTGGACTACTTGGATTGTCGGCAGCGGCAAGGCTCCGGCGGGTGATCACCGGAAAAGAAACAAAATCAAGAAATGAAAGAAGAGAGAAGAAGAAGAAGAAGAAGAAGAAGAAGAAAAGGTTGTGGTTTAAAGGGTGTGGGAGAGAGGAGTAGGAGGAGATGGAGACGGTGACGATGGTGTGAGGTCGTCGGGATTATCGGAGCTCCGGCGATGGGTGTGCAGGTGAGGCCGGTGGGGTTTCTTGGTGGCTTGGGTGAGGGGTATGTGCAGGGTTTGGCTTCAGGATGCAGGGGAGAAGTGGTAGTTGTGGTGTCGGAGATGAGGGTGTTGACGAGGTTGGAGCAGCGACGAGGTTGGGAAGTTGGGTATCTTGGGTTACGACGGGAGTTAGTAGGGTTCTTGAGTTGAGAAGAGAAAGAAAGTGGAGAGGAGAAGGAGGAGGTGATGATGACGAGGGGTTGAGGAGCGAGGTCGAGGGAAGATGAAAGGAGGCGGCTAGGGGTTAGGGTTAGGGTTCTCGTCGTCGCGGGGGTTTTTAAAGAAGAGGAAGAAAGAAAATGAGAAGGGAGGTGATTGAAGCACGAGAAGGGAGGTGATGGGATCGCGAGTGAACAGGAATTGCGAGATGAGAGAGAGAGAGGGGAAGAGAGAGAGAGAGAGAGAGGAAGAGAGAGTCTGTTACTTTTATTTTTTTTTAAATCTTTAAAAAAGTTTGTTAAAAGATTCAAGCGTTCAGTTTAAGAATATAATATAAAAAAATATGATATTTTGGCTAATACAAAAATAGTCCAAAACATGCCCGGGTTGGGTCTAAAAATCCAGTTTTAAAATACGGAAAATATACGTGTCAAGCAAAACTAAAATAGGATATCCGGGTAACGAAAATGTATACCCCAAGAACGGATGCGCACATGTGCACGTAGCCATCCAAATAGGTCCGTTACACTGAACGGGACGAGAATAAGATGCGCGGATGCTACGACAGGGTTAGGGATATGATGCAGGCCATGCTATATATTTTTAAAATATTTTACTTGACTTTAAATGTTATATTAAAATTGCATATGCCAGATAATGCCAGTATCCAGTATAAAATATGAAAGTGCATGGATCCACGTAACAAGCCGGGATAAAAGATAAACAGGAATCAAAACTGGTTTCCAGCAAGCGGGTCGGGTCAGATGCAATACAGATGTTAAATACACTATTCGCACCCAAAACACGGTAAATCAGGAAAATACCACAAATAAAGAAATACTTGAAATAGAATTGGTATAAATGAACTAGGGTGTTACATGGGGGCAGAAAACAACTACTCCCCCATTGAAAAGCATTTCCTGGTATTGATCTTCGCAATAACGAAATCGACATTATGCCCTGGCACACGAGGTCCATCTCATATCGAAGGTGGATCCTCTCAAATATTTGATGTTAAGAGCCATACTAATAGGAAGGCTTGCCAAATGGGCCCTCCTCTTGATAGAATTCTCGATAACGTATCGACCCCTCCAGGCAGTGAAAGGCCAGGCCATCGCCGACTTTCTCGCTGAGCATCCGATACCAGCGGATTCTCGCTTAAATTGCGAATTGCCAGATGAACACGTGTTTGACACAATCGAAGGGAAGACTGAGGAAAATAATGTCCAATGGGAACTCTACTTCGACAGAACGTCCTCCTTGAAGAAGCGAAAGCAAAGCACCCCCATAATCAAAGCTGGGGTGAGCCTTATCTTCGTGACTCCGCAAGGAGGGATAATGCATTTCTCCCTTTCCTTAACAGAGCCGAGGACAAACAATGAGGCTGAGTACGAAACTTTGATAGCGGGTCTTGAGATTGTTGTTGACATGGAAATCGAAAACCTCCTCATATATAGAGACTCACAGCTAGTCGTTAGCCAAGTAAATGGCGACTATCAGACGTGTAAATCGGAGTCGGTAAAATATGGAGAAAGAGTGCAGCAATTGCTGACACAAATCCCCTCTTATATTCTGGAAAGCATTCCACGTACGGAAATAGCAAGGCGGATGCATTAGCTAAGCTTGCTAAGGAGCTGGCTGATGAAAACCTCGCTGACGTAAGGATCGTTGTGCAAAGCCGCTGGGTTCTCACGCCAGCAGAAATATCTTTAGAAGATTCAATGGAGCCATCTGAAGAAAAAGAAAGACCAAACAAGCGATCCTCCGAATAGAAGACAAAGAAAAGGTCAAGGATTGGAGGGAAGTCTTCATAGATTACTTCAAATCCCATCGAACGCCCGAAAACGCGTCGTCAAGACATCAGCTCATGAACGGGCTCTGTCTTTGGCTTTCGTCAATGATACTCTATATAAGAGATCATTCGACTGTATGTGGCTGAGATGCCTGGGACCAGAAGAATCAAAAAGAGTCGTTCAAGAAACAAACGACGGACTCTGCGGTTCTCATCAAACTGGGCCAAAGATGAAGCTGAAGATCAAGAGAATGGGTTACTATTGGCCCACAATAATTCAGGACTGCCTCGAATATGCAAAGCAGTGTCATTTGTGCCAGGTTCACGGAGACTTCATCTACCAGCATCCGAATCCGCTACACCCAACGGTAGTCAGCTGGCCGTTCGAAATGTGGGGAACCGATATAATCGGGCCCATCGAACCAGCATCGTCCAAGAGATATCGGTTCATATTAGCAACAACCGATTACTTCTATAAGTGGGCAGAGGCAGTACCGCTAAAGGATGTGAAGACGGAGAACATCCTCCATTTCTTCAGGACACACGTCATCTACCGATTCGGCACTCCGCGACGAATCATCTCGGATAATGGGCCGGCCTACAGAAGTCACAAGATTAGCCGCTTTGCACAGCGGCATAATATAGATTGGAGATACTCTTCAGTATACAATCCCCGAGCTAATGGTCTATCTGAGACTTTCAACAAGATCTTGACGAAGATCATAAAGAAAACGGTGTCCAGAAATAAAAGGGACTAGCACGAGAGACTGCATGAAGCTCTCTGGACGTATCGAACCACGTTCAAAACGGCCATGAATACAACGCCATTCGCGTTAGTATTTGGCACGGAAGCGGTACTTCCCTTGGAGATAGAGCTACCCTCTCTATGAGTAGCAGTTCGATACGAGCTGACAGATGAAGAAAATGCCTATCTTCGGCTTGAGGAGCTCAAGCCCCCTGATGAAACTCGTCTCATAGCGCAGCAAAACCTGGAAGCTTATAAAGTAAGGATGGCGCGCTCATATAAAAGACTAACAAGGCCGAGAACATTCCGTCAAGGCGAACTCATGCTAGTCGTAAAAAGACCTATGATCCCCAACCGTGCAAAGCGGGAGAAATTCGAGCCGAACTATGAGAGTTCGTATATCATAGACAAGGTTTACCAAGGTGGGGCCTACTTACTCATGGATATGCATGGCGAAAGACACTTCCGGCCAATAAACGGCCGGTTCCTTAAGAAATACTACGCCTGACAAGTCACAACTCAGGTTAATGATAGATGACGACGCTCGTGTCCACTCGCTGTCTTCCTGAGTCAAGACTCTATAAGTAGTATCCGGCAAAACTTCGCCTCGAACTTGGCCACGGACCGAGATGTCCCTAAACTAATAATGGACCGAGATGTCCCTAAACTAAGAATAGACCGTAATGTCTTTAAACTAAATACATCGCCTCAAATACGGCGATAGTGGAATTCAAGTCCACAAGTCCCAGCGGCGATGACTGCAACTCAAATCCCACTGGCTACACAGCTACCCCGGTGGCGAAGCCCCCTTAAATGGTATTGGCAAACAGAGGGGTTAAAAAAATTGTACGTCCACAAGCAAAATGGGCACGGATGAAAACCCAAAAGGGCTCCGTGAGTAAAAACAGCAGGGCTACCAGCGAGTTTGTGAAAACCCGAAAGGGCGCAATCTCGTTAAAATAAAAACACATGCAAAGTCCTCTTGACCTTGTGAGGATAAGACACCTGCGTGAGATCCTTGCGACTCACAAGGGAGCAACACACTTAGAAATCCCCACGATTCCGAAGGAGAAATTACACTTACGAGATCCTTACGACTCGTAAGGAGAATTCCCCCCTATGAGACCCTTACAGCTCATAGGATTCAAAAGCCTTAACATACAGGGACCTGAACCAGTTCTTAAGCCATCACACTCCCCAAGTTGCCCTACAGGCGGTACAATGTTGGGCCTTGTATACAATCCACGGGCACAAATAAAAGTTTCTCCCACCAAATTCCACCAATGACGAGAAATGTCCTCATATGGTGAACGACACTTGTAAGTGCTCTCGACTTATAAGGAGAAAATACTCTTATAAGATCCTTACGACTTATAAGAGAACACACACTTAGAAATCCTCACGATTCCTAAGGAGAAAATTATTGGATATATGTATGCCCTAGAGGCCATTATATGATAGTGGATGTATCTTTACATGTATATATATATATTCAGTATACATTCTTGCTCGACATGATAGTATGCTATCTGGTTCTTCTTTATCTGACATGTTGATTTGATCATGTTTTTATTCATTCATACATGCTGATAAAGCCCTGAGGATATCGGCTTGACTACTGTGATTATGATGGAGATCATACTAGTGGGACATCTGTAGTTTATAAGCATATCCTGGAATGTCCCTAGTCGTAGGTATATCGAGACGGAGCATTGATATACCAGAGTAGACTAGCGTATATGATACTAGACCCATACGATGGGCGATGAATGTTCCCACATTCATCGATGTTTGACATCGAGATCATATACGGGTGCTCAGTGGTGACTGGGTACACTGGACGGACTCACCGAGAACTCCTATATGGAATTATATCTATCGTCGGATAGCAGTTCTCAGGTGACACTGGTGCAGGTTAGTCTGTAGACCCGAGATCGTCATAGAGTCTTGTGTGCTCTCCCACTGTACTTTGATTACCACCCTACCACGGCTCTACTGAGTCGTGCAAACAGGTGGCCGTTGGGTACAGTCCCGAGACACACGAAGGCGATGAGCGATAGGAGGGGTTTCGTCTCTCCCGGTATTGGGAGTTGATGCTGTGTTGTGCTCGACTGGTTATATCAGTAAGTCCCTAGCCAGGGCTGCTGAGATTTACTGATAAGTGTTATCAGTAGTTTCTCGATCTGTTATAGACCATTCACCGGCACGACTTATTGAGTTATTGGGATCGACGTGACCATCTCTAGGCTCGATATGCAGCATATCTGACGAAGAGACCGGACTGTACGATAGTGTTGCCCGTTGGCTCGACGGGAGTTGTAGCAGCTTCGCTTGTTTTCTTCTGATCGCTCAATACCCGGGTGGCCGTTACGTTTAGCTGACCGCTTGCGGCTTAGGGGTGCTTGATATGATCATCACCCACTGCCGGCGTATTGACGAGTCTTAGAGTTCCACAAAGGAGTTACCTAGTCCAGGCGAAACGTTGTGGTGCGCGTATGCGATATGCCCATGGACCCGGTTAAAATGCGCGTATAAGATACCGTATATTGATCGGGCGGCTTGCTTTTGGTCGGGTCGTATGTGATATGGCCGGATTGATAAGTCAAGTGTTGATTTATCATTTAACCATTAGTTTCTCACTAGAAATCCTTTCTTGTATTTTTTGGATGTATGCATGCATGCATTCTTTCTTGATTCATGCACATATGGATGTGCATGCACACATGCATACATACATCATCCTTCATGATTGTATATACATAGAAAATGATAGCAATATAAGAATTACACACTATGTTTATATATATGGATATATATATATATATATTTGCATTTGTTTTAAAACAAAAGAAAAGATAAAGATTAATACATGGTTTCTACATTCTTCTTCAACTAACCATGCTCACCTACTTATTAACCATGAGTTAATCTTCCTCTTTTGTTTTAACTCAAGTGAAATAAATATCCATATAATATAACCATGGTTTGAGATGAGAAGTGGAAAATATATATACATGTATTTTCTATTTTTTCATAAGAGATTATCTTTTCTCTTGTTCTAAAAGGCCATCATCTTCTTCCTCCTTCTTCTTTTGCTCTCTAGATTTCTCTAGTGAGAAATTACTCACCAAGTTAGGATTTTGAAGTGAGAAAAGCCACCACAACATCATTCTACACAAGTCTTGCCCACTTGTTTAGAGTGTTAGCTTCATTTCTTTCTTTTGATCAAGTGAAGTTGTAAGCTTGGACAAAGGAGCTTCGGGTGGATCGTCGTGGACATTAGAAGACCTCAAGCAAACCCTTCTCCAACCCTAAAGTGGCCAAGGAGTCTAGCGTAGGGAGCTACAAAGGTTGTACTCTCAAAACCTTAGTCTTTGTTACTTGTGATGTTGATTAAAGTTATGAAACCCTAATTTTCTAGGATTGATTCTTTGTGTGTTCACTTAGCACTCTAAAAATTTAATCTTTGAGACATGTGATGCTTCCAAACCTTTCATAGGGTGCTAGGTAAACCCAACAAAAATACACCTACGAGATCCTCACGACTCGTAGGGAGAAAACCTTTTATGAGACCCCTATGGCTCATAGAGTTAAAAAGCCTTAGTCGACAGGACCTTAACCTTGTTTTCTAAGCCACCTTTGTTCAAATCAGCAAAGGCAAATGATGATTCACTCCTGACAATATCCCAGCGGTAGCGATGCTGATGCCTATATTGGTATCAGATTCTAAATCTTTTCAAGGCAAATGATGATTCGCTCCTGGCAATATTCCAGTCGCATCGGTGCTGATGCCAAGATTGGTATCAGATCTCAAGTTCCATACTCGCAATAAAAATCAGCGAGCAAAATATATGCATATGAAATAGTCGAAATGATGGGGCAACTCGCAACAAAAATCAGCAAGCAAAATATATGCGTATAAAAACAACCGAAATGTTTGGGCAACTCGCAATAAAAAGCAACGAGTAAAAAGAAAAAACAGCCAAAATGATTGGGCACCATGATTAAACAGCCGAAATGATTGGGCAATCGCGACTTTCGCGATATAAAAAGCTGAAATGATAGAGTATCGCGGAAAGAAATAAAAAAAATGATGAAACTTATGCCCTGTAGGTGAGTCCACATCAACCTCTGTATACAATCCATGGGCATAAACGAAAAGGGAACCACATTTCCCACCAGGCTCTATCAAAGGGAGAGCTAAATCTCAACGACAACATCTGCAGCTTAGAAGATCAACATGGGGTTTCTTCTCACTCCAGCAAGATGCAGACGCGACGTCAAAAACCGACCTC
This sequence comes from Agapanthus africanus, assembly GCA_030015575.1. Lineage (NCBI taxonomy): Eukaryota > Viridiplantae > Streptophyta > Magnoliopsida > Asparagales > Amaryllidaceae > Agapanthus > Agapanthus africanus. Next base: position 416,283,871 of record JASDDO010000029.1, read on the forward strand.
AGGGTCAAAACCTCGGAGCCATGGCAAAGTCCCTAGTTCCAAGTCTCCACGGTTCACCGACAACCTAAAGACTACATCGGAGCCATGACAAAGTCCCCAGTTCCAAATCTCGACGGTTCACAAACAGCCCAGAGATCACCATGGCGTTCCTTCTCCACTCCAACAGGATGCAGATACGACGTCAACAAAACGGAGCCATGGCAGAGTCCCTAGTTCTAAATCTTGACGGTTCACAGATAGCCTAGAGATCAACAACGGCGTTTCTCCTCACTCTAGCAGGATACAAACGCGACGTCAAAAAAAACTCGACCCCAGGGTCAAAACAACGGAGCCATGGTAAAATCCCTAGTTCCAAGCCTCAACGGTTCACCAACAACCTAAAGACTATCTTGGAGCCATGGCAAAGTCCCTAGTTCCCAGCCTCGACGGTTCACAGACAACCTCGACATTCGTCTCGTTACAGTAGACGCAATACCAGCAAACGAAGCAAAGGAAAATCCCTGGCTTCAGGGTATTGACGGCAACTCAAATAAAATCTGAAAGACTATCGAATATCATCCCACACCAGCACGGAGTGGTTATGACTCATCGGGGCTCCCAAATTGAGCTTAACTTCAAGTAAAAAATGGCATGGAAAATCCCTAATGCTTGCTCTTCCGACAGTAATATGACCCGGGAGATTACTTGAAAACGTTCTGTCCAGCCCCCGAAGGAATCAGAAACACGACAGTCGCTAGGCTACTCGAACAGCAAAATTGCATATCGAGGAATGCATCAGCCAACACGACGGTAAAATGGATAAAATCCTAGTACCACAGACCCTAACGGACTTCGGTCGTAAAGAGCAGGGGTTAACTGTGACGTTAGGACCAGTTTGCCTACAAGCCCAAGTGAGGTAAACTAAACAAGCTCTGAAATGAGTTCGTAAACTAGAGACTCCGGGATGAGTGAATAAACTACAAGCTCCGAAATGAGTTCATAAACTAGAGACTCCGGGATGAGTGAATAAACTACGAGCTCCGAAATGAGTTCATAAACTAAGAGACTCCGGGATGAGTGAATAAACTACAAGCTCCGAAATGAGTTCATAAACTAGAGACTCCGGGATGAGTGAATAAACTACAAGCTCCGAAATGAGTATATAAACTACTTTATGCTAAGCCAAGACTGCAAATGAAAGAAAAGCGCTAGTATGAAGAAAAATATGTCTTTTATTCATGAATCAAAATGAATACAAGATACTTTTATTCATGAATGAATACAAAAGAAAAGAAGAAGGAAAATATACAGCGACAAAAATGTTTATGCCGGCGGATGGTGCAATAAGCTAGTAAGTTCATCATTCTTCCGCTGGACCTCGGCTTCAAGCTCCGTTAGGGCAGCAAGACGGGTACCCGCATGAGTCTGCTGAGTCTGATATGAAGCAAACCGACTCTCAAGCTCCCTTTCGGCGACTTTATGTGCTTCAGCCATCTCGCGGGTAAAGATAACGGCTTTATCAAGAGCCACCACCTCTGTAATAGCTTCTTGAAGCACCCGCCAAATTTCATATGCACGGGTAATCTTGGCGGTAAGCTGAGCCTGAAGTTCCCCTAAAGCGTTTGAAGCTAGCTCCCTCTCCGAAAACTTCCGGTTGAGCCTCTTCTCGCATGAATGTAGATTGGCAGCGCACTATTCAATCCATCCCTGCAGATTCGATTTTACGTTTAAGACGTTGGAAGGATGGCGGATGCACTCAAGCCTGTGTAGGCAGACCTCCACTCGGCGATAGTACTCAACCTAGACACGCACCAATGTTTCGTCATGATAGGTGGCGAGAACGGACAAGGAAGCGTTGGCTTCGACAGCAAATTCTTCGGCCGTGACAGAGGTACCAGCATGAAGGTCTTCAATGAGAGTCGTCAGGGAGTAAATGCTTTGTTTCTCCATACTTTCAGACACACGCCGGGCATAGGGGCCTGGTGGCATGGGGATCCGAGATTCTAACAGGGTTAGGGTTGGCAGAGCTGTCAAGATTTATGAACAGTCAGTGAGATTTACGAACATGGGATAGACAAAACAATACCAAAGATAAAGCCTTACTTACCCATAGTCATGCAAGGGGGGTTTGAGAGATCCCCGGGCCCATCAAAGATCTCGACTTCGTCATCGGCTTCCAGAACTATGGAGTGCATATTAGCATCATTATAAAAAATAATAGTAAAACAAAAGAGGTCAAAGAACACCGACCTTGCCCAGAAGAAAGGACTATACTTTGCGGGGGTATCGCCTGAGGGGCATCCATATCAAGTAAACGCTGGAAGATTTTCCTAGGAGATAGATCCATGATGGAAGCCGCCAATTCCCGCAATTCTGAAGGAAAGAAGGGTTCAGATAACAGAGGGATCGTTAAAACGAAATGTAGAAGATTACCTTCAATACTTCGCCCGCCTTGAGCTGGAGGGATGGCAGCTTGGGCAGCCTCTTTCTCACCCTTAGGTACATCATTGGAGATATGTGCTAGCGTAGCAGCTTCTAATTAAGAAACAACAGCCGCCACTTCAGGCTCCAAGGAGAGGACAGCGGTCTCAGCAATCCTTTCTACGCCCTCCAGGGCGCCACTAGAGAGATCCATTGGATCTATGGCCGGCAAGGTCACCTCTACTGAAAGTATAGATATTAAAGGGATGAAAGTCGCCACCGGGAGCTCCAAGACAGGACTAACGGCTTCAACAGTCTCTTCTACACCCTTCGGGGCGTCACTAGAGATGTCCATGGGATCTATGGCCAGTGAGGTCACCTCTGCTAGAGGAATAGACCCTGAAGGAACCGAAGTTACCACCGGAAGATCCACAACAAAAGTAGCAGTTTTAATAATCTCCTCTACACCTGCCGGTGCATCACGGGAGATATTTGTAGAGTCTACAGTTATGGCCCAATCTGGACTCAAATCCTCTTTCGCTGCCGAAGTCCGTGCAAAGTTTTCACAAAAATGAGAAGACATAAAAGTAATACAAACTATTCGCTAAAAGAAGGACACGAGAAAGACGCATACCAATACGCCAAGAAGCTTGAAGTAGGGCTTTTTCAAGACATCTTTCCTTTCTGACTAAGTACGCTCGCTGAGGTTCAAGCGCAGATGAATGGCTACCTGTCTTTAATGCAAGCTCATCTTCGAAGGCAGCCGTTATGGGTTGTTTTAGGGCCCGTTCTTCTTCCATCAATAAAGGACCCATATGTACCCTCCGTAATGATGGATCAATGTCATAGAATATAACAGGAGGGTAGGGCTTCTTCGGGACGCACACGTTCTCGGTCTCATCTTGTGAGTGCTTCAAAGCCTCAGCTAATTGTGCGGCCTCCTCAGCAAACGAGCCGGGATAGATAAGAACGACATCCGACTCCTCCATAGCGATTGATTCGTCCTGAATAAACGGCTCGGACTCAACTAGGATGTCGAGTAAGCCGACAACCGATTTCTTCCTCCTCTTAGAATTTATGCTAGCACTAGTGGAAGAATGCTTCCTCCCCCTCGGCGCTTTGGCGCGACATTGACCAACCTCACTTCCGGTATCCCACTTCGGTGACACCACCACTGGCGACACTACCACTGGCGCTTCATTAGAAGCCTTTGCTTCGTCTCTAGTGCGCACTGGCATACTAGCAGTACGAGCGAGTGATTCTATTTTGGCGGCTTTGAAGATAAGTACCGGACCGCTATCCCTCAGTGGAGGGCGAACCACTGACCGCGACCGCAACGGAGCGCTAGTGACTTGGGTCGGAGCTGGAACTCTACATTCGAAGAGTACCCGCCTTTCCTCGGCAATGACAGGACCGACTCGATGGCGATACCAACCCTTGAAAGACCCTACAAACCTTGGAAGATAGTCGGGCTCTAGGATCATGAAACGGGAGCCGGTGTTAAGCCGCATAAAATGATGGATGACGTCACGAGTGACTTCTGAAGACAAAGTGGGCTCAACTAAAAACGCCTCGAGAGGGATGCCCTAGTTATAGCCCAATTGCTGGGCAAAGCGGTGTGGATTATACCGCATAAAAAGAACCGTGTCATTCTAACGAAACACCAAATAGCCCGGCCTAATCGAATACAGGTGCATAATCTCTTTAGGTTTTAGAGATGGCTCTCCACCCTTTGACAGATCAAATAGCTGCTGAATGGGCCCTGTTCGCCGCTGAAAACCGGGAAGACAAATGTCTTTCCTGAATTTAGGGGCAGATGCTATTTTGTTTTATCCGTACACCTCTCCGAAGATGCCAAGTTGATTTATGGCACCGTGTATCGGAAGTTTGGACAGATACGACCATTGTAGCAGACTTCGTCAGATTCCCCCTCGTTGTGAGGGGTTTTTGATTGTGGAGACGCTCTTCCCTACAGGCGCAAGCCCCTGCAGTTAATTATGCTACCGCATCACGGTAACCACTTTCTCCGGCTCCAGAAGGTCACTTCATGTCGTGTGTGTTTGTTTTATTTTTGGTTGCCCATAGATTGTATACGGAGACTAATTTGTGTTGTCGCCCATAGGGCGTGGCTTAGTCCAAATCCGTATTTTCTTAGATTTGGGTTTGGGTTTGTTTTAAGGATCGTTAACCTCATTTGAGATTAAGATCAACTTAAATGCTTGTTAAGGATACGTTAGTCTAATTTTAGACTAAGATCTACTTAACAAGATTTTGGGATCATTTAGATCCAACAATAGAGTATTTGGCTCTATCGTTTTAGTTTAGTGCGGTCCATTGGATTTAAGGACATCATAGTCCATGAGTTTAAGGACCTCATAGTCCTTAGTTTAAAGACGCCATAGTCTATAGAGCTTAGTTTAGAGACGTTACGGTCCAAAGTTTAAGGACATCATAGTCCATGAGTTTAAGGACTCCATAGTCCATGTTTAAAGACATCATAGTCTGAATGGTTTAAAGATATCATAGTCTGGTTTAAAGACGGTTTAAATACATCATAGTCTGTAAGGTTTTGGTTTAACCGTTTGGGGATGCGCTAAAAGTTATTAGTTATTGGGACCCCCCATCTCTCTGAAGATGTTAAAGAATTACAACGACATGTATTAGAGGTATGAAGAGATGTACCCTTGAACCAATATTGGTTGGGAGATCTATAGTCAGATTTAGGACTAAGACCAATTAAAAAGATTGTGGGAACATGGGCTCGGTTAATTTGAATTAGGGACTTGTGGCCAACTTGGGCTCAGCAACTCAGTTCTGAATAAAGTGTTTGAACACTTGTTTGGACTCAGTCCACTCATTTTGAATAAAATGTTGAACATTTGTTTGGGCTCAGCCCCTTTTTATTCAATAATGCCGAGCATTGATTTGGGTTCTGACACCCCTTTTTATTTTTGTCTTTTATTGAGCGTTGAACACTTTTTATGGCGCTGGGGCCTTATTTACAGAGCGCTCCATAATTCCTTAGCGCCCACGTGAGGAGCACGTAGAGCGCTAGGTGCTGAGCTTGGAGCGCTAAAGCACTTCCTTTAAAATAGTGCCCACGTGAGAAGCGCGTGGAGCGCTGAGCACCAGACTTAGAGCGCTAAAGCGCTTCTTATAAAATAGTGCCCACGTGAGGAGCGCGTGGAGCGCTGGGCGCTGAGCGCCAGACTTGGAGCGCTAAGGCGCTTCTTATAAATTGGAGCGCTAAGACGCCTCCTTGGCAGCTCTGATCAGTTCGGTGCTCTGAGAATTAAATTCTCGTTGATGAGAGACTTTATCTCCTGGATCTAAGGACTAAGTTCTTCTTTATGAGGAGATGCTACGATTTCTTTTTCTTTTGTGAAAAACTTCGAGTTATAGATCTGTGATCCAGAGAAAGAACTGAGTTCTTCTGACGTGAGAGTTAACCTCTCAAATACGGAGGAGATACTGTGATCTCTCTTCTTATTATTTACCTTGAGAAATTGCTCCCGTCTTTGAAGTTTCTTGAAGTTTATGGGGGGGTTCCTCTGTACAAGACTTGAAGTCTTGGGTCCTTTATATAGAGGAGGCTGATTTGTTGATCAGTTGAGGAAATCTTTCATTGAGAGATCTCTGATTGATTTGGAGAATGTTTCCCACCGTTGGATCTTTGATTCAAGGGCTTCTGTTTCACAGAAGATAGTTTTCTTGTTATTAACAAGATTGGGAAAATATTTTCCCATACATAATTTATTCTGTATTTGGGTGATTTTTAATCACCATTGGATTTTTGATCCAACGGTGCTCTGATTTACAGAGCACAATCTTTCCTGTTTGGCAAGATTTTGAGGAGTATTTCCTCAACAGAACTTTATTCTGGTAATTTGATGATTTATTGTCTTCGTTAGATCTTTGATCCAAGGGTGGAGAACATTTAGTTCTAGCGCTGGCGCTCTCGTGCTTTGCACGTGAGGCGCTGCCTCAGAGTCTTTAGCGTTGGCGCTGCTAGCGCTCTCGTGCTTTGCACGTGAGCGCTGCCTCAGAGACTTTGACTCTTAGCGCTAGCGCTCTCGTGCTTTGCACGTGAGGCGCTGCCTCAGAGTCTTTAGCGCTGGCGCTGGCGCTGGCGCTGGCGCTGGTGCTCTCGTGCTTTGCACGTGAGCGCTGCTTCAGAATCTTTGACTCTTAGCGCTGGTGCTCTTGGCGTTAACGCTCTTATGAGGTGCTGCCTCATTTCAAATTTCAAATTTTGAATAGATTTTTGCTCTCTGATTGGGGGAAACAGACCCCGCGGGAGCAGATAGGACTCGGTCATTAAAAACCATCCTGCCCTCATTTGAGTATGGGTTAAGCAACACGCGGAGGGCCCCTAGATGAGTCAGATCGGGAGCGAAAGCATCCACCAACCTCATAACCCGTGGGAAGGTATAGGAGTCATAAAAATCTGGCCGCCAGTGAGCAGCAAATGCTCCCAATACATGCATCTCAATCCACTACGTGAAGTAGTGGAGGGAGAAATTCACAACATCTGTGCCTAGAGTCGAAGTAATCCATGATATAGGTGCGACAATCCTGCAACACCAACGGCCAATCGCGCCCCTCCAGCTATGCGATGAGCAGGGTAGAAGACGGAGGCTCTCATAAAGCGTCGATGCGTCGATATGGCAAACCAACTGAGCCAGAGACTGATGAAGCCAACGAAGGTCTCTTCGTCCATATCGGGAGCTGCAACGCATCGAAGGAAACAGCCGATGAGTTCGAAATATAGAACTGCGGCAAATCTTCCTCTTTGGCCGGTAGTTTATTCAACCCGAACCCAAAAGGGTCTTCGATGTTCGCGAACTTTGGAGCCTCTTTGGATAAAGCGTCTCCACGGAGAAAGCAGGCAATGAAGGTCTCAAAGGTGACACCTTGCCCTTCTGACGTTACGAACAATTTCTCAAAAATATCCAGAGCTTTGATTAGACTTGGGTACTTATGACGGACGACGTTTTCGGTCGTCAGGCCGTCAAGCATAGTAGGCACAATCGCGAACACATACTCATCGGGAGGCAGCAACTCTTCATAATTCTCTCCCCTGATCGGCAATCTGGAAATCTCACAGAACTCTTCCAGTGAAATCGAGACCTCGCGATCCCCTAGCAAGAAGGTGTCGGTGGAAAGATTCCATTGGTTCAGAAAAGCTTTAACCCACCAGACGTGAGGGGCCTGGTAATGAAATAGAGACGCGTACACCGCTTGATACAGCCCAACCTTCTGTAACGGTGCACGGTGGGCGGAAAGAACTTATCGAGCCCAGGGAAGGTAGCTTACTGGGTGGCAGAGGGTAAGGCCTACCTTATAAACTTGCTTCCAGGGTTGGGCTTCACCCTGACATATGCGGCGCCCCAGAATATCTATAGCCGGCAGGAGATGGTTGGGTATCCCAGTTGTTAACGGCTGAAACCGGCCTGTAGGAGTCCGGTTAATCGCCTCCACCGTGTAAGCGGTCTTTGGGCGTTCCGTCAGCGATATTGGGCGGATGGGCTCTATTGGCACCTCACAAGTAAAGCTACCGGCCATGGATGATATGACTATACCAAACCCCCCATAAGAGTAGACTCATACAATCCCTGTCATGTGCCCTGATCATTGCTATAGCTTTCTCGTCCGACGGCGATTGTGGAAAAGCGACATCTGAGCGAGTATAAAGAAAGTAGGGAAGTGAAGCCATTGTTCCTGGAAAAAGGAAAAGAAAAACCATTAATAAAACATATATGTATATAATAACGGAAGAAAACGACAGGATGTTTGTTCCATGGGACCACTGACTGCAAAACCAATGGACCCACAAAATCAATATGCCGGCTCACCAATGATGAGGCAAGACAATCATTGCAAGAATAAAAGGGGATTATCATTAAATGGACATTGTAATTTAAACAACTCTTAACATCTTCAAAAAAAATGAGGTCTGTCAAAATACCTAACGAATTAAAATCTGCAAAAAATGAAAATTTGCCCAAGAACGCCAGGGAATAAATTTCCCAAAGGGCCTCTAGATCTTTCAGAGCTAAGCTCTGTAATGAGGAATCAAATTCCTTTTAAAACATGTAATTAAATTCCAAGGATCTTAAAAGATCGATGACAGGGTAAAACCCTAAGAGGAGGATCAACGATCTCCCATTGATTCAATATCTTAGAATCTATAAAAAATGTGTGATTTGGATATTTAAGAAACCAATCTAAGAAAAGAAAAACGCTATGTCCCTGGATTTAAAATCCGAGATGAAAAGAACAAAAAAAGGGGGGGTTCCATTCATGATCCTTAACAAGGAAAAAGTTTTAATAGAGTTTAACTCTGAGATTTCAGTAAGCAGAAAACTAAGCTCTGAAGAGGAGAATTAAGTTCTCAAGAAAAATAAGTGGGGAAGAAGATAAAGGAACAGTGGTCTTCTCGGAGGCATATACCCTTGCATTTATAAGACATGATGGAGAGCGGTTCATCTTCCCATTCCCCTAGGCGATCCAACGGCTGTGAGGGCATACAGCGTTTCACTCACGTGCGAGCCACGTGAGAGCAATGCTGGGGGGCATTTGTTCCCTTATAAAAAAAAGAGAAAAAAAGGATGAGGGAAAGTTCCCCACTAAAACAGCCCCACGTGTTTAACACATAAGTGCCTATATGCAACGCATATGGGCACTGCAATTAAAACAATTGCTAGGCTAAAACAGCCCCACATGTTTAACACGTGAGTGCCTATATGCAACGCATATAAACACTGCAATTAAAACAATTTCTAGGCTAAAACAGCCCCACGTGTTTAACACGTGAATGCCTATATGCAATGTATATAAGCACTGTAATTAAAACAATTGCTAGGCCAAAAGAGCCCCACGTGTATAACACGTGAGTGCCTATATGCAATGCATATAGGCACTGCAATTAAAACAATTGCTGGGCCAAAAGAGCCCCATGTGTTTAACACGCGAGTGCCTATATGCAATGCATATAGGCACTGCAATTAAAATAATTGCGAGGCCAAAGATCCCACGTGTTTAACACGTGAGTGTCTATACGCAACGCATATAGGCACTGCAATTAAAACAATTGCTAGGCTAAAACAGCCCCACGTTTTCAACACGTGAGTGCCTATATGCAACGCATATAGGCACATCACAACAATTAAAACAATTGCCAAGCTAATAAGCCTCACGTGTCAAAAACGTGAGGACACTTCCCTACGTAGAATTAAATTGTACTCGATAAGGAACCGTTGGATCAAAGATCCAATGATGATAGAATTAAATTCTATTGAACTTTTAAATGGGAAATGATATTTTCTGTTGAACAGAAAGTTGGCGGATCAAAGATTTATGAGTTGGAAAATATTTTTCATCTCTCTTTAAAATAAAAAATGGTGCTCTATTAAACCAAGCACTCTTGGATTAAAAATCAAACAGTGATTAAAAGTCACCAATCTACAGAATAAATTCTGTACAGGAAAATATTTTCCTAATCTTGTTTAAGAAACAAGAAAATATGTTCTGTGAGACAGAACCCTTGGATCAAAGATCCAACAGCGGGTAAAACCCCCAAATCAATTGAAGTCTCTCAATGAGAGATTTCCTAAAACTAATTAACAAATTTCTCTCCACTATATAAAGAACCCAAGACTTCAAGTTAAAAAAAAAGAGAAGGGAGAACAGAGAGATAAACATACAAAAAAGAAGAGAAAAAAAGAGAATTCAATTCTCTAAAAGAAGAAGATCCTCTTCTTAAACAAAAAACTAGGTAAGAAGAAAATACAGAGATTAACATATCCTTCTTCGCCTCTTTAAGGGTTTAACCCTTCATACAAGAACTTAGTTCTTCCTCTGGTTGGGGTCTGCAGAAGCAGATCTCCCCACAAGTTGAGAATTTAATTCTTATCGGGGAGATTCTGTTATACAGATTCAAAAACTTAGGAGAAAGAACTAAGTTCAAAGAATTTAATTCTTATAGAAGTATATAGGAATTTAATTCCTCTGATAAAACTAGGGGTTGACCCTGTAAAAAGAATTTAATTCTTATAAAACAAGAGAGTTGAAATTCTTTAAACTCAGATCCCAGCATTGTTAATATAAGATCAAAATCTTCATGCACATAGAAGGAAAGACCGGTGATTCATCAGTGTTCAACACTATAACGAAATCTCACATGTTTCCCCACGTGAGCACCTCTGATGAACAAAAAGAACGGCTGAGACTAAGTCCCGTGTTTCCCACGCGAGCGCCTAAAAGAAGATCAAGAAGTGCCTCTTAGGGCAGTCACATGTTTTCCACGCGCTTAGCACTAATATGAAGGAGGAAATTAAACCCAGAAAATAGCTCCCACTTTGGAGTGCCCCACGTGTCCGCACGTGAGCACCACAGGGCCCAAGTGCTTAGCACTTATAAAAGAAGAGGGAAGTAAAACCCAAAAAGACAGTGCCCAACTTTGGGGCGCCTCATGTGCTCACATGTGAGTGCCACAAGAATTAAGTGTTTAGCACTTATATGTAAACGGGGACTTGAACCTACTGAACAACGCTAGCTTTAAGGTGCCTCACGTGCCACACCTGAGGACCACAAGAATTCAGTGTTTAACACTGCTTCAGAACCTCACGTGGGAACATATGAATGTCGAACGTATACTAGTGATTAATACTATGGGAAGTCAACTCCAGCCTCAAGTTGGCTAAATCTTCTTAAAATTAAAATATCTTTGATTTTCAATCAATCGAGCTCCCCATGCTCATGTCTTCCTAAACTGATCATAGTCCTAAACATGACTAATGATCTTCCGACGAATATTCATCCCATATCTTCCCTCAATCTGGAAATTGGTTTAAGTGTACATCTCTCCACACCGCTGATACATGTCGTTGTAATTCTTCAACGTCTTCAGAGAGGTGGAAGGTCCTGACAACCAACAACTCTTTAGTGCATTTCCAAACCGATGAACACATCCCAGTACAGACCACGGCGTCCTTAAACTATAACGGACCGCAACGTCCTTAAACTAGCCATGGACCGAAACGTCCTTAAACTAACGACGGACCGAAACGTCCTCAAACTAATGCAATAGAGCCTAAATGCTCTTTTGTTGGGTCTGAATGATCCCAAAATCCTGTTAAGTAGATCTTAGTCTCAAATTGGACTAACGTATCCTCGACAAACATTAAAGTTGATCTTAATCTCAAACGAGATTAACGATCCTTAAATCAAACCAAACCCAAATCTAAGAATATACGGATTTGGACTAATCCACGCCCTACGGGCGACAACATAAATTAGTCTCCGTATACAATCCACGGGCAATCAAAAATAAAACAAACACACACGACACGAAGTGAACTGCTGGAGCAGGAGAAAGTGGTTATCATGATGCGGTAACGTAATTAACTGCAGGGGCTTGCGCCTGCAGGGAAGAGCGTCTCCACAATCAAAAACCCCTCACAAACGAGGGGGAATCTGACGAAATCTGTTACAACGGCCGCATCCATCCAAACCTCCGATACACGGTGCCATAAATCAACTTGGCATCTTCGGAGAGGTGGACGGATAAATCCAAATAGAATCTGCCCCCAAATTCAGGAAAGACGACCCATCCCGGTTTTGTCTCTGTTTTCGGCGGTAAACAGATTCTTTCTATAGATAATTTCCTATATTTTTCTAATAATAATTTCTATTTTTTTAAAGCCTAAACCAAAACCCAAACTAAACCCCAACCATAACCCAATGCCCAAACCCTATCCCTATTCCTAAACCCGACCCAACCCAAACCCGACCCGATTCCTTTTCCCCTCTCTTTCTCTCTCCTCTTTTTCACTTCCCCTTCTCTCCTCTCGATCCCCAGCTTCTTCTTCTTCGCAAGCCCCCATGTTTCCTTCTTCCTCGCCAACTCCCCAAGATTCCCTCCCCTCAAATCCTCACCTGCTCCCCTCGATCTAGCCTTTAAATCCACTCCCTACACTCTCTCTCTATCACTCACGATCTCCCTTCTTCCTCTCTCCAACGAACCCATGATCACCGCCACCTTCTCATCGTCTTTCCTACACAAACCCTAGCTGCCTCTCATCTTCTTCTCCTCATCCTCTCTTCCACACCTCCACAATAGCTCCACCATCTTCTCCTCGCTTACATGCTCCTCCCACCACCAGCTTCTCCTCAAGCAACCCGAGACCCCCTAACCATCTGCATCACCACCGCCACAGTTCACCACCTCACCGTCGACCATAAACTACATGAGCCCCCAACCTCCACGAGCCTCGGCAACCATCACCACTTCCACCAACCTCCGAGCTTCCCACTCCTCCTCGTCTTCTCCTCCCCCGACCCCATCATCTCCTCGCCTACCCCATCCAACGAGCCCGAGAACTACTCCCCACCCTAAGCTCCTTAACAGCTCGCATCCTCGACCTCATGACCACCTTCGCCGCCTCCACGACGACCACCCACCCGAGCTCCTCGCTGCCTCACAACCATCTCCTCTCTCTCGTACCACCGTCACCATTGTCGCCAACGTCACCTCCCTCCTCCACAACTCCACGCAATCACTTCCAACAACCACCGTGTCGCTCCACTGCACCACCGCCTTAGCTCTGCATCGCCTTCCTCCTTCAGTGGGCCCCTCGTCTATCTCTGGCCCGACGAGCCCCAGTGACCACAGTAACCACCTAGCTCCCCATCCTCTTCATTGTAGCTCCTCTCACTGCCAGCACCTGCTCCACCTCCGGCCACCTCGACCTTGCCTCCACGTTCCGAGCCCAGCCCCTTCGCTCCAAGTCGAGCCCAAGCCGGTCCCCTTGCCTCTGCTACTCCGGCCACGACCCAGCGCTGTTGGGGTCGAAAATTGCACCCTGGCTGACCTAGTCAAAGTCAAGGTCAAACCCCAAGCCAGGTGGGCCCAAGCTCAGATCAAATAGGCTCATGCCCGAGTCGAGCCCGAACATGAACCGGCCGGCCTCCCCTATGCAAATAAAAAATCATGTAATAAATAATTTTGATGTAATTTTTTATGCATGAATGTAAGCAAAATGGGCATAAAGCCAAATATTTGTAAAGCCCATGGCTTATGTGCAAAATAAATGAGCATATGAGACATAGGATGGGCAAAATGCCATTTTATAAAGCCCAAGGGGCTATATGTAAATGTGTAAGCCTATATAAGGCAACATGATGTTGAAATAAAAGAGAACTTTTCATTTCCCTCAAAAATCTAGGGTTTTTGTGCCTCCTTCTCCTTCCTCAAGGTTCTAAACCTGCTTCCCCTTTTCAATTAAATCAAGAGTTTTACTCTTCCTTTTCTAAAACTAAATAGTTTTTCACCACAAAACACACAAAGGGGAGCTCAGATCTTCCATCAGATCTCAAAAGGGGGAGATTTTTAAATCTCACCCCCTTTCTCTAAGATCCGGTCAACCGAGAGGAAGAAGAAGGAGACCCATCTTCAAAAATCCCATCTTGGGAAGATCTAGGACAAAAGGAGAGAGAAACAAAGGGGGCCCCTTTGATCATTTCCAAAGATTTCTAGGAGTTTAACTCCATTCAAGATCTGTTTGAGTTTAACTCCATAATTTAATCTCTTTTCAGAGAAGTCAAATCGGGAGCACTGCTCCCGGTGCCGGGACCAAGTCCCTTTTCCTGCTGACGCCCAGCGCCCTCATGCCAAGCACGTGGGGCGCTGGCGCGGGCGCCCAGCGCCTGCGTGCCACGCACGTGAGGTGTTGGCCCCCCACGCGTCCTTTGGACGCTTTTTCCCTTTTTTATATATATGTATATATGTATACACACACACACACACTCCACGACACTGTCCCTGTTAGAAAAAATTTCTAACGGGGCGTTGTCCCGCACCCCGCAAGGGGATGCTAACCCTCTTGATCCCCAGTCCGCTATCCGGGTAGCGGGACCTCTGTAAAAACTCTGCGGGGCCCCCGATATATCTAAAACCCCTTCAAAACACAACACTGCACATTGAGTTCGCATGACCTGTTTGACCCGTTAATCGGAGGTTCGTTCTCCCCAAAGTTGAGGGGTAATTAACGGCAACTTAGTCTGCGGCTGCCGGAGATTCGGATCCCTATAATCAATAAACCCCAGCCTACCCTAGACAGGGGGGATCTGTAGTACGCCTGACAAGGGCGCGCGTATTCCCATCTCAATGGGGTGACGAAAAACACCCTGCAAGCACCACCGACGATCTCGCCTCCACCACTGCCGCAGCCACCCCGTCACAAACCATCGAGGCTAAGCTCAAGCCACGTCGAGGACGCGCAATGAGCTCGGCCCAGAGCGGAGCCTAAGCTTGTCGCGGCTATCGCTGCTGCTGCTGCTTGCATTGTGTCGTTGCGCCGTGATCGTGCCGTTGTTGTCATCGTCATCACGGTTGTGTCCCCGATCATCTTCAGGCAAGTTAAACACTTACTGTATATATATATATATATATATATATATATATATATATATATATATATATATATATAGTCTACATTTATGCTACCTAGATCCAACTAATTGGTCTACATTTATGCTACCTAGATCCAACTAATTACTGCTATTCATCTTGTTAATTTAACGTTAGGACCTTCTAAAGGTTACTATCCGTGTTTAAATCAAGTAGGAAATTCATGAAATGATTTTCGTGTGGCTGAATAAAAGAAACCAATAATTCGTTGGAATATCATGTACATATATAGCCGAGGTGTTTGATGCGAATCTCATGAGAAAACAAAGTCTAAACTGGTGGAACTCATGATATTTAGACTCTAATACTATTAATAAATACTCTGTTGAAATTTGGTGGCAAATCGAAGTTGTTTTCACACATAAAGTGACGCCCTT
The DNA here is from genome assembly GCA_030015575.1 of Agapanthus africanus. NCBI lineage: Eukaryota > Viridiplantae > Streptophyta > Magnoliopsida > Asparagales > Amaryllidaceae > Agapanthus > Agapanthus africanus. The sequence continues at coordinate 416,299,120 of JASDDO010000029.1, forward strand.
AACGTCTATACCGAAACTCATGTTTTACCGAACACTTGACACCGTTAAATTCATAATTAATTCCAGAAAAATTCAATCGCAGCGTGCATGAGTTCGTTGCTAAAGGTACTGCATAATATTTAGCACGACGTGTAGGTTTACTGTTAGATATATCTTTTGAACGTTGAAAATAAAGAACTTACCTGACCATGGACTGCAGTCTAGAGAAAGAACTTACCCCTTGACATGCATTTATACACCTGAAATCTTAATGTTTAATTGTGATAGTGTGCGGAGCCAATTACCTACGCGTAGACAATATTTTTAGCTTTCCAATGGTACCGGTTTCACTAAATACCAGTATCATTTGGTATTTAAATCATATTTTAAACGGATGACATGTACGGCAGATTTCTGTCATTTCAGTTTGCACCCTTCATCGGTAATCTGATCATAAACCGTAAGCCAAGATGACTACTGTTGATCCGTCTTCTGCGCTGTAAAGTTAACTCATAGGCCTACAATTAGTTGAGCATTAGAATCGCCTAATTACGATCCAAATAGAGAGTAAAACGTGTTACAAGATGGACTCTCAGTCCTGAAACTGGATTTCCGGCAGAGAACGCTTAAAATGGAATCACCATAACTCACAAACCCGAAACCCGATTGACTTGAAACCAATTTTAATGCTTAGATAAACAAGTATATTTCATATTACTTTTATATCGTTTTGCCAAATTATGCATGTGTGATTTTATGTGCTTTTTCAAATCTAACCGACACCAGCTGCTCTTATGTATTCAGTAATGCATTTACTGTATCCCCATCATATTGCGTGACTGTTATGCTCTTGTAAATAGCGTTCATTTGCATCAATATCCTAGTGACCGTGTTACATTACCAAGTGATAAATATTAGTGATTGGATTATGGTAAGTACGTTAGTGTAAAAAAGTGATTGAATAGTGAAAGTGACACGTACTTGTACACAATCAGCGGAACCAGTTAGTTATTGCATTGTCGACGCCTATGGGGAATATATAAGTGTAACTATAACTGGTATAGAACGGGTATGGAAGCACTTATATTAGCGTTATAGGTAAAATATCGAGCACTGTCCATTTATCTTAGATACCAGTCGAGACATGCTTGATGGAGACCCTGTCTCAAGTTCTCGCGTAGACTTGTCATAGAGCAACCAGTATTTAGATTCATGGTCGGTGTTTGATGTGGACCGCGGGATGTGGGATAGTTTGAGTATGAGTTCGACAACGGAATCTCAAGAGTCCCGCTGCCGATATATTTAGTGATTTCGGGAGTTGTACTGATAGTGTTTCTGATTTTTACTGATAGTGATTCAGGCCCGTGTTCTTTTGCCCCTGTGGCTTACCCTTGGATTGGAGATACTTCTGCGGTGGTTGACGCCCATACTTGAACTAACGATAGGTTTAGTGACTTGGACATTGAGACTTAGAAACTGATAACTTTAGTGACATGGACATTGTATTTATTACTGATTCGATACACCTGCTTTATCGTTACATGTAACGGTTATTTCATGCTCGTGTCATTACTCGATACTTACTGCTTTATGTTTATCATCGTTGCACATTATGTATGTATATATTGCTATTGTGTCGTTTTGACGACCTGAGTATGCATGCTCAGAGTGAGATGTGGACTTAGCTCGGATCAGGACCTTTCTTACTTCGAGGATATTGCAGACATCTAGATCAGCGACGTCAACGTTATAATTCCCTTTGACTCCATCTGGTTAGTTTATATCTGTTTGATAGAATTAGTGACCGTATTTCTCATTACTTATGCTATAATTACTGATTACCACGTAATACTAGAAGCCGAAGTGTGACTGCGACAAGATATTTCCTTGATCGTAGGAGCATGGCTGGCCTTATCACCCCTCGTATTCCGTATTTTGGGAAGCGGGGTGTGACAAAAAGAGTTTCGAGGACTGCGCTTAAAAATCGTTGTTTTAGGTTCTACAACGATAGTAAACATGTATTAATTACTACTCTTACTTGTTTAGATACCGGTATTTCATTAACTTCTGATATTTGGACGAATAGAAGGGAACTTCTCTGTATCTATATTACTGCATATTGGATAAATTCTAGCTGGTTTTTGCAAAAAAGAATTATTGCTTTTAGAAAATTTCCATAACCACACAGTGCTTTTCAAATAACTTCTGAAATTAGATCTATTTTAGAAAAATATCATTATGTAAATAAAAAAATTTCTATTTCTTTTGATAATACTAACAACAATAATTTTGCTATTGCTGAACTCATTAGGCTATGGAAACCAATTTGCAGTGGTCGTTTTTTCATATTCGTTATGCATGTCATATACTTAATCTTGCTGTACATAATGCATATACCGTATGTAATACAAATATTCAAACAATTAAAAATGCATGTAAGTTTATTAAAATTTCTAGAAAAAGAAAAGATGCATACAAAACTAGATGCTTGGCTGCAGGTGTAAGGTCGTCTCTTAAAAAAGATGTGGCCACTAGGTAGAATGGTACATATGACATGTTTCACATTGCATTAAAGACTGCCGGAATCATTAGTAGCATGTGGAATGCATAAATGCCTTTAGAAAACCACTGTACTCCCGATCTTTGGGCGGTTGGAGATCTTTTTAAAGATTTTGTTATAACTTTTAAAATAGCAACTGAACGATTTTCTGCTGCTTATATCCCCACTTCTCGTATTCTTGTCTCTGAGTTGTATAATATAGCTAATTATTTTGCTTGTCACGTCGAAAATCCAGTACTTCACCATCCGACACTTACTATACTAGCTAAGATTTCTCAATATTTCTCCGAAGTTCCAATTATTTACTGTTTATATTCGGTAATAAATCCTAGAATTAAATTAGAAGATTTGGAGGCTCTTTTAATCGGGTTCCACACGGCCATGGGACATGGTGTAGATATTGATGCCTATACTAGTATCGTTAGAAGTAATTTAGATGAGATGTTTAATTTGTATATTGCACTATCTTATTCTGGTAGGACTAGTTGACCACTACCCTCAACCAGTTCCTGCATTTCCAGCTTTAGCATTTATTTAACAAAAGAAGAGGCAAAAGGTCCGGCAGCCTCATCATCGTCATCTTTAAATGAGTTATCAATATTTTTACAAACTGGGCCAGATGTAAATTTAACTATAGATGATTATGATTTTTTAGCATGGTGGAAAAGCAACGGACATTTGTATCCGGTGTCTTCTACTATGGCCCGTGATTTACTAACCGTTCTAGTGTCCACAGTAGTGTCGGAAAGTGCTTTTAGTACAGATGACAGAATATTAAGCGAGAAGAGATGCAGCTTGGCGCACGACACAATTGAGTGTATGATTTGCTCGTAAGATTTGAAAGCAACAGCTGATAGGAAACAAAATGCAATCACTTTGGACTCGGATTGTCTACAGGATCGGACGAGACCAACACCAAAGGAGGAAGAACCACAACCAGTGCCGACAAGTGGTGAGTAAGATATATAATATTAGAAAAAGAACTACGTAGACCTGATTCTTTTTCATTGAGATTAATGTTTGGGAGGGATACCTAGGCAGTCCGAGTAGGTTCGGTTTTAATGTAAAAAATATAACAAATTGTATTATGAAATTGTAATTTGATTAGATTTTCTTAAATATAAAAACTTGTTTAAATTTCAAAATTTTAAGCCTAATTTTAATTTTTAATTATTTTTTTAAAAAAATAATTTTTTTTAAAAAATAGCAACCGAGCAAGGCGAAAAATTCGCTTCGCTCGGTGAATTTGCCTTTTTAAATTTCTTTAAAAAAAAATTGCGATCCAGCAAGGCAAAAAATTTGCTTGGCTCGGCGAATTTGCCTTGCCTCGTCTTGTGAACCGGCAAGACGAAGCGAGAAAAATTCGCTTGGCCCTCGTGTCGCCTAGCCGACGAAGCGAGAAAAATTCGCTTCGCCGGCTAGGCGAAGCAAACGAATTCCGAAACGAGTTGTCGTCTCACTTCATTAGCCACGCCTACCTCCTGGTAGGGATGTAAACGGATACGAATAATTTGAGACGACTCCTGAGCCGATATGCTCGCATCTGCTAACATATACGAATATCACTTTATTTATTCCGTTTCTGCATTCGATTTTTAAATTCAAGCTTGATGGGCGAATACAACGCTTTTTGACTTTAGCCTATATAGTTTTTTTTTTCGATGTCCGTTTCATAGTCGCATCTGTATCCGAGTTTTATCAAATACGTGTTTTTCATTTTCAAAGGACTGGCTGTGTCTATTATCATATCCACCAACGACTAGTGGATACCGATATAATAACACATGTATATCTGCTTTGTGCCCGGTCCATTTTACTTCCCTACTTCTTGGTTGGTTTGGTTAATTGGTCAGACTCGAATCTTATTTTGTCTATCCGTTTATGACTTTATGCTTGTATACTGACGCCCATTATCACTACATTCCTTCCATCTATGCATTCGATTTTTAAATGTAAGCTTGATATGCCAAAACAACAGTATTTGACTTTAGCATATATAGTCTTGTCAATTAGTCGTTTCATATTCATATTTGTTCCCGAAATTTATTGAATCCGGATAATATTTTTTTCATTTTCGATAACTGTATCCATTTTCACACCAATCAACGTCCATTGGATACCAATATGACAACATCTATATCTGCGTCGTGTCCGGTCCATACACTTCCCCACTACTTGGATCGTTCGGCTCATTAGCCGGACTTGGACATATTTTATGAACAACCGGTCCATACACTACTTGTATCGGCTCATTAGCCGGAGTTGGATCATATTTTATGAACTACATCTGCTTCCATGTATTTTATTTTATTTTTGATTATTAGGCCAATAACCAAAGGCAAACGAAGTTCAAATCCAAGGTTCAAGAAATCGGTTTCAGTTTCGGTTTCTCATAATTTTATTAGTTTCGCTCAATTTCGGTTAGTTTCGCTAATCTCGGTTCGGATTTCGGTTTCGATAGTAATACAACATACATAAGTATGGAAATATTAAATACTTAAATTTATGGTTCTATATTACAAAAGAATGATTCTAGTGTTTAAAAACCCAGCCAATACAAAATATATTGAAAATTGTACTTAGATAAGTATTAACATAGGGTTTGGGTTTACATTTTTGCGATTTTCCAACAACGAAGACCTACAATGATCACAATGACACTAAAGATGATATAAAAAGAATAAGTTCATAAAGATTTCAACTGAAACTATATTGTATATATTGTATGGTTGGTTTTGTATCGGTTTTGGGTTTCGAATCGGTCTCCACCGAAACCGATACGAAACCACCACGTATCGAGAGTTTCAGCCAAAACCTCGAACCTTGATCGAATCCCAAACCTCTGTCCCAACTGCAATAAAGTTTTACCACATGCCAAAAGGGAACTCACGAGGATGTGTACTTCCATTTGATTAGCATACGTATCAATGTGCATAATAAGGATCCTTGGCAACAAAACTAAGATCCACAACAGCCTACATAACGCATGCAGATTAAGTTCGGTATCAACACAAAAATGACAGCAACGACTATGGTTTGATACATATCAACAATTGCCGGCAATCAGTTTCTTTACGTCGAACAATAAACAATAAAATCTTTATGAATTTACAGAGATGAATGGTGTACATAAACATGCAGACTGAGATAGTTCAGGTGCAAGCAATTTGTTTTCTTTTTGTTAATTTCTCCAAATTCTCAGACACCATGGCTGTAAGTTTCCGATCTACAAACTTGATATCTGAACTCAGCCTGAGAGCAAAGCAGCAAACAAAAGTCAGAAAGCAAATTACCGGATAGTGGACAGCAGTGGCAATCCAAAACCGACAACCTAAACGGAAACAACTTCGAAATTTTTGTAGGGGTCGGCATAAACAATTTTGGCCAATAGTGGATTAACTAACCAAGACTGATTAATAAGTCGTGTCAGTGTGACACTCCGACACAGCTAATTCGGTGTGACTATATTAAAAGAAATCATTATCTCATACCGCAAACGAGACCTTCAGATTAAGTCAACTATTCTTCGACTTTGTCATGTCTTTAAACTATTATTTATCAATCTATTTAAGTGATTATTCATACACAAAAACCTAGGATATTGTTATCCAGTTGTTCCAAGTCAAGGAAGTTCTGCTTGTTTAATAACCAGGTTGAATTTGGATCGGCCATAAGCAACCCAATTGCCAGACATATTGCCGGCAGTGCAAGTATTGAAGCAACCCAATCTAAGCTGCATGGAAGCTACTTCTCTACGGTAAGCTTACCTTGGGTCGAGTACTATTTTCTGGATTTCTCTGATGGCCAAACTGGCAGCATTCAAAGATATCTTGCCCACCTGCAACCAAAATTTTGTGTATGCAAGAAATTTAGTGTTGCAAAAAGTGACAGAAAAAGAGTTCATACAGCGATCAAATTGCCTGACCTCCCACATATTAAGCTTTGCATCGTGGTAAGGGAGACTTCGGATCTCTTGAGCCATTTTAGAAGACTCTCTTAAGCTTTCAGGGGTTAGAAGGCCCAGCTGTACTGTAGACTGAAAATTGCATAACAAGGATAAGGAATTAGTGTTATACAAACCAGCGAAATATAGCAAAAACATCGACAACTAGATTATATATTCCAGACAAGTTAATCTGTACAGATACAAGATTGCCAAACTTTTGTGATAAAGCCAGAAAGCTACTATAATCTGGTATGGATCATTTTCTTTAGTGCAAGTGCATGTCTATCCAAGACTTCATCGGTGGCATCATCAGGGATATTAGTGAATGTATCTTTCAGCCAGTTTAAACTGATCTTATATCTCTTACTATAGCCTCCTGGTGTCTGATATTAGCATTTTTTGTGAAATATTAAAACTAAAAATAATGTACAAAATGTCCATACAATAGGTACACTAAAGAGGGAAACCAATAAGAGAGAATCTGAATCTGAATATTAAATATAAATAATTTATTTAGCTAAAAACAAAGATATCGAGAGTTTATTGACATTAATTTTTTTACCTGTCCAAGAGCAGATTCGGCATATGTATCCCAGTATGGGTGGTCGCTATCTGGACCAACAATTTTTCCTCCGACCAATCCAACCCCATTGACCCGTAAACCGAGTAAGAGGCCAATATCCTGAAGTGTGATAGTGGCCTCACCATATCTTAGATGAAAAGTGTATGTCTCTTTTCTTCAGCGCTCAATTAGAGAGGTAACGAGGGCGTGGTCGATTTGGATATGACGAAACAATGAAGCTTCATAAAATCCGGCCCTTCGAATCCGCTCGATTATTCGCTGGTCGGTAATTATCCACTTGTCAGAACTATGGATGACGATGGTGAGATTATCTCCACCCTACAAAATTAAATCATGTTATTTTCAACTATGATAATTAAAAGAAATGGGGAATTAAAAAATCTGAAACAGTTTTGAATCTTTCCTCTCCGTGTAATATATTAAAAGATCTGTGTTCGTTTTGATCAACGAGCAGAGATTTGTCGAATGGTTGATTATCCATTGAGACAATTTTGATATTTTAGATATGAGAAGGGACTTTGGACAGAGTTAATTTAACGAAAACCATACTGAAGAGGACGGGGTTTTATAAGAAAAGGAGGGCGGGTTCCTCATATTTGTCACATCAATTATTTAATTAAAATGATTGTATGAATTCCCGGGATATGTATTATAGTGTCAAGTCAAATCAGTTTTTTAATGTTTTATATTTTTATCAGAACGAAGAGGGCGGGTTCTCTTCAATAATTAAATGAGGGCGTATTCCAGGAACCCGCCCTCATATTTGTTGAATTCTTGGGATATGTATTATAGTGTCAAGTCAAATCAGTTTTTTAATGTTATGTATTATAGTGTCAAGTCAAATAAGTTTTTTAATGTTATGTATTATAGTGTCAAGTCAAATCAGTTTTTTAATGTTTTATATTTTTATCAGAACGAAGAGGGCGGGTTCCCTCTTCAATAATTAAATGAGAGCGTGTTCCATGAACCCGCGATCATCTTTTATTATTATTTTTTAACAGTATGTTGTCAAATCAAGCAGGACCTATAATTAAAAGTCTGAAACGAAGAGAACCCGCCCTCTTCAATAATTAAATGAGGGCGTGTTCCAGGAACCCGCCATCATCTTTTATTATTATTTTTTAACAGTGTGTTGTGAAATCAATCAGGACTAATAATTAAAATTCTGAAACGAAGAGGGCGGGTTCTAAGAACGCGCCCTCTTCAATAATTAAATGCCGGCGTGTTCCTATAAATACAACTCTCTCCTATCCAGCAACTCTCCATTTACCTTTATTTTATGCAAGTGTGCAGGTTAGGAAGAAGGTCAAGTTCAGTGCCATAATCGTGAGGAGCTGCTGGATAGGATCAAGACGGAACCATGGCTTGTTGTAAATTTCTGGAGCAAATTCAGTGACCAAACCAAGGTTCAGAGACTTTAAACAGGAAGAGAAGACCAAAACAAGCACATGGAAGAAATTTGAAGTTCTAAATTCTCTGTGAGTATTTCCCTCATCTTCTCCCCTCCTTTGAACTCCTCTGAACTATTCTTCCTGTAGCATTCTTTGCACAAACTCTCTTTCCCTCTCCAATAAAACTGTTTTTGTGCAGGATTCTTTGCGCCGCCGCCAAATAAGTTGTTTGCTAGTGTTTTCGATTTTTTTTATTACTGTTTTGCATAAATAATACGGACTTTAAAGGACTATAACATCAATTCAGATTTGGTGGGGATTTCATCACCCTTCCTAAGACCCTAAAAATCACTAAAAGCATACGCATTACCCTTGAGCTTATTAAAAAAAATATCTAGACTCAGCCAACTAAGAACTGTCGTGCTCAATAGGACAGAGGAAGGTTGTGGGCATCGATCATTTATCTAAACTTGACTTTGTGGTGCCTAGGCTAGACAAGTGAGAAAGGTAATTTTAAAAGGCCCGTCTCACGGTAATTCGTGAGCGGAACTCTCATTTCCTCACTTGTGCTTACCTGGCCACAATTAGCAGTGAAGAGACGATTTGAAGGTTGTCTCACAACTTGTCACTTTGGAACAGTTAGGAGCAGTCTGGTGGACTTTGAAGACCATAGCTCTATGTATGATTGTGCATGTTTTGACTATGATTGTATGAAGTTGCTAACGCTTTTTTTATTGTTGGCTTGATATTGTTTGATACAGATTATGACAAGTTCAAGTTTATTTGTTGTATGTAAATACAATGGCCGGATTATCACAAGTGCACAAGGTCCCGAGTATATGGGCGGGTCCGCAAGAATCATGCGATTAGAACCATCAACGACTTATAATGAAATCGAGAATAAAGTGTTCAAAATCGCGAAATACGATCCCCGTGAAATTAGGCTCAAGTTAAGTTGTATATGGCCTATGTTTAGTGGAAATGCATTGGTTGAAATTATAGACGATGCATCAATATCTTCGATGATAGACTTCGATCTGTCAAACACTCAGCATTCTTTTGAACTTTTGGTTCAGAAGGAACAATTGGAAGTATCAGATGTCTCTCCAACGGGTAATTTTGATGGTAATGCTGGAGGTAGTTCCTAGGGGTACGGTCACATGGTTAACGATGATACCGTCAGTCTCGGTGGATATGCTATACACAACATTATTTAAACATTCAAACTCAAGGGTAAACATTTTATAAATCCACCTTCAAACATTTTAATAATACCAAAATACTAATATGTTTTATGTATTGAATACAGGTTCTCCCAATCGACTGCTGCAGTTACATGCACCCCAGAAGAACAAGGATTACCATATACAACCTTCCAAAGGTAAATAAATCTGAAACAAGTGGTGATTTATTTACGAAAATATTAAGGAATAATAGTATAATAACAATTTATATACCAAACGCAGATTTTCATATACCTCCGCATCATTCCAACACGATCCAAGTAGCGCATTCCAAGCATATCCGTCCACATCTTTCCGGACTTCTCACCCCGAACCATCCACATTACACCGACCACAACCATCATATATAGCACCCGAGCCTTATGTTGCTACGGGTGACATTGATATGTGTGGCAGTGATGATGAAACTAGTGAAGGTCATCAAGGGGAGGATAGCGTGGAATATGCCGCTGGATTGAATGAGGTAGCATTGTTTGATGATATGGTTGCAAACAATGATTTCGTCGAACTAGAAGATCCTGGCCTCGATCCGCTGGAAGATGATAGTTGGGTAGACTTAACCGTGGCAGAATTAAATACGGCACCATATTTGGAAGCGACGGTAGCAAGCGAAGATTGCGTCGCTGTTGGGGATTTATTTTAGGAAAAAGGAGATCTTATTTGTAAGCTGAAGTCGTGGTCTATTCAGCAAAACGTTACATTTAAAACCGAAAAGTCAAATAAGACGTACTATACCGTGGTATGTATGAAAGTTCCTGAATGTAAGTGAAGATTGCATGCATGTTATTCCAAAAGAGCCAATGCTTGGAAGGTCACGAAATACAACCAAGAACATGCATGCATCAATTCTATTATGTTACAAGATCACAGGAATTGCACTTCATCTTACATTTGCTCACTAATCATGCCACTAATCCGTACAGATGTGGCGATGACTCCCCGAGAGATACGGCTCCACGTTAGCAGAGAGCATAAAATTCAGATTTCGTATGTGAAGGTATGGGATGCTAGTAGAAAGGCTTTATGCAAGATATTTGGGGACTGGGAAAGGTCGTACAACTCACTAGTCCCTTTTGTGGAAGCCATGAAAGCATCAAATCCGGGGACCGTATACCAGTTAAAAACCACAAAAACAGATGTCGATGGCTCTGTCAGGTTTCAAAGAATTTTCTGGTGCTTTGCTCCAAATGCGGCTGGTTTCACACGCTGTCGGCCGGTATTGTGCGTTGATGGGACGTATCTATACGGTAAGTACAGAGGCTGCATGCTAATCGCTACAGGTGTTGATGCTAATAACGGTATATTTCCGTTGGGATTTTCTATTGTCGAGGGTGAAAATACATCCTGGTCATGATTTTTCCGTCAACTCAAAAGTATCCAATCTGTTATTGATAAAACAGATTTATGCATCATATCTGATAGACATCTAGGAATACTAACTACAATGAGAGCTGTATTTCCGACGACCCCACATAGGTTTTGCCTGCGACACTTCAGGCAAAATTTTGATAGAAAATTTAAAAATTCAGATCTACATAAGCTTATATACAAAGCCGGTGAAACGTCTGACCCTAATGTCCATGACATGTACATGACGAAAATTGGGGAGATGAGTCAAACCGCGAAAGCGTGGTTAGATGAGTATCCAGTGCGCGTGTGGTCACAAGCACATGATAATGGATGCAGATATCTACTAATGACCACTAATATGTCTGAAAGTTTCAACGGGGTCCTTAAAGGTGTTAAAGGCTTACCGATACAGGGGTTAATTGTTCGAACCTTTTTCCGGGTGAATGTTTATTTTGTGCAAAGAAGAGAAAAGTCCTTAGTGATGGAGACTCCGCTCACCGCGTATTACGAAGATATATTCCGGAAAAGAGAGCGCAGAGCGCAATACTACGGATCCGAAAGGTTTGACACGGCGGAGTTTCAAGTAACGGGGATTAATGGGAATCAATATACCGTAAACTTTAGAGATGAAGGGCTCTCTTCATGCACATGCGGTGTTTTCCAGCAACAACATTTACCTTGTGCCCACGCAATTGCTGCTGCGAGCAGCATGCATAACTCACATTACAATTTTGCTTCCTATTACTATACAGTTTCCAATTACCAAGACGCATACGATCCAAAATTTCATCATATACCGGACAGTCGTTATTGGCACTATTATACTGGGAACAAACAAACACCGGCTGTATTACCGCCGGAAAAAAATATAGGGCCCGGAAGACCTAAGGTGCGTTGAGATCGAATGACAATGGATGCGGATCCTCGGCAAAGGCACGCCAGATGTAGCCTATGCAAACAACCAGGTCATTATAGGACCAGATGTCCAGAACAGTCATCAGGAGCGGGACCTTCGAGATCGTGACAAGTGCACCGGAAGATTTTTTTGTATTGTAAATTTGACGGATTCATTTTGATATTATAAATTTGACCGTCGAGATAGAATTTATATTTTACAAACAGATAGGATTTTTTTGTATTGTAAATTAAATAAAAAATACCCTATTTCAAAAAAAAAACTTTTTCGTATTTTAAATTTGACGGATTCATTTTGTACACCACATTCATATAATACAATTTTATTATTTTATTCGCATTTTCCTTTATTTATTTAAAAAAAATTAATTAATAGGGCGGCCCTCTCCTTCATATAGGAGAGGACGAAATACAATTTTATTATTTTATTCGCATTTTCCTTTATTTATTTAAAAAAATTAATTAATAGGGCGGGTTCCCAGAACCCGCCCTCTCCTTCATATAGGAGAGGGCGGGTTCCCAGAACCCGCCCTCTCCTATACAATATACGGGCGGGTTCTAGGAACCCGCCCTCTAAACTGGGGAGGGGGTGGGGTCCACAAACCGCCCTATTCTCCTAATTTTAAAAAAAACTACCCTACTTTAATAATTTTAAATAAAAAATATCCTAGTCCAAAAAAACCCTTATAATTTATAAATCATCATGCCATCTTCTCTAGGATTGTTACTTCAGAGGATTTACCAAAGGCATAGACTTCTCTTTCTAAGTTCCTTAAATTCAATCCGGAAAAATAAATGCTGAAGTCTTTGGGCTATGTTCTAGTCAAAATAGGACATCTTGTGTAATATAGAAGACTGGAGTCTAGAATATGGATTAGCTCCAAAATGTCATGGTTAGGGGTGGTAATTGAACGAGCCAGCTCGGGTTCGATTAAGGTTCAGCTCGGTATCAGCTCGTTCAAATTCGGTTCATTTATTAATGAGCCGGACATGAGCCAGAAAGCCTGGCTCGTTTATTAAATGAGCCGGACTCGAGCTCAGCCTGGCTCGTTCGGTATTGACTCGGGTTCGGCTGGATTACACAGTTTGAAAAAAAAACAGTAATATGTAATATATAGCAGATTCTATACAACTCTCAGAACACTTAATTCAATTAAATGACAGTATATAAAGTGTACTGAGATAAATATAAAACCCAACACTTAGACTCATTCAATACCCTAGATGTTAATGTTTTTTAATTTTTCCATATCTCAAAACCCTGAGTTTTAGGCATTATTGTTAATTGTGTTTTTTTTCTTGGAAGATACTACTAATATGAGTAAATGAGCTGAAAACGAGCCGAGCTCACAAACGAGCTCAATTGAGCTCGGCTCGTTTAGTTAATGGGCCACAAATGAAACGAATACGAGCTGGGCATGTTTAATCGAACTGGACTTGAGCTGAGCATCTCTAGCTCGATTAACTAAACGAGCCGGACTTGGGCCGGCAAAAAGAACCCTGAGCCGAACTCGAGCCGAACTTGGCTCGCTCAAGCTTGGCTCGTTTACACCCCTAGTCATGGTAGTAACAAGTAGCAATAAAGGTGATACAAATTAGAGTTAATCAGCAGAGTAGACATATGTGATATTAGTTTCCATTTTAATAAATTTATTTAGCTGGTTTCACATCTGCCAAGTCAATTCCTTCAGATGCATTCATAGTATCTAATAGAACAATAAAGCTAAGAATGTCATTTCTGAACGAATATACCTCTGACTGGTTTAAATAATCTATAGCCTTCACAATTGTATTGTTTTCTGGCTTGATCTCATCAGCTGTCTCTTGGATTCCTCTCCAAATACTCATTGGTTCCCAGCTGGAGGCCAAAGAATGGTCAAACACATGCTTAACAATAACTGACTCACCCTTGGCCCAGTGTTTACGAAAATGACGGATGCCTTCAACTTTTAAATCCTCAGAAGTAGGGCCAAACAAGATATTTTCACTGCTATCATCTGTCTGAGAGCAACAACAAAGCACCAACTCACTTGAATTGCTTCGTAGCTTCCGACCTGTGCAAGAGGTACAATTGTCTACACTTTGAAATTCAGAAACTTTACATCCAGTAACCATTTCCTCAGTGTCCTTTACAAGCTTTGAAACCCAATTTATCTTGAGAATGCGCTGTAACACTAATTTTGAGGAGCCACAGCCACCGATCTCCTCTGGTGCATGTTCACACCAGAATATTGCATTTAATACCGTTCATTCTTATGCACATTGTATATAAGTATGTGCTTTTGATCCGTGTTTGCTACATGATTACAGATTACATATTCTCAGTCCAAAACAACACAAATCATGCACAATCTCTACGGTTATGACAAAATTGAGAACTGCCAAAAACAGATTAAAGCCGGGTTCCGGTCGTCCACACCCGTCAGGTGTCGCTTACCAGTACAAGGGGCAAGATCAAGCAATGGTCATTCGTGTCTGAGACAAGCACAGAGCACGAGGGAGGCATCACAAGGATCAAGATGGCAACGTGGAGCTCGAGGGGGATCAAGTCCAAAAGACAAAAAGGGTTACCATTTTGGACAGTTGTAAATCTGAGAATATTTTGGAACTATTTTGCAAATTTGAACATACCAAACAGAAGAACAAAGCAACACGAGAACCCAGAAGAAAAATGACGCTTCAATTCCACAATACGACCGCGGACGCGTGATGTTTACCCCCTATTGGCGGTGGATCCACGGCCATATCATTGCGTCTCGTGACGAATTTTCAGGGATATTTTTGTAGTTGTACATAAGCTCAGAAAATGGCCCAAGGGTTTCACTTCTCTGTCTATATATACTCCAGATTTGTGCCAAACCAAAGATACTTTACTTTTCTTAGGATTAATGTAGTTTTCCTCTTCTTCTTTATCTTTTTCTATTGAAATGTAGTAAGAGTTTTTGAGTGAAAGAATAATGAAAATAAGAGTTTTCTTTTACCTTGTATCTTTATTTTCTTGTATTGTATTTTAATTCTTAGTCTAATTTTTATTACTTGCTTGTTAAATTAGTTGTTGGTTTTATTATTCTTCTTTTTTCTCTTCTAATCTCTATTTTTAAGCCATGATACCCAATAGAGTCCCTTACTTAGATAAAGGCCCAAGTAGTTAGCTTGTTATTGTTTGTTCTCATCATATTCTCTCTTCTCTTCTTCTTGTTTTATTTTCTTTTCATGTGTGAGTAGTTTACTCACTTGTTAGGATTAAGAAAAGGTGATATGAGAGATGGAAAAATCCCTGATGCCTCTCTTCGCCAAACAACTTGAAATCAAATCTAAACCAAACAAACGCAACCCTCTCCCTTAGGCGCGTTATAAGTGGGATAAAACTACGACCTAAGTCGAGAATTTTTTTAGACGCACTACAACATGACATGTAGTTGTGACATAATTGGAAACTTGTTGTGCATGTTTGGTTTAGGGTTGGAAATAAGAGTATGGAACGGTCGGACAAGGAGCACTATGAATGGATTTAGCGTTGAAAAGCTTGCTTAAAATCGTAAATATCATTTTTATGTCATAATCCCCGTTACTTTCGATTATTCCAACATCATTTCATTGATGGCACAAGACAAGCACAAGATTAATTCCTAACTCTATCAACCAACCCTAACCCTAACAAGCTCTTGAACATAAAAATACAAACACTTAGAATAGAATTGAACAAACTTGTACATTTTTACTTGACACGTCTAAAATAAGAACGAAACACTAACCATCTCTTGGTAGACGACCCGTACTCAACCGACTAGCTACATGCAATACCGTCTTGATTGCGGTACGTAGGAACACATAGAACGCATAGTATAAATCTAACAATCAGTGCACAAGGGATAATTCCATCAGAGTAGGCCTTCCGCTTGGGAAATAAATGTGAGAAGTCAATAGAATAATCATCTGTAGACTGCAATATCAGTTTATCAACAATCCTCTTATCAATAACAGGTTCTCCATTAGAAGCAACCAAAGATGCTCTTCGACTATTCCGACAACAGGTGAGGCACAGATCATAAAAACAATGCGGACAGTGCCGATGGAAATCAAAAATGGGTATCCTGCACGAGTTACTGTACATAAAAGAAATCAATGAAAATGTATGTAGGAAAAAAATAATCAATAAGGCTATAAATAATAAAGCAAAGAGTAAATAGAAGAAGTCTGGGAAATTAATACCAGCACATCTGTTCATCTGCATGTACATTGGCCCTGGGAATGTCAGCTTTCATTCCTGATATAAAGCATATGTTGAAAAGAGTTATATAAAATAAGATATATCAGAATGATAAGCATAGAAATCATAATAAGATCAAATACCATGTGTTCTCGTCTCCACTACTATCTCAACACACTGTTCCGAATAAATCTGCTTCAGAACAGGAAGTACAAAGGATAAAAGGCTGTGAAGGAACCGTAACTTGTCCATGCAAGCTATCTCCTGTACCGTAATCTGAAAATAAAAAAACTCACTTAGGATCACCATAGTAAAATGTAAAACCAGATCCAATTCTTATCGGTGGAAAAACATATGCAAGCCACATGCACCAAGATATTTGAATCACGAAGAGACATACCTTAATCAAATTATCTCCACTTAAGCATACTTTGCAAGTACAAATACCCTGACAAACAAGGCAAAATCTGCGAATGTCATCCACTGGAATATCAGCATAACTAAGATAAAGAATGTAACAAACAAAAAAGATTCAATCTTCCATAACAGACAAGCAAGAGTAAAGAATTGAGATAAACTTCATTCATAAAACTTGATGTATGTTACCATTGTGAAATGCAGTTACCACAGTATCCTTTCTGGTCACAAGTCATACACCACACCATATTCAAGCTATCGTTTCTTTGGCACTGATGGCAAATTAGCCCCTCAGCCTCCCTCAGTACTGAACTCTTCCCGTAATATTCCTATAATAATATAGGATGATGTGCATAAAATTCATGACGTACATTCCATTAAGTTGTGCTTATACAAATATTAGATGGATCCATACACTAATTTGGGATTAGTAGGGACTCAAAACCGAGTTAGTTTAAATCAATTAGAGCAAATTAAACTTTGAGAAAGTGACGGTTATTACTTAAGTTGTCATTGGTTGGGATTAGAGGCTCAGTAGTTGTTGTTGTTGTTGTTGTTGTTGTTTGTCATTGGCTTTTTCCACTACCAAAACCTAATGATTAATTCTTACTTTTCATCTGTCAGATAAAAGAAAGATAAAATTAAGGATAATGATAACTGGAGGGGGGGGGGGACAACCAAATAAAAATGCAACTGGGCCTTGCAAAATATATAAATAAAACAAAGGGACGGTTAAAATATTAATGGACCATAATGTTCTCCAAAATAACACTGAATCAATTTACCGCTATCTAGCAATATCTTTAAGAAAAAAAAATTATACTTACCCCTCGAGCACCTCCACCAAAGTTATTCACCTCCTTGCTCAAATAAGGATTATTGTATGACAATCTTATACTATCATTATCACCGTGTGCCATACCCTTATGTCCTTCACTAAATCTCAACAAACTTTTCACTCCTGTCGCATTCGATGAGTACAACCCTGTACCTTCTCCAGACTTCTCCTTGTACTTCTTGTATCCCAAACTACCAACATGCATCGGAGACGAAGTCCTCGACATTTCAAGGTCTGTGTGCTTACTCTCCAAGTATATATCAGCATTGTGATTAATGTCCAATGAGGCCCTTCTGGCTTTCTTCAACCTGGCTCTGAGGGCAAAATTTGCCTCACTCTTCTTTGCTTGGATGTAGTGCTTTTCACACACTGTCTTGTCTGGCATTGACAAAGTGCTGCACCGCCATTGCTTCCAATCAGATCTCTTGCACCTCAGGTTCTCCGGTATTTCCTCTGTGGATCCGGGCTGTTGCCTCGGATGCTCCATCAGCCTGAAAATTTCAATGAGACATTACTAAGATATTGTGAACATTGATTACTTCCATCTAGTTCTTCAGAATTAGTAATGTCAATAGGTCCCAAGTGGGAAATTGGATTGATGAAACAATATTGCGCAGTTTATTAGTAGACTTCAGGGTTTTAAATAATGGATATATCCAGATATCGGAATCGTATCAGATAGGTGTTTCATATACCATATACGACCGATAAATAAGCCGGTGTTCCTGAATTGGCCGATATTATAGTATAGCAAAATCGGCCGATATTCGATTGAATGATGGTAGTAAGATTATACTAAAAATCAATCTGACCCTAGGGTTTATAAGGCTTTATCTAGTTCTCTGGAATCAATAATTTTGACAGCTCCGGTATTTCCTTTGTGATTCGAACAGTTGCTTTGGATGCTCCATCAACCCAAAAACCTCATTAATTTGATATTTGAAATCATGGTTAAGGATCGCTTCTATCTAGTTTCTCAAAATTAGGAATGTCAATGGGTCTTGAGTTATTAAGTGAAGTGAAAAAACCAAATCGCACGGTTTATACTAGTGAGATTACACTAAAACAATCCGTTTTATGGTTTTATGGTTTTATGGTTTTTACGGCTTTCGATCTAGTTCATCATAATTAGTAAATTAAGTAGAACGATTTGAACAATCTATTTCTTGGGTTTTCTAGGGTTCTCTATCTAGCTCTCTAGTATTAGTGAAGTGGAGAAGCAAAATTGGGCATGTTGTAAAGAAAAATTATACTGAAAGAATCCAATTCTAGGGTTTCTAGAGTTTCTATGATCATGAGCATGAATCAATTTCAATCTACTTCTTTAAAATTAGTAATTTCAAAGCAGCCCAAATTGCACTGAAGTTGTGCAAGAAATAACACAAATCACCTAAAAAAAGAGAATTGAGAAATCATCCAATTCTAGGGTTTCCAACGATTAGCACAAGAAAAGAATCGCTGAAGGGGAGAAAAATCGCACCTTGGGGGCCTCGTCCAAATGATAGGGGTTTTTTCATGCGCTGGCGAGGAGAGAGAAAGAGGTAGAAAAAGCATGGGTGGGATTGGGATGGGCGATGGCTCTACAACTGCCAAGCAAGCTTCTTCAAGCATGGAATTACATTATTGCCCTGGCTCTTTTGATAATGGCGTGGACATGGGAAAACTAGGCCCGGCCCAAAAAATAATAAGCATATTGGGTTGTCCAGCCGAGAAGCACATTCGGGCAAAAAATGACGAACATGACATAATTACCAAGAAGGGTATATTAATCGTGAGATTCTCTTGATGAAAGAACATGGCATTTTGCATTCAAAAAAGAGATCTTCCTGATATTGGACTGGTTCGAAATCTAAAGGAGTGAGATATGCTGAGGACGTCGATCGCCCCATCACCATTAGCCATGTACTATAACAATCGCACAATAAGAAAAATGTCGATTTTATGTCTCTAATGAGGATTTCACTAACATGAGAAACATACAGAACCCCGACACTCAATCTCTATCACCTCTCATTTCTCCCACATTTTCCTTCTCTTGCTCTAACATCATGAGAAAGTAAGAAGCCATATGCCCTACTAAATCTTTGTCGATAGCTCACACCAGAATATGATTCAATGGCCTCAACCCCATGAAGACTTCCGGCGGCTCAACCTACCACATCCAGACGCTCAACCTCAACCGGATATTGGACAAAACCTTAAAGACTCGAACTACACTCAACCTCAACCGGATATGAGACAAAACCTTAATGAGAGAACCCCGTGGCTTGAGGGTTCTGCTTGAGGGTTCTACTTAATAGAAATATTCATTATTTCGTCAGAGATGTACTAGCACCAGTGGCTGCAAGAAACATCCTTCATATCTTGCTTCATTGCAAGATATGAACATATATATAATCTGCTATCATATAGTCCAACATTGCAGGAGAAAACCACAAAATTAGAGGCAACAGAAGCATTTCAAAATCCAGAAACAAAAATGTGTGAGATTTAAGTCTTTTACAGATCAAGGAGAAAAACAAAACTCAAATCTCATTTATATGTAAATATTCCAGTACAATATGAGGAAGTTCCTGCCCAGGAAAAACCATTTGAACACAATGAAATCAAAAGATAAACCCGCTTTGCATTCATGGAATTATTTTTCATCGTTACTCGAATCAGTGATTTCTGTATAATTCTTTTTTTTTCCCCAAAAAAATTTATTCATGTTACATCCGTTAGGTTTCACTTGTTATATACCGAATCCAATGTGATCTGAAACCTCCACTTATGGCCAAAAAAATACATCTAACTGTTACAACAACAAATGAGTTAGAAAAAAAATACTAGGATGATGCATCCCAAAAAGGAAAGGTCAATTTTTTTAATATGTCGGTTCTTCACGTCAATGCAGACTCCAACCAGTCTGAGGTGTACTCATATGCCACAAAGGTGACGGCGCCAGCAGGAGCAGATTTAACTAAGGAGGGGAATATTCCTTTGTAGAGACCGGGCCAACCCTCCATTCTCACAATTTGGCGCAAAGCGTCGTACATGTTCTTGTAGGTCTTGGTCTCTACTCTTGCACCATATTTAGGATGTCTTTGTAATCCTTCAACCTACAGTTCCATCACCAGAAAGTGTTTGGCGAAGGGTAGAAAATATAGAAGACAAATGTAACATGAATGAAAGCAAATAAAAAGAAACATAACAGAGACAAAAACAAACTACACAACAACAATAACAACATGCCTTTATCCCCAAACTTTGGGGGTTGGTTATATGAATCATTTTATTCCATTTTATTCAGGTAGCATCTGCATATCTTTTTTACAACATCGATCAATGTTATTTAGGTCTACCCCTAGCCCGATCTGCATAATTAACTACAATTTTCTCACTTCTCCCAATTGGAGCATTTATCGGTCTCTAATGCATATGCCAGAATCATCACAACCAATTTTTTCTCATTTTATCCTTCTATGGAAGCTAACTCTAACTCTAACTTCTAGGAATATACTTATTCCTTATCCTATCTTTTTAAAGACCAACAATCTCAGCTTCGAAACCCTGGTTCATGTCCAAAGACAACACTTCCTGATGATTAATTTAATGTAACTGAAACTATCTGTTTTCATGTATAAAATATAAGGCAATCCTTCTAATTTTTCCGATATAGCTAGATACCACCCTGACTTTCAACAGAGTTGCACATTTGCCAATCTTTAATAGAAATTATTTTTTTATGGCCTCCGCAACATTTCTTCCCAAAAACATCGTTTTCCTGCCAATTTTTAGTTGACAATGTCTATTTTGGGAAGAAAAAGGTTGCAAAAACAGGGAGAAGGTAGTTTTATTGAAGCTTTGGGGTAAAGTGCAGCTAATTACAATCTAGGGTGGTATCCTACTATATTGAATATCAGTGTTGAGAAAATGGAATATTCGCCGAAATATTCAGCCGAATGTTCGGATTAGGTGGCAAAACGAACAAACATTGCAATATTCGATCAAATATGCAATCAAACCGAATATTCGCCACACAGACCGTACATTCGGGCGAATAACGCGAATGTTCGGCCAAATTGATGCATAAGACCCAAAACAAAAAAGAAACCACAACTAAAAAATCAAGTATGAGATCCACAACTTAATTAAAAAACAAGTTGGACCCACACTTATTATTTCACATACATTCTTTACTCATTTCTCTTTCTCAACCGAGACTCGAACCCACAATCATGCGATTTACCATTTGGCCATGGGTATATTAGTTTTCTATATCTTTATATTTTTTTGAATTTCTTATATATATATATATATATATATATATATATATATATATGAAAATATTGGTGGTCGCGTAATTTGAATAAATAGAATATTCATCGAATAAACCGTATATTCTTTATTCGCCGGTCAACCGAACTCCGAATCCGTTCTTTACAGCATTGTTGGAGATAAAGATGCGTGTTCCTTCAATTTACCCTTCTTTTTCCTTTGAGATTGGTTTAGACATTACAGTAATCATACAGCTTATTTCTTTCGATCTGGATGCAGTCTAACAAAACCCAACTCAACAATATGTTTATGTGTGCTAAATTTTAAGGTTCGGTCTTCATCTTTACGTTGTGAATTTCAGGATAGTTACCTGATACCTCTTCTTCACAACATCGAGGGGATGACACACAGCTTTAGCACATGTTCCTGCAGCAAAACCACAGAGGAAGAGCTCGAAGCCCGACAGACTGTCATCTTGCTTTATTGTGCTGAGATGGGAAAATCTGTATCTATTCCACATCTGTAATAAACAAATTTGATGTTATCAGTTTTGCAATTGGTCATGGATTAAAAGAAAAACATTATCTTAGTATGCAAAATTTAATTTTGATAACTACATGATTTGAAATTTTTATTCTATAATCTGCACTTTAAATAATATCATAAAACTAAAAATCATGCAAGGAATAAGTCCCATGAATCAATAAGTCCATCTAAATCAACTTATGTGTTCAAAGTTGACGCCATAGTAATCAGTCAAAAAAGCAAGTGATTACCCTATCTAGTGTTGTGAAACAAGATTTAAAATGACGGAGCTTAAATGCTTTTAGCTAGAGAGTACTTCGAATAAGATTATATGGCTGAATGGCCGCATAATTGGTCTCGTGCGAAATATGCAGGTCATAGAAATTTAATGTCACAAATACAATATGCATAACATACAAGATATCCATAACACAACACAACACACAAACTAAATATTCACTCAAGAAAGGCTTAATTCTTCAAAATATTTTCTTCCCGGAGTATATTCTTCTATCTATTCTATTTTTTTTGGTGATTTTTGTATGCATGTATTAAAGAATTTGTATATGATTCTCTATGACAGCATAAAAACCATTTAAAAATATACACATTATGCACTTACCAACCAAAAAGAGAACAAATATGTGATTTATAACATTGTGCATGTCGGTATGATAGTAAAATCTAAGGCAGAGTGGTAATAAACCAGGATAATCAAAATCAAGCACAAAGATCCTCATGGCCCAGGTTTTCTAACTAAATAAATTGAACAAATGTATGGAAACCAAAATTGAATAAGAAACAAAAGAAATAGCCATGTCATGAATGTATGATAAAGCGGATCTAAATGCACAAAGGACTTAAGATCAATACCATCATCCATCGTTTAAATGTGTCGTAGGTCCCAAACTGCAAACCAGCATAGGGTATGATCTCAACGAGTGTTGGTGACAGCCCTGCATATAATCCTCGAAAACCACGGGTTCTTATGATATCAACAAATGCTGATGTCATTGAAGGGTATACCTGGATATTAACTCATCAAATCATTTCCGGTGCAGTAAATCTTTGAATTTCATCTGTTTATAGGTTAACATATTCTTGCTGAGAGGATACAGTATCATGTTGAGTCCAGAAACAATAATTCATAAGGAACAAGTGAATAATACGTTCAGTAACTAGGTAGATAAATATTAATCTCAAAATGACTATGTTTTCACCATCATGATCCAATATTATCAGCTGGATAGGATCACAGTTCAGTATTGCAACTTGAGGTGGTAATCTTGACTCTTATAGATGTCCCTTGTGGTAAACTAAAGCAGTTATCAATTACTAAAATAAGACATAAGAGAAAAGCCGTCCTCTTCAAGCATTTGCACTATTGAGCATGCCAACTTCTAAAATATTTTACGTCTAAAAAATCCCTAAGCACAACAGTGAGATGTAATAACTTATTTTTGCAATTTAAGAAGTGGCCCTTCTTTTATATTTTGATAATCCCTAGCATTTGTAACACACCAAACATTCAGGACTCTTTACAAACTTCTATATTGATATTATTCAAATATTTTTTTAATTTCACTGTTTTCTGCATCCAGTAAATCTGATATGTCGCTCAAAATGATTTATTTTCTTGTTCTCTAAAGGAGAAAAGGAACTAGATAAGCAGACCAGTTAAAATGCTTAGCCCCCTTACAAGTGAAAAACTTCAAGGGATTCACAGTTCTTATTTTCCCAGTCATTACCAAATGAAAAATGTTAAGAACTATCTAGAAAATTGTGTCGATACTGCACTCATGATGGCGTATGCCAAGATCATTCTAACTTAATACTCAAGCCTAAAAACATTATTCCCGTAGAGTTGCTTTCTAATCAGATTACAAACTAAGTAGCTTATAGTTATTTTTTATATGAATTGTTAATTATACTAATTATATTTAATGAGTTGTAGTTTCACATTTTTTTCAAAGGCATCTTGATTGGCTCGTAATTTTCAGGATGTCACTTCAGCATGCACATTTTCAAGTTTCCAACAAGTAGAAATCTTATGGTATAAAGTTCACTGGGTTTGGACGCGAATGAGGAAAACTTAAATTTTGAGGTCATCGACATTCCATGAAAGCAAATACACAACTAAACTGAAATCAAAGACGGAGTTGAAGAAATAATGATAATTTGAAAAAAGCTGCCATGAAAATAGGAACCTAACACGTACCTTTGGTTCACCTTGTGATGCCAAAATTGTCCGTAGAAGATCAAATGGATATGATCCGATTGTTGCTGCACATCCTGCTAGTGCCCCACTTACATAAGACAAATAAGGACTCAGCTGCAGATGATCATCTGTAAAGGATCAGAGAAACAAATAAAGAATGCCAAGTGAGATCAAGAAAAATATGACAGTAGTAGAATTTCAATGACAGTAGCAACAATGACATAGACATATCCCGCAAGCTTATACTGAGCAACTATTTCCTTTCTCACTGATTTCCAGAACCTACAAATCTAATCTTCCTTATAGGGATTTAGACAAAGGGTTGTGTGATTGGAGTCATGTTCAGTATTTTATTTTTTAAAGAAGATTAAGATAACTTAAAGTAATGTGATGGAAAAGCACAAGAAGCATTATGTACAGTAAAACACTGACCGAAATTCCGATGTATTATATAAAATTGTATAAACCTCCCCGTCCCATCCAGCAAATACTTACCTGTCTTGGAGGAACCCGCTGCAAAAGTTTTTAGCTTGTGTAGGACAGCAAACTGTATCGCAGTGTACGGCATGTACATTAGTAGAGCTGGTACATTTCCTCTCCAAAAACCCTGATGCAACACATGGGAGAAAGCTTTATAAAAATACAGCAAGCATTTGTCCAGATTATTTAATACTCTCAAATCACAGATTTAATCTTGTTGACAATTTAAAGCAAATGGGACGACATAAGAACTTAAGAAGTTGAAAGATAAAAAGTGGAAACGCTCTTTGGATTTAAAAGTTGCATGGAAAGTGGCATTGGAATAAGTATATCATCTGGTTCATATTTCATTTACGTTAACCAGAAAATCTTATCAGATACTCATCAAACCACATTTAGCAAGGTTCTAGGTTTCGTCCGACATCACCGATGCGTGATCGTTTCGTATAGGTTTCCGTGAAGACCGATATGAAACCAACCATACAATCATGTTTCGGCCGAATCCTGAAATAACTATTTTTTTGCCGTTTTTGCTATTATCGTGATCACTAGACCTTCATCATCATAGATCTGAGATGTTTTCATGGTGAGTAATTGCTACTTACTCGCCAAAGACGGTTGATCTTGACTATTGAGAAAGCAATAAGAAAAAAGAAAACACATCTAGCTGATAGACATCGAGGGGGTGATGTAAGAAAGAGGGGATTGAA
This sequence comes from Agapanthus africanus, assembly GCA_030015575.1. NCBI lineage: Eukaryota > Viridiplantae > Streptophyta > Magnoliopsida > Asparagales > Amaryllidaceae > Agapanthus > Agapanthus africanus. The sequence continues at coordinate 416,324,746 of JASDDO010000029.1, forward strand.
AAACAACTGGCCGGACCTATTTTTTTTTAGCTTTCAGGGTTGCCTAATTATTTTTTGTGGATCAAGTGCAGAATCAAGATTAAGACCATAGCTTTCATTTGTGGTACACCTAGTCAAGTTATTTTCATCTTAAGAAGGTCACAAAAGTCAACCCAAACCCTATATTAATACTTATCTCAATACATTTTCAATGTATTCTGCATTAGGCCTTGTCTTGGTTGAATTTTTTAACACTAAAATCATTGTCTTGTGATATACAACCATAAATTTAACATATCTACATGTTTGTATGTATTACCGTCAAAATTGAAACCGAAACCTGAACCGAGATAAGAGAAACTAACCGAAACCCACCAAAACTAATAAAATTTTGAGAGATCGAAACCGAATCCGAAACCGAGTTATGGAACCTTGCATTTAGTTGCTTTATCCACCAGAATGGTACATAGATATTACAGTTCTTAAGCTTATTACACCTGGAGCTTTGTATGAGGACTGGGTAAGGGGTTGAGGGGAAGATACGAGATACTTATGGAGGTGAAGAATATAGCACATTTCTATAAGAATTTTAATTATATAATTTTTCCAGACTCCAGAGGTGTCAAGACGGTACCAATGGGTGTCAAAGCGGTACCAATGGGTGCATTTGTCATATGATGAAGGAGCAGGATTATCTAAGAATTGCAGAAGCACAATATTGCAGTAACAAACAATCACAATTACTGTACAGGCCCTACAGATACTAATTTAGGTCCTTGTTTAAATGGATTATCTATAGCATTCATGTTAAGTGGATTCCTTGGTAAAAAGGCAGGTAACTTGAAGTTTCCTTGTTAGGATGAGAGATATGAGAAATAAAAGCTCTGCGTCTCTTTGTAAAACTTCAGCAGTATTTTTATTTTATTTATTTACTTGCTAATTTTGCCAAAGACTTCAGTAGTATTTGATATATAGTGTGATTAGCCATAAAGGGGGGAGGGGGAGGGGGGTGTTTCTCCGTCCCAATTTTTATGGCCGGAATTCACAAATCTGGGCAGAAAAAACTCCCTTTATACAAACTATAATCTAGCACAACATCATAGTCCTTTACTTAGAACTCCTTTCTTTAGTGAAACATTTCAACTATAAGAGTAAAGCATAAACGAATGTCACCTAATAAATAGTCCAAAGCTCATTTCATATCAAATGTCAATAAGTGCCACTTCAAATGTCAACCGGATCTATAATGAGAATACTGTTGGTGCATAAGCAATTAATTATAAAATTCACATGAATTGAAGTATGCAGGGAGCTCATTTTCTTATTTCACATTTCCAAATTCCAATCAAATCAAAATATGCACCAAAAGAAAACGTAAACAAAACACAAAAACATAATAATCTGAGTCGTCAATACCGGTAAACCTTCCTCCCGATATATGTCTTTAGTTGCTTGCAAGATACCGGTATATTTTGATGGTCTGTACAGTTCCTTCTGGAGTAGGGCCCAAGATGTAGTGGGCTCCAGTTGAACCTGCCAATAGACACCCAAGATGCTTTTTGAGGCATTACCTAGAGGAGTGTTATCAACCAAGAATTCGGTACAAATTATGGATAGAAATATGCTTGATATAAATATATGCATGTATATCTGTAAAATAGTAGAAGAAGCTACCACATTTAGTCTGAATAATAGTCGATTGCTATTGATATTGACAACATTGTCTTTAGTATGTGTCTTTATCATATAAGCATACAAGGGAAATACCAGTTTGGGCTATTCACCAGGTCAACAATACTTCATTTATGAATAAGGTTTCTGTTCGCACATGACAGGATTGATATTAAAGATGTTGAAAGTAAAAACTAAATGATGAGACTTTAAAAATAATCTCACATTGGAAACAACAAAAGAAACACATGGGCATAAGATATAAGATGGGTTGTTGGAACCCATTTATTTCAAAAGAAACACATTGGAAACAACAAAAGAAACACATGGTCAAACCTCAACAAGACTTGAGCCTTGTTGTTGGAACCCATTTATTTTAAAGGCCCGTGTACCTATTAAAAATCCCACCACTCTCAATTTTAAATACTCTAAACTCTAATATGGTAACGCTAATGACTCGATCCTCCACGCAACAACCACACTAAGAAAAAGTGATGGTTGCACGTAACTCTTCTCATACTTTGCACGTGACAATCACACCAAAAAATGATGGTTGAATGTAACTCAACTTATACTTTCCACATGACAACCACACCAACGAAAAAACGATCGTTGCACGTGAAGGGGTGTTGAAAGTAAAAACCAAGTAATTGGGCTTTAAAGATAGTATCACACTGGAAACAACAAAAGAAACACATGGGTATAAGATGGGTCAAAACTCAGCAAGGCTTGAGTCTTATTCTTGGAACCCACTTATATCAAAGGCCCATGTGTACCTATTAAAAAGCCCATCACTCTCTCAACTTTAAATACTCTAAATTCTAACATGGTATCAGCGCCAATGGCTCTGAGGGTCGAAGCCAGGAAACGGGGCTGGGCTCATCGTTGAAGGAAGGGAAGGGTGTTGGGCTTTTCGTTGAAGGTTGTCTAAGGCAGGGAAGGGTGCTGGAGGGCTTCGAGTGGGTTCTGGAGGTGGAGACTAGGGCTGTGTGAGGGTTGGAGGGGTTCGAGGAAAGGGTTAGAGGGAAGAGGTAGCGGTTGGAGAGGGAGGCTCGAGGGATTTGGGCTTAAGGAGAAATTAGGATTGAGGAAATTAAGTTTTTTTTTTTGTTTTTTCTCAATTATTTTCAATGCTTTGATATCATGAAAATAATCAAGAGAAAATACTTTATCATCTTGATTAAACAAGAGCCCATACACATCTATATAGAGCGAGTTCCAGATCACCTCTCAATCTAATAATAAAATATATTCATAATTAATATCTACTAACTAAATAACTCATAACTAATATATAATAACTAATTATATTCTCAACAAAAGACAACAGATTAGGCTAACTTACAGTAAACATGATAATGTGGAATATCACGATGGGTGTGAAATTTTGGAGTTCAAGAATGAATGTGTTTTATAAATGCAGAGGAAAAATGGGCAGAAGCTGGAAGAAAAATTTATAATGTGAAAAAAGGAAACGAACATGACGGATTCTCTATTCATTGTTCTTGTCAAGAACAAGTGGTCCAGTTTGGACGAAAAGTCAATTGTTATTTTATCATAAAATTACAGATAACAATTTTCAGATATACATTCGATAAAATAAATAGCGACAAACCCATTACCGTCCAATCATTATCACATACAGGGAAAGAAAACAAACTTCAGATGCGGTTTAACAGCAAGGTATCTGTAACTTAGGATAATAAAGTTAAAGCTTTGCAATTTTCAAAACTATTGGTTTATGCCATAATGTCTTTATCAGCACTTGAACTTTTATCCATTCAAATGGGGGCAGCAACGGAGCACAGCCTTCGTATACATATTCACCAAATTTTAATATAAGTCAGCTAAGTTAATGCCAAATTCATGGCCAAATAGTCTATGCATAACCGAGGAACTTTAATAAATCCTAGAAGGGCAGTTTTTAGATATGAAAACCACAACATTGGCCTCACAGTCTGTGTGCATGCAAGCACAGGAACCCCTCAAGACTCTTCTAGACAGAAAAAGGCCTAGAATAAGTGCACTTATGATAAATTTGTTGTAGGGAGTTGCATTCAACAACATCCACAAACAAAACATGAACAATCAAAAGGGACAGCTGTCCTGTGCAGTGTCCACACATGTTTCCGCCTAAACTTCAAACAACCAAGATTTACCACGGTTGATACTTGCTGCTGACTTAATTAGGTTGTTATCTTTGAATTCCAGTGATGGGCTTAGAGGCTCTGCCTCTTAGTATAATGCCTCGGTGCTAAGATCACAGTCTAACACAAGGCGTGCGGCATCTTCATAGGCGAAAAACAAAACAAACATAGGGCACGTGTCACCTAACAAACTATTTAAACCATTCTGTATAAAGAACCTAGCACAAATGGTCTACGACTATAGGTTGTCTTGCAAGATTTGCTGGTTAAGCCAACCACCAACTTTTTAAGTTTTATTTTAATCAAGATCAATAATCAGCGTATCCTAGATTGACTTCAAGAACAAATTAATTTAAACTCTTTCACATGGCGAAATATGGAAATATTGATTACAAAATTACCCATCAAAGGTTTCAACATACACCAAACCAAATCTATAATCTTTGATATGGATGCTTGATGCTCAAGCAATGCCATGCTAAAAGAATGACAGATAGTTGAGTTTATTCTTTAAGTGTGACATGAGTATGATAAAGCCCCCTGCTTTATAAGCATAAAAGTTGGCTCAATTGACCCAAAATCCAAGAATGCAATGGAATCTTCATCCTTCATCCTGGCATAAATTTCGATTACAGTCGACTTTCAAGTGCTCTAAAACTCTAACATTCTCAAAGCCAAAACTTTACTTGCATTACATGATAACTACATAAAGAAACTAAATTGGATATGATTCTTTGCTTACTAAAAATGCCCGAATTTTTTTCGAGTAAAATTTAGCTCCAGATTAGTACAAAATCAAACGCAAGAACGGTTAAAATTAAATCAAGTTCAGAATTTTTCCCCTGACCTGGAATCGAATCTTGATGACATCCAGCGGCGACGTCACCGTCCTCGAGATCCCACCCGAGATAGCTCCGGCCAAGGCGTTGATCATCGCCCTTTTCCATTGCCCTGGCTCCTCCTCCATCGAATCTAAGCACACGATTCCCAAATAACGCAAGCGAATCCCTACAATTTATAGCGAAATCTCACCAAAAGAAGGAAGAATTAACTAGGGTTCTGCGAAGAATCTTCGCGTCGCCACCATTTTTGGCCAAAATGAGGGGCGAAACTGGAAAGAGAGAGAGAGAGAGAGAGAGACGCCGCTTGCTGTTCTTCTCTCTTCTGGAAATCCTTTCTTTTATCTTTTTCTTTTGGCTTATGCAACCCTTAAATCTTTCATATTTTCTAAATGACACCTCAAATCTTCGAAGCTATCTTTTCTTTTGCCATTCAGACTCCACTGTTCTTGTTATTTTCAAATATCACCTACCAAAAGACCGTCCACATGCAAATCATGACTTCTCGAATCTATCGAGACAATAGACTATGGTATTTTTGAAAGAGATATCAAAACAATAGTTGTCATGGGTCGAAGCATACGGTTGGTTTATATATGTTATAAGTACATATAACGAGCATAATGAAGGAAATGTGCCATAAAAGGTAATTTCCTTCTAGAACGTTGAAAAAATACACGCTCCGTGATTTTTCCAACGGTCAGCATATCATCATCACCTTCATCATCTAAGACGTGTATGCACAAAATTTCATGTGATTCCACCACTTTTTCACCGTTGAATCAACAATGTAAAAAATTCCATTGTTAGTAAACCATTAATTTTGCACCCCCTAAATCAACGGTGAAAAGATGGTAGAATCATGTGAAATTTGGTGTATCTATGTCTTGGATGATAAAGATGAAGATGATGGATGCCGATCGACTGAAAAATGATGGAGGGTGTATTTTTATCGACGCTGAAGGAGTAAATTCCCTCACATGGCCTCTTTTCTGTATTATTGTCATATATAATATATGTCCAGAAAATCCCAGCAATTGTTCCCACTCGCTATTAATCTTCTTTTGTCGAAGTTCAAGTTGGGGCAGGTGCCCTCTCTTGGTCCTTCATGGATCCGCCCCTTGATGAAGGTTAGATTAGGAATCTAGCATCATAGTAAGGCTAATTAACCACTGTATTTGGGGGCCTTGATTAGAAGCATGAAAGGTTTGGGGGTGTGTATACAATAGCTAACTATCCTTTTTTAATTCAAAATAATTGTTTCGGAGGGGGAAAACGTAAAATAATTGGGGTGTGATTCGAGCCTTTGGGCTGAAGACTGCAACTTTGTGCTTTGATTCTTGCTTTTGTCAACAGAAAAATTCCTGGTGTCAAATGATGTTAGGGCCTGACTCAAGATAACAAAGTCCTCAGGGATTTTTGGAGCCTAGTTTGCAAATTGGAACTGATGGCTCATGGTGCACGTTTAAAGGCAAAAAAAAATTTTGACTTAAAACCTCCCAAAACCTAGCTGATTCCAAAACAATAAAAAACTCATGAAGTTGCTCTTAAAACCCCCGGTCCTTTTCCCTCGCTATGTTAGTCGGTTAAAGAAGAAAGTCGGGCTAAGATCATTAAAACCCCCAACCCATCCGTCTTTACTTTTCTTCGTCTATAATTCTCGATTAAAGACTCAATTCAAAATTAGGGTTTAGGAATCGCTCTTCAGATCCTCTAATGGAATATGGTTTTTCTTTTTCAGCCTTCTACGGCCATGAAGCGGTGGAATGCGAATGGTTCTTCTTACCCTGCCTTCTTCGGAAATGAAGCAGTGGAATGCGAATGGTTCTTCTTTTTTCGTCTTCTCCAGCCATGAAGCAGCGGAATCCGAATGCGAGCTTAGTTACAGGATTTGTTTAATTGGAAAACCGAAAACGAAGTGGAAAAAGCTTTTCGGTTGTCCTAGGTACAACAGTCCAGAGGAAGAGAAAGAACAAGATAGAAATGAAGGTTTTATTGAATAGGGTCGTAGGGTTATAAGTAGGATAGATAGAGATGTTATAAATAAGTCACCGCCATATTTTATTTGGACGAAAATTTGGAGGAGATAAAATGAAGCAGCTTAAAAGTTTTTAAGGTAACAAGCAGTTAACAAGATTTTGAGGTTTTAGTAATTACGTAATTTTATTCATTTATTTATTTATTTTATTTATTTTTTTTCGGGACGGACGGCATGGCTGTGTTAAAAATCCCAATCTCAATTTGATCCATAGAGGGTCATGCTGCATGCTGCATTCTCATGATTCTTAGAAAATAGCCTTTATTTATATTTATATATATATATATATATATATATATATATATATATATATGAGATTAATGGAGGAAAGAGAGCATACGAGGGGATTTCCTCCTATGGCGTGGAAAAAATACAGCCTCCACCATTTTTTCCGACGATCGGCACCCATCATCATCATCGTTATCATCTAAGATGTGCGTACACCAAATTTCATGTGGTTCCATAACTTTTTCACCGTTGATTTAGTGGGTTCAAAATTAACGGTTTACCGACAATAGAACTTTTTACATTGCTAAATCAACGGTGAAAAAGTTGTAGAATCACATGAAATTTGGTATACCCACATCTTAGATGATAACGATGAAGATGATGGGAGCCGATCGTCAAAAAAATTGGTGGAGGTTGTATTTTTTCCACTCCATAGGAGGAAATTTCCACCTATGGCCTCTTTTCTCGATTATTCTCTCTCTCTCTCTCTCTCTCTCTCTCTCTCTCTATATATATATATATATATATATATATATATATATATATTTGGCCTTCTTGACCACTCAAATCTTATTGAATTTATTGTTTTGACCCAATTCTTGAATATCTTTTCCAATCCTTATTTCATTTTGAAAAAGACAGTGACACGTGGATTGTACATGCAGAACGCAGGTAAAGAACACACAAGATAATAGATTGTACGTGCAGAACGCAAGTAAAGAACACACAATATAACAAATCATACTTATCTCGGTGTTAGGATGTAATATTGAATCAAATGTTATTTGTCATTATGAAAAAAAAATCATATTCAAGCTTGCAATCTACAAACAAAAAAACCAATGAATGAAGCATTGGTTTCTCCAAATCGTATGAGCTGATTTCATAAGAAAAACAGATTCAAAGGACCATGTGGTACGATTATAAAAAAATTGGTCCTACGAAAAATGCAAATGCATATTGTGAAGATGTGCATCATTCATTTACGTGGCACATAATCGTCAACATCCAATTCTTTTGAAAAAGCATCTTCTCGTTCAATACTTTTGCGCACACGACAGTGCGGAATGAACCAATTAAGTCACTATAGTATTTTTTAGGGGAAAAAATATATCATCAAATTCCAATAAAATAGAAGTGGGGAACCTAATTTACAAAATCTTTTTGCAAGACAAAAATTATCTGAACAGGCTTTATCTAGACTTCATCGCGAGCCAAAACAATAGCATGTAGCCCCTGCACCATGATGATTGCCACCGGCCAAACTTAGCCATCAAGAAAAAAGGCCTTAAAATGTCTCCCTGTAGCCTATTCTGCTAAAAGTTTTTTAAGACATCACAATATTTTTTGAGAGAATAATCCTTTTTCTTAAAAAAATCATACATTATTCATAACCAGTGATAGTTTATGTTCAATCTGTAGCAGTATTGTCAAAGGGTCTTAACTTGAGCGGACATCCCCACTGGGTGGAAGATCCTGAGTTCGAATCCTCCATCTCTAGTGGCAAAAGAGAATCTTCAGCCAAACGTGCGGAGCAATTTCCAACCCCCCACCACCCAAAAAAAGAAGAAGAAGAAGAAGAAACATCTGTTATTTTAGTGTCGGAGCAAAGAAAAATCCTAGCTCAACTCTTCCGATGACAAATGCAATGAAAAATCCTAATAATTTCAAAAAATAATTATTCTAAAATCATAAATAACTTTTTAAGGTTTTCAAATAGTTAGTATTAATATATTAATATTAAATTAATGGGTAATTTCATTAAACTCCACTTAAATTTGTCCAAATCTCATAATATTTATGTAGGGTGTTTTTCGTCACCCCATTGAGATAGAAATACGCGCGCTTATAAGATGTATACAGATTCCCTCTGCCTAGGATAAGCTAGGGTTTATTGATTGCGGGGATCCGAATTTTCGGCAATGCGGACTAAACTGTTGTTGATTACCCCTCGCCTTTGGAGCGAGAGAACCTCTGATCGACGGGTCAAACTAGTCATGCAAACTCAATGTGCAATGTGCGTATGTTGTGTTTTGGACGTACCGGAAGCCTCGCAGAGTTTACGGGGATCTCACTACCCAGATAGCGAAATGGGGGTCAAGGGGCAAGTAGCCTCCTTGCGGGGCAGCATCCCGTTAGAAATTTTTTTCTAACAGGGATGTGTTTTGAGTGTGGAGCGTTTGAGAAAAAAAGAGGTAGGGAGCGTCCGAAGGATGCGTGAGACAACTCATGACCGCTGGGCGCCAACGGGTCACGTGTCCTGCGCGTGGGCCCACACAGGGCGCCAGTGGGTCACGTACCCTGCGCGTGGGCGCTGGGCGTCCGCGGGTCACATGCGCGGTACGCGGCCGCTGGGCGCTGCTAAAAACACCAGCGGAAGAAGAGGCTAAACTCTTGGGCTTGGAGTTGAACTTCTGAACAGGAATTGGGTGTGGATTTGGAGTTAAACTCCTAAAAAAATGGATTTGGAGTTAAAATCCTTTGAAGATCTGGATCTTTAAGTTGAACTCCTCAGAGATCTTCGGAGATAGTCAAAAGGGGTCCCTTTCTTCTCCCTTAAATCTTGGATTTTCCCAAAATGGGAATTTTGGAGGTTGGTCTTTTTCCTCCTCCTCTCTTTTTGCTGGATCTTGAAAAAAAAGAGGTGATATTAAAAATCTTCCTTTTAAGGGTTTGATGGGAGATCTGAACTCCTGTTTAAGGGTTTTATGGTGAAACTTTATTTGGTTTTGAGAAAAAGAGAGCTAAACTTTTGATTTAATTGGAAATGAATTGAAAAAGGAAGAACTTCAGAGAAAGGAGATGGAGGCACAAACCCTAACTGTTTTAGAGAATCAAATTCTCTTTTCATTTCATCATGATGTTGCCTTATATGGATGTAACGCTTTGAAAATTCGTATAGGTTAATTTCGTGTTAATTAGCGAAAATATGTGTTTTTCGTAAAAAACCTAGTTAATAAATATTTTCCATATAAACATGAATATATCTATTTGATGATGTGAATATGTGTATAATTGCGTTTTATTAGTTAACATTTAAATTATTGTACACTTAATTATCTATTTTACTTATTTATTAATTACTAAACTATTTCCTTAAAACATGCACATACACATCTTGTGTAACCCTAGGTTAATACTTATTTTAACAACCATGACAACTTAATTCCTTTAAAAAAAAATGTAACATGCACTTCTTTCTTTCCTCTCATATGTTCTAGACTTTTTTTTTATAAAATGGAAAAGAAATGGAAAAATTGGGGTACGGGGCATTTATTGCATGGTATGACTCATTTTTCTCCCTCTCTATTCTCGAACTCTCTTCCTCTCTCAATTAGGCAGCCACCCCTCTTCCTCCTCCATTTTTCCATGGTTTAATCTCTCTACCCCGCATATAAATCCCTCAGAACTTCATAAAATCAAATCTGAACACTTAAAATCAAATCTTTTATTGGTTCTTGAGGCAAGATTTCAATTTGGAAGGCAAGAATCTCAAGTTTGAATCACTTCCATCTCCCCTTGAGATATAAAGCCTAACTTAAGTATTCATTTACTAAAATTTTGGTTTATTAAGCTTAATTTGTTGGTTAAGTGGTAATTTAATGCAAGTTTTGAGATTTAAGAGGAGATTATGATAAGTTAGTGTTTTTATGGCTTAAATAGGGTAATTAAGAGTAGTTAGTGTCTAATAAACCAATTCCTTCTACAAGTTTACACTAAAATACCTTAATGTCACTAATTAGTGTTTTAAAACGGTTTTTAATCAAATTTTAGGATATTATGAATCTGCTATTACCGTGGTGGTTTTTAAAACAAACAAGCATATACAATAGACTGTACATTGTGTTAGGAGTGTGGTGTAGAAACCTGGACCCTTTTCACCCGGTGACAACCACATTGTGGCCGGCACAATTTTGGAGATAAACGTTGGAATTTTGTAGGTAGTTGTCTGTAGGTATTTTATAAGATTTGGTCTTACTTGTTTTTCTTGTTTCTGCTTCAGATAAAATCTGAGACCAATTATCTATATTTTTAGTGTTAAGTCTGCGCGATACATGCGCTTTGAACCATGGTCTAGTGTATTTGTGAGACAGACAGATCGTGTTGGAATTGAGCGATGTTACGCGGGTATTGTGCACCAAGTGTGCACGTACTCTAACCCGTGGCGTTAATTCTTATGTATCGTTCTGTCTTAATTTATCGAATGTTTAGTTTTCTATATTGATATTTGTACGATTCTAGGATCGGTTGCAGAGACATCGGACGCGACACGGAAAGGAAAAGCGGTGATTGGATCAGATTAGCTGAGGTGTCCCGATGAGTAGATGTACACATCTACGGGGGGATCGTCTGGATGGCGCAAGGCGCCCGATAATTGGGATTGCTAGTACTTGCATTTATATGCATAGTTTCCTAGTTATTCATCTCATTGTATCGCATCACCTTATATGTGTGTGTGTGTGTGGTAACTGAAGGGTTACCCTAGCGCCCCGGCCATCTTCCATGACCAATTGCGGAACAAAAATTTTGAGACGAACGAAAACTTGGCGCTAGACTAAACCCTAACCGGATCTTTAACCACAAACCTAGTTAGCAATACAAGAGTTCTATCTACTGTGATGAGGAATTCTTACCAAACGAACCAAGTCCTTCGGTCTTCGTTCTTCATCCTTAGCTCCTTGTGGCCTCCTTAAACTTGATCGATTTCTATCTCCGGCTCCATCGGTCCTCCGGGATCGATCTTGTTCTCCGGCCTCCATTTGTCGTAGATGATCCACCCGAGGGATGTGATCCATGGCTTTAGCTCTTTGCTAAGTGTCAAAAGAGCAACTAGAGAACTTGGGATGCTAATCCAAGTAATCTAGGATGTAGTGGAGGGTGTCTAAGTGTTTGCTATCTCTTTTCTAACCTCTTCATTTGTTTCTCAACACATGAGAATGTTAGTGAAGAGGAAGAAGATGAAGATGGAAGAAAGCAAGAGGAGGGAGGAACTCAAGAGAAAATGAGAGCTCAAAGAAAAATGAAGCATAAAGTGAGAGAAAATCACACACCTTGGTTTTATGTATGAATTCTTTCAATAAACAATTAACAACCATTCTTCAATAGTAACTCCAAATGAATTATAAATTCATTAGTGAATTATTAAAGAATGGTCATCACCATTCCTCCTATACCTTTTACTTTACACCTTATTTCCAATTATCAAATAAAAGGAAAATACATAATGAGGTGTCCACCTTCTAGAAGGCACACTATAATAAATACGGATTTCCGTCTACTGTACATATATACCGGCAATCAGATAAAAATCCGAACGCCCAAAGAGATAGAATAACACGAAGAACGTAATACTAGAATATATATACCGAGATACATATATGTAAATTATTAAATCAATACCTGATTTAATAATCCGGCTCAAAACCCGAGCTGGCTAGTATTACCAACTGTCCGATCGAAAATCCGAGTACAAAGTACATCAATCGATCAAACCCTGCACATATCCAATACGGCTACTACATCATTTCGCCTGAATCAGGAAAACCCTCTGTGTGGGACTCTAAAGACTCGACAGTACTCTGGCAGTGGGTTTAACCACAAGCACGTCAGCAGCACTAGCTGTACGTAACGGCTACCCAGGTACCTGTCGAAAAGAAGGCCGATGAGCAAACTCATCCGGATCTCCTACTGAGCCTATCTGTGACAATATCCGTATAGTCCGGTCTCTTCGTCAAAGAGTATCGCATACCAGGTCTAGGGGATGGTGAACGTCAGACCCTAATAACCTGATAAGTCGTGCCGATGTGGATCGGGACCAATCCGGGAAACTACTGATCAGCCTATCAGTAGATCCCAACTGCCTTGGCCAAGGTCTTATGGTCCTGACCAATCGAACCACAGTGCGATATCGACTCCCTATACCGAGAGAGACGAATCCCCGACAATCGCTCACTGCCTCCACGTGGCTCGGGACTGAACCCAACCAAAACCTGTTTGCACGATTCAGTAGAGCCGTGGTAGGGTAGTGATCAAAGTTCAGTGGGAACTCACACGAGACAAATGCCGATCTCGGGCCCAAAGACTAACCTGTACACATGTCACCTGCGAAGTTCCATCTGACGATAGGTATAGTACCATATGGAAGTTCTCGGCGAGTCCGTCCAGTGTACTCACACCCTGTGAGCACCTGTATACGATCTTAGGTGCATCAGACCATGGCTGCGGGACCAACCATCCCCCGACATGGCTAGAAACGTATACACCAGTCTACTCTGGAGTATCAGTACCCAGTCTCGATACTCACGCGACTAGGGACCATTTAAGGATGTGCTTATGGACTACCCTGCTCCCACAAGTATGATCGCCATCACAACGCAGGTAGTCAAGCAAGATCTTAGGGGCTTTATCAACATGTAACCGCAATATATAATAACGAGTATGACATATGCCATGTTAAGATAAAGACAAACCACAATAGTATACTACAGTATCGAGTCTTTATCAATATGTGCAAACCAGATATAACAACAATACAAATAAATACACATATCCTGATAAAGACAAGTCAAATAATATACTATAAAACTGAGCAAGATTGCTCTGTACGTACATATCCCTAGTATCCATATGTATACATATACAATAATGGCCTCTAGGGCATATACATCCAACAGTATCATCTCATAGGACACTTGCACCATTACCATTGGTTCATATTGCACGGGCACTATTCATGCGAACATACACGCCTGTTCCCCGCCGAAAATCGGAGACGCGACCGCGGGTCCATCTTGCCTGAATTTCGGGGCAGATGCTAATTGGTGCTATCCGTCCACCTCTCCGAAGATGCCAAGTTGATTTATGACACCATGTATCGAAGGTTTAAACAGATGCGACCGATGTAGCAGACTTCGTCAGATTCTCCCTTATTTGAGGGATTTTTGATTGTGGGGACGCTCTTCCTGTTAGTGTATATGCCCTAGAGGCCATTACTGTATCATACTAGTTTGTATATTACTTAATGGAGGCTTGGGATATTCACCTTGTATAAACAATCTTGCTCAATATAGTAGTATGCTACTTGGTTTGTTTCTACTTCAATGTGTACATGTGTTTATTTTGCGATATCACCTATACGCATTAGTGGAGCCCTTAGGATCTTTGCTTGATTACCAGCGTTGTGATGGCAGTCACACTAGTGGGGGCTGGGTAATCTGTAAGCACATCCTTATACAGGTCCCTAGTCGCAGGACTATCGAGACAGGGCATCGATACTCCGGAGTAGACTAGCGTATGCGCTTCTCATCCCAGTGTGGGAGATGGTCTGTCCCACAGCCATCAGTACGTCGTACTGGAGATAGTATACGGGTGCTCGTTAGGTTACGGGTACACTGGACAGGACTCGTCGGGAACTGAAAGGTTGGTATTATACCTATCGTCAGTTATCAGTTCCCAGGTGACATGAGTACAGCTTAGCCCGCTGACTTGACACTGGCACTTCGCCTCGAGTGTGTTCCCACTACACTTTGATCACTACCCTACCACGGCTCAAAGGAGTCGTGCAAACAGGTAGTGGTTGGGTGCAGTCCCGAAGCACTTGGAGGCAGTGCCGGTTAGACAGGATTCGTCTCTCCCGGTATTGGGGGTTGACATCGCGCTGTGTCTAGGAGATCCATTACACGAGTAGTCCCTGGCCAGGGCAAGCGAGATATACTGGAAGGCTTCCAATGTTATCTCAGGGTGTTTTGGGCTTCACTCCGACACGACTTGTACCGCTATTGGGGGATTGACGTTTTACCGCCCCCTAGGCCCGACATGCGATGTATCAGACGAACAGACCGGACTGTATGGAGAATGTCACATTCAGACTCAGTAGGAGTTCAGATGGGGTTCACCTCGTCAGCCTTCTTGTCGGCATCTACCTGGGGACCGTTACGCACAGCTAGTGCCGCTTGCGGTCTGTGGTTAAACCCATTGCCAGCGTAGTGTCGAGTCTTTAGAGTCCCACACAGAGGGTATTCGCCTCTGGGCAAAATGAGTAGAGGTCGCATGGTTTTGCGGCAGGGTTCGTTCTCATCCGCGCACTTGTGCACGTTTGGAGTCCGGACGGATTATACTGGCAGGCTCTGGTTTGAGCCAGATACTGGTATATGTTTTGGGGTTGCTTTTATATCTCGGTATTCTTGTTCCTCGGAACGAGAATGCAGGTGTGTATGCACAGTTGCTTGAGGCGGAGGATGAGGTATTTCATTAGGGTTTCGGAACGGGTGCGTATGCACAGTTGACAGTCATCATTTTCCAAACCCTAATGGATTTATGGATTATCAATTAATAATAGTAATTAAATGAGAATTATGTTATGGTTGATTTTGTTGACTTGTTGACCATGGTTGACTTGTTGACCATGGTTGAATGTTGACCACCATCATGCTTTGAAAGGATTCTCCTTGATTCATGCTTACATTTCATTTATTGAAGTATGATAGTGGTCATTCCAAAACTACCATCAACTATTCTCATTTTGAATTATTATTATTTAGATAATTCTTTTTCTTTTTGATATGGTTGCAAAAAGAAAAAGATAGCTCATTTTCTTTCATAACCATTCTCTCTCCTCTCTTCATCTTCTTCTTCCTCAAGCTCAAGGTGATTCCTTCTCATGTGTTGAGAATCCCTCATCTTGAAAAAGAAAGCACTCCATAGATACATTCTACTCTCTCTAGGGTTCAAGGTTTAGCAAGCCGGAGATCCTAGTTCACTCAAAGTTCGAGTTAGAGCCCGAAGGTTGAACCCTCAGGTGGATCCATCTTCGACGGAAGAAGGCGACGAGAAGAGAACCATCAACCTCTACAAAGTTTGAAGAAGAAGGAGTTCAAGTTTAGGTATAACCATCTTCCATAGTAGCTAACTCTCTTTAGCAAGTTTGCTAGTTATAGTTTAGGAAAAGATCCCGACTTTGTTAGTCCATGTTGCCCCATGCGCTAAAAATTTGATTTTTATACCGTTTCCGCCTCGCCGTAAGAACCGGAGGTCGCAACGTGGACTTACACTTCCCTGCAGGCGCAAGCCCCTGCAGTTAATTACGCTACCGCATCGCGGTAACCACTTTCTTCTTCTTCAGATGGTCACTTCGTGTCGTGGGTGTTTGTTTTGTTTTTGGTTGCCCGTGGATTGTATACGGAGACTAATTTATGTTGTCGCCCTAGGGCGTGGATTAGTCCAAATCCGTATCTTCTTAGATTTGGGTTTGGGGGTTGGGTTTAATGATACGTTAGTCTCATTTGGGACTAAGATCAACTTAAACGTTTATTAAGGATACGTTAGTCTAATTTTAGACTAAGATCAACTTAACGGGATCGTTTAGATCCTACAAAAGAGCAATCGGACTCTATTGTTTAGTTTAAGGACATTGCGGTCCATTAGTTTAAGGACATTACGGTCCAATATTAGTTTAAGGACATCTCGGTCCAGGTTAAGGACATCATAGTCCGTGAGTTTAAAGACCTCACAGTCAAGGTTAAGGACATCATAGTTCGTGAGTTTAAAGACCTCACAGTCAAGGTTAAGGACATCATAGTCCGTGAGTTTAAAGACCTCACAGTCAAGGTTAAGGACATCATAGTCCGTGGGTTTTAAAGGTCCCCACAGTCCGTAGAATGTTTGGTTGTCGGGACCCGTCACCTCTCTGAAGAAGTTGAAGGATTACAACGACAAATATCAGAGGAGTAAAGAGATGTACTCTCGAACCGACGTGAGTTGGTTGAAAGATCTGTAGTCCAATTTGGGGCTAAGATCTGTTAAAATATTTATGAGCAGATGGGCTCAATTAATATAAGTTGAGGACATATGGCCAATATTGGGCTAAGTCCAATCAGGTTAAAATGTTTAACATTTTATTTTGGGCTGTTGAGCCTTTATTTGGGCTTGACCCTTTTGACAATGCTGAGCATTGATTTATATCTTGACAATGTCTTTGTCTTTTACTGAATGCTGAGCATTCATCAGAGCTCTGAGCTTATTAAAGAACAATTTATGTTCTGTCAGCGCAACGCGTGGCGCGCTAGGCGCGTTGCGCCAATCAAAAAGCGCAGTGCGCTTCTGCCAAGTAGCGCACATGTAAGGGACACGTGTCGCACTCAGTGCTAGGCGCCAGATGATGAGCGCATGATGCCAGTTTTTGAGTGTTGAGCGCTACTCCATGAGCGCATTGCGCTTTCAGTTTAATGGCGCATACGTGAGTGACACGTGGTGCGCTTGGCACTGAGCGCCAACTCATGAGCGCAGTGCGCTATTTCAAGAGCGCAGAGCGCTAGTGGTTAATTGGCGCATACGCGATTGACACGTGGCGCATTTGGCGCTAGTCCAGAGAGCGCAGAAGCGCAGTTTAAGAGCGCTAAGCGCAGTTCAAGAGCGCAAAGCGCATTTGATCAATTTTATGATCTGGGAAACACATTTATGTTCTTTTAAAAGAGATTTTGTCTCAAGATCTAAGAACAACAGTTCTTATTTTGCAGGAGATATTTCCAATCTCTTATTTTGATGAAAGGCTTTGCCTTTGTAGATTCATGATCTGTGAGAAGAATTATGTTCTTCTTTTCTTTTATGATGAGATCTTTTGATCTCTTTGTGAAAGACTTTTTGTATTGTAGATCTATGATCTGTTTAAAGAAATGAATTCTTTTTTCTTAATCATGAGATGATTTCATCTCTGTGTTCATCATCCTTCATTCTTACCTTGAAGAAATATCTTCTTGCAAGAGCTTGCTCTTTATCTTTGATTTTCTCAAAGTTTATGGGAGGGGGGGTTCTCTATGTAAGACTTGAAGTCTTGGGACTTTTATATAGGGCAAGCTGATTTGTTGAATCAGTTAAAGAGATCTTTCTCTGACTGATTTGGGGATGTTTTCCACTATTGGATCTTTGATCCTAGGGTTTCTGTTTTACAGAAGGCAATCTTCTTGTTTTTAACAAGATTGGAAAATCATTCCATACAGAATTTATTCTGTCTTTTGGTAATTTTTATTTACCATTGGATCATTGATCCAACAGTGCTCTGATTTACAGAGCACAATCTTATTATTTGGAAAGATTTTGAGGAATCTTTCCTTAAGCAGAATTTAATTCTGGTTAATTAATGATTTATCATTATTATTAGATCCTTGATCTAACAGTGGGGAGTTTTTAATTCCAGCGCTAGTGCACCCGTACTTTGCACGTGGTATGCTGCTTAAAGGGCAGCGCACGTCGCGCTAGCGCACCGTGGTTTGCACGTGGTGCGCTGCTTAGAGCGCAGCGCACTTAGCACTAGCGCACACATGGTGTGCTGCTCAGAGCGCAGCGCACTTGGCGCTGCATCTAAAGCGTTGCTTTATTGGAGGTGTCTTTTCACCTTCCTTTTAAGTCAAACTTGTATTCCCCAGAACTTTCATTTCCTAGGTCTTGGAAATAGCCCCACTGTACACAAAATTTTTTGTGCTTGGTCTTTACAATCTGAAGCAAAGCTTCTTTCTTTTCTCATCTCCAAAGAACCGTCTTAACTATGGCTTGTAACCGCCCACGTGCTCGTCGACAGCCATGAGAAGTGCCCATTCAGGACATTGTTCCCCGCTTCGCTGCGCGCTTGGTGGATCCTGCTCTTACGGACGACCAATGCGACGCGGCGCTGCACGAGCTCTTGACTCGTGTAGGATCTCCTCTCCCTCCTAACTCTATTTGGCTTCGCATGATCCTTATGTCCGTGCTCGCTGACATTCCCCTCTCTCCGGTGGAGATGACCCCAGCGATGCTTGATGCTGCGGAAGACAAGATCGAGTGTTTCTTCGAGGCGCACTTGATCACGAAAGCCCTGAGGGACTGTTATGTTCTGTTGCTGACCCAAATATGGGCTCACCATGCCGTCATTTCTGCTTTTGCTGGTGAATGCGGTGCTAACCGATGGGTAGCTACTTCTCGCGAAGATCGCCGCTTTGACATGGTGGAAAAGACAGAGAGGGAATTAGATAATTTTATCTATATGTTTGTAAACCCTTGTCCATTTGACCCTATGTTTGGAGCTTTATTTCCACTGCAATAAAATTTTTAATTAAGTTGTTTTCTTTCTTTTTGTCATTATCTGCCAAGTGTTTCTCTTATTTTACTTCTTTTTGTTCTCATTCTGTTAGGCGCATATGCGCTATAAAACTTACACTGTTATAAACAGGCGCAAGTAATGAAGTGCTCTTGGCGGTTAGCGCTCTTGGCGCTTAGCGCTCTCGTGCTTTGCACGTGAGCGCTATTTCAGAGTCTTTGACTCTTAGTGCTGGCGCGTTCACTGCCGGCGCTCTTCACGAAGTGTCGCTTCATTTCAACCCTCGGAATTTGAACAGAGTTTTGCTCTGATTGGGAAAACAAATGCCCTCCCACCGTTGCGCTTACGTGGCCCACACGTGAGTGCAACGGTGGTAGCATCTCAGTCGTTGGATCAACTTTTGGAAGTTGAAACAGCTCTCAATGCCTATAAATAGGGCCTTTGGCCCTCTGAGATGACCATTGTTCATCCTCTTTCTGAGAATTATTTCTCCTTCAGAGCATTGCTCTCTTTTTCAAGAAGTCTCTTAAAAACTCTGTCAGATATTTTATTTTTGGTAAGATTTGAACTCGTTATCAGAGTTTTGCTCTATTTAGATCATGGATCTGAAAAAGAAAACCTTTTTTAGGGTTTCTTTCGACCCAATGTAGAATTCTTGGAATTCACTTTATAGCTCTTAAAGCTCTCGAAGTTTTTACTTCTACAGAAAGCTTTGCTTTGAGGGTTTCTTGAAGGATCATTTCATCTTCTCTACAGAGCATTGCTCTTTAGCATCTTCGGGGAATTTTATTCCCCTATTAACTATGGCAGTTGTCATTTCTGCTGGAGAGCATTGCTCTCAAGGGAGATTTACTCCTTGGCTTGGGGGACTTAAATGGGAGTCTTTTGAGGGTTTTCTTCCTTAATCGTCTAAATTTGGATTTGCTTGTCGCTTGACAGATCTTGTTTTCTCAAGAACTTGTCTAAATCCCAATGTCTGATTTTCCTCATTACCAATCTTTTAATGATGTTTCTTTCAGGCACTATGGCTGTTTATTTATATAGTCTGAACGAGTTTATCTCTTATGAGGATATTCGCGTACAGGGCCGTTGCCAGAACCAAGAGTTTACAGATGTCCAATGTGCGGAGATTATAGCTCTTCTGTATGCACACAACGGTCAACTGCTTCCTCGTCGCTCCGCTCTCTTGCAAATCGTAGTAAGAGCAATTTGGGGAGCACTTCCTGGGTTTTACGAAGCCATGCCGCTGGATGCGCTGGATGATGCTGAAGACAAGGTGCACTCGGTGTACCTGTTTGGCTTGATCTCAAAGAAGCGTCGAGATAACCTCATTGATATTCTGCATCAAACTTTCCAACAGACGACGATAATCGCTTCTTATTAAAGGGAGGATGGGCATTGGCGAGGATCTTGACACCCGTGATCGCGAGAGGATGCACACGAGAATGGTCAGAAAGGCCAAAAAGATTCTAGACGGCCTTACTTTCGAATTCCTCAATCCATGACCTGGATCTGAGGTTTTACCATTGTAATCATTTTGATGATGTTTTCGTTTACTTCTTTCATTATTGTAAGAACTTTTCGAAGTATGAATAGCAAATTCCTCGTTTCCATGTGTCTATCTTACGCACTAAATCTTTTGCACATGCATGAATGGGTATGCTTTAAACGTTTAACCGAATGCAAACTAAATGTTCTCCTTGTCGCTTTCTTCTCTTTTCTCTGTTGCCGGCGTGTTACCTTAGTAAGCGTAACCTGCAGATGATAAAGAGAGTATTTCGTTTTGAATTTTTTCGAGAGGTGGTGATGTCTTAGAAAGCAGGTTCAGATCTGCTGCCTAAGACTTTTCAACTTCATGAGCCGTAAGAGTCTCATAAAGACTTTTCTCCCTACGAATCGAGAGGATCTTGTAGGTGTATTTTCTCCTTAGGAATCGTGAGGATTCCTAAGCGCGTTTTCTCTTGTAAGTCGTAAGGATCTTACAAGAGTGTTTTCTTCCTTACGGGTCGAGAGGACCTGTAAGTGATTAATGGTGTTGCCATTATCCGCATTTCACGGAGTCAGGAGTTGCTCTGGGCATTTCCTACGGGGTCAAGATTGACTTTAACCGTGTTCCACGGGACCAGGAATTTGCTCTGGATGCTTCCCACGGGGTCATAACCGTGTTCTGCGAGGACCAGGCTCCACTCTGGACGTTTCCCACGGGGTCAGGATTGACATAAGCCGTGTTCCACATGACTAGGAATTTGCTCTGGATGCTTCCCACGTGGTCATAGCCGTGTTCTGCGAGGACCAGGCTCCGCTCTGGATGCTTCCCACGGGGTCATAGCCGTGTTTTGCGAGGACCAGGATCCGCTCTGGACGTTTCCCATGGGGTCAGGATTGACATAAGCCGCGTTCCACGTGACTAGGAATTTGCTCTGGATGCTTCCCACGGGGTCATAGCCGTGTTCTACGAGGACCAGGCTCCGCTCTGGATGCTTTCCACGGGGTCATAGCCGTGTTCTGCGAGGACCAGGATTCGCTCTGGACGTTTCCCACGGGGTCAGGATTGACATAAGCCGCGTTCCACATGACCAGGAATTTGCTCTGGATGCTTCCCACGGGGTCATAGCCGTGTTCTGCGAGGACCAGGCTCCGCTCTGGATGCTTCCCACGGGGTTATAGTCGTGTTCTGCAAGGACCAGCATCCGCTCTGGACATTTCCCACGGGGTCAGGATTGACATAAGCCGTGTTCCACGTGACCAGGAATTTGCTCTGGATGCTTCCCACGGGGTCATAGCCGTGTTCTGCGAGGACCAGGCTCCGCTCTGGATGCTTCCCACGGGGTCATAGCCGTGTTCTGCGAGGACCAGGATCCGCTCTGGATGTTTCCCACGGGGTCAGGATTGACATAAGCCGCGTTCCACGTGACCAGGAATTTGCTCTGGATGCTTCCTACGGGGTCATAGCCGTGTTCTGCGAGGACCAGGCTCCGCTCTGGATGCTTCCCATGGGGTCATAGCCGTGTTCTGCAAGGACCAGGATCCGCTCTGGACGTTTCCCACGGGGTCAGGATTGACATAAGCCGCGTTCCACATGACCAGGAATTTTGCTCTGGATGCTTCCCACGGGGTCATAGCCGTGTTCTGCGAGGACCAGGCTCCGCTCTGGATGCTTCCCATGGGGTCATAGCCGTGTTCTGCGAGGACCAGGCTCCACTCTGGACGTTTCCCACGGGGTCAGGATTGACATAAGCCGCGTTCCATGTGACCAGGAATTTTGCTCTGGATGTTTCCCACGGGGTCATAGCCGTGTTCTACGAGGACCAGGCTCCGCTCTGGATGCTTCCCACGGGGTCATAGCCGTGTTCTGCGAGGACCAGGATCCGCTCTGGACGTTTCCCACGGGGTCAGGATTGACATAGGTTGTGTTCCACGTGACCAGGAATTTGCTCTGGATGCTTCCCACGGGGTCAGGATTGACATAGCCGTGTTCTGCGAGGACCAGACTCCGCTCTGGACGTTTCCCACAGGGTCAGGATTGACATAGGCCGTGTTCCATGTGACCAGGAATTTGCTCTGGATTCTTCCCACGGGGTCAGGATTGACATAGCCGTGTTCTGTGAGGACCAGGCTCCGCTCTGGACGTTTCGCACGGGGTCAGGATTGACATAGGCCGTGTTCCACGTGACCAGGAATTTGCTCTGGATGCTTTCCACGGGGTCAGGATTGACATAGTCATGTTCTGCGAGGACCAGGATCCGCTCTGGACGTTTCCCACGGGGTCAGGATTGATATAGATCATGTTCCATGTGACCAGGAATTTGCTCTGGATGCTTTCCACGGGGTCAGGATTGACATAGCCGTGTTCTGGGAGGACCAGGCTCCGCTCTGGACGTTTCCCACGGGGTCAGGATTGACATAGGCCGTGTTCCACGTGACCAGGAATTTTGCTCTGGATGCTTCCCACGGGGTCATAGCCGTGTTCTGCGAGGACTAGGCTCCGCTCTGGACGTTTCCCACGGGGTCAGAATTGACATAAGCCGCGTTCCACGTGACCAGGAATTTTGCTCTGGATGCTTCCCATGGGGTCATAGCCAGGCTCCGCTCTGGATGCTTCCCATGGGGTCCTAGCCGTGTTCTGCGAGGACCAGGATCCGCTCTGGACGTTTCCTACGGGGTCATGATTGACATAAGCCGCGTTCCATGTGACCAGGAATTTTGCTCTGGATGCTTCCCACGGGGTCATAGCCGTGTTTTGCGAGGACCAGGCTCCGCTCTGGACATTTCCCACAGGGTCAGAATTGACATAAGCCATGTTCCACGTGACCAGGAAAGGCTGACTCTCGGTTGTTTGTGCATCGTTGAGTCATGGAACTGGGAATTTTGCCGCAGCTCCGATTTGTTGATGTCATGTCT
The DNA here is from genome assembly GCA_030015575.1 of Agapanthus africanus. Taxonomy (NCBI): domain Eukaryota; kingdom Viridiplantae; phylum Streptophyta; class Magnoliopsida; order Asparagales; family Amaryllidaceae; genus Agapanthus; species Agapanthus africanus. The sequence continues at coordinate 416,348,116 of JASDDO010000029.1, forward strand.
GTTGAAATGAAACGGATGTTGAGACGATCTCCAGGCTGTCTGTGAACCATTGAGATTTGGCTTCTTCTTCTGATGGAGCCTGGGGAGGGAAGGTGTGATTCCTTCTTCGTTTGCGCCCCTGGATTGTATACATGGATTAATGTGATATCACCTGTAGGGCATAAATTTCATTTTTCTTTTATTTCTTTCCGCGATGCTCTATCATTTCAACTTTTATATCGCGAAAGTCGCGATTGTCCAATCATTTCAGCTATTTTTCGCGGTGTCTAATCATTTCGGCTATTTGTTTTATTTTTACTCGCTGCTTTTTATTGCGAGTTGCCCAATCATTTCGGCTATTTTGTATGCATATATTTTTACTTGCTGATTTTGTTGCAAGTTACCCCATCATTTCGGCTATTTCGTATGCATGTGTGGCTCGCTGGCTTTTTGCTGCAAGCTTGGAATTAGACACCGATTTCGGCATCAGCACCGCTACAACTGGGATACTGCCAGGAGCGAATCATCATTTGCCTCTTTCGATGTCGAACAAAGGTGGCTTAGCGAACAGGGTTAGGATCTTGTCAACTAAGGCTTTTATCTTCATGAGCCGTAAGGGTCTCATAAAGGTATTTCTCCCTGCGAATCATGAGGATCTCGTAGGTGCGTTTTCTCCTTAGGAATCGTGAGAACTCCTAAGTGTATGGCTTCTCGTAAGTCGTAAGGATCTTACAAGAGTATTTTCTCCTTCTAAGTCGAGAGGACTTACAAGGGTTGTTCACCGTGTAGACATATCCCTAGTCACGGATGGGACTTTGTTAGGGAAATGTTTATTCGCGCCCGTGGATTGTATACAAGGGTCAATATTGAACCGCTTGTAAGGGAAAATCAGGGTGTATGACTGCTTAAGAACATGTTCAGATCCCTGTAGCTTAAGGCTTTTGGATCCTATGAGCCGTGAGGGTCTCAAAGGGAAATTCTCCTTACGAGTCGTGAGGATCTCGTAAGTGTAATTTCTCCCTAGGAATCGTGGGGATCCCTAAGTTTGTTGCTCCCTTATGAGTCGTAAGGATCTCACGCAGGTGGTTTCTCCTTACAAGGTCGAGAGGACCTTGTAAGTGTCTTTTAACGAGATTGCGCCCTTTCGGGTTTTCATAAAACTCGCCGGTAACCCTGCTGTTTTTACTCACGGAGCCCTTTCGGGTTTTCATCCGTACCCATTTTGCTTATGGACATACTGTTTTCTTCTCTTTTTTTATTTTTTTTGTGTCAGCCTTAGGATACTGCGGTCTGTAGTAGTTTATCAAGGTCTCGGTCAACAGCCAGTTTTAGGACATGGCGGTCCACTGTTAGTTTAAGGACGTTTCGGTCCAACGCCAGTTTTAGGACATAGTGGTCCATCGTTAGTTTAAGGACATTTTGGTCCGAGAAAAGGAAGCCGGCTACTACTTACAGAGTTTAGGCTCAGGAAGATAGCGAGCGGACATAGGCGTCGTCATCTATCGTTGACCTAGGCCGTGAATCGTCAGGTGTAGTATTTCTTTAGGAAGCGACCGTTTATTGGCCTAAATGGTCTTTCACCATGCATGTCCATGAGTAGGTAGGCTCCACCCTGGTAAACTTTGTTTATGATATACGGGCCTTCATAGTTCGGCTCGAATTTCCCCCGCTTGGCGAGATTAGGGATCATAGATCTTTTAACTACTAGCACGAGTTCTCCTTGGCGGAATGTTCTCGGCCTATTCAATCTTTCATATGAGCGCTTCATCTTTGCTTTATAAGCCTCCAGATTTTGCTGCGCCATGAGCCGGGTTTCATCAAGGGCATTGAGCTCCTCAAGTCGGAGGTGAACATTTTCTTCGTCTGTTAGCTTGTAGTGAACCGCCACTCGTAGAGAGGGTAACTCTATTTCGAGGGGGTGTACCGCTTCTGTGCCGAATACCAATGCGTACGACGTTGTGTTCGTGGCCGTTTTGAACGTAGTTCAATATGCCCAGAGAGCTTCATGCAGTCTCTCATGCCAGTCCTTCTTATTTCAAGACACCGTCTTTTTCACGATTTTCATCAAGGTCTTGTTGAAAGCCTCAGCTAGACCGTTAGCTCGGGGATTATAGATCGAAGAGTATCTCCAGTCTATTTTATGTTGTTGTGCGAAGCGGCTGATCATGTGGCTTCTATAGGCTGGCCCGTTATCGGAGATAATCCGCCGTGGAGTACCAAACCGATAAATGACGTGTGTCTTGAAGAAATGGAGGATATTCTCCGTCTTCACTTATCTTAGTGGTACTTCTTCTTCCCACTTGGAGAAGTAATAGTTGTTGCTAGGATGAACCGATGTCCTCTGGACGATGCTGGTTCGATGGGCCCGATTATGTCAGTTCCCCACATTTCGAACGGCCAGCTAGCCACCGTTAGGTGTAGTGGATTTGGATGCTGGTGGATAAAATCCCTGTGAATCTGGCACGAGTGGCACTGCTTCGCGTATTCGAGGCAGTCTTGGATCATTGTGGGCCAATAGTAGCCCATCATTTTGATCTTCAGCTTCATCTTCGGCCCGGCTTGGTGAGAACCGCAGAGCCCATCATGAGTTTCTTGGATGACTCTTTTCGCTTCTTCCGGTCCCAGGTATCTTAGCCATAAAGAGTCAAACGATCTCTTATACAGAGTATCATCGACGAATGCAAAAGACAGAGCTCGTTTCATAAGCTGATGTCTTAAGGACGGATTTTCAGGTGTTCGACGGGATTTGAAGTAGTCTATAAAGACTTCCCTCCAATCCATATCCTTTTCCTGGTCTTTTATTTGCAGAGTCGTTAGCTCGGTCGCTCCCTTCTCCTCGGACGATTCCGGAGATATTTCTGCCGGTGCAAAACCCGACGGCTCTGCACAACGATCCTCACGTCATCGAGGCTCTCGTCAGCCAGTTCTTTAGCGAGCTTGGCTAACGCGTCCGCCTTGCTATTTTCCACACGCAGTATTCTTTCCAAGGTGTAGAAAGGAATTTGAATTAGCGGCTGTTGTACTCTCTCGCCGTACTTTACCAACTCTGGCTTGCACGTTTGATAGTCACCGTTTACTTGACTAACGACCAGTTGGGAGTTTCCGTATATGAGGAGGTTTTCAATTCCCATGTCGATAGCGATATCGAGACCTGCTATCAAAGCTTCATGTTCGGCTTCATTATTCGTCCTCGGCTCCGTTAAGGAGAAGGCAAAGCGCATTATCCTTCCTTGTGGAGTCACGAAGATGAGGCCTACCCCTGATTTGATTATGGGGGTGCTTTGTTTGCACTTCTTCATGGAAGATGCTCCATCGAAGTAAAGTTCCCACCGGGTATCATTATCTCTTCTCTCCCCGTCGATCGTGTCAAACGGATGCTCGGCGAGGAAGTTGGCGATGGTCTGGCTTTTCACTGCCTTAAGAGGCCGATAAGTTATCGAGAATTCCATCAAGAGTAGGGCCCATTTAGCGAGATACCCCGTTAATATGGCTTTTGACATCAGATACTTGAGAGGATCCACTTTTGATATGAGATGGACCTCATGCGCCAACGCGTAGTGTCTGAGCTTCGTTACCGCGAAGATCAACGCTAGGCAGTGTTTTTCGATGGGGGAGTAGTTGCTTTCTGCCCCCAGTCGACTCAGATAGTAAAGAGCTCTTTCTTTCCCTTGATCGTTATCTTATGCCCACAGCGTGCCTAAAGAACTTTCGAGGGTTGTCGTATACAGGACGAGAGGTTTTCCTTTAACGGGAGCGGCCAGTACTGGCGGATTCTGCAGGTATTGCTTGATTTCATTCAGTGCACTTTGGCATTTGCGATCCCAGATGAACGGAGTTCTCTTCTTCATTAAGTGACTGTAGGGGCGACACTTGCCGAAGAGATTGGCTATAAATCGCCGGATATACGCGAGCTTCCCTTGGAGAGACCGCAGTTTCTTGAGAGTCCTTGGCGAAGGCATTTCCACAATCGCCTTGATCTTTGACGGATCTATCTCGATTCCTCGGTGTCGGACGATGAATCCCAGGAATTTTCCTGAGGACACTCCGAACGCGCATTTGAGAGGGTTCATCTTCAAGTTGTATTGCCGAAGGCGCTGGAACACGATCTTCAGATGCTCTAGATGTTCCTCGTATGATTTGCTTTTAACTACGAGGTCGTCGATATAGCATTCGACGATTTCATGTATGAGGTCATCGAAAATCCTCGTCATGGCCCTCTGATAGGTGGCACCGGCGTTCTTTAGACCGAACGGCATCACCTTGTAACAGAATATGCCCAAAGGGGTCCGAAAAGCAGTATGCTTTTGGTCCTCAGGATGCATCTTTATCTGATTGTATCCTGATAAGCCGTCCATGAAGGAGAAGACTTCGTGAATGGATGTGTTATCTATCATCAGCTCGGTGACTGGTACTGGGAAGTCGTCTTTTGGGCAGGCTTTGTTGAGATCCCGAAAGTCCACACATATGCGCACCATCCCATTCTTCCTCATCATCGGAACAATGTTGGCGATCCAGTCAGGATACTGAACTTCCTGGATGAAACCGGAGTCGACTAGTTTCTTGACCTCGGCATTGATACTCATCTCAAGCTCGAGCCGTATTCTTCTTGGTGCTTGTTTGATCGGCTTGACGTCCGGGAATATTGCCAATTTGTGCACAACAATCTCTGGATCTAGTCCCGGCATCTCGGAATAGTTCCATGCGAAGCAATCTTTGTGCTGCATGAGCACGTCCTTTAGCGTAGCCACCCTTTCTTCAGACAACAACTCACTGACGAATGTCGGTCGCGGGTCACTTGGCGTCCCCAAATCAGTTTTCTTGAGGTTATCTGCAGTAGTATATATCCCATCTTCCAGCTCTTTCGGCGCCGGTGGAAACTCTGAGATCACCTCGCCATCATCGTTTTCGAAGCACCAGGGGAGGTCATCCATATTCTCAGGCTCTTCTTCTGACAGCGTTATCACGTGGCAGGTACAAGATCGCTTCCAAGACCGATATTGATCTGGTTCCATTCTCGCCGCATACGTGGCTTTCGGTTCATGCTTCTGCGGCGGGATTACGCTCCAACTGCTGGATAGAGCGAACCTACCGAGTTGATATTGGTCTTTAACCCAGTTCTTGAAGGTGAAGCAGTCTTCGAGAGGATGCCCTATTGCTTGGTGATAAGAGCAATAGTCTGGGTAAGAGACCTTGTCCGCTTGCTCGGGATGCTTGGACTCCGGGAGTGTCATCATCTGGTGTTTCATGATAAGATCGAATATCTTCTTTGTCTTGTCTTGAGGAAAAGAATATTCTCGACCCATCTTCTTTATAAGAGACGAATCTTGGTTGCTCGATTCTCGATCGCGTGGCTTCTTTGTCCCGCTTTTTCGCTGTCGAACGCTTTTCACGTTCTTTGGTTTATTTCTGCCTCTGCGTCGGGCCTTTTGTACAACGGGTTGACAAGTAGGAGCATTTTCATTTTTCACAGCCTGCTGAAGGAGGCGTTGCGTCCTGGCTTTCTCGTAGATGTCCATTTCGCGATTATGGTCGTCTCGAACCTTTTGACCCGCTTCCCTTATAAACTTGTCCATCTGTTCTTCGAACGACGGACTTAGCATTTTCACGACGGGGGCTCGTTTTGGTTCAGGGTTAGCATCTTCCCACGGAGCATCTCCTTCTTCGTCAAAGTCATGTATGACGTAGCAGTCGCGGAATACCTCCCGTTTCTTGGATTGAACATATCCAAGCCCGATCGTTTCCATTCTCCCGTTGGGCAACTTTCGCAGAGTTCCAGGGACGTCCCAGATCCTATTGTAGAACCGAGCTTGTCGAGCAGTCTGTTTAAGGGGTACAGTCTTTTTAGCCCGTCTGTGTAATATCTGGGCAAACGGATGGGCTGGAACCTGTCAAGTATAGAATCCGCACCATGCCAAATTTCTTTCTCCACTTTGGTTTCCTCGGATCGGTAGAATAAGATCGCCTTTTCACCTTTTCACCTGAGAGGGACGTAGAATGTCTGCAGTTCTTCCACAGTGTAGGTATCAAGCGCGTCTAGCTCTTTATGATGCCTTGGCGGAACCATGGCAACTTACAAACTTTGATCATCATCAGCAAAGGCTTGAATTGATGGCCGAACAGAAAATACGGCATTGACTTCATCTTCCGAATCGTTGCCGAAGATCAACATAGGGGTGGACGGTGCCGGCTTGTTGCACCGGGACGGACCTGAATAAACTGTTTCTTCTTCCTCCTCGGTATCACTCCCGAAGACCGGAATAGTGGCGATAGCTTTGTTCTTGTCCTCCGGTTTGCGACATCTTTCTGTATCCTCGAAATCTGGCAGGAATTATTTTGCATCTTCGTACTTTCGGACTTCGTTCACGGAGAACAGGTTTAGTTCCCCTGTCACAGTGTACTTAAGACCATCCTTGAAATACTTCATACACTGATGTTGTGTAGAAGGGATGATGTTGTACTCGTGTAACCAAGGCCGGCCGAGCAAAGCGTTATAGCATGTCTTGGCGTCAATGACATGAAACTTAATGTCCGTGACAAGCAGCCCAAAGCGTAGTGTCAATATTACAGACCCAAGCATTCATGATGACTGAGAGTCAAACCCAGAGATGGTGATTTTATCACGAGCGAGGTGCTGAATGCTCATGCAGATTTCCTTCAACACTCTCACATTGAGGAGATTGACGGAGGACCCACTGACGACCAGGATTTTGCCTATCTTGATATCATGACAGTATCCGGAGACATAAAAGGGACGGTTATGTTCGCATGTCCTAAGGAGGAGATCTTCATCGCCGAAGGTGATATCCGCGGTGTGCACTTCTTCCATCTCGTCCTTCATCTTTTTTCGGCGAGGAAAGCTTGGAATTGCTCGGGCTCTTGCAGTGCTTTGATCAAAGACTTTCTTGCCTCTTTTGATAGCAGAAGGGCGTCGAGAATACTGAGCTGCGAAGGTAGCTTTCTCAAGTGTGCCAGAACGTTGTAATCCACCTTAATTATTGTAACATTCTGAAATTTTGGAAATAAATAAAATTAATTAATTAAATAATAAAATGTTAAAAAAAAGTTATTAAAACAAAATTAGACAATTTCATGAGATGTATGTAAAACAAATTAAATTAAAATTTTAGTATGCAACATAATTAAATTATAAGAGTTTTAATGTGAATTTTAGCTTCATTTTAATAAAAAAAGGTGTTTTATAATAACATAAGTTGTGAAGGGTTTTTATATATAATTTAGGAAATTATGCAAATTTGGATTTTTGAGGGGGTATGTGGAAAATGGGTAGAAAATGTTTTAGTTCAGAATTTAATTACAAATTGAATCAATTTGGAAGAGATAATATTTTGCCACCACCTCCTCTCATGCACAACACACTCCCCACACCTCCTCCTTGCATGAAACCACCACATCTTACTTGGTGACACCTCCTCCCACACCTCACCCTTTCCTTCACCATTTATATAAGGTGTTCAGATCAATTGATCAAGTGAAAACTTCTGAAAATTCAAAAGAAAGAAAAGAAAAACAAAACAAAATAAAAAAGAACAAGAGAAGAGAAAAGAAGAAGAACTAGGCAAGAAGTTCATCATCAAGTTAGGACTAGGAGCTTGTGCATCTTAGGGAGAGTTATTCTAGCAAATTACTTGTGGGTAAAAATCTTTAATCACAGTAGGAAATTAATTCTGTTAGTAGTTTAACTTTGAAATCAAAAATTGTCTCAAATATCGTATTTTAGCAAAAACTAGGCTCTGTTTGAATCTGCTTTAGCTTAGAGAAAAATTAACTTAACTAAACAGGACCTAAATGTTGTATGTTGAACCTAGAGAAAACCATAGGAACACGAACCAAAGGGCTCGGATTTTGGCTGGCGGCCCATAGGCAAATTCCGGCGACGCCGGATTTTTGGGTGAGTTGGGTAGTGTGGTTTTTGAGTAGGTCTATGTGTAGGTGTTTGGTTATTTTAGTATTGTTTAAGTAAGTTAGTTTAACTATATATAAAATCTGGGAGCAAATATCGGTTATGGAATCAAAAATCTAAAATACGACACGGTTAAAACGTAACGCGATCTGTTTTCTGTCGCGGTGCAGAGTTGGGTTAGATTTCAGTGAGGTTAAGTATTAGGTCGTTTGCAATGGTCGTATATAGTGTAATTAGAACGTACAATTTGTGTTTCATGATTTTTGTCGTATCGGAGTAGCCGTTTCCTTATACAAGTTATTGCAATGTTAGATTCAAATACGGGGACTTTGGAGGCCGCGAGAAAAGGAAAAGGATTGGCGATTCCTGAGTAGATACGATGTATTTCCGGTGAGTAGATTTACATCTACGGGGGAAGTCGGGTGGATGACGTACAGCAACCCCGCAACCTTATAATTATTATTATGATATTTACTTAGGTTTAGATTTTCGTCAAGGCATTGATATGATATTGCATCTTGTATACCCTCCATTTGCATAAAGTTTTATATATAGTTTTAAAAAATGAGATATAGGTGATATTTGATCCATACGATATGGGTATTATTTGATGAGTTTGTACGAGGAATCATGCCGTACTTAAGTTGATAGGGATATAGCGGTATGATGGGCTATAATACAAGGATTTATATATATCGGAAATGATGAACTTTGTATGCCGAATAACAGCCAAGTTATTCTTTGACTTGTAGAGATAGATTATGTTCTGTTTTAGAAGGTAATACTGGTATGAGCTATATTATTTTACAAACAACAGTTCGTTGTCTTTTAAATAAACTATCGGGATGCGTGCCAGTTTCTAAAACAAACATCTCTTTTAAATCTGGGGGTATGCGCTAGAAACAGCTGCATACCTATTGAACCGAGTTCCTACTAAGACTGTGCCTACCACACCATATGAGTTATGGAGTGGGAAGAAACCCTATCTTCAGTACCTGAAGATTTGGGGATGTCCAGCTTATGTCAAAAAGCAGCATACGGACAAGCTCGAGGCACGCTCAGTACTGTGCAAGTTTGTGGGATACCCAAAGAACTCCAGGGGGTATCTTTTCTATTACGCAGAGGAACAAAAAGTCCTTGTTTCTCGTAATGCCCATTTTCTGGAACATCAGTTCTTAGAAAAGGAAGTAAGTGGGAGCGCAATAGAACTGGAAGAAATTCCAGAACCACAGACTATTACTGAAAGCTTAATGGAACCAGAGGGTTCAAAAGAACAGGACATTCCTATGCCGCTCCGCAGAAGTAGTAGGCAGTCTCATCCGCCCGAGAGATACTACGGTTTTCTCATAGACGGGGATAGAGAGGATTGCATCATAGACTATGATGAGCCTACTAGCTTCCAGCAGGCCGTTCAGAGCATTGACTCGGTAAAATGGCTGGATGCAATGCGGACCGAAATGGAGTCCATGTACACCAACAAAGTATGGACGTTGGACATTGCTCCAGACGGGGTAAAACCCGTAGGATGCAAGTGGATCTTCAAATGGAAGATTGGTGTAGATGGACAGGTTGAGACCTATAAAGCTAGACTTGTAGCAAAGGGTTTCCGTCAAAGACCTGGCTTGGACTATGACGAAACCTTTTCTCCAGTGGCTATGCTGAAATCCATTCGGATCCTTCTTGCCATTGCTGCCTTCCACGATTATGAGATTTGGCAGATGGACGTAAAAACCGCTTTTCTAAATGGAAGTTTAGAGGAGTGTGTCTATATGGATCAGCCAGAGGGTTTCATTCAGAGTGGGAGCAGCGGAAAGGTGTGCAAGTTGCTTAAGTCCATCTATGGACTAAAGCAGGCATCGCGGAGTTGGAACATCTGTTTTGATGAGACGGTCAAGGAATTTGACTTTATCAAAAATCCAGATGAACCATGCATCTATAGTAGATTTGTAGCGAGAACTGTAGTATTCCTTGTTTTATACGTGGATGACATTCTCTTAATAGGAAATGACATTCCTATGCTACAATCTGTCAAGGGTTTCTTGTCACACAGGTTCTCCATGAAAGACCTGGGTGATGCCTCTTACATCCTGGGGATCCGGATCCATCGTGATAGATCCAAGAGGATATTAGGACTTTCACAGTCCAGGTACATCGACACCGTACTGAAAAGATTCAGTATGGAAGATTCCAAGCGCGGTAACCTACCGGCTTGTCACGGGATCACCCTCTCTAAAGAGATGTCTCCCAAGACTGATTTGGAGAGGGATCGCATGTCTATTATACCCTACGCTTCTGCGGTAGGCTCTATAATGTATGCGATGTTGTGTACCAGACCGGATGTAGCTTATGCACTGAGTGTAGTAAGCCGGTATCAGTCAAACCCTGGGGAGAAACATTGGATAGCAGTAAAGAACATTCTCAAGTACCTGAGAAGGACTAAGGAGATGTTCTTGGTGTATGGCGGAAAAGAACTCCAGATTGAGGCCTTTGCTGACTCCAGCTTCCAGAGTGACAAGGATGATTCCAAGTCCATGTCGGGTTTTGTCTTTACCCTCAATGGAGGGGCGGTGTGTTGGAAGAGTTCCAAACAGGAAACCGTTGCAGACTCGACTATGGAAGAGGAATACATCGCTGCATCTGATGCCGCAAAAGAAGCTGTCTGGATAAGGAAGTTCTTAAAAGAACTTCAGGTGGTTCCGTCCATTGTTGACCCAGTACCTCTGTATTGCGACAACAACGGGGCTATAGCTTTAGCAAAGGAACCCAGGTCCCATCAGAGATCCAGGCACATCTTGAGGCGGTATCACCTGATCAGGGAGATCGTGGATCGCAAGGAGATCGAGGTTCGGAGGGTTGCTTCAGAAGAAAACACTGCAGATCCATTCACCAAGGCCCTACCCCAGACTCAGTTCGAGCGGCTGATCGAGATGATAGGTCTTCGATACGCCAGTACATGGCCTTAGTGCAAGTGGGAGATTGTTAGTGTATATGCCCTAGAGGCCATTACTGTATCATACTAGTTTGTATATTACTTAATGGAAGCTTGGGATATTCACCTTGTATAAACAATCTTGCTCAATATAGTAGTATGCTACTTGGTTTGTTTCTACTTCAATGTGTACATGTGTTTATTTTGCGATATCACCTATACGCATTAGTGGAGCCCTTAGGATCTTTGCTTGATTACCAGCGTTGTGATGGCAGTCACACTAGTGGGGGCTGGGTAATCTATAAGCACATCCTTATACAGGTCCCTAGTCGCAGGACTATCGAGACAGGGCATCGATACTCCGGAGTAGACTAGCGTATGCGCTTCTCATCCCAGTATGGGAGATGGTCTGTCCCACAGCCATCAGTACGTCGTACTGGAGATATTATACGGGTGCTCGTTAAGTTACGGGTACACTGGACAGGACTCGTCGGGAACTGAGAGGTTGGTATTATACCTATCGTCAGTTATCAGTTCCCAGGTGACATGAGTACAGCTTAGTCCGCTGACTTGACACTGGCACTTCGCCTCGAGTGTGTTCCCACTGCACTTTGATCACTACCCTACCACGACTCAAAGGAGTCGTGCAAACAGGTAGTGGTTGGGTGCAGTCCCGAAGCACTTGGAGGCAGTGCCGGTTAGACAGGATTCGTCTCTCCCGGTATTGGGGGTTGACATCGCGCTGTGTCTAGGAGAGCCATTACACAAGTAGTCCCTGGCCAGGGCAAGCGAGATATACTGGTAGGTTCCAGTGTTATCTCAGGGTGTTTTGGGCTTCACTCCGACACGACTTGTACCGCTATTTGGGGACTGACGTTTTACCGCCCCCTAGGCCCGACATGCGATGTATCAGACGAACAGACCGGACTGTGCGGAGAATGTCACATTCAGACTCAGTAGGAGTTCAGATGGGGTTTCGCCTCGTCAGCCTTCTTGTCGGCATCTACCTGGGGACCGTTACGCACAGCTAGTGCCGCTTGCGGTCTGTGGTTAAACCCACTGCCAGCGTAGTGTCGAGTCTTTAGAGTCCCACACAGAGGGTATTCGCCTCTGGGCAAAACAGAGTAGAGGTCGCATGGTTTTGCGACAGGGTTCGTTCTCATCCGCGCACTTGTGCACGTTTGGAGTCCGGACGGATTATACTGGCAGGCTCTGGTTTGAGCCAGATACTGGTATATGTTTTGGGGTTGCTTTTATATCTCGGTATTCTTGTTCCTCGGAACGAGAATGCAGGTGTGTATGCACAGTTGCTTGAGGCGGAGGATGAGTTTTTTATTAGGGTTTCGGAACGGGTGCGTATGCACAGTTGACAGTCATCATTTTCCAAACCCTAATGGATTTATGGATTATCTATTAATAATAGTAATTAAATGAGAATTATGTTATGGTTGTTTTTGTTGACTTGTTGACCATGGTTGACTTGTTGACCATGGTTGAATGTTGACCACCATCATGCTTTGAAAGATCCTCCTTGATTCATGCTTACATTTCATTAAATGAAGCATGATAGTGGTCATTCCAAATTACCATCAACTATTCTCATTTTGAATTATTATTATTTAGATAATTCTTTTTCTTTTGGCATTATGGTTGCAAGAAAGAAAAAGATTGCTCATTATCTCATTTAGCTTCTCTCTCCTCACTTCATCTTCTTCTTCCTCTAGCAAAAGAGAACCCTTCTCATGTGTTGAGAATCCTTCTCTTTTAAAAGAAAAGCAACCCCTAGTCACTCTCTACTCATTCTAGGTTCAAGGTTTAGCAAGCCGGAAACCCTAGTTCACTCAAAGATCGAGGAAGAGCCCAAAGGTCGAACCTTCGAGGTGGATCCATCTTCGACGGAAGAAGGCGACAAGAAGAGAACCATCAACCTCTACAAGGTTTAAAGAAGAAGGAGTTCAAGTTTAGGTATAACCATCTTCCATAGTAGCTAACTCCCTTTAGCGTATTTGCTAGTTTAGTTTAGACACGATCCCGACCTTGTTTAGTCCATGTTGCCTCTTGCGATAAAAATTTGTTTTTTATACCGTTTCCGCCTCCCCGTAAGCACCGGGGGTCGCAATATGGACTTACAGTGTGGTTTTTGAGTAGGTCTATGTGTAGGTGTTTGGTTATTTTAGTATTGTTTAAGTAAGTTAGTTTAACTATATATAAAATCTGGGAGCAAATATCGGTTATGGAATCAAAAATCTAAAATACGACACGGTTAAAACGTAACGCGATCTATTTTCTGTCGCGGTGCAGAGTTGGGTTAGATTTCAGTGAGGTTAAGTATTAGGTCGTTTGCAATGGTCGTATATAGTGTAATTAGAACGTACAATTTGTGTTTCATGATTTTTGTCGTATCGGAGTAGCCGTTTCCTTATACAAGTTATTGCAATGTTAGATTCAAATACGGGGACTTTGGAGGCCGCGAGAAAAGGAAAAGGATTGGCGATTCCTGAGTAGATACGATGTATTTCCGGTGAGTAGATTTACATCTACGGGGGAAGTCGGGTGGATGGCGTACAGCAACCCCGCAACCTTATAATTATTATTATGATATTTACTTAGGTTTAGATTTTCGTCAAGGCATTGATATGATATTGCATCTTGTATACCCTCCATTTGCATAAAGTTTTATATATAGTTTTAAAAAATGAGATATAGGTGATATTTGATCCATACGATATGGGTATTATTTGATGAGTTTGTACGAGGAATCATGCCGTACTTAAGTTGATAGGGATATAGCGGTATGATGGGCTATAATACAAGGATTTATATATATCGGAAATGATGAACTTTGTATGCCGAATAACAGCCAAGTTATTCTTTGACTTGTAGAGATAGATTATGTTCTGTTTTAGAAGATAATACTGGTATGAGCTATATTATTTTACAAACAACAGTTCGTTGTCTTTTAAATAAACTATCGGGATGCGTGCCAGTTTCTAAAACAAACATCTCTTTTAAATCTAAGGCAGCTTCCTTATTTCAAACTTAACGTTCCGATCATTTCTAAAGATAATGGTATAGCTCATAACAAGTAATTACAATAAGAACGTTTAGATTTCTTATAGGGTTGCATTATGTATTCTATATTATATGTTTCCGCATTACGCACACTCTGGTAGAACACTGCACAAATACCAATGAGTACTATGCTGCACAAGCACTTAAATATATGTTACACTACACCTCATTGGTACTGTCATGTCACTGTAGAATCGTTCTGATATATATGTGTTAATATATAGATTGTTACACCGTAGAACACTTGCACAAATACTAATGATTTCCATGTTGCACGAGCACAGACGCGTATGCTACACTACATATCATTAGTAGTGCCATGATACATTAGAATTGAAATCATTATGTTATGTGATAGGATTTCGTAGTCTTTTCCTATTTATGTTGTAGTACTATAGATGTTGTATTTGATTTCTTGGGATTTCTGAGTATTTTACTCCTGATGATATATATATATATATATATATATATATATATATATCGGTAGTATGGGACACTGTTATATATATCTACACATATATAGTATATCATCAATACAAACTATGCAATTATTCTTATTCCTTACTTGATATTTTGATATGATGAACAAAACATCCACCATGAGTTTTGTGTTTTCTGGTTTTGTTCCGGACCGAGTGGGGGAGATATACGGTCGCAGATTTTTACATTATCCAGACTGAGTGGGGGAGATATACAGTTGGATATATGGTGGACCCAGTTGAGACCGAGGGGCAGGATAGCCGCATTGAGGCGGGGGAGCCTAGCGAGGATACTCGATACCGGAGATATAATTGAGCATGACAGATATCCAGGGGATACTGACCGGAGATTGAGATGAGCACGGAAGCTATCCAGGGGATACTGACCGGGGTTCGATTAGGTACGGCAGATATCCAGGGGATACTGATCGTAGCCAGGATATCGGGTGGCGATCATCTGTTGAGATGGTGTCGACGGTATCTGTTTTTACGTGTCAATGCTGGACACGAGAGATTGCGGATTTCGATATTGATGTTGGACATCTATATGTATATTGATGTGATCATTATCATGAGGTACACAGTTAGATATTTATGTATTGGATTTCACCAAGACTGATCCGGGGGACAGTACCTGTACATATTTGTACTGACAGTCACAGACAAACAGGGAATTCCAATACGGATAATAGATTCATGATTTTGACTCATATGACATTGAGATAGCATACTTGGGATTACATGATAATTAGTATTGGACATATGCATATCATATAATATATCGATACTGATTATGATAGGACTATACTTATGACTTAGGTATCATCATGCATTTCGATTTCTACCTTTAGATGCACTTTTATTCACTGAGTTGGCAACTCATCCCCGTTGTGCCACAGTTTCTTGCAGGTTTTACCGCTTGGATTATTAGCGGGTTGGGCACACTTTCTTTTGAGGATTTATGGGTAAGTAAGTTGTTATTGTATCCTACTCACTCTTGATTATTCATATATTCTTGTATCTAGCGGAAACTCCATCAACTTAGAAATGGCATATTATGAACTTAGAATCGAGGATTAGAGTTGTGCTTTGATTGTCGCACTCTTTAGAGTCAACTACTGCTTTAGATTGATTGGTTGCTCCATTGATTGGATATGGAGACTAGCTTCCGTTGGGATGCTATTTTATTATGTTGTATCGGGTTTTTTTTATAAAATGCAAAGTAGGTGATGACAAGTTTCAAAACGTCATAAATACTTTTCAACATACTTAGTTAAATTTAGATATTATTTTAAATTGATTTGATCGGATGATTATTTAAACCTCACCTCCATTATCTCTCAAAAAGGGTTTCGATTCCAGGTTTCGGCTTACTTAGATTGCGTCGATGTCTTTAGATGTCACGTGTTATAAGTGCCCGTCACGTGCCATATTGGGTCGTGACACTTATCTTTGGCGGGTCCTTGACTGTCAGCTTTTCGACGGCTTGGTCATCAAGGATGATATCCTCAGGGACCTTTTCTTTCCCCTTGCCTTTTCTATTTGACCCACTGTTCGAGGGCCCAAGATTCTTTTCGGGTAGCGTACGATTGCGCAGCTGAATATTTTCACAGGTCATCGGTTCTTCCTCTTTTCCTGAGGTGGATTCTTTAAAGAGAGGGCCAAGAGTCATTTCTTCATCAGAGTCGCTCCTGAAGGTGAGAACTTGTGGTCCCCCAACGTCGACCATGTGACAGTTGCCGGTAGTTCCTTTACGCTTATCGGTCATATTTCTTTGCTCCCGACGAGCTTTGCGCTTCATCCGCTTGAAATGTTGCCGGTGAGCAACATATCCCTGCCACCATCTTCTAAAAGCGTTGCACTCTTCGGTGGGGTGTACAATCTTTCGATGATATAAGCAGTAATTAGGATGTATTTCCGCTTCACCAAGAGTGTTTCCTTCGGAGGGTGGCAGCTTCATTCCCATCGATATGGCTTTAGCGAACCTTTTCCTCGTCTTGAACCTGCTTTTATTTGCGGCGGACGTACTTTGATCTGGCAGGATGTTTCAACCCTTTCGTCCAGTCGCCGGCGTTTGGCCTTTTCAAATATGGCCATCTCACACTCTCGAGCAGCTTTGATTTTAAGAAGAGCCTCATCCAGGAATGCATCAATCATTTCGTCTGATGGCCCTAGAAGTTCCAGTTCAGGATTTGCCCCCAGTTTCTATGTAAGGAGCTTCTTCATTATCTATCGACGAGTGAGAGATCACATGGCAACTTGCTACATAACCTTCAGATTCATCCGACGAGTCATCTCCATTGTCATCATCTCCGTCCTCAAGGATGTGGCTGAGAAATTCTTGGAGTGTGACTGGAGTTCGTGCTTTTTGATTCTATTCTTCCAACGTTTCAATCTGTTTTTGCAGGTCCGTGCGCTTGTCACCAGGCTTCACGGGCTTTTTGGTTTTCTTCTTCTTCTTCGAAGACTTTGGCGGCTGAGTGTGAGTGCTTTGGCTATCACCACCAATCTTTGGAGTTGGGCGCGGTTTCAGCATTCCCTCGATGATCTCGGGTTTCAGTGATTTTTCCACCTGATCGCGGGACATGTTTGGAGATCCTTCAGCTTTCTTTTCGTCTTGGCCGAAAAAGCGACCTCCCATGGAGCTTCTTCTATGAAGGAGCATGATGCCCCCGGTGTATCCGTCTTCTTGGGAGCGTGTGGCAATGGTGGGTTCACCTTCCAATTCTCGGGCAGGTCAAATTTGCCCTGTTGGTATTGATCTTCGATCCAGCCTTTGAAGACGAAGCAATTTTCAATTGGATGGTTTACCGTTTGATGGTAGGGACAATAGTTGGGGCTATTAGCTTCACTGGGTTGCAACGGGCGTTTTGGATTCGGCAGATTGATGAGCCTGTTGCGCACCGCCAGCTCAAACAATCTCCTCATTTTGTCCCGGGGAAAGGAATAAGAGCGCTTCATTTTCTCATTATAGTATCGCCGTCTTTCCTCTAGGCGATCTGTTAATTTTGGACCACTAGGCTGCTGTTGAGTATTCGCAACGAATGTCGCCTTTCCTTTACCCTTTTCGTTTCGCGGCTCCGGCTTTGGAGGAGATGGTCTATGACCCATCTGGTCCATTTGAGCCAGTTTGTCAATCAAAGCCTGGAACGTAGTCAGTTTGAAGAACATCATGAATTGGGATATAGTTGCTTGAGGGTCAAGAGTGCCCACGAACATGCCCACTGCCGGCGCTTCTTCGATGCATTGTTCGCACTTCGACCATAAATTTCACCATCGTATTGCGTATTGGACCCAAGTTTCGCCTGGCTTCACCCTGGCGTTAATTAGTGCGGTAATCGGTATACGCTCGCTAGCGCTCGCAAATCTCTGCGTAAACAACAGCTCCATCTCCGCAAATGTCTTAACAGAATCGTTCGGGAGTTCAGAGTACCATTCGAACGCTGTCTTCGACAAGCTGCCGACAAATTGGCGGAGCAGAAGTTTATCATCACCTCCAGTGTTGCCGCACAAGGCTCTGAATTGAGCGACGTGCTGATGTGGATTCCCCATCCCTTTATATACATGAAATTTAGGTATCGTATATCCCGGCGGGTACTTTATTTGGTCATACCAGCCTGGATAAGGTCGTCCAGTCTTAACGATCTGTCCAGCCGCTTCGTTCTCCTGGTGAGCTCGTATCTGCTGAGCAATGTAATCATCCAAGGCGGCCTTAGAGATTGTCTCTTCTTTGGCTGCTGAAAGAGCCGGAGGGGGGTTCGATGTCTCCCCTCTGTCGTCTTCAATGATAATCGGGGGGTCTTCAGCTGGAGGTTCCGGCTGTAACATCATCCCAGCCATATCTTGGAACAAGAGAGCCATTCGTTTTATGTTGGCTGCCTGTTCCGCAGCCTATTTTTCCTTCCTCTCGAGCATTCTTCGGAGGAACTCGATATCAGTTTCTTGTTCCCGACGCTGCTCTGAGGTCTCTGGATTTTCTTTTGACCCAGTGAGTGCGGCCATTGCAGTTAGCATCTCCTGAAGTTTCTGCTGCTGTTGTTCCTGAGCCCTCGTTATCGATCGGGTAAGCGGTCGATGACCCGTAGAAGCACGACTCTCCTCTTTTTCGGAAGCCATATAAACAGTATGCACCATCATGCCCCCAGACTTGGGGCGTTTAGATTCAACGACGTTGCGGTTTGCCGCGGTCACGGGGGATTTCTCTGGCCTCCTTCTTTTTTGAGCGGTTGACGTTGAGGGAGCCATTGCGGCGGGCACCCAGATGGATGATGTCTTTTGTGGTACCACGAGACGGCTCTTTTCTTGCTGAGCTTTGAGCTTCTTTGGCCAGTGAGAGTAGTCCTGGTTAATCACCGATTCCTGGACCCGTCGCCAGACTTTATAAATTTTGGAAGAAAGCCGCTGAGGGGGCTGTTCTGGCTTCGCCTTTGGTGCATTCTCCACGGGTGGAGGAGATCTTTTCAGCACTACAGTTGGAGAGTTCCTGCGCACCTTGTTAAGCAGTTCAAAGCTGTTCCCAGTTGGAACAGCAGCATCGATCTCCACCATTGGAGCTGGTGGAGTAAATCCAGACGGAGAGCTACCCCCAGCCTTCCTTACTCGGCACCAGTGACGATGGCGAGCATGTCACGCAGATGGTGTTGGTTCAGCTATGGGGGTGGCTTTGTCATGCCCCCTGTTTTGGTCAGGCGCTGCTGGTACCAGCCTCTTGAAGACCGACGTCCGTTGAGCAGCAGTATCCAATCTGTCAAAGACAGACCTTTGAGCAGGAACGGGAGCCGGAGTGGCCAGCCTTGTAAAGACTGATCCTTTGACGGGAGAACCTTCTTTAGTGACCTCGAGAGCAGGAATGGCTATCCGTTTTGGGATGGCCGCTTCAGGTATCGTGGGCTTCTTGACAGGCCCATTGGAGTTCAGGCTCAGCCTATCGAAGACTGATGCTGTCGGCTTGGCATTGGATGACCCGTTGAGATGGGTCGTGGTGGTAGTGAGCCGATCAAAGACCAACTTCTTCTGCGCTTCTTGCGGTAGCGGGATGTTAATGTTCACTGGTGGGAGCATGGTCCCGAAGAACAACCCGGTGGTAGCCTGCGTTACCTGCTCTACCGGCATCGTGAAAAGGGAGGCCGCTTGGAGGCCATAGGTTACACCCCCAGATGGGGCGGAACGGGAGTTGCAGTTGCAGCTAGAACATTTTGTGCAGGTAGACGCCATTGATCTTTCGTTTTCTGCACCGAGCAAGACACCAAATCTTAATACCTCGAACCTAAGGGCAATCATATCAAACCGCGATTCGTTCGCGGACATGATGCAAGAAGTGTGGAGTGCAAAGAGGAAAAGGTCCCACCGGGCGTGCCAGAATCTGTTCCCCATCGAAAATCGGGCAAGACGGACCCGTGCGGTCGCGTCTCCGATTTTCGGCGGGGAACAGAGGCGCTGGCGCACACGTGTCCTTTGGACGCCATTTCCCCCTCATTTTATATACACCCCACACTAAAAATACCTCACCCGTTAGAAAAAACTTCTAACGGGGCGCTGCCCCGCATCCCGCAAGGGGGCTGCTAGCCCCCTTAACCCCCAGTCCGCTATCTGGGTAGCGGGACCCCCGTAAAAACTCTGTGGCGCCCCCAATATATCCAAAACCCCTTCAAAACACAACACTGCACATTGAGTTCGCATGACCTATTTGACCCGTCAATCGAATGTTCTCTCGCTCCAAAGACGAGGGGTAATTAACGACAGCTTAGTCCGCGGCTGCCGGAGATTCGGATCCCCAAAATCAATAAACCCCAGCCTACCCTAGGCAGGGAGAATCTGTAATGCGCCCGACAAGCATGCACGCATTCCCATCTCAATGGGGTGATGAAAACACCCTACACACACGTGAGTGTTGAACAAAAGTGCTCAGCACTATATATATAATCAAAAGACCAAGTGTTTGGCACTGCTGAATGAGGGAAAAGCCCAAAACTGAGCCCATATTGGCCAAGTCTCTGAAACTTCTTCACAGCCGAGCCCATGTGCTCTGTTGATGGATCTTAACAAAATTTAATGATCCCAAAACATATTTCTAAGTTGATCTTAGTTTCATATAAGACTGACGTATCCTTAGTTAAAATAAATTGAGCCCAAATACTCATATATTTAAATTGATCCTAATATAAAATCAGATTAATAGTCCTTAAATAAAATGAAATATTCTTTGAACTGACGGAACATACAACCTAAGTTCAAACCCAAATTTAAAATATACAGATTTGGACTAATCCGCGCCTTACAGGTGACGACATAAACTAGTCTTCTTATACAATCCATATGCAACCATAATAAATAAAATACAACATAACACGAAGTGACCTACCGGAGTAGGAGAAAGTTTTTATCACAACGCGATAACGTAAGGGGCTTGCGCCTGCAGGGAAGAGCGTCCCTACAATCAAAAACCACTCACAAATGAGGGGGAATCTGATGAAATCTGCTATATCGGTCGTATCTATCCGAACCTCCGATATACGGTGCCATAAATCAACTTGGTATTTTCGGAGAGATGGTTGGATATGTCCAAATAGCATATGCCCCTAAATTCAGGCTAGATATCTCAACGTCTTAATCCAGTCTTCGGCGATAAACAAGTCGTAAGGGTCCCATAAAAGCATTTTCTCTCTACGAGTCGAAAGGATCTCATAGGTGTATTTTCCCCTTAGGAGTCGTCAGGACCCCCAAGTGTGTTTTTCCCTTGTAAGTTGTAAGGAACCCACGAAGGTGTTTTCTTACGAGTCGAAAGGATCTCGTAAGCTTTGCATGTATCGTGAGGACACATGAGTGGGTCTTCTCAAATGGAGCATAATTCCGATGGCGAAGAACGGCCGTGGGGTTGGTGATTGCGGTAGGGCATGGGTGTGATGGAGATTATTTGGGCCCGTGGATTGTATACGGCAGTCCGTTTAGGGACCGTCTGCAGGGCTGGGAGAATTTGGGGGATTTGGAATTTTGTTGGCGTCTGGATTGCTAACATTGAAGTATAGTTTCAGGAGCGACTCATCATTCGCCTTTGGAGGAGTTTAAAACATTTATTTATATACACACATTTTTTTACCGCGTTTGTTCCATCATTTCAGCTTTTCTTATCGTGAAGGTCGCAATTGCCCTATCATTTCGGCTATTTATTCGCGGTTGCCCCCATCATTTTGACTTTATTTTCATAATTTTTTTGTTGCTCGCTGATTTTTATTGCGAGTTGCCCCATCTTTTCGGCTTTTTGTTTATTTATTTATATATTTCCTCCTTTTTTCCTTTTTTTACAATCTCATTTTAACGACGTAGGGGTCGATTGTTGTGCGCTTATTAAAGTTTTTCGCGCTTTGATTTTGGCAAAATTGGATTGATGATCGTAACTCGGTGGTTTGCCAGCCCATCAGAAGACAGTTCGGTTTTCTCAACCTTATATTAGTCCTCAACCCGGTCTTTAAACATACAATAGTTTTCGATAGTATGACTCACCACCCTATGATATGGGCAGTACATGGTGTTCCCATAATATTTAAACATAATAAAAAGAGCTAAGTTTTGTTAAATTTTAATGAGACATCGCCTCATGTGCTCCATACGAGGGCACCAGCGCCAACCCCTAAGGATTAAATCCTATAGTGGCGCCGCACGTGTCACGCCCTGCTTCCCGGTGTATGGTAAGGAGACGCGACGGGTCACGCGACGTATTTACTCAGAAGTAAACACGCTAAGCGTATCTAAGCAATATAAAGTAAAATGTACACAAGAGACATGAATGTAAATGAACAACAACTTTTATTTATTCAACATTTCTTTACAATACAACTGGAAATATAAATACAAGTCTGGAATGTAATGCCTAAACAATGGCATTAACTGAATGAAAAGTAAGTACAAGTAAAGTCAATGCTCAGGGTCTTCTGTGAACTGCTCTAAGTGCTCCTGGATGGTCTCGAACTCCTCAGAGTCGGGTCCTCCTGACAACATTCCAAAGAAGAAGAGAAATAGGAATGTCGTAAGCGAACAATCGCTCTGTAAGTCCCAAAGAATGAGAAGAATAGACAGAGAATAGAACAGGTGAAGTAGATAATGTTATATTTGTTATACTAACGTAGTTGTTGAGCTTGGTACAGAATATGCCAGTATATACGAGAGGAGTCCAACTTACATCGTGGACTTTGGTAACCCGTAGTACAAGGCCCAGTCGATAATACCACGGAACAACGGCATGGATGTAATTATGTCTTTTAGTGACCACCTCGTGCCACCTTTAACATGTTCCGTACCAGTCTATCCCTTTATAAACCCCGTAATGTTTATTGTATTGATTGTATTGTATTGTCTTGAGTAAATGGAAGATTTGCCGAAACCATAATATCATGTAAATGGAATGGATATAAATGGATAGTCATGTAATCAGAGTATATCCATGGTTCGGTTCAGTCATGTTCATGTTGATATAGATTGTGTTCTGGCATTCATGGATTCATGTTGTATTGCAGTTATACTTGAATTGAATTCAAGTCAGATTGTATTCAGATTTGACCATGGCTCGAACTGAGTCAAACTTTTAAACAGAATTGAAGTCCTAATTGTTCTGGAGTTATCGGTAACTGCTGCACATAGACGACAGGATTTATGTCTTTTTCCAAGACAATTACAGTGTTGATAATACCGTTTTTAGATTGTCTACCTTAGATAGGTAAGCACCCATATTCTCTGACACCCTGAGACTCAAGAGAACTGGTCCCGCTTTAATCTATGTTTACTAGGGTCCTTATTGTAATTTAATATAACTTGAGGGGGTTTTATGAAAAAATAGTTTTGATATATTTTCAAAATACACCTCAAGTATTTAATTATTGTCTTTAGGGTTTTCATAATTGTAATTTTTATAAAGTGAAATATTCTAGTGAATACAACATAGTTTTCATTGTATATGGTATTTTAGTGTAATCTCGGAATGGTGTTGAATTGTAAAGGTAGTTTCATGAAATTTGTGATTCCTTTGAGTTAGAAAATATGGAATATATATAATATATTTAAAGTAGATATTTTGATAATATTTATATATATATAATATTTATAAAAAATAGAATTTATTTATTAAATAGAAATCCCATTTTTCTTAAAAATTGCATTTAAAAATTTCATTGAGATCGAATGCTCCTTGTGGAGGTCTGCATCTTGCTCTACTAGGCCCGAGGATGTGCGATAACCCGCACCATCCCGATCGGGGTTCTCCAAAATGGGTTGTAGAGATATATTTGCACGGAATTAAACACTTTTTAAAGGAAACGATTTTTGAATGTTTAAGGTATTTAATCGTAAACTAGTATTATCCCATAAACTAATTTCCCAAGAGTTATCGTGCTATGTCAAAAATATGTGTTGTGATGAGCTAGGTCATTACCTCATGAGTTTTCTAAAGGTAATAGGGTAAAACATTAAATAAAAGCTGTATGTAAACATGATAGTATTTTACTGTAAAAGTAAAATAGAAATTGCAATACTTATTATTTTGAGATGAAACATGTTCTAATGTCTTTATTTATGTTTATTGATCATTATGAGGGAGTATAGTATTTTATTGTTTAAGAAAAATAGAGTTTTTAAAGAAAAACGAATCGGAAGTCGGAATAACTCCGCTTCCGACGAGTTTTGAAAATAGATTGTTTTAGATTAGAGATGGAGGAGGGGAGTGGGGACTTACAGATTTGAATCAAAGAAAAGAGGTAGGGAAAGACTTTAGAATCACCAGGAAGTCGTTTCGTCGTCGGATTCTTCTTGAAATGTCGTCGGAACTTCGACCTTTGCTAACTCCACTTGCACAACTTTGGACTTGGAAATTTTAGAGAGTTTTTGTGATGGAATTCTGAATGAAGAGGGGGTGAAATGTAGTGTGGTATTTATAAGGAAAATTAGGGTTTTGAGGGTTAAAAAATGCATTAAAAATATGCATTAAAATTAGAATTAAAGAGTGAAATTACACTCTCTGGATAATTGCAGAGTAATCAAACAACATGAGGTAGTGGGGTAGGCGAAGGGGTTGTTAGTTGTATGTATGCCCTAGAGGCCATTATTGTACATGAGATGTATATTATAGTGGATACTTGGATATATATAGGGAGGACTCTCTTGCTCGACATGATAGTATGCTATCTGGTTGCTTTTTATCTTAACATGTACACTTACTGTCTCTCTGTTACATGTTGATAAAGCCCTTAGGATGTGTACTTGACTACCAGGATTATGATGCAGATCATACTAGCTGGTCCTGGGCAGTCTATGAGTTCATCCTTCAATTGTTCCTAGTCGAGGGAATATCGAGACAGGGCATCGATATTCCAGAGTAAACTAGCGTATACGCTTCTCGACCCATATAATGGGCGATGGATGATCCCATATCCATTAGTGTTTGACATCAGAGATCGTATACGGGTGCTCAGTGGAGACTGGGTACACTGAACAGACTCGCCGAGAACTCCTGGATGGTATTATACCTCACGTCAGATAGCAGTTCTCTGGTGACACTGCTACAGGTTAGTCTGTCAACCCGAGATCGTCATAGAGTCTTATGTGTCTCCCACCGTGCTTTGATTTCCATCCTACCACGGCTTTACTGAGTCATGCAAACAGGTGGTTTTTGGGTAAAGTCCCGAGTCACATGGAGGCAATGAGCGATAGGAGGGAATTTCGTCTCTCCCGGTATTGAGGGTTGATGTTGCGCTATGCTCGATTGGCCATAACTGGAAATCCCTAGCCATGGTAGATGAGATTTACTGGTAAGTGTTATCAGTAGTTTCTCGACCCGTTATGGACCTTGCATCAGCATGACTTATCAAGCTATTGGGGTCTGACGTTTACCACCCCTAGGCAAGATATGCGACATATCAGACGAAGAGACCGGACTGTACGGTAGTGTTACTTGATTGGATTCGCAGGAGCATGAGCAGGCTTGCTTGTTGATCTTCTGATCGCTCAATACCCGGGTGGCCGTTACGTTTAGCAGATCGCTTGCAGCTTATGGGTGACTGATATGATCACCACCTACTGCCGGCGTATTGACGAGTCTTTAGAGTCCTATACAGAGGTTTTCTGGTTCATGCGAAACGAAGTAGGAGCACATATATGTGCGGGGCCGAGATTAATGCGCGTATGTGATACCGCATTCTATTCTCGCGATATGTGATACCGGTCGGTTATATGTGATATAGCCGGGTTATCGGATCAAGTGTTGATTCGATAGTATGTTTCATTTGATATTAGTCGGTTGTATGTGATATAGCCGGATTATTAAATTAAGTGTTGATTTAATAATTTAATGTATAATTATATATGTGATATATTGATTTACATTAACTAATATTAGCTCACTTAAACATTTCTTTTTCTCACTAGTGACACTTAGTATATATGTGATATATGTTAATGTACATTATTTTGTGTCATGCTAGATGCCACATGATACATGGGTGTATGAGACTCACACCATGCAAATAATAATGAAGGGTTTTTATTTATTTAAAGTAAATCAAAATTGGAAATTGTCACGAGGTTGAAGCTTGTAGAAGCTTGTGGAACCATTGACCAAGTCCACTCTTTTTGTTTTACTTGAAATATTTATTAACCCAACCATTATTTTTTAGCCATGGTTTATTCTCTATATGAGTTAGTGTATGACACCAACTTACCCATGGTTGCTATTCTCACCACATGGGTTTCATTTCTCATCTTCATTCTTCATCTTCTTCTTCATTTGATTCTAGCTCTCTTGATCTTGAGAAAATGAAGAAATATTGTGAGAAAAATAAATCTAAAGTGAGATCATTTCCTACTTCATCATTCTCTACTATTAGCCATTTAGTTTAGAGTGTTTGCTTCACTAATTTCACCATTAGTGAAGAGATAGCATGAGTTTGAGTCTCCTCGACGTAGATCATCTTCGGCCTCGAAGACATTGAGCAAGCTCGTTCATTTCTTCATGAGGATCCTTACTAGAGTTCGGGTGTTCACTACTTGGAGCGAAGGGACTACTACACGGAGCTTTAGAAGTGAAGGACCGGTCTACAAAGGTTGTATTTCTCATTCACTTAGTTGTAATGTTTGATTACATGTTTATATTGTCTAATTACTCTAGTTAGATCCTAATTAACGGTTCTTTAGCACTCTTGAGATTTTTGAAATTGGCATGGTAGTTGTATAGAAAACCCAGTAGGGTGCTAAGGAAACCCAATAGGGGTGCCAGGGGAATTTTTTTGAGGCATTAGCCAAAGGGGGCCCGACGGTACCGGTCTCATCAAGCATCTCGCCAGTCCAAGTCCGGAGGAATGGGCTTGGATCGCCGCCACGTGTCAGGGTCTGTTGGTATAACTCAGTGCACATGTTTGATTACTTTGTGACTTTTCATTTTACGTGTTGTGCACGTGCAAACCTTCGGGCTTCTAAAAGATTAAAAGAAAATTCAATTAAAAATATATGTGGCTGGGGGATTCGATCACAGGGGCTATATCACAGCAGTGCAAGGCTTTACCAATGAGCTACAAGTGCTTTCTTGTTATTCAAAAGCAAATTAAATTTATAACTTGTGCTCAGACTTAGGTGTTCCTTTCTGTATTTTGAAAAAATTCTGTACAGAAAGTTTAGGGTTGTTACAGCACATGAAGCTTACGTGGGCGCCAATGTGCAAAACACAGGAGCGCCTATAAGAATTAAATTCTTAAGTGGCGCCCAGTGCACAACACGTGACCACCGGCACCCAAATTAAAATCAAGTAGAATTATATTCTACATGAGGATAGTTTCCTAAGAATTGGGGTACTCTCTGTTAAACAGAGCCGTTGGATCAAAAATCCAATAGTGATGATGAATCATCAAATAATAAAATTAAATTCTATCAGGAGAAAATATTCCCCTAATATTTCTAAATGAGAAGGATGTTTTCTGTTGAACAGAAAATTGTTGGATCAAAAATCCAATGAGATGGGAAAATATTTCCCTATATCTTTCTAAACAAACAAAGATGTGCTCTGTATAACAGAAAGCCCTTAGATTAAAATACCCAATGGTGATTAAAAATCACCATTTGACAGAATAAAATTCTGTATATGGGAAAATATTTCCCTGATCTTGTTAAAAACAAGAAGATATATTCTGTGAAAAAAAAATCACCAGATCAAAAATCCAACGGTGGATAAAATCCTCTAAACAATTTTGAGTCCAATTAAATTATTTGGTATCTCTCAAATGAGAGATTTTCTAAAACTAATTAACAATTTGCCTCTGCTATATAAAGAACCCGAGACTTCAAGTCTCATGTAGAGGGAACCCCCCATAAGCTTCTGAAAAATACAGAAAGCTCTCATAACAATAGAGAATTTAATTCTCAATAAAGAAAAAGATCTTCCTTTTCTCAAACCCTAGGTAAAGAAATCACAGAGATCAAAATATCTTCTTTACCTATCATAGCATATCTAAGGGTTTAACCCTTCTCAAGAACTTAGTTCTTTCTCTATATAGAGATCCACAAGACAAGCCTCCCACAAGTTGAGAATTTAATTCTCATCGGGAAGATCTTGTTCTTGAGAATCAAATTTTCAGAAAAGAACTAGGTTAAAAAGAAAGAAAAAGGAAAAGAACCTATCCTGTATGAATTTATTCCTCTGAAAATAGGGTTTAACCCTAAAATATACTTAGTTCTTATAAAAGAAAAAAACTAAGAACTTAGTTCTTAAAGGAAACCTGATCCCAGATCTTCGAAATAAAGATCTTGGTGATCATTAATGGTCAAAATACCATTATCAGAGACTTAATCTCTAAACAAGAAAAGGAATTAGCGCCTCACGTAATTCTCATGTAGACCCCTCACGTGAAAAACATGCAGGCGCCTAAAACAGAGGGCCAGTGCTTCACATGAAACACATGTGAACTCTGAATAAAGTGCTTAGCACTTCATATGCAACCAAAACGGCTGAGTGCTTAGCATTAGTTGGGCAGCGCCCAACGCCTCATGTGAAAAACACGTGGGCGCCCAAAATAGAGGGCCAGTGCCTTACGAGAAACACACGTGAACGCTGAGTAAAGTGCTTAACACTTCATATGCAGCCACAACGGCTGAGTGCTTAGCACTGGTTAGGCAGCATCCAACGCCTCACGTAAAACATACGTAGGCGCTCGACAAAATAAATGAGATAGCGCCGTACGTGCTCCTCACGTGGACGTCATATAAAAAGTGCTTAGCACTATATATATACAGTCAAAATGACTGAGTGCTTATCACTGATTGGGCAGCGCCCATAACCGAAGGCTTCACATGATACCCATATGAGCGCCAAAGCTTAAAACAAGTGCTTAGAACTTTTGCATAAAAAAGGAGGGCTGAAAAAATAGAGCCCAAATAAGTGCTTAGCACTTTTGGAAAAAAAAAGAAGACTGAGCAGATTAAACCCAAATTGGCTAAGTCTCTTGCAGCTGAGCCCAATGCTCTGTTGTTGGATCTTGATAAAATTTTATAATCCTGAAAATATTGCTAAGTTGATCTTAGTCTCAAATAAGACTAACGTCTCCTTAGTTAAAATAAATTGAGCTCAAATGCTCATACATTTAAGTTGATCTCAATCTCAAATTAGATTAACGGTTTTTAAATAAAATAAAAATATTCTTTGTACTAAGGGGACATACAATCTAAGTTCAAAATCCAAATTTAAAACATACGGATTTGGACTAATCCGCGCTCTACGGGCGACGACACAAACTAGTCTCCGTATACAATCCACGGGCAACCAAAATAAACAAAAATACACACGACACGAAGTGAACTGCTGGAGAAAGAGAAAGTGATTATCGCAACGCGATAACGTAATTTACTGCAAGGGCTTGCGCTTGCAGGGAAGAACGTCCCCACAATCAAAAAAACCCTCACAAATGAGGGGGAATCTGATAAAGTCACGTTACAACGGTCGCATCTCTCCAAACCTCCGATATATTGTGCCATAAATCAACTTGGTATTTTCGGAGAAGTCGATGGATATGTTCAAATGGCATCTGCCCCCAAATTCAGGCTAGACGTCCCAACGTCTCAGTCCGGTTTTCGATGGCAAACACATGGGATGGCCGGTCATGTTCATTTCATATGGCCTCTTTGGAATAGGCAGTTAAAGACCGTTGTTCAAGGCGTTCTCGAATATTTTGTGGAATTTGTCCCTCCTGAAGGAGCATACTTTCTTCCTTCTCTCCATTAGAGTCGGTGCCTTTCCTGATGCCGGTCCTCGAGGCCGATCGGTCTTCGGTTCGCCCGCTGTCCGCTTACCTCATTCAATGTATGTATCGGTGGGACTGGAGGATGATCGTGGCCGTTTTTCGCAAAGGTGTTCCACTCTTGGGCTGGAGAGAGTGTCATGCCCCGCTTCCCGGCATACGGCGAAGGGGACGGGACCGGTCCGCTACATATTTACTGTGAAGTAAATACGCTAAGCGTATCTAAGCAATATAAACGTAAATCACAAGAGACAAGATATATAAAAATAACAGCAACTTTATTAATAACATTCTTTTGTACAATGCATGAAAAGTAAATACATCTGGAATAAAAGCAATGCCTAAACAATGGCATAACAGGAAATGAAAAAAATACCGAATAGAACAAGGTACAATATTTAGAGCTCGGGGTCTTCGTGGAACCGATCCAAGTCTTTACCGGTGGGCTCGATATCTGACGGGTCCAAAACACCTAACGACATTCAAAGAAGAAAGAAATAGAATGTCGTCAGCGAACATGTCGCTCGGTAAGTCCCAAAGATAAGGGAGAATTAGAAAAGACAGAATAAGAGGTAACTTCTAAAGTTGTATAATATTGTAGAATATTGTGTTTACGCTGTTGTTTGTAGCTTGGTACGGAAGGATGCCAGTGTATACGAGAGGGGTCTCAGTATGCTAGAGACCAGGGCAAACGGAAGGTACAAGGAACCGTCAAGCCACGGTACAACAGCAACGGAATATAGGTTAGGTGTCTTAATCTTACCGTCTCGTGCCACTTCTAACACCTTCCGCACCAATTTACCCTTTAAACCCTGTAGTATTTTGATTGTATTGTTGTAGTATATTGTATAAGTTGGATGACTGACCAAAACCATGATATCAGTAAACAGATTATAACTGCATAATCATGTAGACGGAATAACTGGATAATGGATGTATATCCATGGTTTGATTCAGTCAAGTTGTATAGATTGATAACTGGATTCATGGATTCATGTGTTCATATTGAATTGGAATATTGTAGATTGACTTGAATCATATTCAAGTCAGAAATAATCAGACTCTAACCCGAGTCAGAAAATTAGAAATGTAGATCGCAATTTTGATTATTTCTCAAACCTATAATTGTTAGGGTCCTTATGGTAATTTACAAAACTTGAGGGCGTTTTATGTAAAAATACTTTTATATACTTTTCAAAATGCACCTCAAGTATTTATTATTCACTTTTAGAGTTATAATGAATGTGTATTTTATATTGTGACATTTCTAGTGAAAATATCCTAGTTTTATAAATAAAGGTATTTATCTGTAATATTGATTTATTTGAAGTTCATGGTATTTTAGTGTAAAATTTATTCTTTTAATTTTTTTAGAAAAAGTGGAATATTTATATCATAACAAAATAGATATTTTAATGATAAATATACATATATTTATACAAAAATAATTTCAATAAAAATTTTATATTCTAAAAATATCATTTTCTTAAGATTTCGTATTTTAAATCTTTCGAGACCGAATGCTCCTTGCAGAGGTCTGAATCTCGCACTACTAAGCCCGAGGGTGCACGATAAACCGTATTATCCCGAACGGGTTCCCCAAAGTGGGTTGTAGCGGCACTTTGCAAAGATTGTAAAATACTAAATCCTTTAGAAAACGGTTTTATAAAGTACAAGATATTTATTTGTAAAAAGTCAATTTTCCGTATTTTAGATTCTAGGGTTTTCTAATTCAACTAGACTATTTCTAAATGGTCTAAACAACAAGTTGTTAGATGCCTCAAATCGCCTCTTCACCGTCAATTGTGGCCAGGTAAATATAAGTGAAGAAAGGAGGGATCCGCTCACGAATCATCGTGAGACGGGCCTTTTAAAATTACCTTTCTCCCTTGCCTAGCCTAGACACCACAAAGTCAGGTTTAGATAAATGACCGATGTCCACAACTTATCGTATTTTCCTAATAAGAGGTATTTATTTTAAAAGTGTAACAAGCTAAAACTTTTAGAAATGGTTTTATTAAGAATAAGGTATTTAAATGAAAATATTGTTTTATCGTATTCTAAGTTTTTTTTCAATGGTATCGTGTTAGGTTGTATGCAAGTGTGTGAGGAGGTAGGTCGTTACCTCGTGATCTACTTTAAAGGTATAGAAAGTTAATGGAATTAAATGTGAAATCGAAACATAGTGGTATTTAAGTAAAAATACGATAATTTGGGAATGCTGTCATTTCATGTGATAAAACTTGTTCAAATTGTTTGTTAAATGTTTAATAGCCAACATAAAGATGTTTAAGCATGAATGTATTGGTGAGAAGTGAAATTTTATAGAAAACCGAATCGGAATTCGGATTTGTTCCGATTCCGTCGGGTTTTGTAATTTCGTATTTTTTTTTTAGAAAAAAAGAGAGAGGTTAGAATAGGACTTACGGGTTTGGACAACGCGCGAGTGATAAGGAAGAAGAGGGTTCGCCGATACGTCGATTCGTCGCCGCGAGTTCCTAGCACGATCACCGGAAGTTCATCGTAGATTTCGTCGGAGTTTCGCCTTTCGCTCGTTTTCAATGTACACAAGATCTCTTGGAATTTTGAGAGAGTGGACTCAGAAATTTGGGATGAGAGGATAAAGGGTAGGGGGTGTATTTATAGGGTTAGGCTATGGTTAGGGTAGGTGTAGGGTTTTTAATTAAAAAATGTAAAAATATATTTAAAAAATCATTAAAAAATGGAGTAAATGGGGGTTAATGGGCACTCTGTAACCGATCTGACTATTTAAAGTATGCAGGGGGATGAGAATAAAAAGATACCCAACTTCGATGTTGGGGACTCAGCCGTCCGGCCGAGTCCGGCCGGCGGCGCCGGCCCGAGTCGGGCCGAGTCAGGTGGTCGGGGGATGTGGGGTCGTCGGGTGTGGCTTCTGGTGCATTTACATTTTCATGTGTAGTAGGAAATTTGTGAGAAATGCACGTGTAACTGTTGGTATTCTAAAAAATCAAAAATAAAATAATATTAAAAATAATGTGGGGTATGGGATTTGAACTCTGGTGGCTTGGTTCAGCAGTGCAAGGTATTACCATTGAGCTACAAGCTCCTTCTTGTAATTATGGAGTGAAATAAATATTTAAAGAGATATCAGTAACATTAAATACTCCAAGTATACATTGAATTTAAATCAATTCTTTGTACATTAAAAATGGAGTTGTTACAGTCTACCCTCCTTACAAAAAATTTCGTCCTCGAAATTTACAACTTTTATTTGAGGACTAGTTCACAAAGAGGTGTGGATATCTAGTACGCATTTCATCCTCCCTTTCCCAAGTGGACTCTCCTGGAGTGTCTTTCCTCCACATCACTCGAACCAAGTTAACTTCCTTGTTCCGAAGTGTCTTCACTTTCCTGTCCAGGATCTCCACAGGCTGTTGCTCACAAGACAAATCGGGCTGTATAGTGAACTCAGAATGATCGAGAACATGGCTGGGGTCACTCACATACCTTCTGAGTTGGGATACGTGGAACACATTATGCACTCCTTCCAATGAAGGTGGAAGCACTAAGCGGTATGCCAGTTCACCGACTCGTTCGAGTATGTCGAACGGTCCAATATATCTCGGACTTAGCTTACCCCGTCTTCCAAATCGGATCACTCCGTGGTTCGGAGATATCTTCAAGAATACGTGATCTCCTGGCTGGAACTCCAAGTGTCGTCTCTTTGCATCAGCCCAGTACTTCTGTCGATCTTGGGCTATGCGCATCCTTTCCCTGATAGTACGGACCACATCAACAGTCGCTACTATCATCTCTGGTTCAAGAAGTTCCCTATCTCCGATGTCGTCCCAACTTAATAGCGATCGACACTTCTTTCCATACAATACTGCAAAAGGTGCCATTTCTATGCTTGCTTGGTAGCTGTTATTGTACGCGAACTCCACAAGGTGCAGGTGATCTTCCCATGATCCTTTGAAGTCTAACATACACGCTCTGAGCATATCCTCCAACATCTGAATAGTTCGCTCAGACTGACCATCTGTTTGTGGATGATAAGCCGTGCTGAAGTTCAGACTTGTTCCCAAGCTTGCTTGCAGACTCTTCCAAAATTGCGATCGGAATCTGGTGTCACGATCGGAGACAATGCAGACCGGTACTCCATGAAGTCTCACAATTTCCTGTATGAGTTCATAGGTATCAGAGGTAGTACATTATGAAGAGTTTAAATCTTAATTAGATTATTACCTCCATGTACTTCTTTGCTAGTGTCTCAGTTGATTGGCCAACTCGAAATGGGACGAAGTGAGCCGACTTTGTGAGTCGATCCACAATGACCCATACAGCATCGTTACCCTTTGTGCTGCGAGGAAGAGCAGTCACAAAACCCATCGTGATGTGTTGCCACTTCCATTCTGGGATTGGCAACGGTTGAAGTAGTCCAGCTGTTCTGTGATGTTCAGCCTTTACTTGCTGACACACCAAACATTTTGCGACGCCTCTGGCTACTTCACGCTTCATTCCATGCCACCAATAATTTTGACGTAGATCTTTGTACATTTTGGTACCTTCAGGGTATACTGAATAGGGAGAGTTGTGAGCTTCTTTCATTAACTCTTCCCGAACAGGACCTTTTGGTACACACAATCTGCTGCCGTATCTCAAAGATCCGTCTTCATGGATGATGAAGTCTATTCTGAGTCCATTCTCCACTTGTTCTCTGATCTTTTGCAACTTAGCATCGTTTGCTTGAGCTGCCTTGATCAATGGTTGATTGAACTTGTAAATTCATCAAACTTGAAGAATTACCTGGCATGATTACTTCAATCTCCATCTGATGCAAGTCTTGTTGAAGCTTCCACCGAGCGGTGAGATTCATTGATAATAGTTGGCGACTAAGTGCATCAGGTACCACATTCACCTTTCCTGGGTGATATTGCAAGTTGATGTCAAAGTCCGCCATGAGTTCTAACCATCTTCTCTGCCGTATATTCAACTCCTTCTGAGTAAACACGTACTTCAGGCTCTTATGATCCGTGTAGATATTCACTCGTTCACCAAGTAGATAACGACGCCAAATCTTGAGAGCAAAGATGACGGCTGCCAACTCCAGATCACGAGTCGGATAATTGCGCTCATGAATCTTCAGCTGTCTTGAAGCATAAGCCACAACCTTACCGTGCTGATGTAGAACACATCCTAATCCCTTACCAGATGCATCGCAATGCACTTCGAATCCTCCAGATTGATCCGGTATGACGAGAATAGGTGCTGATGTCAACCTTGACTTGAGTTCTATGAAACCTTGTTCGCATGCTTCTGACCACACAAATTCTTCATCTTTACGTGTGAGCTTGGTCAGGGGCGTTGCTACCTTCGAAAATCCTTCAATGAACCTTCTGTAATATCCAGCTAAACCTAAGAAACTCCGAATGTCCTTCACTGACTTTGGTGTAGGCCATTCGCTAACTGCTGAAACTTTCGCTGGATCAACAGAGATTCCTTCTCCTGATACGATATGTCCAAGAAAACCAACTTGCTTTAACCAAAACTCGCACTTGCTGTACTTGGCATAAAGCTGATGTTGTCGAAGAGTTTCTAGGACAATTCGTAGGTGCTCTGCATGTTCTTTCCGACTCTTAGAATACACCAGGATGTCGTCGATGAAGATGACAACAAACCTGTCTAAGTACTCCCGGAAAACTTGATTCATTAGGTTCATGAATATTGCGGGTGCGTTGGTCACTCCAAATGGAATCACTAGAAATTCATAATGTCCATAGCGAGTTCTGAAAGCTGTTTTGTGAATATCAGCTTCCTTGACCTTCACTTGATGATAACCCGAACGAAGATCTAATTTAGAGAAAACACAAGATCCACTTAGCTGATCGAATAAATCATCGATGCGCGGGAGTGGATACTTGTTCTTTATAGTGACTTCGTTCAAGGCTCTGTAATCGATGCACATTCTGTATGAACCTTCCTTCTTCTTCACAAGTAGTACAGGTGATCCCCAACTTGAAGTGCTGGGACGGATCCATCCTTTCGCCAGTAATTCGTCCAACTGTGTTCGGACTTCCTTCAAACCATCCAGACTTAAACGATAGGGTGTTTTGATCACCAGTTTTGCTCCTGATACTAAATCAATACTGAATTCAAGAGCTCGATCGGGAGGCAAACCTGATATATCGTCAGGAAATACATCGTCGAACTCTCGAACCACATCTGGTCTTGATTCTTCCTCCGCTTGAACTGCTGCAACTACTGCTTCTCTTGGATTCACTTTGTAGGTACTTGGCTCCAGTGTACGGTCTCCGCTTTTGAAATAGAAGACCGGATAGTCTGGAATCTCGAATACTACTCTCCTTTGACGACAGTCAATAGTAGCATAAAAAGTTCCAAGCCAATCCATTCCTAGAACCACATCGAAGTTCGGCATGTCCAGCACTTTGAAGTCAGCATAAAACTCTCTGCTGTAGACGACGACTGGACACAAGCTGTATCCTATAGTTGCCTTTAGAACGCCATTTCCTGAACTGACATTCCAGTTGGATACAAGCGGTGAGACTGGAATCGCATGAGTTCGAACAAACCGTTGCGACATAAAGCAGTGTGATGCTCCAGTATCAAACAGTGCTAGTGCGGGGATTGAGGATACTAAGATTGTACCTAAGGTATGTGGGATATGTTTTAGGTATAGAGAAAGTGTGTAGATAAACAAGACTAAAAGAAAAGTTTGGAAAGGAAAGTTTACCAGTGATGACTTGGCCAGTGGCCTCAGCTTCTTCCACGGACATCGTGAAAGCCTGGCGCCTTGGTACATTCCTCCTGGCTTGAGGAGCATTCCTCGGAACGTTCCTTTGAGCTTGATGGAACTGATAAGGAGGTGGTGCAGCTTGTGGTCCTCTGGGTGGTGCAGGTAGTGCAGGTCTTGGAGCAGGTGCCTGAAGGGCTGGTCGTTGCGGATAGGTAATTGCTGGACTGGGTGCAGCAACTGGGTTTTGTCTTTGGGGACAAGACCCAATATCATGAGTAGCTGAGTCGCAGACTAAGCAAAGATGGTTGGCTCGACGGCAGTCTTTCATCATATGTCCAGTTCTCTTGCAGTTGGTGCAAAAGGCTGGGCTGGGACGATGGTTCGGTACTCTGGGTCGCCTTGGCACGAAAGGTGGCCTGGACGAGGCTCCTCCTGCCATCTGATTGGCAGGGCGTTTGACTTCTGCAGACGGAGGTCTGCCCCTTACTTTTATCACTGCCTCATAACTGCGGGAAGCTTCCAGAGCATCCTCATGAGTCAGAAATTTTCCCGTGGCTAGAGCAGCCTGAATCTCCGTGTCCAGACCTTGTTGAAAGAGATGGGCTCTGATCTCGTCCGTCGGTATCAAGTGTGCCGCGAATCTGTTTAAAGGATTGTGTTAGCTGTGTAGTATGTGAGATTTAAAAATTGAACTGTTATGACATATCTTACCGGCTTAGCATGGTGAATTCAACGTCGTACTCATCTACTGATTTGTCCCACGTCGAACCCTGTTGTAGATGAATGAACTGCTGCTCCATGGCAAATCTGGCAGTCACAGGGAAGTATTTCGCGTCGAACTTCTCGCGAAAAGTCTTCCATTCAATAGGCTGTACCCGACGGCTTTCTTCCGCCTTCCACCAGTTGCGAGCATTGTCCGTGAGCTGTAGTTTCGCCATACGGACCCAAGCTATGTCTGGCACTTGTGCTGCTGCCAGATCATCTTCTATGCCTTGTGCCCATTCCTCAGCTTCAAGTGGGCTTCTCTTTCCGGAGAACTGTTTGGGATATAAAGCCCTGAATTGCCTTACCCCAGGTGCGTCAGTCTCGGGACGGTTCAGGAGTTGTTGCTGTCCCTCAAGAAGGCTGCGAATTGCCTCAAGTAACACTGTTTGCTCGGTGGGTGGCGCAGAAACAGCTGGTGTGAGAGGTAATCCTGGAGGTGTGTTGTTGATGTTGGTGCTGGTGTTGTTCGGGGAATCCATAATCTTGAAGAAAAATTTAGGTTAGGACAGATTCAAGTACATGAAATGATAAGATTCAAGGAATAGAAAATTGTAAGATTCAAGAAACATGAATTGTAAAGAATGTTTTAGTTGCTGGTTCTTGTGTTATATTGCTTAGGTTGTTCACGCAGAACAGAACTGCATAGTATGGTTCTATACAGCTCTGACTTGCATGGGCCACCAACAAAACCTGTCACGCCCCGCTTCCCGGTACACGGCGAAGGGGACGGGACCGGTCCGCTACGTATTTACTATCAATTAAATACGCTAAGCGTATCTAAGCAATATAAAGGTAAATCATAAGAGACAAGAGAGATAAAAATAACAGCAACTTTATTAATAACATTCTTTTGTACAATGCATGAAAAGTAAATACATCTGGAATAAAAGCGATGCCTAAACAATGGCATAACAGGAAATGAAAAAAAATACTGAATAGAATAAGGTACAATGTCTAGAGCTCGGGGTCTTCGTGGAACTGATCCAAGTCTTCACCGGTGGGCTCGATCTCTGACGGGTCCAAAACACCTGACGACATTCAAAGAAGAAAGAAATAGAATGTCGTCAGCGAACATGCCGCTCGGTAAGTCCTAAAGATAAGGGAGAATTAGAAAAGACAGAATAAGAGATATCTTCTAAAGTTGTATAATATTTTAGAATATTGTGTTTATGCTGTTGTTTGTAGCTTGGTACGGAAGGATACCAGTGTATACGAGAGGGGTCTCAGTATGCTAGAGACCGGGGTAAACGGAAGGTACAAGGAACCGTTAAGCCACAGTACAACAGCAACGAAATATAAGTTAGGTGTCTTAATCTTACCGTCTCGTACCACTTCTAACACCTTCCGCACCAATCTACCCCTTAAACCCCGTAGTATTTTGATTGTATTGTTGTAGTGTATTGTATAAGTTGGATGACTGACCAAAACCATGATATTAGTAAACAGATTGTAACTGCATAATCATGTAGACGGAATAACTGGATAATGGATGTATATCCATGGTTTGATTCAGTCAAGTTGTATAGATTGATAACTGGATTCATGGATTCATATGTTCATATTGAATTGGAATATTGTACATTGACTTGAATCATATTCAAGTCAGAAATAATCAGACTCAAACCCGAGTCAGACAATTAGAAATGTAGATCGCAATTTTGATTATTTCTCAAACCTATAATTGCTAGGGTCCTT
The DNA here is from genome assembly GCA_030015575.1 of Agapanthus africanus. Classification (NCBI taxonomy): domain Eukaryota; kingdom Viridiplantae; phylum Streptophyta; class Magnoliopsida; order Asparagales; family Amaryllidaceae; genus Agapanthus; species Agapanthus africanus. The sequence goes on from JASDDO010000029.1 coordinate 416,386,955, forward strand.
ATGGTAATTTACAAAACTTGAGGGCGTTTTATGTAAAAATACTTTTATATACTTTTCAAAATGCACCTCAAGTATTTATTATTCACCTTTAGAGTTATAATGAATGTGTATTTTATATTGTGACATTTCCAGTGAAAATATCCTAGTTTTATAAATAAAGGTATTTATCTGTAATATTGATTTATTTGAAGTTCATGGTATTTTAGTGAAAATTTATTCTTGTAATTTTTTTAGAAAAAGTGGAATATTTATATCATAACAAAATAGATATTTTAATGATAAATATACATATATTTATACAAAAATAATTTCAATAAAAATTTTATATTCTAAAAATCTCATTTTCTTAAGATGTCGTATTTTAAATCTTTCGAGACCGAATGCTCCTTGTGGAGGTCTGAATCTCGCACTACTAAGCCCGAGGGTGCACGATAAACCGTACTATCCCGAACGGGTTCCCCAAAGTGGGTTGTAGCGGTACTTTGCAAAGATTGTAAAATACTAAATCCTTTAGAAAACTGTTTTATAAAGTACAAGGTATTTATTTGTAAAAAGTCAATTTTCCGTATTTTAGATTCTAGAGTTTTCTAATTCAACTAGACTATTTCTAAATGGTCTAAACAACAAGTTGTTAGATGCCTCAAATCGCCTCTTCACCGCCAATTGTGGCCAGGTAAGTATAAGTGAAGAAAGGAGGGATCCGCTCACGAATCATCGTGAGACGGGCATTTTAAAATTACCTTTCTCCCTTGCCTAGCCTAGACACCACAAAGTCAGGTTTAGATAAACGACCGATGTCCACAACTTATCGTATTTTCCTAATAAGAGGTATTTATTTTAAAAGTGTAAAAGCTAAAACTTTTAGAAATGGTTTTATTAAGAATATGGTATTTAAATGAAAATATTGTTTTATCGTATTCTAAGTTTTTTTTCAATGGTATCGTGTTAGGTTGTATGCAAGTGTGTGACGAGGTAGGTCGTTACCTCGTGATCTACTTTAAAGGTATAGCAAGTTAATGGAATTAAATGTGAAATCGAAATATAGTGGTATTTAAGTAAAAATACGATAATTTTGGAATGCTGTCATTTCATGTGATGAAACTTGTTCAAATTGTTTGTTAAATGTTTAATAGCCAACATAAAGATGTTTAAGTATGAATGTATTGGTGAGAAGTGAAATTTTATAGAAAACCGAATCGGAAATCGGATTTGTTCTGATTCCGTCGGGTTTTGTAATTTCGTATTTTTTTTGACAAAAAAGAGAGAGGTTAGAATGGGACTTACGGGTTTGGACAACACGAGAGTGATAAGGAAGAAGAGGGTCCGCCGGTATGTCGATTCGTCGCCGTGAGTTCCTAGCACGATCACTGGAAGTTCGCCATAGATTTCGTCGGAGCTTCGCCTTTCGCTCATTTTCAAAGTACACAAGATCTCTTGGAATTTTGAGAGAGTGGACTCAGAAATTTGGGATGAGAGGGTAAAGGGTAGGAGGTTTATTTATAGGGTTAGGTTAGGGTTAGGGAAGGTGTAGGGTTTTTAATTAAAAAATGTAAAAATATATTTAAAAAATCATTAAAAAAATGGAGTAAATGGGGGTTAATGGGCTCTCTGTAATCGATCTGACTATTTAAAGTATGCAGGGGGGTTGAGAATAAAAAGATACCCAACTTCGATGTTGGGGACTCGGCCGTCCGGTCGAGTCCGGCCGGCGGCGCCGGCCCTAGTCGGTCGGTCCGCCGGCCGAGTCGGGCCTAGTCAGGTGGTCGGAGGATGTGGGGTCGTCGGGTGTGGCTTCTGGTGCATTTACATTTTCATGTGTAGTAGGAAATTTGTGAGAAATGCACGTGTAATTGTTGGTATTCTAAGAAATCAAAAACAAAATAATATTAAAAATAATGTGGGGTATGGGATTTGAACTCTGGTGGCTTGGTTCAACAGTGCAAGGTATTACCAATGAGCTACAAGCTCCTTCTTATAATTATGGAGTGAAATAAATATTTAAAGAGATATCAGTAACATTAAATACTCCAAGTATACATTGAATTTAATTCAATTCTTTGTACATTAAAAATGGAGTTGTTACAGGGAGTATTCATTTGCTGTTTCAGGATATCAATCTTTGGCTCATGAACCAAATTTTGATTTTGCTAACGGATCTTGGCTAACTTCTCATCCCGATTCTAAAACTTCTTTTGAAGCCATTGGACACTCCAGGTACGATAACCAGGTTATCTTTACTGCCTCAGCTCAATTCTGCATGGACCACAGTCTCCTCTTGCTTAATGGCCTGAGTGGGCTCTTCATCATCCGGACCGAACGTTAGGTAGCAGCAACCACGTCGTTATCATGGCTATGAAGCTTCGAAGGACTTGTTCCTTTGAGCTCCACCATGTAGACCGTATGGGTTGTGTACCCGTCTACTGCTTCTTCATTGGTAATGTTGCTCGTTGGGCTTTTGGCTTGTTACCTTGGTCCGTTCTTTTCAGTGAAGGGCAGACGACTGAGGGTAGCAGGTTCCCGAAGGGCTTTGGTCTCTATTTGTATGAAATTGGCGGTCACAGCTTGACGTTTGTTAACACGCTTTTAGACAGTTCTATCTCTCATACCTTATATTATTTTTTGACCCAATCTTTAAAGACAAAGCAGTCCTCAATGGCATGACCTATCACTCTGTGATAGGGGCAATATTTGGAGTTGTCGGTCATATTCGCTTCTTGCGGGTTTTTTTATTCTGGCAATTGTAAACAGTTTCTTAAGGCATCTTTGAATGTTTTACGGGCCTTGTCCCTTCTGAAAGAATAAATCTTATCCAGCTTCTTTTTCAGGGATGATTCTCCTCCCTCTCCCAACACTGGCTTCCGAGGCTGGTTAGCATTAGGCCCGCTCATTCCTCGCTTGTTTTGGTTAGCCGACATGTTAAAAGATTCAGTATCGTCAGAATTTCCGCCTTTGTGATTATCGTCCTTTCGGTTTCTCCCGTATTTATTGCTATTCTCGGAATTCGAGGAAGATTCTTGCTTTGAGCGCTCCAACATTTGAACTTTCTTGGTCAGTTCTTAGAACGTCTTGAGACCCACGATGCATAAAAAAGGATTCATCCAGGTGCCGAGATTTTCGATGAGGAGATTGACGGATTGGTCTTGTTCCAACGGTGGCTCACATTTAACGGAGAGATTGCGCCATTGGGTTATAAAATCCGTGCTACTTTCGGTGTTCTTTGGCTTGGTCCTTACAAGGTCGGAAATGGTGATCTTATCGCTGACACTCATGAACCTTTGTCGAAACAGAGATTCCATTCGGACGAAAGTAGTAACGGAGCCATCCGCTATGCTCGCGTACCAATCGAAAGCGACATCGGTCAGGCTATTAACGAACTGGCAGAGGAGAAGCGCATCATTGCCCCCAGTATTCCTGCATGAGGCTTTAAAGTGGGCGATGTGCTGATTCGCATTTCCCATCCCATCGAATCTTCCGAATTTGAGGATGACATAACCACTAGGAAACTCTACCAGATCATACTGAGTAGGATATGGTCTCCCACTACTACTGACATCTTACGCGCTTCAGCTTCGGCTACCAATGTTTTGACTTTGTTGGCGATCAAGTCCATTATCCGCTCTTGCATTAACGAAACAGTGCCATCTGGTGCCAAGGCGTCCCCAGAAGCGGAATGTAGCCAGCTTTCATGTGGCTCGCCCATACTTGGACCTAAAGGGGCAGGCGTTACCTGCTTCGGGTCGGTGTCACACAGCTCATGAGTAGAGACTTGCGCTTGATTGGAGGGAGCCCGAGCAACCTGAGCCGTGAGCTGCATCACGACATTCGTCACGTCGTCAATTTTGGAGTAAAGTTTGGCCATCTCCTTGTCTTTACTTCTGAGCTATTTTCGGAGCTCTTGGAGGAGCTCGTGTTCTGCGGTCCTAGGTGTTAGTTATATGTATGCCCTAGAGGCCATTACTGTACATACGATGTATATTGTAGTGGATGCTAGGACATATATAGGGAGGACTTTCTTGCTCGACATGATAGTACGCTATCTGGTTGCTCTTTATCTTAACATGTACTCTGATTGTCTCTATGTTACATGTTGATAAAGCCCTTAAGATATGTACTCGAATACTGGGACTATGATGAGATCATACTAGTGGGGCTACGGTAGTCAGCGAGTACATCCTATAACTGTTCCTAGTCGAGGGTATATCGAAACAGGGCATCGATACGCCAGAGTAGACTAGCGTATACGCATCTTGACCCATATGATGGGCGATGGATGATCCCATATCCATCGGTGTTTGACATCAAGGATGGTGTACGGGTGCTTAGTGGAGACTGGGTACACTGGACGGACTCGCCGAGAACTCCCAGATGGTATTATACCTCACGTCAGATGGCAGTTCTCCGGTGACACTGGTACAGAGTAGTCTGTTGACCCGAGATTGTCATAGAGACTTGTGTGATTCCCACTGTGCTTTGATTTCCATCATACCACGTCCAAGTGGGCGTGCAAAAAGGTGGCTTTTGGGTACAGTCCCGAATCACATGGAGGCAATGACCGATAGGAGGGGATTCGTCTCTCCCGGTATAGGGAGTTGATGTTGTGCTGTGTTCGATTGGCTATAACTGGAAATCGCTGGCCAGGGTTGCTGAGATTTACTGGTAAGTGTTATCAGTAGTTTCTCGAACTGTTATAGACCTCATATCGACACGACTTATCGAGCTACTGGGGTCTGACGTTTACCACCCCTAGGCGAGATATGTGACATATCAGACGACGAAACCGGACTGTACGGGAGTGTTACTGATTGGATTCACAGGAGAATATACAGGCTTGCTTGTTGATCTTCTGAGCGCTCAATACCTGGATGGATGTTACGTTTAGCTGACCGCTTGCAGCTTGTGAGTGTTTGATATGATCATCACCTACTGCCGGCGTATTGACGATTCTTTAGAGTCCTACACAGAGGTTTCTTGACTCAGGCGAAACGGAGTAGGGGCACATATGTGATATGTGCAGGACCAAGGATAATGCGATATGTGATACCGTATTCTATTCTCGCGATATTTGATATCAGCCGGATCATCGGATCAAGTGTTGATTCGATGAATCGGTAAATGATATATTAGTCGGTTATATACGATATAGCCGGATTGTCGGATCAAGTGTTGATTCAATAATTTAATGTATAATAATATATATGATATATTAAATTACATTAACTAATATTAGCTCACTAAAAGATTCTTTTTCTCACTCGGGTAATACATTGATATATATGCGATATATGTTAATTGTATTATTTTATTTTGTTACAATAAATATTATATATGTGATATATAATATTGTAACATGATATGATTACTAATGCGACATGTTTTATGGAGTTTAAACATGGTTAGGGTCTGGATTAGGGTTAAGACTTCTAATAGCTTCTAGAAGCTTTTCTTTTGTCATGGAAAAGACATTATGCTTGATATTTTCAAGTGACCCATCTTTAACCCAACCCAAACCCTAGCCTTAGTTAAATCTCTACAAGGATTAGTTTTACCATGGTTGCATTATTCATCATTATCAACATTTCATTATTCATCACAAAAGCATTATGATTCATTCTTCTTCTTCTTCCTTCTTCTTTTCATGGAAAAAGCTTTCTAGTTTTTTCTAAGTGATGATTATGTGTGAGAAAAAGATTATAAATGAGAGCAAAAATCCTACTTCATCATCCTCATCTATCCTTGCCATTTAGATGAGGGTGTTCACTTCATTTAGTGAGTGTTAGGTTGTGTTAATGAAACTTCAAGGTAGATCATCTTTGTTATCGAAGATCGGAAGCAAGACTACATCTTTCTATTCGTGGAGCCTCTCGAGGGTCTGGAACACGATGATCGCAGCGAAGGGACCTCAACACGAAGCTTAAGAATTGAAGGACCGGATCTACAAAGGTTGTAATCCCTCTCACTTAGTGTTAAAGTGTTTAACATGCTTATTTTTGCCTAAACTCTAGTTTAAAGATCCGGCTTTGGGTTGTTCGGCACGGCTAAATTTTTAATCGGGTATGGTTGATGCTTTGTAGACCCTTATGCGTGTGCCTAGCATCTCTACAGTGGTATCAGAGCCAAGCTAGAGCTTTAGGCGAAGTCTAGGCGATGTTTAAAGTCCGATCGAACCCGGAAACCCCGATATATACCCTTCTCTGGACATTTTCTAAAAATGTGATTTTTTCTGAATTAAAAATGCTCAAAAATATCAGCAGGGTATTTTTGGAATTACTGTGAAAAACGACACCCTAACTCTACTATTGCGCCGTGGAACCGCGGCCAAACCAAGGCATTAGCGGCGGTTCCGCGGCCGTTACTGTAGATTGAGGGTTAGTTTCTGCACAGTAATGACCGTTGGTACTTCCTGATTCTTCTGGGAATTTTTAATTATACTCAAGTGTTGAGTTTTCTGGGGTGTATTGCGGACTCGTTGATTCGATCGGATAATTTAACTTCGTTTAGTTTTTCCGGATATTTTTTAGAAACTGTTAAAAAGTTCGAACGGATATCAATAACTCACTTTTTCCCCTGTCGGAAAATTTTTCAAAAGTTGGATTTTTTCTCGAGTTTGAAACTTCCGGAAAATCATGCAAGTAACGCGGTGGACCCTCTAGAAGAAAATAAACCTTAACTCGATTATGTGACCATCTTGAACTGCCTCTAAATCTTAGGGTTTGGGGCAGTACGGCGTGCCACATGTGAGGCGTTGGCTTGACCCTTCTACGGCTGGACCATTGGTACTGTGGCATGTGATGGATGTTTTTAAACTGATTTCAAGAATTGAGAACTATTTGGGAAAACTTGTGTGTTTGATTATTCGATCGGAAAGTTTAACATTGTCTATTTATCTGGAATGTGATACAATATTTGGAATCCACAAGTAGTTATGAGATAACTAATTTGAATGTTATAAATCTAGCACTTCAGTCTCAAATGATCGGTTGCCACGGAATTTTGATGTGATCAAAAGTCCGTCGCAATCACGTAGCGTACGCGGATACTCGCCGGGTAAACTTAATAGATAGCCACGTCTCATAGCCCCGACCAAGTGACTGTAGGAGAACCCCGTCGCCAAAAGCATCCGTTCGGGTGCTCGCGGCAGCGATGTTCCGCCTTAGTGCACTTCGTCGACGGCATTCGGGGGTGCAGCCGTCTACTAAAGTTTGCGACGAGCATTCGATCAGGATGTCGGGAATCTTGTTGAATTGCCCGACTTGGTATTGAAAAGAGTTTTTGATAATAAGACTAAAATGCGGGGTTTATAATTGTTAGGCATGCGATGTCTAAGGAATTCATTTGGTTAGGCATGCGATGTCTAAGGAGGTTGCGGATTCCAACTATTGTAGTTTTACACTTTCTTTTCTGTAACCGTAAGCGTAGTATGTGGTGTATCGCCGGCATCGTTGCTATACATCAACGACAATCGGGATACGCATACTTATTTACGTTGATGATATGAGATATTATGTGTTGCTATGATATGTTATATTGGATCGTCGCATTTTGAATAGCCGGGGGTTTTATGTGAGTTGAGGGTTTTTCTTTTTCATTCATGTAAAATTCATTTGTATGTAATATTCTTTTATTGGGGCACTTCCGGGCTGAGGATGATGTCACCATTGTATATTATTTACTCTTCCGCAATAGGTAGACCCAAGGCGGGGAGCACAAGTAACCGGGTTCTAGGGTCCAGTGGGAGACCATCTCGAGGAGTCGAGACCGGGTCTCCTAACCCTAGAATTGGCAGTGTTGCTTGCCGCTCTCGTAGGGGTATAGGGATGTGGGTTTGGCTATTCATCGCGACCGTGGAATCCGTATTTTATACAGGCTCGTACTAAAACACGGACGTCCTAGTATATCCAATATTTCATATATGTTCTTCTGCTGCAATGTTCTGTGATGAGATCATATTACTGCTTGAGACGAATGTTTATATTATATATATGAGATATATATTATATATTGTTGATTTCGTTTCATATATGATGCTTGTGAAGCATATTAAAATGGGACTTCATTAATGAGATTAATGAAATAAAAGAAACCTAAAGATGTTGTAGAAACTTGTTTAAAAACTGGTAGCTCTAGTTCTTACTTTGCATAGCGGTGTTCCTTGTAGAACATCCAACATCTTATTCGATAAGGAAAGAGCCGAGATCCCTTCACCGGGAGTGACCTCTTTAGTGAAACTAGCAGATGCTGCATACTCGGTTTGTCTTTTGATTGCTTCTATAGTTTTTGGTTTGCATAGTGATATTTGTGAAATATCCTGCACCTTATTCGATGAGGAAAGAGCCGACGATCCTTTCACCGGGAGTGACCTCTTCAGCAAAACTAGAAAATCCTCAAAAACACTCCATTTAAAATCACCCGATTCTACAACGATATCAAGTTCATTACGCAAAGGGTTTTCTTAAAAACCTGTCGTAGCCCTCCGTCATTTCAGATAAGTACTACTTAGTATTCGTGCTGCGGTAGTTTGGCCTTCGTCAAGGCGTAGTGTACGGCAGCTAACTAGTGCTTATCTGCTAGCATATGATGCGATTGGATTAGGGTATTCGTACGGCATAGTTTGGCCTTCGTCAAGGGTCTTGCTGGTGGGTTTAATTCAATCAGGAAATGATGGGTTGAACTTGACTAGCGGACTATGGGTAGTTTGGCCTTCGTCAAGGTCACGGGACGCTAGGGGTAAAATATTATTGGGAATTTCAAGTGTTGAAATTTGCAATGAGATTGCATACCTTCTATGAGATAGTTGAATCCTGATACCCGCTGCGAGTAAGAGTTACTCCTGGGAGAGTTTTACACATTACAATTAGCCGATCAAGTAGGTGTCTAGAAAGGTGTCAACGGGGTTACGCCCCTGGGAAAACGAGGTTTATTTTAATTAGGTCCGTGCGAAAGCACGGAGAACCTCCCTCAAAGTACCGGCACTGGCCTGGCTGAAAGATTGGCGAACTTGTAGGGTGTAATTAATCCCGGCTAGTCTTTCCTTTTAGGGTTTGAAGGAAGATTTGACTAAAACAATGGGAGACATCCTGATTAGATAAATTGATAACCAATCTAATCTTGAAAAAGCGCACGCTGAGTGTTTTCTTCTCTCTCTCTCTTGGTTACGACTATATCACGCCTTAATCAAGATAATAATACGGATGTATTGACCGAACCTGCTTGTTATACTGCGCTAAGGAACGTTGGTCCTGCTCCAACTTATAATTGTTATAAGACAGAGCAGGAAATTGGGGATTACCAGAATTCCTGTGCCGCCCAAACGAAGAAAGTGCATGCTGATGCATCTTCTTCGGGTGTATTCATTACAGAGAACTGTTTCTCAGTATCTTTTACGTCCTGGGTATTTGATTCCGGATCAGGATCCCACATATGTAATTTGTTACATGGGCTACAGATAGGTAGAGAACTGAGAATGGGTGATAATTTCATGAGATAGAAACGGTGCAAGTGTTGCATCCAAGTCTGTTAGTCACTATCACCCTGTATTACCAGAAAACATTGACTCTGAACGAATGTTATTAGATACCGAACCTGATATACAACATCATATCAGTCTCTTTTAGTAAAGAAAGGATATAATTTTGTATTGTTGGATAATATTTTGAACATTTCCTATATCAAGAGTTGATCGGTTCAGGCACGTTATCTAAAAGCATTGACGTTCTAAATCAAACTACAGTTCTTAGTATACAGAACACACACAAAAGGAAGAGTTCAGAAATGAACGAATCCTTCTTGAGGCATTGTAGAGTAGGTCATATCAATGCGACCCGACTAGCTGAAGTTACATTTAGATGCATATTTAAATGAGTTTGAATTTACATCTTGTGAAATTTTCCGGTCATGTCACAAAGATAAGATGACCACAGCTCCGTTTATTGGAAACAGAGAAAGAGTTAGTGAACTCTTGGGATTGATACATGCTGATGTATGAAAGTCCCCAGTCTACGCATGCCAAGACCGGTTCTTTATACTTCATTACATTCACTGTTTATCTCTCAAGATTCGGACATATGTTCCTGTTGAAACACAAGTCTGAACCTTTTGAGAAATTCAATGAATATGAGTTAGAAGTAGAGAACCAAAACGGGTATAAGTATTTTGTCCTTTGATGTGATCAGGGAGGAGAATACTTGAGCACGGAATTCCTGGACTATTCTAAAGGAGAATGAGATTCTCTCTCAGCATTACTCCTCCGTATACACCACAGCACGTCGGTGTATCATGGCGGAGCAATCACACCCTATGTGATATGGTGCGCTCTATGATAAATACTACTGAGTTTCCTCTTTCCTTTTGGGAGTTATGCACTTGAGAAGCTGCATACCTGTTGAGTAGGGTTCAAATCAAATCAGTTGCCTACCACTTCATATGTGATATGGAAAGAGAAGAGCCCATATCTTAAGTTTGTTAAGATTTGGGGATGTCCAGCCTATGTTTAAAAGCATAATCCGGACAAGCTCGAGGCAAAGTCAGTTCTGTAGAAGTTTGTTGGATATCCCAAGCATTCGCGAGGGAATATCTTCTACCTAACCAAGGAACAAAAGATGTTTTGTTTCTCAGCATGCCACCTTTGTGAAAGGGAATTTCTTGTGAAGAAATTAGTGGTCATGAGGTAGAACTGGAAAAGTTCCAGCTATACAAACTGCAGCTGATGATTTGGTAGAACCAAGGGATTCAATAGTTTCCAACGAACCTCAGCCTCTCCGCCGATCTAGTAGGGTTCCTCACCTACCTGAGAGATACTTCGGTTTCTCTATAACAGTGGGAGCGAGGATTGCATCATGAGATGATGACCCAACTAGTTTTGAGCTGGCCATCAGGAGTGGGACTCTGTAAGAATGGCTGGATGCTTAGTAATCTGAGATGGAATCCTTATATACCAACAAAGTATGGACTTTGGTTGCTTTATCTGAAGGGTTAAATCCCCATCAGGAGCAAGTATATCTTGAGAAGATTACTTGATGTACATGGAAAAGTTGAGACTTTCAAAGCTATGCTTAAGTCCATCCAGATCCTACTTACCATGGCTACATACCATGACTACGATATCTGGCGGTTGGGTGTCATGACTGCTTTTCTAAATGATGATTTGGAAGAGAGCGTCTATAAGTACACAGCCAGAGGGCTTCGTAGACATTGGGAGCAGCGGAAACGTGAGAAAGATGTTTTATGTGATAAATCAGGTATCGCGGAGTTGGAACGTCTGTTTTGATGTGGTAGACAAAGAGTTTGACTTCATCAAAATGGTAGATGAACCTTGTATATACAAAAAGGTAGTAGAGAGTATGGTGGTGATCCTCGTAGAGTACGTGGATGACATACTCTTGATAGGAAAGTAGTTTCCTATGCTACGCTCGGTCAATCTCCGCTTATCACAAGGATTCTCCATATAGGATCAAAGCGATACCTCCTAAATCCTGGGTTTTGGATCTATGAGATAGATCTAATTAGATGTTAGGATACTCACTAGTTGTAGTGAGATGGTATCAATCGATCCTGGGGAGAATCATTGGAAAGGTTCCAGGGTGATAAGGACGACTGAATGTCAGTCGCAGGTATTGTCTTTACCCTCAGTGGGGGGATGGTATGTTGGAAGAGTTCCAAGCTAGATACCATGACTTACTAGACGATTAAAGGCAAGATACATCGTTACCAAAGATTCTACCAAAGAAGCAGTCTGGATATATATAAGTTCATGAGATGAACGTCGTTCCCACCATTGTGTGACAATGGAGTTGTGGCTTATGCCAAGGAACCCCCGTCCAATCAAAAATCCAGATATAATTCTTAGGCAGTATCACCTGATCATGGAGATGGTTGATCTCCAGGAAGATCGAGGTTAGGAGAGTAGACACAGATGACAACATCGCGGATCCACTCACAAAGGCCTTTTTCCCAGTAGAGACTTTTATGGGATGGTTGAGTATGAGATACTTAAACCGCAGCTAATTGTTGGGTATGTGATACCACAACAGATGGCCCTAGTGCAAGTGGGAGATTGTTAGTTATATGTATGCCCTAGAGGCCATTACTGTACATACGATGTATATTGTAGTGGATGCTAGGACATATATAAGGAGGACTTTCTTGCTCGACATGATAGTACGCTATCTGGTTGCTCTTTATCTTAACATGTACTCTGATTGTCTCTATGTTACATGTTGATAAAGCCCTTAGGATATGTACTCGACTACTGGGACTATGATGAGATCATACTAGTGGGGCCACGGTAGTCGGCGAGTACATCCTATAACTGTTCCTAGTCGAGGGTGTATCGAAACAGGGCATCGATACGCCAGAGTAGACTAGCGTATACGCATCTTGACCCATATGATGGGCGATGGATGATCCCATATCCATCGGTGTTTGACATCAAGGATGGTGTACGGGTGCTCAGTGGAGACAGGGTACACTGGACGGACTCGCCGAGAACTCCCAGATGGTATTATACCTCACGTCAGATGGAAGTTCTCCGGTGACACTGGTACAGAGTAGTCTGTTGACCTGAGATCGTCTTAGAGTCTTGTGTGATTCCCACTGTGCTTTGATTTCCATCATACCACGTCCAAGAGGGCGTGCAAAAAGGTGGCTTTTGGGTACAGTCCCGAATCACATGGAGGCAATGAGCGATAGGAGGGGATTCGTCTCTCCCGGTATAGGGAGTTGATGTTGTGCTGTGTTCGATTGACTATAACTGCAAATCGCTGGCCAGGGTTGCTGAGATTTACTGGTAAGTGTTATCAATAGTTTCTCGAACTGTTATAGATCTCATATCGACACGACTTATCGAGCTACTGGGGTCTGACGTTTACCACCCCTAGGCGAGATATGCGACATATCAGACGACGAGACCGGACTGTACAGGAGTGTTATTGATTGGATTCACAGGAGAATATACAGGCTTGCTTGTTGATCTTCTGAGCACTCAATACCTGGGTGGCTGTTACGTTTTGCTGACCGCTTGCAGCTTATGGGTATTTGATATGATCATCACCTACTGCCGGCGTATTGACGATTCTTTAGAGTCCTACACAGAGGTTTCTTGACACAGGCGAAACGGAGTAGGGGCACATATGTGATATGTGCAGGACCGAGAATAATGCAATATGTGATACCGTATTCTATTCTCGCGATATTTGATATCAGCCCGATCATCAGATCAAGTGTTGATTCGATGAATCGGTAAATGATATATTAGTCGGTTATATGCGATATAGCCGGATTGTCGGATCAAGTGTTGATTCAAAAATTTAATATATAATAATATATATGATATATTAAACTACATTAACTAATATTAGCTCACTAAAAGATTCTTTTTCTCACTCGGGTAATACATTGATATTTATGCGATATATGTTAATTGTATTATTTTATTTTGTTACAATAAATATTATATATGTGATATATAATATTGTAACATGATATGATTGCTAATGCAACATGTTTTGTGGAGTTTAAACATGGTTAGGGTTTGGATTAGGGTTAAGACTTCTAGTAGCTTCTAGAAGCTTTTCTTTTGTCATGGAAAAGATATTATGCTTGATATTTTCAAGTGACCCACCTTTAACCCAACCCAAACCCTAGCCTTAGTTAAATCTCTACAAGGGTTAGTTTTACCATGGTTGCATTATTCATCATTATCAACATTTCATTATTCATCACAAAAGCATTATGATTCATTCTTCTTCTTCTTCCTTCTTCTTTTCATGGAAAAAACTTTCTAGTTTTTTCTAAGTGATGATTATGTGTGAGAAAAAGATTATAAATGAGAGCAAAAATCCTACTTCATCATCCTCATCTATCCTTGCCGTTTAGATGAGAGTGTTCACTTCATTTAGTGAGTTTTAGCTTGTGTTAATGAAACTTCAAGGTAGATCATCTTTGTTATCGAAGATCGGAAGCAAGACTGCATCTTTCTCTTCGTGGAGCCTCTCGAGAGTCCGTAACACGATGACCGCAGCGAAGGGACCTCAACACGGAGCTTAATAAGTGAAGGACCGGATCTACAAAGGTTGTAATCCCTCTCACTTAGTGTTAAAGTGTTTAACATGCTTGTTTTCGCCTAAACTCTAGTTTAAAGATCCGGCTTTGGGTTGTTCGGCATGGCTAAATTTTTAATCGGGCATGGTTGATGCCTCGTAGACACTTGTGCGTGTGCCTAGCATCCCTACACTAGGATGGAAAGTTGGCTCTTCTTCGCTGTCCGAACTTGATTCCACATGGACAGAGGGGACCTTCTGGTTATCGGCCTAATCGAGGGGGTTTTCATTATCCTACGGAGGAAGATGATCTTGGGAAGTGGCGGCCACATTCAAGCCAGATTGGGCTTGAGATGTGGTGGCCCCGTCCTTACTCTTGCTGCGCGTACCGGCCATATAGATAGTGTGGATCATATATCCAGCCATCTCTTTATCTTTGGCGGCTGATTTTTCGGACCTTGCTCTTCAGGAAAAGACAAGCGACTGAAGACGGTTGGCCTAGATGAGTCCTTGTGTTGCGCTAGCGCTTCTTTTCTGATTTTGCCCTGCTACTTTCGCGCTACACGAAGTGCTTGGTAGACTCCTGAAGAGATGGTTGTAGGGTGTTTTTCGTCACCCCATTAAGATGGGAGTGCGCGCGCTTGTCAGGCATATACAGATTCCCCCTGCCTAGGACAGGCCGGGGTTTATTAATTGTAGGGATCCGAATCTCCGGCAGCCGCGGACTAAGCTCCCATTAATTATCCCTCGCTTTTAGAGCAAGAGAACCTCCGATTGACGGATAAAACCGGTTATGCGAAGTCAATGTGATGTATTGGTGTGTGTTTTTTTTAACATATAACAATGGAGACGTGTTCATTTTTTTTGTTCCATTTGTATAGAAAAAGGATATATATATATATTTTTTATAAAAAAATATAACAAAAATAAATAAGTAAATAAATATTTAGAGAAACATTTTTTTAATATTATTCATTATTTATTTTTATTTATTTATCATTTTTTTCTTTTTTAAAAAAGAAGAAAAGAGGGAAGAAGAAAAAAAATTAAAAAGAAAAGAAAAGGGGGCCCCACTCACATGAGGGGGGAAGAGGCTCCCATTTAATGGGAGCCTAAATGAGAGCTCACCGGAGGGGGAAAGAGGGCTCCCATTTGATGGGAGCCTGCCCCACACGTGGGGGGCCCCCAAAAATAATTTTAAAAAAGGTTTATTTTTTTATTATTTTTTTTACATTGTTCAATTCTAAAAGAAAGAATTTTATTGTGGAGTTAAACTCCAAAAGAATTTTAAATGGAGTTCAACTCCAAAAAGATTTTTATCGTGGAGTTAAACTCCAAAAGAATTTTAAATGGAGTTTAACTCCAAAAAGATTTTTATTACAGAGTTTTTAAATTCCAAAAGAATTTTAAATGTGGAGTTAAATTCCAAAAGAATTTTAAATGGAGTTCAACTACAAAAAGATTTTAAATAGAGTTCAACTCCAAAAACATTTTTATTGCGGAGTTAAACTCCAAAAGAATTTTAAATGGAGTTGAACTCCCAAAAAAATTTAATGTAAAGTTAAACTCCCCAAAAAGAATTTTATTGTGGAGTTAAACTCCAAAAGAGGTTTTAAATGGAGTTCCACACCAAAAAGATTTTTATTGTGGAGTTAAACTCCAAAAGAATTTTAAATGGAGTTAAACTCTTAAAAAGATTTAATGCGGAGTTAAACTCCCCAAAAAGAATTTTATTGTGGAGTTAAACTCCAAAAGAATTTTAAATTTGGGGTTCAACTCTAAAAAGATTTTTATGTGGTGTGGAGTTAAACTCCACTAAATGGGGAGCCGCCCCCTCACGTGAGAGGGAGAAAGCTCCAACTTGGTGGGAGTTCTCTCTTCCTCACGTGGGAGGGAGCAGGGGCTCCCAAATGATCTTTTTTTTTGTGATAGAGTTAAACTCTAAAAAAAATTATTTGGAGTTAAACTCCCAAAACAATTTTATTCGGAGTTAAACTCCAAAAAAATGTTTTTTATTATAGAGTTAAACTCCAAAAGAATTTTATTTGTGGAGTTAAACTCTAAATGATTTTTTCCTTTCTCTTTTGAGAAAAAACCCAAAATGGGTTCTCTTGAAACTCCAAGATTTAGATCTTGGATGATAAAAAAAGACCCTTTTTTCTTCTCTTAATGGAGTCTTGAGGAGGTGGGTTTATGGTGAAACTTTATTCAGTTTTTAAAAAAAAGAGAACCAAGCTCTTGATTCAATTGGAAAATGAAAAGGAAGAGGAAGAACTTGGGAGAGAGAAAATAGAGGCACAAACCCAAGTTTTTGGGGAGAATGAATTGTATTCTTTATTTAATTATCATGTTGCCTTTTATAGGCTTATAAATTTACATATAGCCCCTTGGTCTTTACAAAATGGTATTTTGCCCATCCCATACCTCATGTGCTCAATTCTTTTGCACATGAATCACGGGCTTTACAAAAATTTGGCTTTATGCCCATTAAAAATTACATCAAAATTATTTATTATATGATTTTTATTTTGGCATGGAGGAGGCCGGCCATGGGGCTCGACTTGGGAATGGGCCCACTTGAACTAGGCTTAGGCCCACTTGGTTTGGAGTTGACTTTGACTTTGACTTGGTTAACCGGGGTGTAAGTTTTAACCCCAACAAAGTGCCCCCATCAATAAATGCACACCACATATGTCGGTCGTGTGCATGAAATTGATAGATTTTCTTTCATGTGGAGGCGACTTGATTTGGTTCCCGCTTTATGGGAAGCCGGCACTGCCCTTTTTACGACATTGACGGTCGACGCTTGACGTGTCTCCGAGACGGAGTGTCCGTGGTAGACTGTCACGCCCCGCTTCCCAGTATACGGGAAGAGGACGCGACGAAGCCGCTACGTATTTACTGCGAAGTAAATACGCTAAGCGTATCTAAGCAATATAAAACTAAATGCACAAGAGACAAGATATAATAAAACAACAACTTTATTTATTCACATTCTTTCTGTACAATGCATGGAAAATAAATACAACTGAAATAAAGTAATGCCTGAACAATGGCATAACAGAAATGAAAAGGTACTGAAATGAAAGTGTACAATGAACTAAATCTCGGGGTCTTCACTGAATTGGTCCAAGTCTTCAGCAGTGGGCTCGATCTCAGGAATGTCCAGATCACCTGACGACAACCAAAGAATGTCGTCAACAAACAAATCGTTCGGTAAGTCCCAAAAATAAGGGAGAACTAGAATAGACAGAAAGAGAAGGTGGCTTTTAAAGTTGTATTATCTTGTTTTAGTGTTAACGCTGTTGTTTGTAGCTTGGTACAGAAGAATGCCAGTGTATACGAGAGGAGTCTCTATATGCTAGAGACTAGAGGCAAGTGTAGTACAAGGAATCGTTTATGCCACGGTACAACAACAACTGGATTCAGATTAGGTGTATTAAATCTTACTGTCTCGTGCCACTTCTAACACCTTCCGTATCAATCTACCCCTTAAACCCCGTAGTGTTTTGATTGTATTGTTGTATTGTATTGTCTTGTATTATAAACCGTATTGATTGTATAATTGGATGACTTTGACGAAACCATGATATCAGTAAACGGATGTAACTGTATAATCATGTAAATGGATGTAACTGGAGAATCATGTAAATGGATGTATATCCATAGTTCGGTTCAGTCAAGTTGTATAGATTGATAAATGGATTCATGAATTTATGTTGAATTGTAATATTGTAGATTGTAGATTGTAGATTGTACTTGAATCATATTCAAGTCAGATTATAAAGAGACTCAATCTGAGTCAGACAATTAGAAAATTAAATTGAAGTTCTGATTGTTTTGATGTTATTGGTAACCGCTGCACATGGGCGGCAGGATTTGTGTCTTTTTCAAAAACGATTACCGTGTTGATAACACCATTTGTTAAGTTGTCTACCTTAGATAGGTAAGCACCCACTTCTCCGGCTCCCTGAGACTCAAGAGATTGGTCACGCTTAAACCTATGTTTATTAGGGTCCTTAGAGTAATTTATAGAATTTGGGGGGTTTTATGTAAAAATACTTTTGTATAGTTTTCAAAATACACCCCAAGTATTTATTAATCGTCTTTAGAGTTGTAATGAATATAGATTTTACATTGTGATATTTCTAGTGAAAATATCCTAATTCCATAATAAAGGGTATTTATTTGTAATATTGACTTGTATGGAATTCATGGTATTTTAATGTAAAATGATTCTTGTGATTTTTGAAAAGAGTTGGAATATTTATATTATTATAAAATAGATATTTTAATGTTATATATACATATATTTATATGAAAATAATTTTAATATATATATTATATTCTAGAAATCTCGTTTTTCTTAAGATGTCGTATTTTTAAATCTTTCGAGACCGAATGCTCCTTGCGGAGGTCTGCATCTCACAGTACTAAGTCCGAGGATGTGTGATAATCCGTACCATCCCGAACGGGTTCCCCAAATGGGTTGTTGCGGCGCTTTGCAAAGATTTGTATAAAATACTAATCATTAAGAAAAATGGTTTTATTAGTAATGGTATTTAAATGAAAAGATGTCGTTTTCCCGTATTCTATATTCCCGAAAGTATTGTGCTATGTTGCATATGAGTGTGTGAGGAGGTAGGTCATTATCTCGTGATCTACTTAAAGGTATAGCAAGGTTTTGATGGTTTAAATGTAGAAATGAAACTATATGGTAGTTTAACGAAAAAAATACGGTAAAATGGAAATAGCAATTACTTTTGATATGGAACTTGTTCAATATGATTAGTTAGTGTTTAATAGTCAACATGCAGTGGTTATAACATGATTGTATTAAAGAAAGAGTTAGGTTTTATAAAGAACCAAATCGGAAATCAGATTTGTTCCGATTCCGTCGGGTTTTGAAATTTCGTATTTTAGAATAAGAATAGAGAAGAAAGAATTGGGACTTATGGGTTTAGTTAACAGAGGAGAGGGAGTGGGAGTGGACGTAGCTTCCGGTGCATCGTTCCGTCACCGGGATCTCCTAGGGTTGTCGCCGGAAAATTCACCGGAGCTTCGCCTTTTGCTTCTTCCAAAGTACACTAGGGTTTTTTAGGGATTTCTTGAGAGTTGGCTCAGAATTTTGCGTGAGGGGGTAGTGTTTATGGGTGGTATTTATAGAGTTAGGCTAGGATTAGGATAGATGAAGAGTTTAATTGAAAAAATGTATTAAAAATATATTAAAATATAATAAAAGTGGAGTAATTGAGGTATTAAGAGGTCTCTGGAACCGATCTAGGTAAATGAAGTGTGCAGGGGGGTAGGGAAGGCCAAGATCCCCAACTTTACTATTGGGGAATCGACGGTCCGGCCGAGTACGGCCGGCGGCGCCGGCCCAAGTCGGCCGGTCCGCCGGCCTACTCGGCCAAGTCCGGCCGAGTCAAGACCCTAATGGGTCCCCTGACGGTCCATATACTCACTGGTGTATTTAAGTTTTTATGGGTAGTGGGGTTTTTGTAAGATATGCACGTGTAAACTCTTGGTATTCTAAAAATTCAAAACAAAATAATATTACAAATAATGTGGGGTATGGGATTTGAACTCTGGTGGCTTGGTTCAGCAGTGTAAGGTATTACCAATGAGCTACAAGCTCTTTCTTGTAATTAAGGAGTTAATTAATTACTTAAAGTAATCACAGCAAAAGTAAATATCCCAAGTATACATTAATTTTAAAGCAAATTTTTGTATACTAAAAATGGAGTTGTTACAGTCTACCCTCCTTACAAAAAATTTCGTCCTCGAAATTTACAACTTTTATTTGAGGACTAGTTTACAAAGAGATGTGGATATCTTGCACCCATTTCATCTTCCCTTTCCCAAGTGGACTCTCCTGCAGTGTCTTTTCTCCACATCACTCGAACCAAGTTGACTTCCTTGTTCCAAAATGTCTTTACTTTCCTGTCCAGGATCTCCACAGGTTGTTGCTTACAAGATTAGTCGGGCTGTATAGTGAGCTCGGAATGATCAAGAACATGGCTGGGGTCACTCACATACCTTTTGAGTTAAGATATGTGGAACATATTATGCACTCCTTCCAATGAAGGTGGAAGTGCTAAGCGGTATGCCACTTCACCGACTCGTTCAAGTATGTTGAACGGTCCAATGTATCTCGGACTTAGCTTACCCCGTCTTCCAAATCAGATCACTCCACGGTTCGGAGATATCTTTAAGAACACATGATCTCCTGGCTGGAACTCCAAGTGACATCTCTTTGCATCAGCCCAGTGCTTCTGTCGATCTTGGGCTATGCGCATCTTTTCCATGATAGTACGAACCACATCAACAGTTGCTACTATCATCTCTGGTCTAAGAAGTTCCCTATCTCCGACGTCGTCCCAACTTAATGGCGATCGACACTTCTTTTCATAGAGTGCCGCAAAAGGTGTCATTCCTATACTTGCTTGGTAGCTGTTGTTGTACGAAAACTCCACAAGATGTAGGTGATCTTCCCATGATCTTTTGAAGTCTAACATACATGCTCTGAGTATATCCTCCAAGATCTGAATAGTTTGCTCAGACTGACCATCTGTTTGTGGATGATAAGCCGTGCTGAAGTTCAGACTTGTTCCCAAGGTTGCTTGCAGACTCTGCCAAAATTGCGATCGGAATCTGGTGTCACGATCGGAGACAATGCAGACCGGTACTCCGTGAAGTCTCACAATTTCCTATATGAGTTCATGAGTATCAGAGATAGTACATTATGAAGAGTTTAAATCTTAAGTAGATTATTACCTCCATGTACTTCTTTGCTAGTGTCTCAGTTGATTGGCCAACTCAAAATGGGATGAAGTGAGCCGACTTTGTGAGTCGATCTACAATGACCCATATGGCATCGTTACCCTTTGTGCTGCGAGGAAGTGCAGTCATAAAATCCATCGTGATGTGTTGCCACTTCCATTTTGGGATTGGTAATGGTTGAAGTAATCCAGCAGTCCTGTGATGTTCAGCCTTTACTTGCTGACACACCAAGCATTTAGCGACGTTCTGGCTACTTTACGCTTCATTCCATGCCACCAATAATTTTGATGTATATTTTTGTACATTTTGGTACCTCCAGGGTGTACTGAGTAGGGAGAGCTGTGAGCTTCTTTCATTAACTCTTTTCGAACACCTTTTGGTACACACAATCTGCTGCCGTATCTCAAAGATCCGTCTTCATGGATGATGAAGTCTGTTCTGAGTTCATTCTCCACTTGTTCTCTGATCTTTTGCAACTTAGCACCACTTGCTTGAGCTGCTTTGATCTGATTGACAATGGTAGATTGAACTTGTAAATTCATCAAACTTGAAGCATTATCTGGCATGACTACTTCAATATCCATCTGATGCAAGTCCTATTGAAGCTTCCACTGAGCGGTGAGTTGCATTGCTAATGGTTGTCGACTAAGAGCATCTGGAACTACATTCACCTTCCCTGGGTGATATTGCAGGTTGATGTCAAAGTCCGCCATGAGTTCTAACCATCTTCTCTGCCACATATTCAACTCCTTCTGAGTAAACACGTACTTCAGGCTCTTATGATCTGTATATATGTTCACTCGTTCACCAAGTAGATAGTAGTGCCAAATCTTGAGAGCATAGATAACAGCTGCCAATTCCAGATCATGCGTCGGATAATTGCGCTCATGAGTCTTCAGCTGTCTTGAAGCATAAGCCACAACCTTACCGTGCTGATGTAGAACACATCCTAATCCCTTACCGGATGCATCGCAATGCACTTCAAAACCTCCATACTGATCCGGTATGACGAGAATAGGCGCTGATGTCAACCTTGACTTGAGTTCTACGAAAGCTTGTTCGCATGCTTCTGACCACACAAATTCTTCATCTTTACGTGTGAGCTTGGTCAAAGGTGTTGCTATCTTTGAAAAGCCTTCAATGAACCTTCTGTAATATCCAGCTAAACCCAAGAAACTCCGAATGTCCTTCACTGAATTTAGTGTCGGCCATTCGCTTACTGCTGAAACTTTCACTGGTTCCACAGATATTCCTTCACCTGATACGATATGTCCAAGAAAACCAACTTGATTTAGCCAAAACTCGCACTTGCTGTACTTGGCATATAACTGATGTTGTCGTAGAGTTTCCAGGACAATTCGTAGGTGCTCGGCATGTTCTTTTCGACTCCTTGAATACACCAGGATGTCGTCGATGAAGATGACAACAAACCTGTTTAAGTACTCCCGGAAAACTTGGTTCATTAGGTTCATGAATATTGCTGGTGCATTGGTCACTCCAAATGGCATCACTAGAAATTCGTAATGTCCATAGCGAGTTCTGAAAGCTGTTTTATGAATATCAGCTTCCTTGACCTTCACCTTCACCTGATGATAACCTGAACGAAGATCTAATTTAGAGAAAACACAAGATCCACTTAGCTGATCGAATAAATCGTCGATGCGCGGGAGTGGATACTTGTTCTTTATAGTGACTTCGTTCAAGACTCTATAATCAATGCACATTCTGTATGAACCCTCCTTCTTCTTCACAAGTAGTACAGGTGATCCCCAACTTGAAGTGCTGGGACGAATCCATCCTTTCGTCAGTAATTCGTCCAACTGTGTTCGGACTTCCTTCAAACCTTCCGGACTTAATCGATAAGATGCTTTGATCACCGGTTGTGCTCCTGGTACTAAATCAATGCTGAATTCAAGAGCTCGATCGGGAGGCAAACCTGATATATCGTCAGGAAACACATCGTCGAACTCTTGAACCACATCTGGTCTTGATTCTTCCTCCGCTTGAGCTGCTGCAATTACTGCTTCCCTTGGCTTCGCTTTGTAGGTACTTGGCTCCAGGGTACGGTCTCCGTTTTTGAAATAGAAGACCGGATGGTCTAGAATCTCGAATACTACCCTCCTTTGATGACAGTCGATGGTAGCATAAAAAGTTCCAAGCCAATCCATACGTAGAACCACATCGAAGTTCAGTATGTCCAGCACTTTGAAGTCAGCATAGAACTCTCTGCTGCAGACGACTACTGGACACAAGCTGTATCCTATTGTTGCCTTTAGAACGCCATTTCCCAAACTGACATTCCAGCTGGATACAAGCGGTGAGACTGGAATCACATGGGTTTGAACAAACCGTTGCAACATAAAGCAGTGATATGCTCCAGTATCAAACAGTGCTAGTGCAGGGAGTGAGGCTACTAATATTGTACCTAAGGTATGTGGGATATGTTTTAGGTATAGGAAATGTATGTAGATAAATAGCAAGACTGAAAGAAAGTTTGAGAAAAAAAGGTTTACCAGTGATAACTTGGCCAATGGCCTCAGCTTCTTCCACGGTCATCGTGAAAGCCTGGCACCTTGGTACATTCCTTCTGGTCTGAGGAGCATTCCTCGGAACGTTCCTTTGAACTTGATGGAATTGATGAGGAGGTGGTGCAACTTGTGGTCCTCTAGGTGGTGGAGTGGTTAGTGCAAGTCTTGGAGCAGGTGCTTGGATGGCTGGGCGCTGTGGGTAAGTGTTTGCTGGCCTGGGTGCAGCAATTGAATTTTGTCTATAAGGACAAGACCCAATATCATGAACAGCTGAGCCGCAGATCAAGCAAAGGTTGTTCGCACGCCGGAAATCTTTCGCCAGATGCCCATTTCTCTTGCAGTAGTTACAAAAGGCTAGGCTGGGCCTGTTTTTGGTACTACTGGTCCCCTTGGCACAAAAGGTGGCCTGGACGAGGCTCCTCCTGTCACCTGGTTGATAGGGCGTTTAACTCCTGCAGACTGAGGTCTGCCCCTCACTTTTATCGCTGCCTCATAACTGCGGGCAGCTTCCAGAGCATCTTCATCAGTCGGAAATTTCCCTGTGGCTAGTGCAGCCTGAATTTTCGTGTCCAAACCTTGTTGAAATCGACGGGCTCTAATCTCGTCCGTCGGTATCAAGTGTGCCGCGAATCTGGTTAAAGGATTGTGTTGGCTGTGTAGTATGTGATACTTAAAATTTTTGAAATATTGTGATATATCTTACTGACTGAGCATGGTGAACTCAGCGTCATACTCATCTACCGACTTGATCCACATCGAACCTTGTTGCAGATGAATAAATTGTTGTTCCATGTCGAACCTGGCAGTCACAGGGAAGTACTTCGCGTCGAACTTATCGCAGAAAGTCTTCTATTCAATGGGTTGTTCAAGACGGCTTTCTTCCGCCTTCCACCAGTTCCGTGCATTGTCCGTGAGCTATAATTTTTCCACACGAACCTAAGCTATGTCTGGCACTTGTGCTGCCGCCAGACCATCCTCTATACTTTGTACCCATTCCTTAGCTTCCAGTGGGCTTCCCTTTCCTGATAACTGTTTGGGATGTAAAGCTCTGAATTCCTTCACCCCAGGTGCTTCAGTTTTGGGACGGTTCAAGAGCTGCTGCTGTCCTTCAAGGAGGCTGCGGATTGCCTCAAGCAGAACCGTTTGCTCGGTGGGTGAAACAGGAACAGTAGGTATGATTGGTAGTGGTGGAGTGTTGTTGAAGTTGGTACTTGTGTTATTTGGGGAATCCATAACCTTGACGAAAAATTTAGGTTAGGACAGATTCAAAATATTTGAAATGATAAGATTCAAGGAACATAAATTGTAAAGAATGTTTTAGTTGCTGGTTCTTGTATTATATTGCTTAGGTTGTCACGCAGAACAGAAGTGAATGATAGAGTTTCGTACAGCTCTGACCTGCATGGGCCACCAACAAAACCTGTCACGCCCCGCTTTCCAGTATACGGGCAGAGGACGCGACGAGGCCGCTACGTATTTACTGTGAAGTAAATACGCTAAGCGTATCTAAGCAATATAAAACTAAATACACAAGAGAAAAGATATAATAAAACAACAACTTTATTTATTCACATTCTTTCTGTACAATGCATGGAAAATAAATACAACTGAAATAAAGAAATGCCTAAACAATGGCATAACAGAAATGAAAAGGTACTGAAACGAAAGTGTACAATGAACTAAAGCTCGGGGTCTTCACTGAATTGGTCCAAGTCTTCAGCAATGGGCTCGATCTCAGGAATGTCCAGATCACCTGACGACATTCAAAGAAGAAAGAAAGAGAATGTCGTCAGCGAACAAATCGCTCGGTAAGTCCCAAAGATAAGGGAGAACTAGAATAGACAGAAAGAGAAGGTAGATTTTAAAGTTGTATTATCTTATTTTAGTGTTAACGCTGTTGTTTGTACCTTGGTACAGAAGAATGCCAGCGTATACGAGAGGAGTCTCTATATGCCAGAGACTAGAGACAAGTGTAATACA
The DNA here is from genome assembly GCA_030015575.1 of Agapanthus africanus. Lineage (NCBI taxonomy): Eukaryota > Viridiplantae > Streptophyta > Magnoliopsida > Asparagales > Amaryllidaceae > Agapanthus > Agapanthus africanus. Next base: position 416,412,279 of record JASDDO010000029.1, read on the forward strand.
AGTGTAGTAGAAGGAACCGTTTATGCCACGGTATAACAGCAACTGGATTCAGGTTAGGTGTATTAAATCTTACTGTCTCGTGCCACTTCTAACACCTTCCGTACCAATCTACCCCTTAAACCCCATAGTGTTTTGATTGTATTGTTGTATTGTATTGTCTTGTATTGTAAACTGTATTGGTTGTATAATTGGATGACTTTGCCGAAACCATGATATCAGTAAACGGATGTAACTGTATAATCATGTAAATGGATGTAACTGGAGAATCATGTAAATGGATGTATATCCATGGTTCGGTTCGGTCAAGTTGTATAGATTGATAAATGGATTCATGAATTCATGTTGAATTGTAATATTGTAGATTGTAGATTGTAGACTGTAGATTGTACTTGAATCATATTCAAGTCAGATTATAAAGAGACTTAATCTGAGTCAGACAATTAGAAAACTAAATTGAAGTCCTGATTGTTTTGATGTTATCGGTAACCGTTGCACATGGGCGGCAGGATTTGTGTCTTTTTCAAAGACGATTACCGTGTTGATAACACCGTTTGTTAAGTTGTCTACCTTAGATTGGCAAGCACCCACTTCTCCGGCTTCCTGAGGCTCAAGAGATTGGTAACGCTTAAACCTATGTTTACTAGGGTCCTTAGGGTAATTTATAGAACTTGGGGGGTTTTATGTAAAAATACTTTTGTATAGTTTTCAAAATATACCCCAAGTATTTATTAATCGTCTTTAGAGTTGTAATGAATATAGATTTTACATTGTGATATTTCTAGTGAAAATATCCTAATTCCATAATAAAGGGTATTTATACTTGTATGGAATTCATGGTATTTTATTGTAAAATGATTCTTATGATTTCTGAAAAGAGTTGGAATATTTATATTATTACAAAATAGATATTTTAATGTTATATATACATATATTTATATGAAAATAATTTTAATATATATTATATTCTAGAAATCTCGTTTTTCTTAAGATGTCGTATTTTTAAATCTTTCGAGACCGAATGCTCCTTGCGGAGGTCTGCATCTCGCACTACTAAGCCCGAGGATGTGCGATAATCCGCACCATCCCGAACGGGTTCCCCAAATGGGTTGTAGCGGCGCTTTGCAAAGATTTGTATAAAATACTAATCATTAAGAAAAATGGTTTTATTAGTAATGGTATTTAAATGAAAAGGTGTCGTTTTCCCGTATTCTATGTTCCCGAGAGTATTGTGCTATGTTGCATATGAGTGTATGAGGAGGTAGGTCATTACCTCGTGATCTACTTAAAGATATAGTAAGGTTTTGATGGTTTAAATGTAGAAATGAAACTATATGGTAGTTTAATGAAAAAAATACGGTAAAATGGAAATAGCAATTACTTTTGATATGGAACTTGTTCAATATGATTAGTTAGTGTTTAATAGTCAACATGCAGTGGTTGTAGCATGATTGTATAAAAGAAAGAGTTAGGTTTTATAAAGAACCGAATCGAAAATCGGATTTGTTCCGATTCCGTCGGGTTTTGAAATTTCGTATTTTAGAATAAGAATAGAGAAGAGGGAATTGGTACTTACGGGTTTAGTTAATAGAGGAGAGGGAGTGGGAGTGGACATAGCTTCCGGTGCGTCGTTCCGTCACTGGGATCTCCTAGGGTTGTCGCCGGAAAATTCGCCGGAGTTTCGCCTTTTGCTTCTTCCAAAGTACACTAGGGTTTTCTAGGGATTTCTTGAGAGTTGGCTCAGAATTTTGAGGTAAGGGGGTAGTGTTTAGGGATGCTATTTATAGGGTTAGGCTAGGGTTAGGTTAGAAGAGTTTAATTGAAAAAATGTATCAAAAATATATTAAAATGTAATAAAAGTGGAGTAATTGAGGTATTAAGAGGTCTCTGAAACCGATCTAGGTAAATAAAGTGTGCAGGGGGGTAGGGAAAGCCAAGAGCCCCAACTTTACTGTTGGGGAATCGGCGGTCCGGCCGAGTACGGCCGGCAGCGCCGTCCCGATTCAGGCCGAGTCAGGCCCCCAATGGGTCCCCTGACGGTCCATATACTCACTGGTGTATTTAAGTTTTTATAGGTAGTGGGGTTTTTGTGAGATATGCACGTGTAAACTCTTGGTATTCTAAAAATTCAAAACAAAATAATATTAAAAATAATGTGGGGTATGGGATTTGAACTCTGATGGCTTGGTGCAAGGTATTACCAATGAGCTACAAGCTCCTTCTTGTAATTAAGGAGTTAATTAATTACTTAAACTAATCACAACAAAAGTAAATGCTCCAAGTATACATTAATTTTAAAGCAAATTTTTGTATACTAAAAATGGAGTTGTTACATAGACGTTCCCCCGGTACGGAGTGATTTGGTTCCCGCTTTGTTGGAAGCTGGCACTGCCCTTTTTACGACATGGACGGTCGAGACTTGACGTGTCTCCGAGACGGAGTGTCCGTGGTAGACGTTTCCCCGGCACAAAGTGTCTGTATGTGACATTTCCCCGACACGGAGTGTCGCTGTTCGACGTATCCCCGGCACGGTGTGTCGCCGGTCGATGTTTCTCCGGCTCAGAGTGTTGCTGGTCGACGTTTCCCCGAGATGGAGTGTCGCTAGTTGACGTGTCCCCTGTGCGGAGTGTCGCTGGATGTTCGACTTGTCCCCGTCATGGAGTGTCGCTGGTCGACTTGTCTCCGGCACGAAGTGTCGCTTGTTGACCTGATTCCGAAGCGGAGCATAATTCCAGCAGGGAAGGTAGATATCCCGAGGCGAAGCATGATTTCGACATGGGGTACATTCTGGGATGAAGCATGATTCCGCCGCAGAGGCTGTTGGTTTGATTTGGGTTGACATCAGCATCGCTATACTGGAATATGGTACCAGGAGCGAATCATCATTTTCCATGAGTGGATTTAGGGATTTTGGTTTTGGTTTTGCATCAGCACCGCTTACACTAGAATATGGTACCAGGAGCGAATCATCATTTTCCATAAGGGGATCTCCCTCGTTTCCAGTTTAACGACTTAGGGGTCATCTGTTCTCAGTTTAACGACTTAGAGGTCATCTGTTCCCAGTTTAAAGACTTAGGGGTCTATTGGATCGGAAGCTTGGAATTTTTGGGTAGAGGTCGGCATCAGCGTTGCAACACTGAAGCACATGCGCCAGGAGCAATTCATCATTTGCCTTTACCCGTTGGGGAGCAATGGCTCAAGAGACAGGTTTAGATCCCCATCACCTAAGGCTTTTCAATTTTTATGAGCCGTAAGGGTCTCATAAAAGCATCTTCTCCTTACGAGTCGAAAGGATCTCGCAGGTGTATGTTCTCCTTAGGAGTCGTGAGGACTCCCAAGTGTGTTTTTCCTTTGTGAGTCGTAAGGATCCCACGAAGGTGTTTTCTTACGAGTCGAGTGGGTCTCATAAGGTTTGTTCTCCTCAAGTATCATGAGGGCACATGAGTGAGTCTTCCCAAATAGAGTATAATTCCAAGGGCGGAGACCAGCCGCTGGACTAGTGATTGTGGTGGGTTATGAGTGTGATGAGAATTATTTGAGCCCGTGGATTGTATACGGTAGTCAACTTGGGGACCCAACCGTAGGGCCGGAGGAATTTTGGGAAATTGGATTTTGATTGGCGTATGCATTGCTGCACTGGAATATGGTACCATGAGTGGCTCATCATTCGCCGTTTGAGAATTTGGATTTTGGTTGGCATCTGTATCGCTGCACTGGAATATGGTACCAGGAACGACTCATCATTCGCCGTTGGGACATTCAGAACTTGGTTGGCGTCCGCATCGCTGCACTGGGATATGGTACCAGGAGCGACTCATCATTCGTCATCTGAGAATTTAGATTTTGGTCGTGTCTGCATCGTTGCACCGGAATATAGTACCAGGAGCAACTTATCATTCGCCGTTGGGACATTCAGAGTTTGGTTGGCGTCTGCATCGCTGCAACGGAATATAGTACCAGGAGCGACTCATCATTCGCCGTTGGGGATTTGAGTTTTGGACGGCGTCTGCATCGCTGCACTGGAATATGGTACCAGGAGCGACTCATCATTCGCCGTTTTTTTTTACACCGCGATTGCTCTAGCATTTCAGCTTTTCTTATCGCGAAGGTCGCGATTGCCCAATCATTTTGGCTATTTATTCGCGGTTGCCCCATCATTTCGGCTTTATTTTCATCTTTATTTTTACTCGCTGATTTTTATTGCGAGTTGCCCCATCATTTCAGCTTTATATTTTATATATATATATATATATTGTTTTATTTACACATTTTTACATCCTCAGTTTAACGAATTAGAGGCCGATTCTTCTCAGTTTAACGACTTAGGGGATGTCAGCTGTTCCCAGTTTAACGACGTGGTGGTCAATTGTTCCTTGTTTAACGACGTGGTGGTCAGCTGTTCCCAGTTGAACGACATGGTGGTCAGTTGACAGGGAGCTTAGAGAAGATACCCGATTGAGCAGTTGTTAGGGGAGACGCTGGAGCTTGCCCGAGATGTCTTGTTGCTTTGTTGGTGTTGATGGCCTTGCCCCCAACTGGAGCAAAGAAAAGTCGTTCAAACACCGACTTGCGTTTGGGTAGTGGTGCCTTCGAGATCACCACATTTGGCCTCTTACCTTTTGATACCGGTTTGTCGGTTACCGGAGCTTGAAGAGCAGGGACGGCGTTAGCTGGCACGAACAGAATAGAGCCAAATGGTAGCGGTGACTCCTCCCACTGTCGCCCGAGACTGGCCAAAAGGACCGTCCTGGTGTCCATCTTCATCGTGTAGAAGATAGGAATTGTGCTGAGAGCTGAGATCGTCCTTGGAGACATTTTGCTGCGTCCGAAAATTGCAATTAGAAATTGTTAACCTGCAAATAGAAACATAATTTCAGTACAGGCAATCCATATGTACATTAATTGAGCTCGTATGAACGTTTAACCCAAAATATGGGAAGAGAAATTGGTCCCACCGGGCATGCCAGAATCTGTAGGGTGTTTTTCGTCACCCCATTGAGATGAGAATGTACGCGCTTGTCAGGCATGTACAGATTCCCCCTGCCTAGGGTAGGCCAGGGTTTATTGATTGTGGGGATCCGAATCTTCGGCAGCCGTGGATTAAGCTACCGTTAATTACCCCTCGCTTTTGGAGCAAGAGAACCTCCGATTGACAGGTAAAACCGGTTATGCGAATTCAATGTGATGTATTGGAGTGTGTTTTTTTTTTTTAACATATAACAATGAAGACGTGTTCATTTTTTTGTTCCATTTGTATAAAAAAGATATATATATATATATATATATTATAAAAATATATAACAAAAATAAATAAGTAAATAAATATTTAAAGAAACATTTTTTTAATATTATTCTTTATTTATTTATCATTTTTTTCTCTTTTAAAAAAGAAAAGAAAAGAAGGAAGAAGAAAAAAAAATTAAAAGAAAAAGAAAGGGGGGCTTCCCCCCACTCACGTGAGGGGGGAAGAGGCTCCCATTTAATGGAGCCTCACATGCCCTCACGTGCGGGGGCAAAAGGGCTCCCATTAAATGGGAGCCTTCCTCCTCATGTGCCCTCATGTGAGGGGGAGGGGAGGGCTCCCATTAAATGGGAGCCTTCCTCACGTGTCCTTACGTGAGAGGGAGGGGAGGGTGTGTAGGGTTCCTAGGCATCCTAATGAGGTCTCACAAGGCATCAACCATGCCAATTTCAAAAAAAACGGTGCCGAGAAACCCTAAACTACGGATCGTTAGCTAGATGTTTAGGCGAAAAGCAAACTAGACAACTTAACTAAAGTTTAAATGGAAATACAACCTTTGTAGATCCGGTGCTCCACCTCCACGGCTCCGCAATGAAGTCCTCTCCGCTGTCCAAATGAATTCCCGGGCTCTAGCGTCGGCTTCGTCGGAGAAATGGCGAGCTAGGTCGTCGATGTCCATGCCGAAGATGATCTACGTCGAGGCATCGCTAGATCAAGCTCCACCTTCACCAAGCCATGAAAACTTGTGAAGGAAACACACTCTACTACTTGGCAAGAGGTAGAGGATGAAGAAATAGGAAGTGGGTAGACTTTAGTTTTGGATTTCTCACTCTTTTTCTCACTTTGCCATTAAAGCTTTCAAGCTTTTTCTTAAAGTGAAGAAGAAGAAGAAGAAGATGAATATAATAAGTGTTAATTAAAAAAGGAAAAGAAAATCAAACCTTATCATATTCAAACCATGGTTTAGTGTAGAGAATGAATCATGGTTAAATGGAATGGTTAGGTTTAAGGATGAGACAAAAATGGTGACTTTATGAAAGCTTCAAGAAGCTTCAAGTGCAAACAAATAAAAGCCACCATTTCTTCTCATATCTTTTCCTTTTTCCAAAAAGAAAAAGATTAATAAATGAATAAAATGAATAAGGAAAAAGTAAACCCTAACCATTTCATTAACCAAGGTTTAATTCTTTACACTTAGCCAAAAGGCATGTATCATCAAACATGATACAAGCAAGTGCACAAAATCATATCGCATATGCAATGCGCACAACCGAGTGAGAAAATCCATTTAAAGTGAACCAATACTAGTTAATGCAAAGTAATATATCAAATATATATAATTATACATTAAATCATTAAATCAACACTTGATTTAACGATCCGGTCATATCACATATAACCGACTAGTATCCTATGTATCGGCTTACCGAATCAATCCTTGATTCGATAACTAGGTTATATCGCATACAACCATTCGATACATTCATCGCGAGAATGGAATACGGTATCACATACACGCATTATTCTCGGTCCCGCACATATCTCATATGCGCTCCTATTTCGTTTCGCTTGAGCCAAGAAACCTCTGTGTAGGACTCTAAAAACTCGTCAATACGCCGGCAGCGGATGATGATCATATCAAACATCCACAAGCCGCAAGCGGTCTGATAAACGTAACGGCCACCCGGGTATTAAGCGATCTGAAGATCGACGAGCAAGCCCGCTCACACTCCAGTGAATCCAACCAGTAACACTACCGTACAGTCCGGTCTGATCGTCTGATATGTCGCATATCTCGCCTAGGGGTGGTAAACGTCAGACCCCAATAGCTCGATAAGTCGTGTCGATATGAGGTCTATAACAATTCGAGAAACTACTGGTAACACTTACCAGTAAATCTCAGCAACCCTGGCCAGGGATTTCCTGTTATAGCCAATCGAACACAGCGCAACATCAACGCCCTATACCGGGAGAGACGAATCCCCTCCTATCGCTCATTGCCTCCATGTGACTCGGGATTGTACCCAAAAACCACCGTTTTGCACGCCCTCTTGGACGTGGTAAGATGGAAATCAAAGCACAGTGGGAACCACACAAGACTCTATGACGATCTCGGGTCAACAGACTACTCTGTACCAGTGTCACCAGAGAACTGCCATCTGACGTAAGGTATAATACCATCTGGGAGTTCTCGGCGAGTCCGTCCAGTGTACCCAGTCTCCACTGAGCACCCGTATATCATCTCTGATGTCAAACACCAATGGATATGGGATCATCCATCGCCCATCTGTATGGGTCGAGAAGGTATACGCTAGTCTACTCTGGTATATCGATGCCCCATCTCGATACACTCACGACTAGGGACTTTGAAGGATGTACTTATGGACTACCATGTCCCCACTAGTATGATCCGCATCACAGTCCAGGTAGTCAAGTACACATCCTAAGGGCTTTACCAACATGTAACAGAGAGACACCCAGTATACACGTTAAGGTAAAGTTCAACCAGATAGCATACTATCATGTCGAGCAAGAAAGTCCTCCCTATATATGTCCCAGCATCCACTACAATATACATCCAATGTACAGTAATGGCCTCTAGGGCATACATATAACTAACAATCTCCCACTTGCACTAGGGCCATCTGTAGCAGTGGTTGTAGTATCTTATACTCAACCATCCCATAAAAGTCTCTCTCTGGGAACAGGCCTTTGTGAGTGGATCCGCTGTGTTTTCCTCTGAGTCTACTCTCCTAACCTCGATCTCCCTGGAGATCAACCATCTCCATGATCAAGTGATACTGCCTTAGAATATGTCTGGATCACTGATGGGACCGGCGTTCCTTGGCATAAGCCACAACTCCATTGTCACATAATGGGAGGAACATAGTTCATCTCATGAACCAATATACACCCAAACAACATCTTTGGTAGCATCTTAAGTAGCGATGTATCCAGCCTTTATCGTCTAGTATGTCACGGTATCTAGCTTGGAACTCTTCCAACATACCGTCCCTCCACTGAGGGTAAAGACAATGCCTGTGACTGACATTCAGTCGTCTTTATCACCCTGGAACCCTTCCAGTGATTCTCCCCAGGATCGGTTGATACCGTCTCACTACAACTAGTGAGAGTCCTAACATCCAATTAGATCTATCTCATAGATCCAAAAACCCAGGATTTAGGAGGTATCATTTTGATCCTATATGGAGAATCATTGTGATAAGCGGAGATCGATCGAGCGTAGCATAGGAAACTCCTTCCCTATCAAGAGTATGTCATCCACGTACTCTATGAGGATCACTACCATACTCCCTACTACCTTTTTGTTTATACAAGGTTCATCTACTATTTTGATGATGTCAACTTCTTTGACTAATTCATCAAAATAGATGTTCCAACTCCGCGATGCCTGCTTTATCCTATAAAACATCTTGCACACGTTTCCGCTGCTCCCACTGTCTACGAAGCCCTCTGGCTGTGTACTTATAGACACTCTCTTCTAAACATCATTTAGAAAAGCTGTCATGACACCCAACCACCAGATATCGTAGTCATGGTATATAGCCGTGGCAAGTAGGATCTGGATGGACTTAAGCATAGCTACTTAGAAAAGGTTTCATCATCATCCATACCTGGTCAATGATGTAGACCTTTAACAAGTCTAGCTTTGAAAGTCTCAACTCTTCCATGTACACCAAGTAATCTTCTCAAGATATACTTGCTCCTGATGGGGATTTAACCCTTCAGATATAGCAACCAAAGTCCATACTTTGTTGGTGTATATGGATTCCATCTCAGATCACTAAGCATCCAGCCATTCTTATAGAGTCTTACTCCTGATGGCCAGCTCGAAACTAGTTGGGTCATCATCTCATGATGCAATCCTCGGTCCCACTGTCATAGAGAAACAGAAGTATCTCTCAGGTGGGTGAGGAACCCTATTAGATCGGCGGAGAGGCTGAGTTTCGTTGGAATCTACTGAATCCTTTAGCTCTATCAAATCATCTGCTGTAGTTTGTATAGCTGGAACCTTTCCAGTTCTACATTACAGACCTTGCCTCGAGCTTGTCCGGATTTTGTTTTTAGACATAGGTCGGACAACCCCAAATCTTAACTAGCTTAAGACATGGGCTCTTCCCTTATCATATCACATATGAAATGGTAGGCAACTGATTTGATTGGAACCCTATTCAATAGGTATGCAGCTTCTCAAGCGCATAACTCCCAACAGGTAACTCAGTATTACTCATCATCGAGCACACCTTATCATATAGGGTGTGATTGTTCCGTCCCGATATACCATCGTGCTATGGTGTATACGGAGGAGTAATGCTGAGAGAGAATCTCATTCTCTTTTAGAATAGTCCATGAATTCCATGTTCAAGTATTCTCCTCCCTGATCTCATCATAGGACTTAATACTTATACCCATATTTTGGTTCTCTACTTCTAACTTATATTCTGTGAATATCTCAAAAGGTTCGGACTTGTGTTTCAATAGGAACATAGGTCTGAATCTCGAAAGATCATCAGAGAATGTAATGAAGTATAAAGAACCAGTCTTGGCAAGTGTAGACTGGGGACCTACATACATCAACATGTATCATTCCAAAAGTTCACTAACTCTTTCTCTGTTTCCAATAAACAGAGCTGTGGTCATCTTATCTTTGTGACATGACTGGCGAGTTTCACAAGATGTAAATTCAAACTGATTTAAATATGCATCTATATGTAACTCTAGCTAGTCGGGTCACATTGATCTGACCTAGTCTACAATGCCTCAAGAAGGATTCGTTCATTTCTGAACTCTTCCTCTTGTGTGTGTTCCGTATACTAAGAACTGTAGTTTGATTTAGAACATCAACGCTTTTAGATAACGTGCCTGAACCGATCAACTTTTGATATAGGAAATGTTTAAAACATTATCCAACAATACAAAATTTTACCGTTTCTTTACTAATAAAGAGACAGATATGATTTTGTATATCAGGTTCGGTATCTAATAACATTCGTTCAGAATCAATGTATTTGGATTACAGGGTGACAGTGACCAACAGACTTGGCTGCAACACTTGCCCCGTTTTCTGCCTCATGAAACTTATCACCCGTTCTCAGTTCTCTACCTTTCTGTAGCCCTATGTAACATATTACATATCTGGAATCCTGATCTGGTATCACATACCCAAGACGTAAAGGATACTGAGAAACAGTTCTCTGTAATGAACACACCCGAAGATGATGCATCAGCATGCACTCTCTTCGTTTGGGCTGCACGGGAATTCTGGTAATCCCCAATTTCCTGCTCTGTCTTATAACAATTATAAGTTGGAGCGGGACCAACGTTCCCCAGCTCAGTATAACAAGCGGGTTCGGTCAATATTCCGTATTATTATCTTGATTAAGGCGTGATATGGTCGCTACCTGGAGAGAGAGAGAAGAAAACACTCAGCGTGCGCTCTTGCAAGAATAGATTGGTTATTATTTTATCTAATCAGGATAGCTCCCACTGCTTTTTATCAAATCTTCCTTCAAACCCTAAAAGGAAAGACTAGCCGGGATTAATTACACACTACAAGTTCACCAATCTTTCAGCCAGGCCAGTGTCGGTACTTTGAGGGAGGTCCCCCGTGCTTTCGCACGAAACTAATTAATGTAAACCTCGTTTTCCCAGAGGCGTAACCCCGTTGACACCTTTCTAGACACCTACTTGATCGGCTAATTGTAATGTATAAAACTCTCCCAGGAGTAACAATTACTCGCAGCGGGTATCGGGATCCAACTATCTCATAGAAGGTATGCAATCTCATTGCAAATTTCAACACTTGAAATTCCCGATAATATTTTGCCCCTAGCTCGCTATGACCTTGACGCATGCCAAACAACCCATAGTCTGCTAGTCAAGTTCAACCCGTACATTTCTTGATTGAATTGAACCCACCCGCACGACCCTTGACGCATGCCAAACAACGCCGTGCGAATACCCTAATCCAATCGCATCGTATGCTAGCAGATAAGCACTAGTTAGCTACCGTACACTACGCCTTGACGCATGCCAAACAACCGCAGCACGAATACTAACTAGTACTTATCTGAAATGACGGAGGGCTACGACAGGTTTTTCTGAAAACCTATTGCGTAATGAACTTGATATCGTTGTAGGATCGAATGAATTTTAAAATGGAGTATTTTTGATGCTTTTCTAGTTTTGCTAAAGGAGTCACTCCCGGTGAAGGGATCGTCGGTCCTTTCCTCGTCGAATGAGGTGCGGGATATATCATATATATCACTGTGCAAAGCAAAAAACTCTTAAAAGCAATCAAAAGACAAACCGAGTGTGTAGCATCTGCCAGTTATTGCTAAAGGAGTCACTCCCGGTGAAGGGATCTCGGTCCTTTCCTTATCGAATAAGGTGCAGGATATATCATATACACCGCTGTGCAAAGCAAGAACTGTAGCTACCTGTTTTATTTTGAAATTCGATTCTACAACATCTTAGGTTTCTTTTATTTCATTAATCACATTAATGAAGTCCCATCATTTAAATTACCTAAACATCACAGATAAATACGACGTACACTTATGCCATCCGCATTCGCCTCGATGTCCCCTCGTGCACCGTTAGGTTAGGTAACTAACGGCAAAGCGGGGCAGGGCTAGCGCGGGTGTAAAACATAAGTAACGCCTATATAGTATATCATATATACTATATACTGTATCTATCACAGAACATCACATGATCACAACACAGATATCGCAGCAGAAGAAACATATGAAATATTGGATATACTAGGACGTCCGTGTTTTCAATACGAGCCAGTATAAAACACGGATTCCACGGTAGTTATGAATAGCCAAACCCACACCCCTAGACCCCTACGAGAGCGGCAAGCAACCCTACCAATTCTGGAGTTAGGAGACCCGGACCCGACTCCTCGAGTTGGTCTCCTACTGGACTCCAGAACCCGGTTACTTGTGCCCTCCTCCTTGGGTCTATCCTAGTGCAGAAAAGTAAATAATATACAAACGGTGACATCTTCCGCAACCTGGAAGTGCCCCAATAAAAGAATATTACATACAAGTTTTTACATGAATGAAAATGAAAAACACTCATCTCACATAAAAACCCCCGGCTATTCAAACACGACGATCCAATATAACATATCCAGCAACACATAACATCACATGTCATCAACGTAAGTAAATATGTCCATCCCAATTGTCGTTGACATATAGCAACGAAACCGGCGATATCACATATTACACTTACGGTCACAGAAAAGAAAGTGTAAAACTACAACAGTTGGAATCCGCAACCTGCATAGACATCGCATGCCTAATCATTATAAACCCCGCATTTTAGTCTCAAAATCGAAAACACTTTTCAATATCAAGTCGGGCAATTCAACAAGATTCCCGACATCCTGATCGAATGCTCGTCGCAAACTTTAGTAGGCGGCCGCACCCCCGACGCCGTCGACGAAGTGCACCAAGGCGGAACGCCGCTACCGCGAGCACCCGAACGGATGCTTTCGGCGACGGGGTTCTCCTACAGTCACTTGGTCGGGGCTATGGGGCGAGGCTGTCTATTAAGTTTACCCGGCGAGTATCCGCGTACGCTACGTGATTGCGACGGACTTTTGATCGCATCAAAATTCCGTGGCAACCGATCAAGTGAGACTAAAGTGCTATGTTTATAACATTCATTCAGTTATCTCATAACTTCTTGTGAATTCCAATTATTGTATCACATTCCAGATAAATAGAAAATGTCAAACTTTCCAATCGAACAATCGAACACCCAAGTTTTCCCGATACAGATCAACACATGAAATATGAGTCTAACAACATTCAGTTCGTGCCTCAGTACCAACGGTCCAGCCGTAGAAGGGTCAAGCCAACGCCTCACATGTGGCACGCCGTACTGCCCCAAACCCAAAGGTTCAAAGGGCAGTTCAAGACGGTCACATAATCTAGTTAAGGTTTGTTGTCTTAGAGGGACCATCGCGTTACTTGCACTACTTAGAACGTCGTTAAACTACGGAAAAATCCAACACTTGGAAATTTCCCGACAGGGGAAAAATTGGGTATTTATATCCGGTCGAACTTTTTAACATATTCTAAAAATACCCGGAAAAGCACACCGACAAAAATTAGACAGTCCGATCGAATACACCGAGTCCCCAATACAACCCAGAAAATACAACTCTGGAATAAATATTAAAAACATCCAGAATACACAAGAAACACCAACAGAAACAACTGAAGAAAACACACATCCTGATCATCACAGACGGCCGCGGAACCGCCGCAAAAGGGGGGTCAACGCCGCGGTTCCGCGGCCGTACTGTTGAATTAGGTTGTCGTTTTCTCCAGTTTTTCTTAGAATTTCCTGCACATTTCTCTGCATATTTTTAATTCCAAAAAATCCACAATTTACAGAATTGTCCAGAGAGCATTTTTCAAGTCGGGGTTTTGGGTCGATCGGACTTCTAACTCCGTCGGGACTTCGCCTAAGGCTCTAGCTAGGCTCTGATACCACTGTAGGGTTCCTAAGCATCCTAATGAGGTCTCACAAGGCATCAACCATGCCAATTTCAAAAAAAACGGTGCCGAGAAACCCTAGACTACGGATCGTTAGCTAGATGTTTAGGCGAAAAGCAAACTAGACAACTTAACTAAAGTTTAAATGGAAATACAACCTTTGTAGATCCGGTGCTCCACCTCCACGGCTCCGCAATGAAGTCCTCTCCGCTGTCCAAATGAATTCCCGGGCTCTAGCGTCGGCTTCGTCGGAGAAATGGCGAGCTAGGTCGTCGATGTCCATGCCGAAGATGATCTACGTCGAGGCATCGCTAGATCAAGCTCCACCTTCACCAAGCCATGAAAACTTGTGAAGGAAACACACTCTACTACTTGGCAAGAGGTAGAGGATGAAGAAATAGGAAGTGGGTAGACTTTAGTTTTGGATTTCTCACTCTTTTTCTCACTTTGCCATTAAAGCTTTCAAGCTTTTTCTTAAAGTGAAGAAGAAGAAGAAGAAGATGAATATAATAAGTGTTAATTAAAAAAGGAAAAGAAAATCAAACCTTATCATATTCAAACCATGGTTTAGTGTAGAGAATGAATCATGGTTAAATGGAATGGTTAGGTTTAAGGATGAGACAAAAATGGTGACTTTATGAAAGCTTCAAGAAGCTTCAAGTGCAAACAAATAAAAGCCACCATTTCTTCTCATATCTTTTCCTTTTTCCAAAAAGAAAAAGATTAATAAATGAATAAAATGAATAAGGAAAAAGTAAACCCTAACCATTTCATTAACCAAGGTTTAATTCTTTACACTTAGCCAAAAGGCATGTATCATCAAACATGATACAAGCAAGTGCACAAAATCATATCGCATATGCAATGCGCACAACCGAGTGAGAAAATCCATTTAAAGTGAACCAATACTAGTTAATGCAAAGTAATATATCAAATATATATAATTATATATTAAATCATTAAATCAACACTTGATTTAACGATCCGGTTATATCACATATAACCGACTAGTATCCTATGTATCGGCTTACCGAATCAATTCTTGATTCGATAACTAGGTTATATCGCATACAACCATTCGATACATTCATCGCGAGAATGGAATACGGTATCACATACACGCATTATTCTCGGTCCCGCACATATCTCATATGCGCTCCTATTTTGTTTCGCTTGAGCCAGGAAACCTCTGTGTAGGACTCTAAAGACTCGTCAATACGCCGGCAGCGGATGATGATCATATCAAACATCCACAAGCCGCAAGCGGTCTGCTAAACGTAATGGCCACCCGGGTATTGAGCGATCTGAAGATCGACGAGCAAGCCCGCTCACACTCCAGTGAATCCAACCAGTAACACTACCGTACAGTCCGGTCTGATCGTCTGATATGTCGCATATCTCGCCTTGGGGTGGTAAACGTCAGACCCCAATAGCTCGATAAGTCGTGTCGATATGAGGTCTATAACAATTCGAGAAACTACTGGTAACACTTACCAGTAAATCTCAGCAACCCTGGCCAGGGATTTCCTGTTATAGCCAATCGAACACAGCGCAACATCAACCCCCTATACCGGGAGAGACGAATCCCCTCCTATCGCTCATTGCCTCCATGTGACTCGGGACTGTACCCAAAAACCACCGTTTTGCACGCCCTCTTGGACGTGGTAAGATGGAAATCAAAGCACAGTGGGAACCACACAAGACTCTATGACGATCTCGGGTCAACAGACTACTCTGTACCAGTGTCACCAGAGAACTGCCATCTGACGTAAGGTATAATACCATCTGGGAGTTCTCGGCGAGTCCGTCCAGTGTACCCAGTCTCCACTGAGCACCCGTATATCATCTCTGATGTCAAACACCAATGGATATGGGATCATCCATCGCCCATCTGTATGGGTCGAGAAGGTATACGCTAGTCTACTCTGGTATATCGATGCCCCATCTCGATACACTCACGACTAGGGACTTTGAAGGATGTACTTATGGACTACCATGTCCCCACTAGTATGATCCGCATCACAGTCCAGGTAGTCAAGTACACATCCTAAGGGCTTTACCAACATGTAACAGAGAGACACCCAGTATACACGTTAAGGTAAAGTTCAACCAGATAGCATACTATCATGTCGAGCAAGAAAGTGCTCCCTATATATGTCCCAGCATCCACTACAATATACATCCAATGTACAGTAATGGCCTCTAGGGCATACATATAACTAACAGGGTGCTGGGAGCCTTCCCCACACATGGGGCACCCTAAAAATAATTTTTTTATTATTATTTTTATTATTATTTATTATTTTTTTTTACATGGAGTTCAACTCTAAAAGAAAGAATTTTATTGTGGAGTTAAACTCCAAAAGAATTTTAAATGGAGTTCAATTCCAAAAAGATTTTTATCGTGGAGTTAACCTCCAAAAGAATTTTAAATGGAGTAAAACTCCTATAGAATTTTAAATGGAGTTTAACTCCAAAAAGAGTTTTAATGCAGAGTTAAATTCCAAAAGAATTTTAAATATGGAGTTAAACTCTAAAAGAATTTTAAATGGAGTTCAACTCCAAAAAGATTTTAAATAGAGTTCAACACCAAAAAGATTTTTATTGCGGAGTTAAACTCCAAAAGAATTTTAAATGGAGTTGAACTCTCAAAAAGATTTAATGTGGAGTTAAACTCCCCAAAAAGATTTTTATTGTGGAGTTAAATTCCAAAAGATGTTTTAAATGGAGTTCCACTCCAAAAAGATTTTTTATTGTGGAGTTAAACTCCAAAAGAATTTTAAATAGAGTTGAACTCCCAAAAAAAATTTAATGTGGAGTTAAAACTCCTCCAAAAGAATTTTATTGTGGAGTTAAACTCCAAAAGAATTTTAAATGTGGAGTTAAACTCCAAAAGAATTTTAAATGGAGTTCAACTCCAAAAAGATTTTTATGTAGTGTGGAGTTAAACTCCTCTAAATGGGGAGCCTCCTCCTCACGTGAGAGGGAGAAAGCTCCCACTTGGTGGAAGTTCTCTCTTCCTCACGTGAGAGGTAGCAGGGGCTCCCAAAAGATCTTTTTTGTGATGGAGCTAAACTCCAAAAAAATTTATTTGGAGTTAAACTCCCAAAACAATTTTATTCAGATTTAAACTCCAAAAAAAAAGGTTTTTATTATAGAGTTAAACTCTAAAAGAATTTTATTTGTGGAGTTAAGCTCCAAAAGATTTTCTCCTTTCTCTTTTAAAAAGAAACCCAAAATAGGTTCTCTTGAAATTCCAAGAATTAGATTTTGTATGATAAAAAAAGAGACCATTTTTCTTCTCTTGATAGAGTCTTGGGGAGGTGGGTTTATGGTGAAACATTATTTAGTTTTTTTTTAAAAGAGAGCTAAGCTCTTGATTCAATTGGAAAATGAAAAGGAAGAGGAAGAACTTGGGAGAGAGAAGATGGAGGCACAAACCCTAGTTTTTGGGGAGAATGAATTGTATTCTTTATTTCATTATCATGTTGCCTTTTATAGGCTTACAAATTTACATATAGCCCCTTGGCCTTTACAAAATGACATTTTGCCCATCCCATACCTCATGTGCTCACTTCTTTTGCACATGAGCCATGGGCTTTACAAAAATTTGACTTTATGCCCATTAAAAATTACATCAAAATTATTTATTACATGATTTTTATTTGGGCATGGAGGAGGCCGGCCATGGGACTCGACTTGGGCATGGGCCCACTTGGTTTGGGGTTGACTTTGACTTTGACTTTGACTTGGTCAACCGGAGTGTAAGTTTTGACCCCAACATTGGTGTTACGCCTTTTGTGCTGGAGCATGGACACATCTCTTCGTAGCACATTTTGAATTGCGGCCATCTTAATCTTGGTAGACATCGTATTCTTCTGGACCCACTTTAAAGGTTCGAAATAATTGTGTGTTTTCACGGCTGACATGGCTGTGGTCGCGAAGCAGTCCAGGCTTTAGAACTTCACAAAATTCAACTTGGTTGGGGCCCTGGCCCTTTTGTTGGCTCTATATCTAAGCCGCTTCTGCTCAGCATCTTTGTTTTGAGCGCCTGGCAAGCTTCTGCTCTTCGGGAAGCCACCGTAGGCCAAGTGATGGGGATCCTTGAGAAGACATCCGCTCGCGCGTCTGTCGAAGGCATCGCCTGAGCTTGCCCGAGACGTCTGGTGACTTCTTTTGTTTTGATGGCTTTGCCCACTGTTACGCCCCGCTTCCCAGTAGATGGAAACGATAACGTGGCAAGCCCGCAACGTATTTATTATGACAAGGTCGCTTCTCGAAATAAATACGCTAAGCGTCTATAAGCAACATAAAGTAACAAGAACAAACAAAAAAATGAAATCCAACTCTGATTTATTACATTCATGATTCATAGTAGACAAAATATCTGAATACAAGATATTTAATATGATAACCCTTAACAAGGAGCTATACATAAATAAGGTGAAATGAAATGAAAAGCTGAATGAAATTATACGTCTGTTTGTGATGCGAACTGGTTGTACTCCTTTTCGACCACTTCTATCTTCTCTGTCTCAATGTCACCTGACGAACATTCCAAGAATAGAAAAAAGTGGGTGGAATGCCCATCAGCGAACTAACGCTCGGTAAGTCCCAATAGAGATGTGTAATATATAAATTAAGTGCAAGATTACATGTAATTTAGTATAAATGGAAATTGTAATATGTGAACAAGTATGGTAATGTATATGTCCACTATATCAGCATAGAAATGTAATATGAGCATAGCAAACAAGTATAGCATGGCCGTGGAGTATAGGTATAGTGAATGTAAGTGTCCTAAAAGGTCTCTAAAAAGGTACAAGTAACTAGCGTGGGTTCAAGAGTGAATGTCAACCAATCTCAAGAGTATTCTCGAATCCAAGGCTATCGTCCAGAGGCAAGGAATCACGGGCCCAAAATAGCGGGACTTCAATTGTTATTGAATTATTCCAAACCCAACAGGCTATCATCCTGGGGCTTGGAAACACGGGTCTTCATTCATGAATTCGTGATTTGTACCTTTTCAGCCCGATACCACAGTAACATGATTTGTACCGTTTCAGCCCGGTACCACAGCAACATGATTTGTATTAATGAGACTCATGAGATTCCGTTGGATTCATACTCAAACTATCCCAACACCCCGTGTATATAAGTCTATGATTAATGTTATGAGTCTTGATCGAATCCATGAATACAAAAGGTGTTGTATGATATCAAGTTTTCAAGATTGAGTTCATGTAGTCATGTCAAGTGCAAGTCATGCTAGTTGTATTCATGGTTCGATGTCAAGTTGGTTCAAGTGTACATACTGGGTTCAAGTATTCATGATTGATCAAGTCAATTATAACATGTAATAATTTAAGCACAAGTCATATAAATAAAAATAAATAAGCAATTACAGAACATGATATGAGATAAGTATACAAGGAACATCCAAAACAATGTTGTAAATATGTGATATGTTCGACTAGTTAATCAAGTCATTTGAAATCATAATATAAAAGAAAATACAGCCTTAAGTGTTATGCACACGTAAGTTCCAGTCTCGCCTAAATACGAATATCGGTTTGGAAGATATACATGTTTTCGTATCGTCGCGCAAAATAGATCAGAATCTGTACAGCACCGTCACGCATTTTTAAAATGCATTTTGAGTTAATTTTCATCAGGTTTCAGGTTATAAAAATTAATAGAAAATTGTATTTCTTTCGATGTACTTATCCAAAACACCAAGATTCACGTGATTTGGATTTCTGAAGCTCTAGTTATGATCATTTTAATATCAGCATTTAAAACAGAAATTCAGATATCTGGACATCGACTATATGTGATATTGCAAAGCCTATATTGAGTTATTTCATGCATTTCTAAGTAATCTAATATGCAAAAAATTATAGTTCTATCAATTTTGCATCTACACATCTAAAGTTTGTCACAAACGGATATCGGGTGTTTGAGTTATGTCTTATTTAAAAACAGTGTGCGAATCAGGACAGATTCTGTCCAGATTCGTCGCTTAATATTGTAACACGGTTTTCTATATTTTACGTCAATTTTAAGTAAAAACTTAAAAATAAGAAAATATAGATCATTCGATGTGGATATCCAAAACATCTGAGTTTGCTCAATTTGGACAACGGTATACCCAATAATGTGTTCTAGAAGTTGACCGATAACTGCAGTTTTCTGTTTTACGAACAATGAATAAAAACAATATAATTCCTAAACCGTTATGCGGTTCGATCTAAACTTTTTACAGTATGTACAAAATAATATATTCTATCATATGTAAATTTCCTAAATTTCCAGAAGTAAAAATTTATTTCTAAAAATTATTTTAAAAGTAAAGGTATTGATATGTCATATGTGAGAAATGAGAAAACCATGGTATTTATTCGCAACTTCATTTTTTTTATAAACTTTAAATAAATTAATTTAAAATACAACAACAAACGATGCAATCCTAATTGGTTACTATGAAATCTTAACATATGGATTGAGAGTAATGAAAAAGACTTTACAAACTATATATTTGTGTGTGTTTGTGTGTGTTCATTATTTATATATGTATCTATTTAATTAATTATTTAGGAAGTATGATACGACAAGGGAAGTTTTTCATGGCAATATAAAAAAGAGAAAGAGAAAGAGAAAGAGATGGAGGTATGAAAAGTGAGAAGGGACTTACATACACAAGCCGATATTGTCACCGGACTTGTCTATCCGCCGATAGTCTCGCGTTTCTAGCAGGACTTTCTTGATAATTTCTGCATGTTCTTCTTCATGGAATTTAGATGAAGAGTGATATGTGAAATGATAAAAATATGTGATGATGAAAAGAAAGAGGAGTGAGATATAAAAAAGTTTATGGCCACCATAATTCTAATAAATCATGGCTCATAACCATTCTAATTATTTTGGGAGTTAAAAAGAAGATGAAATGAAAGGTCTCATTTGTAGGTTATGAGAAAAATGAAAATTGATAAAAAAAATAATTGCAAGAATGGAGATTTGAACAACAATGCAAAAACTTAACCAATGTGCTATAAGGTTGTTCATGCACATATTTAATTAGAATTAAATATATGCTGTTGCTTGAAAAGAAAGCGGGCTTTTCGGCTCATAGTTTTATAAGAGAAAATGAAAATGAAATTGGATTTGGGTTATGGGTTGGGTTAGGTATTGCGTTTAATTTGAAATAGATTAAGATTTAATTTAAAGAAATGGGTTTAAGAAAAATAGATAGAATAATAAAATAATATATTTAATAGAAAACAAAATTTACGGAAAAATACTATGAATAAATAAATACAATATTTTACTAAAGAAAGAAAACACTAAGGTATAGTAATACTAGGGTCGTTACACCCCCAGCTGTAGCCACGGAAAGCCGTTCAAATACTGACTTGCGCTTAAGTTGTGGCGCCCTTGCGATCACCACATTCGGCCTCTTGCTTCTAGAGGTCGGTTTGACCGCTTGGTTTGCCAGGGTCTCCACCAGATGAGCGCTTCCGGCGGGGTAGATAATGATGGAACCAAATTGGTATGGAGGCTCCTCCTACTGCCTCATGAGACTCGCCGGGAGCATCAAGTGTGCGTTTGTCTTGACCACGTAGGTCACCGGAGTTGCGTCAGAAACAAAGCTCGTCTTAGGAGACATGGTTGTTGAGTTCGAGATTTCAATTGAAAGCTGTTAATCTGCAAAAAAAAAGCATGATTTCAGTACAGGCAATCGATATATATGTTGATTAAGTTCGCATGAACGTTTAACCTGAAATATGGGAGGAGATAAAAGGTCCCACCAGGTATGCCAGAATCTGTAGAGTGTTTTTCTTCACTCCATTGAGATGGGAATGCGCGCACTTGTCATGCGTATACAGATTTCTCCTGTCTAGAGTAGGCTGGGGTTTATTAATTACGAGGATCCGAATCTCCGGCAGCCGCAGACTAAGATGACGTTAATTACCCCCCGTCTTTGGAGCGAGAGAACCTCCGATTGACGGGTCAAACTGGTCATGCGAACTTAATGTGCAGTGTGCGTATGTTGTGTTTTGGACGTATCGGGGGCCTCGTAGAGTTTACGGGGATCCCACTACCCGGATAGCGGGCTGGAGGTCTGTAAGTCTACGGTAGCGCCCCGACCGTCAATTCGAGGCCAAAATGCGGAAACAAAAAACTTTTTCTAAACTTAAAACTGGCGCTAACGTATACTTTAACCCGGATCGAACCATTAACATTAAACTAGAAATCTAAAGAGGGTTAGAAAAGCTATACCGATCGATCCGTGTCCTTCGGTCTTTAGCCACTATCTTTAGCTCCATGCGGCATCTCCGATCTCGCTCGATCTCCAATCTCCTCGTCGGAAAGGGCACCACGCCGAGAAGTCTTTTTACGGGCTCCCGCTTCGAACCGAAGCAACTCGGACACGAAGTTTGCTAACCGACGTGTCCAAGGTGAAGTAGAGAATGTGTGTAATAAGTTTGTCTCTTGACACTCTAGGATTCTCAACACATGAGATGGGTAGAGTGGAGGTAGAAGAAGAAGCCATGGATAAGGAACTTGTGAGCTCAAGAGAAGAAAATAGAAGAAGAGCTTTTGTTATTGTGTGAGATAATGTTGTGAATGCTAGAATATAATCCAAGAGCTCACCCCAAATATTGTGTGGCTGCCCTCTCTCTCCTCTCATCACAATCTCACACAATAATCAACCATGAAATGATGACATGCACAAAGAATAATACCATGAGTCGCTACCCTTGCACATGCCACATTTAATGCACTCTATCATTACTTTGAGCTCACAATTTCCATTTGCAAACATTAATCCAAATGTTTGCAACAATAAAAAGAGAATGGCATCTACTAAAGTAAACTCGTAACGGATTACAAGAGTACCCTTCACCTGTATATACATACTTGCATCCGCATTCCGACTTAATGCGAATGCAATGAGACTAAAGTAATCCAACAAATCTAATAGTAGGATCCGGCTTAAACCAAAGCCCACTAGTATGATCTGTCCGATCATGGTCCGTGCACTACTGCACGTATATGATCGAACCCTGCCATAATACCATACGGCCTCTACAACGTTTCGCCCGAAACTTGAGAAACTGTCTGTGGGGGACTCTAAAGACTCGTCAATACACTGGCTGTGGATTTAACCACTAGCACGTCAGTGATACTAGCTATACGTAACGGGCTACCAGATATTGACCAAAAGGGAGGCCGATGAGCGAACTCATCCTAACACCCTACTGAGCCTGTCAGTGACAATATCCGTACAGTCCGGTCCGTTCGTCTATGAGTATTGCATGTCGGGCCTAGGGCATTGGTAAAAGTCAGACCCTCAAAAGCGGTACAAGTCGTGTCGAAGTGTAGCCCAGAACTCCCTGAGATACTACTGGAATACCTACCAGTAAATCTCCTGCCTTGGCCAAGGACTTCGTGTAATGGCTCTCCTAGATACAGTGCGATCTCACCCCCAATACCGGGAGAGACGAAACCCCTGCTGATCCGCTCACTGCCTCCATGTGGCTCGGGACTGTACCCAACTAAAACCTATTTGCACGACTCCTTTGAGCCGTGGTAGGGTAGTAATCAAAGCACGGTAGGAACTCACACGAGACAAATGACGATCTCAGGTCGATGAACTAACACATGTCACCAGAGAACTGCTATCTGACGTCAGGTATAATACCAACTAGCATGTTCCCGGTGAGTCATGTCCGGTGTACTCATAACCAAATGAGCACCTGTAAACATCTTAGGTGATCCAACTGACACCAATGGCTTATGAGACCGGCCACCGCCCCTCGTCGGGGTCTCGACTGTATACACTAGTCTACTAATGGAGTATCGATGCCCAGTCTCGAAACTCCCACGACTAGGGACCACTTTAAGGATGTGCTTATAGACCACCCAACTCTCACGTATATGATCGCCATCATACTGTTGGTAGTCAAGCAAGAATTTTAAGGGCTCTATCAACGCGTAATAGTGATCTGTAATATCACCTAAAGCTTGTACACGATGATAAAGATAAACCAGATAGCATACTATCATCTCGAGTAAGACTGTTCTACCGGTATAGGTCCTCCCTCAATCGTTACAATCACGTGCCTGTGATCCAATAATTGACTTTGAGGGCACTATATCCAACAATCTCCCACTTGCACTCAAGGTTAATTATTGCGATATCGCATACTCACAGCCCGTGTGATACCGAACACCCAACTCCTCTACTAATCAGTTTCACAAAGCTCGTTTGTAAAACTATTGCGTTCGAGGAATAGCCTCAGTGAATGGATCCGCCCTGTTATTTCTTTCTATGTCTCTCTTTATCTCAAATTCGTGGAGAAAGCCATCTCCCGAAATAAGTAATACCTGTCTTAGAATATGTCTGGATATCTGATGGGACCTAGTTCATAAATGAATTCCAAATCCAAACTTCTTAGACTGTATCGTCAACCGAATTTAATCAGTATCCTGCGCCATGCCTCCCTCAGTATCCCCTTGGACCATCTGTCCAAACTACTGCCCCTCGTTAGAGGAAAAACTATAACTCCGACAGTCACTCTGTCATCCAGGTCACCTTGGAAGCCTGAAATGATAACCGTCTCCCGAAGGAGGCTATTGTTATCATATCCCTAAAACATCCACTTATGTTCTAAAACTGCTTCCAAATGATTCTCCAGGATTGGATTAATATCTGAACTTATTGCAGCTAGTGCAAATAACAACATCTGGCGTGGTACTTGACATCTCATGATTAACTCAATTGCCTAAGCAAGTGATATGCCATTCATGCACATCCCTCTCCCCTTTAGTCTGTAAGACACCCTTAGAGAGGGTGACTCCATCATCGGCAGGTACACCACCATGCTAGGAGTCGTCCATTCTAAAACACATTTAGAATGTTGTCTAAGTACCCAGATTGGGAAACTACCCAAATCTAGATCTAAAACTATAGATCTAGTAACCATAATGCCTGATATTATATCCATATCCTATATGGAGAAACCACTGTGTGACAACCACAGTATAACCGACCGTAGTATAGGAATTTCACTTCGTACTCTGTGTATGTCATCCATATACCAGGACATCACACCCTACTACCTTCTTAACATATCCATCTTCTATTCTGACAAAGTCTGTCACATCAAAAATAGATGATCTATCTCCGCTATATTTGCTTTAGTCCATAAATAGACATAAGCTACTTGTCCATTATGCTTCCGCTGCTCCCACTGATTACGACAACCCTCTGGCAGAGTCATATACACGTGCACTTCTAAACCTAGTTTAGAACGACGCTATATTCATCCTCCTGCCGGGTCTCATAGTCTGGAACAACAGTAGTGTCAAGTCTGGGTAAACAAGAACCTCCCTGTCACCGTCCTTGAGGATACCGGAGTACCTCTCGGGTGCCTGAGGTTACCCACCATATCTGCGGAGTGGCTAATGGAATGTCAAACCTGATTGAATGTTTAGGTTCTTATCAAATTTTCAGTAATCGTTTGTGGTTCTGGAATCACTTCCAGTTCTACCATACTCCCACTACTGTTTTCTGAAAAAATCCATTTTTATCAAAACCGTGGCGAGTCAAGAACAATATCACTATTGATCTTCCAGATGGTAGAAAGTCAACCCTCTTCATAGCCCGGGTCAACCCACAAACAGCCATTACAGAAACGTGCCTTGATTTATCCAGAGTCTGGTTTTAAGCATAAGCCGGACAACTCCATATACCTTAACATCGTTAAGATATGAGCCATTCTATATCTAATATAGAAGTAGAGGCACTGATTTAATTAGAACCAGATTCAAATCATGCAGCTGTCTCCAGTGCATGTCAACTAAATAGAAGAAGACCTATCAGCGTTACTCAACTTAGGAATGCATCCAGATATGAGTAACTTGAAAGAGAAACAAGCTTCTCAAAACCATTACTATCAACTGAATACCACACACAAGTATCTACATCTTCGATTACCTTTGAAGAATCCTGATACTTGCAATACCTGGTTCTCTACTTTATTCTTATACCTATAACTTCTCAAAACTTAGACCTTGCATTTCTACAAAACACTTATCTAAAAACTGTTGGATATAGTGCCCTCAAAGTCAATTATTGGATCGCAGGCACGTGATTGCAATGATTGAGGAGGACCTATGCCGGTAGGACAGTCTTACTCGAGATGATAGTATGTTATCTGGTTTGCCTTTATCAGTCGTGTATAGGTTCAGGTGACTGATCACGATTACACGTTGATAGAGCCCTTAGGATCTTGCTTGACTACCAATAGTATGAGGGCGATCATATACGTGAGAGTTGGGTAGTCCATAAGCACATCCTCAATAATGGTCCCTAGTCGTGGGAGTTTCGAAACAGGGCATCGATACTCCGGAGTAGACTAGTGTATACAGTCGAGACCCCCACGAGGGGCGGTGGCCGGTCTCACAAGCCACCGGTGTCAGTTGGATCACCTAAGATGTATACAGGTGCTCATTGGGTTATGAGTACACCGGACAGACTCGCCGGGAACCTGCTAGTTGGTATTATACATATCGTCAGATAGCAGTTCCCTGGTGACATGTGTATAGGTTAGTTCATCGACCTGAGATCGTCATTTGTCTCGTGTGAGTTCCCACTGTGCTTTGATTTCTACCCTACCACGGCTCAAAGGAGTCGTGCAAACAGGTAGTTTTTGGGTACAGTCCCGACCCACATGGAGGCACGTGAGCGGATCGGCAGGGGATTCGTCTCTCCCGGTATTGGGGGTGGAGATCGTGCTGTGTCTAGGAAAGCCATTACACCAAGTCCTTAGCCAAGGCAGGTGAGAATTACTGGTAGGTACTCCGGTAGTTTCTCAGGGTGTTCAGGGCTTGTCTCCGACACGACTTATACCGCTATTGGGGGTCTGACATTACTAGCCCCCTAGGCTGGATATGCGATATTCATAGACGAACGGACCGGACTGTATGTATATTGTCACTGTTAGGCTCAGTAGGGTTTCAGGATGAGTTCGCTCATCGGCTACCCTTGAGGTCAGTACATGGGCAGCCGTTACGCACAGCTAGTGCCGCTGACGGCTTGTGGTTAAACCCACTGCCAGGGTACTGACGAGTCATTAGAGTCCCCCACTGATAGTTTCCCAAGTTCGGGCGAAACGTTGTAGAGGCCGTATGGTTTTATGGCAGGGTTCGAAAAATGCACGTGCGTTTACGCACGTGTTATATTTCGGGCAGATAATACTGGTGGGCTTTGGTTTAAGCCGGATCCGAGTATTATACTGTATAGATATAATATCTTTGTCTCAGTTGCATTTGTATTCGGTCGTAATACAAATGCGGGTATGTTTATACTGTTACGGGGTTATCCTAAAATTCGTTTCGGGATCACTTTTGGAAGTTGCCAGTTTCCAGTTTCCCGTTTTCTATCACCCGTCTTAAACATTCGGTTTAATGCGGATTTATCTTTTCTTGAGAGTGAGTCATGAGTGTGGAAGGTTCTAGTTTTGGTGACTAGGATTGTGAGTCACCATTTTGCATTAATGGTTGATGACTAGGATTAGTGTGTCACCATTTGCATTAATTGTTTTGGGTGAGGTATTATATGACTCATGCTTTCATTAATGTTATGATAAGCTTTGCTTATGGTTACCCTCCCTTGCTCCTACCCTCACCCCCTCCTCATATATGGCCGGCCCCTCCCCTCCTCCTCACTCACTCACTTGGTTAAAAAAAGATGATAGATTTTGGTTCATGAAAATTTGTATGCTCATTTCTCATTTACCCGATTCCAAAAGGCAACTTCATTAACCGTTCGTCCATGGTTTTGGACGAAGCGAGATAAAGTGTTCTACTCATTCTCTACATCAATCTTGGTCATCTCTTTTAGCAAACTTGATGACCGAGTTGCCTCGGGTCAGAGGTGGGAGCCCGTTTAAAGATCCGTTGACGTGGTGCCACCTGGACGAGGAGATCGGAGATCGACGAGATCGGAGCAGCCGCAACAGAGCGTGGGATGATGGTTAAAGAACGAAGGACTCGAATCGTTCGGTATAACCTTTCTACCCACTTTGTAGTTTGTTAGTTTAGCATTAATGGCAGATCCGGGTTATAGTATGCGATAGCGCCAGTTATAAAAATTTTTGTTCCGCATTTGGCGTCAGATTGACGGCCGGGGCGCTACCGTAGACTTACAAAAACTAGAGAAGTCACAAGTAAACAGAATATTGTACGAGGACCAACCCCTCTGTCCTAATGGACACTGGACAACATACAATACTTTGTATACGTCCGCTGAGTTGAATAACTCAAACCCTGTGCGTCCTAGGTTGAAAACTGTACTATGGTTATGAAGAATTACACCGCTGTTGAATGCTCCTTACCTAACCATCAACTGATATAGGTAAATGTCATGGACATAATTTCAAAAAGTTATATCTCACTTTATAAAAAATAAACGTACAGATATATCAATTTGAAATTGGTGCATAACAACGGATATTTAAAACCAAATATTTGTCGTCCGGCAAACACCCAGGCGATTTCCTCAAATATCACCAATTACAATGAATCGCGATATAATGAGGATGATCACTTAATTCCCAATAACTTACTCCCACTCATCATCTGTAAAACCATACAGATGTGAAAATCATACCTGGTAAATACATACCCTGGAGCAAGGGTTAACTGGGAAATCAGTTTTCTTTTAACAATACACAGTGAAACTGAAACATGAAAATGTTTCGTAGGGGTACCCTGGTATTCCTAGTAATGCCTCTTCCATTACCAGATTCATAACTATAACCGTATATTTCTTTGTCATCTCTCCAAATCCCTTTATATGTATTTAGGCATTACCTTCTGTACACTACCTTTAGGCCAAATGGTTTTCTTCCTTCCCTACCGTTCGGCACCAGCCTATGGTTTGGAAGAAGACTATCCAATTAGCATAATGGGTGTACTCTCCTAATCTTAGAAGCACTCGCAACGCGAGAGAAGGTAAAGATAAAAGACAACTGAATAAACCTTATTCCTATTTCTCCTGAACCGGAATCCATCCCCGAACTGGAACAAGTTCCTTCGAGTTCGTATATAACCATACGATGGAGTATCCAATAACTGTGGATTTTCGTAGTGATACGGAGTGTTCTGGAGAAATACAAAGGTGAAATAGGAGTGGGGATAAAATACTTGGTTTGGTCGTGAATGATAGCAGTCGCAATTTACTTTACCCTCTTACTAATCCCTTTATTTGTCTTTACTTATTACCTTCTGTACACCTCACTTAGGCTAATCAGTTTTCTTCATTCCCTACCTTTCGGCACCTGCCTATGGTTTGGAAGAAGACTATCCAATAAGCGTAATAGGTATACTCTTCTCCTAATCCTAGGAGCCCTCGCAACCCGAGAGAAGGTAAAGATGAAAAGACAACTGAATAGTCCTATTCATTTTCTCCAGAACCGGAAACCATCCTCGAATCTGGAACAAGTTCCTTCGAGTTCGTATATAACTATACGATGGTTTTATCCAATGGAAGTGGACATTCGTAGTGATACGATATGTTCCGGAGAAAAAAAGGTAAAAGCAGGAGTGACAATGAGGTATGCAACTCAGACAATCCAAAAACCAGTGTTTTAAGAAGGTTCGGTTAACTTGGTCACTGAGTTATAGTCCAGGGTCGGGCCATGGTCACTGCCAAAGAGAGAAAGAGAGAGAAAAGAAACACTCTGCGTGCACTCTAATCTAGATCAGAATGGTTACCAATTTATCTAATCAGGAAACCTCCCACTGTATCCTCAAATTCTCCTCCAAACCTGAAAGAAGAATTAGTCGGGATCACCCAAGGAGTAAACCAACTCATCAGTGAGAATCGGGATCCAACTATCATCGCATGATAACGTGATGGAATCCACTCACGTTATCACACTCCAGAAGGTATGCGCATGCCTGGCAAGTTTCAGTTTCTTTAGAAACTCCCGATGTGATTTTTACCACATGTTCTTATGATCTTGACGGAGGCCAACATATCATAAGTCACATGTTAAGTTCTACCCGTCATTATCCAGGTTAATTTGAACCCACCCGTACATACCCTTGACGAAAGCCAAAATAATAGTACGACTGTCCCAAACCAACGCATCTATCTATGCAACAGAAAAATAACAAATAGCTACCATACACTATGCCTTGATGAAGGCCAACATACATAGCATGAATACTAAGTGCTACCTTTCTGAAATGACAGAGGGTTACGAGTGATTTTTGGCGAAAAACCTTTAACGTAATGAACTTGATATCGTTGAAGGAACCGGATAGCTTTTTTTTTAAATATATAGTGGCGAAAACCATTGCTAAAGAGGTTACTCCCGGTGAAGGGATCTCGGCTCTTTTCTCGTAGAATGAGGTGCAGGATATTCCAACTGAATACCGTGATGCAAAGCAAAAAGTAATCGACTATAGTGAAGTTATTACCCCGACGCAAACTTCTGTCCAAGGGGTCACTCCCGATGAAGGGATCTCGGCCCTTGCCTCGTCGAATGAGGTGCTAGATATTCATAACCGAATACCACTGTGCAAAACAAAAAAGAACGTCCTTGTAATAACAGCTTTTTGAAAATCGTTCCAACAATATCGAATAGGTTTGTTTAGCTTGCATTGATCCGAATCAATGCAGTTCCATCAATTGATCACACCAATAAAGAACAAAAATACGATGTACGTATATGCCATCCGCATTCGCCACTGAGTCTCGTCATCACCCGTTAGGTTACTTAACTAACGACAGAGCGGGGACTGGACTAGCGCAGGTGTAAAACATATACAACATCTACTAGTATATATATCAATATATAATAATGGCTCATGGCGTGATAAATGCAACATCACAGAACAATACAGATAATCTGGGATCCCCGGGTTTCTTTTGAGCCGCAAGTGAAACCCGACGTTCCCCTGGTCATATGGATAGCCTGTGCAATGAAATCCTAGACCCCTACGGGTGCGGCAAGTTACCCGCCAAAACCTGAAGCGAGGCAACCCCCTTCAACAAAGTGAATGGACCACCCAACACTTCGCGGAATCCGGTAACTTGAGCACCCCCCTTTGGGTCAACCTATACCCCCTACGAGTGCGGCGAATAGCCCGCCAATTCTAGAGTGAAGCCCCCTCCGTCTCAAAGCCATGAGATGCAGGCCCGTTGCCCTCTAGAACCCGGCTATCCGTGCACCCCACCATGGGGTAATCCTAGTACAGAAAATAAAATATGTACAACGGGTACATCAACCTCAACCCAGTCGTGCCCCAAAAGAATAATATACAAACAGGCAGTGACGGCAATCCACGTGTGTCACGACCCGAAAATGGCACGTGATGGCCCTTAAACTACGCAACGTCTACAGGCGTAACGCAATTTAAGTAAGCCGAAAACCCAGCAATCTAAACCATCAAAAGTAGTAAGAAATAATAGTATTTTCAAAACCTTTGAAATCTCAACCCAAAATCTTTAAAAGTCCAATTTATTTCCTTTAAAATTTTGACAGCACCTCCTTTGTAAAACAAGCCCCCAAAAATGAGTACAACATAATATAAGTAAAAGCATCCCAAACAGGAGCAAAAGTCCACGCCCAACGGCGGAAAACAATCACCACAACAGATATACGAAGCCGTAGCGAAGATAGAGACGATATAAATAAAACTGCATAAGAACCTCCAAGTCACAAAATAATATACAATATCGTTCTCACATCAAGTCTCTAAGTCATACAAGATAAAGGTAGATGGAGAGTACATGTTACAACAAATACACAACAAGCAATATTGGATAACCGCAAAACCTACCTAAGAAAAACTGCACACTGTCAGGCGAAGCGGTATCCGCAGCAAAGGTGATACGATGGATGAAAATAGCTCTGCCTCTGACTATCCTGAGGAACACCTGCAAAAGGCACAACGGGGGTGAGTTTCCAACTCGTGAATAGTAAATAACATATGCAGGTAATCGCGAGTATGCACGTACAGCACGAATCTAACATAAGCATTTAGTAGCAATGAATAGTCATATGTAATGCATCAGTCATGAAAGGTACGCTAGCAGGTACTACTAATACATGAAGCAATAATATGACAATCGGTATGTAATAATCATGTAAGGTACTCTATCAGGTACAATAATACATGAAGCAATGCATAAACAATAAATGTGGAGTATGGAATAAAACATGTCATTCCCACGGAAATCCTAACTTCGTGGTAGGACCAAAATCCAACAAGACAATCAAATTCCCAATTTCCACAATCAGCCCCCAAATTGGCTCTCATATCATGTAAGTCTCGTATATCCTGTATGTACAATATCAGTATCTCACATATCATATATGTCCAATATAAGGTGAATGTACAGTATCGACACCCAAAAACATCATGAAATAAGTGTCTAGCATCGACATAAAAATACATGTTCATACGTCCTCGAATCTTAAGTGCCAAACACCGACACTCTCGATCCCCGTATCGGTAATATACGTCCTCGAATCTTAAGTGCCAAACACCGACACTCTCGATCCCCGTATCGGTAATATACGTCCTCGAATCTTAAGTGCCCCCAACATCGACACTCTCGATCCCCGTATCGGTATAAAACAAATCTCAAGTGGATCCATCCAATATCAAGTAAAGAAATAGAATACTTGCATAATTCCATGAAACCACCAAGGTCCTCAAATCCAGAAAACATCAAGTAGTGAATACGTATGAATGCATGAATCAATACACATATATTAGCGTCCCATTCCACTAATATTGGTGTAAAGGCATATATAACAGCGTCCCATTCCACTGTTATATATACAGGAGTAAAAATATCAGAGATATCATATGAAATCCATGAATGTAATATATGCAACATGAAACAATAATATGAGCATATAAAGGAAAACTGCTATTTAACTGCAACAAGTTATTAAATATATCATGCGGTTCCTGATTTCTCCGAAATCAGATGCAACGTCATATACAGGTGAATATGTAGCTATAATAAGGTATGCGTAACCATGTCGGTATAACAAGATATGTGTATCCATATGTAAGTAGGTATGATGTCAAAGTAGCTGTAGCAAGGTATATGTCTATACCTATCCATAATATCCTCCAGGTATATGTATGTACGTATGTCAGATATACATGTAGGTATACAGGTATGCTATAAGTCATATGCACAAGGAAATATGAATCAATGTCTCAATGTCCCTAACCAAACAATATTATATCTATAAGGGTATTGTGCGTGTCATGGCAATTATTGACGGTGTGTGTGGCATATAATCAGTGCTCGTGCAACATAAGCCGTCAATAACAGTGCAGTGTCCTAAGGATACTAGCCTATGCACAACAATAACCAAGTAGTAAGGTGTATGCGCAACTCTACATATGCAATAGAATATGCGACAAACATAACATTTCTAGCCCAGATGCATAAAATCATGCGGGCGATTCCCCTGTAGATGTTAAATCTACTCACCAACGCTCCTGGCTAAGTGAAGCCAACCACTTGTTTTTCCCCTTGTAGCAGTGTCCAAAGTCCCTGCCTGCGAACCTACCACAATAAAACAATAAAGCAAATATATATTAATAATAGACCAAGAACACGAACAAACTACGTTTTAACGACACACCAACTCCAAACCCATTCCCAAATGTTCGTATTGTGGCTGACGTGTGTAGCGACACGACGAAAACAACCTAAGAACAAAAACACACAAAGTGCACGATCCGTGTCGTATAACGTATCACGCGGACACAAAACACTAGATTATAGGAAAATGATCCCAGATTTTTCATACTGTAAATACTAAAAAAGTAAACAGTATCAAACACTCCTAACCAACAGCAGACAACTACCTACAAAAACCAAACCCCATCAACTCCCCCAATAGCCGGCGTCGCCGGAATTCTTCAAAGGGTCGTCGGCCCGTGTCGGTGGGGTGGGTCTCGTGTCTCAGGTGGTGCTCCAGGGTCACTAGTATATCACTACAAATTTGTTTGGTCACTCACTAAAATTTCCAGGTCACAGCAGATACAGAGGTTCAAAAAGGACACTAAAATACGATATTTCACAAATCGATTACTTTAAATGTCCTACGCTACAACCAACGAGCTACACAACATAAAAACTCCTATTTAACAGAGTAAGGATTATACCTATCAAAACTTGCTCACAAGATCCAAGCTTTCCTAGCTCCAAGTGATCCAAGAGCAAAAACCAAGACTTGAGGTATTATTGTGATATATTTTGGGAATTTTGGAGATTTATTGTGCTAGGATTGTTGAAAATGGAAGGGAAATAATCAAGGGCAGAAGGGGGAGGAAGGATTTCGGCCAAGTGAGGAAGTGGGGAGAGTTGTGTGGAGTGTTCTAGCTAATTTCATCAATAAATGCAATTTAATGCATTCACACACACACACATGCATCTCTCTCAATTTCTTTTCTTTTCTTTGAATTTTTAATCCATAGCTCCAAACAAATATCTAGATATTAAGTGGAGGTTGAATTAACTCAAACTTAATTGTTGAAAAGATCATTTAAGAGAAATTTCCCAAAATGTATATACCGTATTAAAATAATATTAAAATTGGGAAAAATTCTATCTGAACCAAAACGTCCCATATACCCTCAAAGCTTGCGCACTAGTTTTATTTTAGCTTAACTAGGTGCTGGCAAGTTTATATGGCCGTTTGATCACAGTCGGTTTAAAACGGAAAATACCGACAATTTTACCCCAAAACGGAAAAATTCGCATAACGATTTTCCCAAACGTTACAACATGTCGGACGCTCACCCCGCAATATCAAATGTACAAATATAACCAAACTGTACTACCATTGCATCCAGATTATCCACAACGACAAATCCGCAACATCACAGCACAACACAGAATATCAACGTGAATGTCACGTTCGCAAATCCGTCTAAAAGGGCTATAGCGATTAGACAAGATTTACCGATCGAATGACATTTACGGTCACAGATAGTAATTTAATGCACTGCAAACTTTAAGCAATATTATAAAATATCGAATCCGAAATAACCCCCGAATAGCCCAGAAAAACTAATAAAACCATATCCAAATTGGGCCGAACAAACAATACCACTGCACTAACAACCCAGAGACCGGACAGCAGCCCAAATACGAGGCCCAATATCATCACCATGGCCGGCCTGGCCGGAAAAAAATGAAAGATGTTTACCCCAATCAGAGCAAAGCTCTGTTCAAATTCCAAGGTGGGAAAAGAAGCAATACTTCTGTTTTCCTCCAATCAGAGCAAAGCTCTGTCTTGAAAATTAAAGTGAAAATTGAAGATAAAATAAATGAAACAACGCTTTAGGTCCTCTGCGTTGCGCGCAGAGCGCCACGTGTCAAAATCAGACAAGCTAGCTCAGGGAGCGCAGCGTCCAAGGGAGCGCAGCGTCCAAGGCAGCGCACCCAATCAGAGTAAGGCTCTGTTTAAAATTCAGACTTTAATTAAAGAAGCAACGCTTCAGCTGGCCTGCGCTCTGCGCTGCGTGCCACGTGGCAGCGCGGATGCGCTAGCGCAGCTGCGCTGCGTGACACGTGTCAAGCGCTGGAGCATCTGCGCCAAACAGAATTAAAATTCTGAGAGATCTTCCTGATCTTGTTAAAATAAGAAGATTTTCTTCTGTAAAACAGAAGCCCTTAGATCAAAGATCCAACGGTGGGGAAAATTCCCCAAATCACTCAGAGAAAGATCTCTTTAACAAATTTAACAAATTTATGGGCACGATATAAAGGCC
Source organism: Agapanthus africanus (assembly GCA_030015575.1). Taxonomy (NCBI): domain Eukaryota; kingdom Viridiplantae; phylum Streptophyta; class Magnoliopsida; order Asparagales; family Amaryllidaceae; genus Agapanthus; species Agapanthus africanus. Next base: position 416,447,892 of record JASDDO010000029.1, read on the forward strand.
CCTAGACCCCAAATAAAAAAAAGATCATCATTGAGAACTCTGAAGAATTGGAGAGAATTCCTCAAGAACAAAAAAGGTAAAAACCTTTAAAAAAAAGAGAAAATTCTCTCATGAACAGATTATTGATCTGAGAACAAGATCAATGATCTTCAATAAAAAGAAAAATAAATAATAATAGTGCTTTGCACTTTTTTATGAACCATTGGTTCTGGAATCTAAAAGATTCTCAAGTTAATAGTGCCTTGCACTTGCAAAACTGCACTGTTGCGCTCCTGGGTTGGCGCAAGCCACCAGAGAGCACCACGTGTCAGCATCTGAACCACTTGCGCTATGCGCTTTTGATAGAGCCTTGCTCTTTGAAATTAGCGCAACTCACCAGAGCGCGCCACGTGTCAGCAGCGCAGCAGCGCAGCGCACTGGCACAGCGCACTGCGTTGTTGCGCTCGCGCTCACCAGAGCGTGACACGTGTCGTCACCACAAGCGCTTGCGCTCAGTAATTAGCGCAAAGCGCCTGACAAATGCAATGCATTTGTTTTATTAAAGGGCCAGGCCCAAATCAGAAAGGCCTAGCAGGCCCAATTAAATTGCAATGCAATAAAAAGGGCAGAGCCCAAACAAAATTGATGCTCTGCATCATTTATAAATGGGCAGAGCCCAAACAAAATAATAAATAATGCAATGCATTATTTTAAAAGGGCAGAGCCCAAACAAAATAATAAATAATGCAATGCATTATTTTAAAAGGGCAGAGCCCAAACAAAATAAGAAATGCAGTGCAGGCCTAATAGGCCAAAGACAAATAAGATGTTAAACATTTCTAAACTGGACTTAGCCCAATCATGGCCGTAAGTCCTCAAATTAAATTGACTGAGCACAGCTGCTCTCTTAAATCAATTTACAACCGGTTCGAGGGTGCATCTCCGAACTCCTCTGACACCTATCGTTGTAATCCTTCAACGACGTCAGAGAGGTGACGGGTCCCAACAACCACACACCAACACGGACTGTGGAGTCCTTAAACTCATGGACTTATGCGTCCTTAAACCAAGATACGGACTGTGGGGTCCTTAAACCCGCGGACTTATGCGTCCTTAAACTAACGGACTAATGCGTTCTTAAACACACCCATATGGACCGCAATGTCCTTAAACTACCAATGGACCGCAATGTCCCTAAACTACCTATGGACCACTACGTCCCTAAACTGGAACAATAGAGCCCCCAAACGCTCTTTTGTTGGATCTAAACGATCCCATTTTAGTTGATCTTAGCCTCAAATATGGCTAACGTATCCTTAAACATTCAAACAGACTTTAGTCCCAAATTGGACTATAAAACTCCAAATCGACTTTGGTTCAAGGGTACATCTTTGAACTCCTCTGACACCTATCGTTGTAATCCTTCAACGACGTCAGAGAGGTGATGAGTCCTGACGGCCATATATTAAATGGATCACCACGTTAAGTTGATCTTAGTCTCAAACAGGACTAACGTATCCTTAACGAATGTTTAAGTTGATCTTAGCCTCAATACGGCTAACGTATCCTTAAACTAAAAACACCAAACCCAAATCTAAGTAAATACGGATTTGGACTAATCCACGTCCTACGGGCGACGGCATCACTTAGTCTCCGTATACAATCCATGGGCAACCACAAACAAAACAAAAACCCACGACACGAAGTGAAATTCTGGAGAAGGAGAAAGTTGTTACCGCGATGCAATAGCGTAATTAACTGCAGAGGCTTGCGCCTGCAGGGAAGAGCGTCCCCACAATCAAAAACCCCTCAAGCGAGGGGGAATCTGACGAAGTGTGCTACATCGGCCGCATCCGTCTAAACCTCCGATACATTGTACCATAAATCAACTTGGCATCTTCGGAGAGGTGGACGGATAAAACCAAATAGCATCTGCCCCGAATCTCAAGCAAGACGTCCTAATGTCTCGGCCGCCGTTCGGAGGGGAACGGATTCTGGCACGCCCGGTGGGACCTTTTCCTCTTTCCACTCCACACTTCGTGTGTCGTCTTCGCGAACGAATCGCGGTTTGTTAATGGTTGCCTTTGGATTGCAAGTTACTAAGATTTGGTCTTTTGCCTGGCGCAGAAATCAAGCATCAATGGCCTCAAACTGCTCGAAGTGTCAATGCAACCGACGCTCCACCTCACCTGGAGGTGTAGCATATGGGCCTCAAGCGGCGTCCATTCTTACTATGCCTGTGGAGAAAGTGACTCAAGCTACCACCGGCCTATTTTTCGGGACCATGATCCCGCCAGCGAGCTTCAACACCCCGGTGCCCGCACCTGTAGCTTCAAGAAAGTCGGTCTTCGATCGACTTGCTACTCCCACGGCCCCTCTCAACGGGTCGTCCAATTCTTCAGTCTTCACCAGGCTGAGCTCGAGCACCAAAGGGCCTATCAAGAAACCCATAACACCTGAGGCGGTCATCCCAAAGAAGACGGCTGCTCCCGAAGTCCCCAAGGCGGCTTCTCCTGTCAAAGAGTCGGTCTTTGCAAGGCTGACTATTCCCACTCCCGCTCAGAAATCTGCTTTTGACCTCTTGGACACAACTCCTCAACGGAATCAGTCTTCAAGAGGATGACACCGGCAACAGTCCTTCGCCTGGACAAAGGGCAAGAAGAAGCTGTCTCTGAACCAATACCGACAACTCATCGCGCCCGACGACGCCACTGGCGCCGGATAAGGATGACCGGGGGCAACTCCCCTTCTGGGATAACTCCGCCAGCTCCGACGGTGGAAGTTAACGCTGCTGTTCCAACCGGGAACAGCTTTGAGCTGTTGAATAGGGTACGTAGAAACTCGCTAACTGCGGTCCTTAAAAGATCTCCTCCACCGGTAGAGACCGCCGTGGAGGCAGAAAAGCCGGAGCAGCCTCCTCAATCGCTGTCCTCCAAGATCTACAAGACATGGCGACGAGTCCGAGAATCTATGATCGATCCTAATTTCTCTCGCCAACACAAGAAGTCGAAAGGTCGGCAGGAAGAAAATCCCCCTGTCAAGCAACGAAAGGCGACGACCACTTGGGTGCCCAAAGCGACGGCCCCCTAAACTTCAATGGCCCACAAGAGAAGAAGGCCGGAGAAAGTCCTCACGCCGACGCGAATATCAAAGGTGGTGAACCCAAACACCCTAAGTCTGGGGGCATCGTAGTTCATACCGTCTACATGGCGTCTGGTAAAGAGGACAGCCGTACATCTACAGGTCATCGACCGCTTACACGGTCAGTGACCAAAGCTCATGAGCAACAGCAAAAGCTCCAGGAGATGATGAACGCGATGGCCGCACTCACTGGGCCAAAAGAAAGCCCTGAAACGTCCTCGGATGAACGCCAGGAACAGGAAACTAACGCCGAATTCCTTCGTCAGATATTGGAGAAGAAGGATAAAAAGGCTGCTGAACAAGCAGCCAACATAAAGCGTATAGCCCTCGTGTTTCAAGACATGGTGGGGATGATGATCCAACAAGATCCTCCAGCTGAAGATCCCCCGATCGTCCTTGAAGACGATAGGGAAGAAACATCGAATCCTCCACCAGCTCTGTCAATAGCCAAGGAGGAGACAATCTCCAAAGCTGACTTGGACGAGTATATAGCCCAGCAAATACGAGCTCATCAGGTGAGTGAAGCAGCCGGGCAAATCGTCAAAACCGGACGACCCTATCCGAGCTGGTATGACCAAATCAGTTACCCGCCGGGATATACGATCCCTAAGTTCCACGTATATAAAGGGACAGGGAATCCACATCAGCATGTCGCTCAATTCAGGGCCTTATGCGGCAACACTGGAGGCGACGACAAACTGCTGCTTCGCCAATTCGTCGGCAGCTTAGCAGAAACAGCCTTTGAATGGTATTCAGAGCTACCTAACGACTCTGTCAAAACATTTGCGGAGATGGAGCTATTGTTTACACAAAGATTCGCGAGTGCTAGTGGATGCACCCCGATAACAGCACTGATAAATGCCAGGATAAGGCCAAGCGAAACTTGGGTTCAATATGCAATCCGATGGCGGAACTTGTGGTCGAAATGTGAACAACGCATAGAAGAGGCACCTGCGGTAGGCATGTTCGTGGGCACTCTTGATCCGCAAGCGACCATCTCGCAAGTCATGATGTTCTTCAGGCCGACCACCTTCCAGGCCTTGATCGACAAATTAGCCCAAATGGACCAGATGGGCCATGGACCTTCTCCTCCAAAACTAGATTCTCGAAATGAGAAAGGAAAAGGGAAAGCGACCGTCGTCGCCAATGCTCAACAACAGCCGAGCAACTCAAAGCCGGTCGTTCGCCAAAATAACGTGCGTCCGCACCCATCCCTCAAAGAGAGACTGGGACGTCCTTACTCGTTTCCTCAGGATAAAACGAGAAGACTGTTCGAGCTGGCAGTGCGCAACGGACTCATCAATCTGCCGAGTCCAAAACGTCTGTCGCAGCCAGGCGATCTCAATAATCCCAATTATTGCCCTTACCACCAAACGGTAAGTCACCCGATCGAGGACTGTTTCATCTTTAAGGGGTGGATCGAGGATCAGTACTTACAAGGCAAGTTCGCGCTGTCTGAAAACTGGAAGGTAAACCCACCACAGCTGCACACTCCAAAGAAGACGGACATGATAGGGGCAGCTTGTTCTTTTGTCGAGGACGAAAACGATAGAGAAGACTTATCAGATGAATCCGAAGACTACGTAGCGACTTGTCATGTGATCTCTCACTCATTGGCAGATGATGAAGAGGCTCCTTGTGCCGAGAAACCGAGGGCGAACCCTGAACCAGAAATTCCGCAGCCGTCAGACGAGTTGATCGATACCTTCCTGAATGAGATTCTTCTGAAAGTTAAAGCCAATCAAGAGTATGGGATAGCCATACTGGAAGGAGCCAAACACCGACTACTAGGCCGAAGAGTCGAGGCATTTCCGTCAAATCAAAAGTCATCCGCTGCGGATAAAAACAAATTCAAGACAAGGAAAAGGTTCGCCAAAGCCCTATCAGTAGGAATGAAGCTACCACCCTCTGAAGAAAATACTCTCGATAGAGTAGAGATGCATCCTAACTTCTGCTTATATCATCAGAAAATCATACATCCTACCGAAGACTGCGACTCTTTTAAGTGTTGGTGGCAAGGATATGTCGCTCAAAAGCAACACTTCAACGGGACAAAGTGTGAAGCTCGTAGACATTAGAAAAATGCGATAGATGAGCGCAAAAGAGCCGCCGACAACTGTCATGTAGCCGACTCCAAGGGATCACAAATTATCACCTTTGGAAGCGACTCTGACGAAGAAGCTGCCCACAACCCTCTCCTCGAGGAATCCATTTCAAAGATGAAAGAATTGAGAAGTTGCGAGAATGTTCAGCCGTGTAATCGCACGCTGCTTGGAAAAAATCTCGGCCCCGCAAACAAGGGATCGAGCAAAAAGGATAAAGGAAAGGGGAAAATAGCCCTCGTAGCCAATACTCAACAGCAATCGAGTGGCCCTAGACCGGTTGTTTGTCGAAACTGTAGGGTCCCTAGGCACACTAATGAGGTCTCACAAGGCATCAACCATGCCAATTTCAAATTTTACGGGTGCCGAGAAACCCTAATACGGATCGTTAACTAGATGTCTAGGCGAAACAAATGCGAATAGTTAACAACTTAACTACAAGAACGGAAATACAACCTTTGTAGATCCGGTCCTCCACCTCCATAGCTCCGCAATGAAGTCTCCTCGCTGTCCAAATCGAATCCCGGGCTCTAACGTCGGCTTCATCGGAGAAATGGACGGGCTAGGTCATCGACTACGATGCCGAAGATGATCTACGTCGAGGCATCACAAGATTAAGCTCCCACTTCACCAAGTCATGAAACTTGTGAAGAAAACACCCTATACTACTTGGCAAGAGGTAGAGGATGAAGAAATAGGAAGTGGGTTCACTTTAGAATTGGATTTCTCACTCTTTTTCATCAATCACCATTGATGGTCAAGCTTTTTCTTCTTGTGAAGAAGAAGAAGAAGAAGATGAATATTATCATAAGTTGTTATGAAAAAGAATAATAAAATCATTCTTATCATAATATTAACCATGGTAATGTGTAGAGAGTTAATCATGGTTAAATGGAATGGTTAGGGTTAAGCATGAGACAAAATGGTCACTTGGTCAAAGTCTTCATGAAGCTTCATCAAGCTTCATGAATGAAAAGAAACCATTTTCTCTTTACATGCCTAAAAAGGAAATAACCTAAATAATTAGTTAAGATAATCAAAACCCTAACCATTTAAATAACCATGGTTTAATTCTTTACACAAAAACCCTAGCAAACATGTATCATCAAACATGATACAATCAAGTGCACAAAAATATATCACATATACAATGTGCACATTCGAGTGAGAAAATCCATTTAAAGTGAACTGATACTAGTTAATGCAAAGTAATATATCAAATATATAATTATGCATTAAATCATTAAATCAACACTTGATTTAACGATCCGGTCATATCGCATATAACCGACTAATATCAAGTGTATCAATGTATCGAATCAACACTTGATTCGGTAACCCGGCTATATCACATATAACCTGCCAATGATACAAATCGCGAGAATAGAATACGGTATCGCATACACGCATTATTCTCGGTCCCGCACATATCTCATATGCGCTCCTATTTCGTTTCGCTTGAGCCAGGAAACCTCTGTGTAGGACTCTAAAGACTCGTCAATACGCCGGCAGCAGATGATGATCATATCAAACACCCACAAGCCGCAAGCGGTCTGCTAAACGTAACGGCCACCCGGGTATTGAGCGATCAGAAGATCGACGAGCAAGCCCGCTCACACTCCTGTGAATCCAACCAGTAACACTTACCGTACAGTCCGGTCTGATCGTCTGATATGTCGCATACCTCGCCTAGGGGTGGTAAACGTCAGACCCCAATAGCTTGATAAGTCGTGTCGATATGAGGTCTATAACAATTCGAGAAACTACTGGTAACACTTACCAGTAAATCTCAGCAACCCTGGCCAGGGATTTCCGGTTATAGCCAATCGAACACAGCGCAACATCAACTCCCTATACCGGGAGAGACGAATCCCCTCCTATCGCTCATTGCCTCCATGTGATTCGGGACTGTACCCAAAAACCACCGTTTTGCACGCCCTCTTGGACGTGGTAAGGTGGAAATCAAAGCACAGTGGGAACCACACAAGTGTCTATGACGATCTCGGGTCAACAGACTACTCTGTATCAGTGTCACCAGAGAACTGCCATCTGACGTAAGGTATAATACCATCTGGGAGTTCTCGGCGAGTCCGTCCAGTGTACCCAGTCTCCACTGAGCACCCGTATATCGTCTCTGATGTCAAACACCAATGGATATGGGATCATCCATCGCCTATCTGTATGGGTCGAGAAGGTATACGCTAGTCTACTCTGGTATATCGATGCCCCGTCTCGATATACCCACGACTAGGGACTTTGAAGGATGTACTTATGGACTACCATGTCCCCACTAGTATGATCCGCATCATAGTCCAGGTAGTCAAGTACACATCCTAAGGGCTTTACCAACATGTAACAGAGAGACAATCAGTGTACACGTTAAGGTAAAGATCAACCAGATAGCATACTATCATGTCGAGCAAGAAAGTCATACCTATATATGTCCCAGCATCCACTACAATATACATCCTATGTATAGCAATGGCCTCTAGGGCATACATATAACTAACAATCTTCCACTTGCACTAGGGCCATCTGATAGCAGTGGTTGCAGTATCTCATACTCAACCATCCCATAAAAGTCTCTCTCTGGGAAAAGGCCTTTGTGAGTGGATCCGCCGTGCTGTCCCCTGAGTCTACTCTCCTAACCTCGATCACCCTGGAGATCAACTATCTCCATGATCAGGTGATATTGCCTTAGAATATGTCTGGATCACTGATGGGACGGACGTTCCTTGGCATAAGCCACAACTCCATTGTCACACAATGGGAGGAACTAAGTTCATCTCATGAACAAATATACATCCAGACTGCCTCTTCGGTAGCATCTTAAGTAGCGATGTATCCAGCCTTTATCGTCTAGTATGCCACGGTATCTAGCTTGGAACCCTTCCAACATACCGTCCCTTTACTGAGGGTAAAGACAATGCCTGTGACTGACTTTCAGTCGTCCTTATCACCCTGGAACCCTTCCAGTGATTCTCCCTAGGATCGATTGATACCATCTCACTACAACTAGTGAGAATCCTAACATCCAATTAGATCTATCTCATAGATCCAAAACCCAGGATTTAGGAGGTATCACTCTGATCCTGTATGGAGAATCATTTTGATAAGTGGAGATTGACTGAGCGTAGCATAGGAAACTCCTTCCCTATCAAGAGTATGTCATCCACGTACTCTACGAGGATCATCACCATACTCCCTACTACCTTTTTGTATATACAAGGTTCATCTACCATTTTGATGATGTCAAACTGTTTGACTACTGCATCAAAACATGTTCCAACTCCGCGATACCTGCTTTATCCTATAAAGCATCTTGTACACGTTTCCGCTGCTCCCACTGTTTACGAAGCCCTCTGGCTGTGTACTTATAGACGTCCTCTTCTATAACATCATTTAGAAAAGCAGTCATGGCACCCAACCGCCAGATATCGTAGTCATGGTATGTAGCCGTGGCAAGTAGGATCTGGATGGACTTAAGCATAGCCACTTGAAAAGGTTTCATCATAATCCACGCCTGGTCGATGACGAAAAGCTTTAACAAGTCTAGCTTTGAAAGTCTCAACTTTTCCATCTACACCAAGTAATCTTCTCAAGATATACTTGCTCCTGATGGGGATTTAACCCTTCAGATATAGCAACCAAAGTCCATACTTTGTTGGTGTACATGGATTCCATCTCAGATCGCTAAGCATCCAGCCATTCTTATAGAGTCCCACTCCTGATGGCCAGCTCGAAACTAGTTGGGTTATCATTTCATGATGCAATCCTCGCTCCCACTGTCATAGAGAAACCGAAGTATCTCTCAGGTGGGTGAGGAACCCTACTAGATCGGCGGAGAGGCTGAGGTTCGTCGGGAACTATTGAATCCTTTTGGTTCTTTCAAATCATCTGTTGTAGTTTGTATAGCTGGAACCTTTCCAGTTCTACATTACAGACCTTGCCTCGAGCTTGTCCGGATTTTTCTTTTTGACATAGGCCGGACAACCCCAAATCTTAACTAGCTTAAGACATGGGCTCTTCCCATTCCATATCACATATGAAGTGGTAAGCAACTGATTTGATTTGAACCCTATTCAATAGGTATGCAGCTTCTCAAGCGCATAACTCCCAATAAGGAAACAGGTAACTCAGTATTACTCATCATAGAGCACACCATATCACATAGGGTGCTATTGCTCCGCCCCGATATACCATCATGCTATGGTGTATACGGAGGAGTAATGCTGAAAGAGAATCACATTCTCCTTTAGAATAGTCCAGGAATTCCATGCTCAAGTATTCTCCTCCTTGATCTCATCAAAGGACATAATACTTATACCCGTATTGGTTCTCTACTTCTAACTTATATTATATGAATATCTCAAAAGGTTCTGACTTGTGTTTCAACAGGAACATAGGTCTGAATCTCGAAAGATCATCAGAGAATGTAATGAAGTAAAAAGAACCGGTCTTGGCAAGTGTAGACAGGGGACCTACATACATCAACATGTATCATCCCAAGAGTTCACTAACTCTTTCTCTGTTTTCAGTAAACGGAGCTATGGTCATCTTATCTCTGTGACATGACTGGCAAGTTTCACAAGATGTAAATTCAAACTGATTTAAATATGCATCTATATGTAACTTAAGCTAGTCGGGTCGCATTGATATGACCTAGTCTACAATACCTCAAGAAGGATTTGTTCATTTCTGAACTCTTCCTCTTGTGTGTGTTCCATATACTAAGAACTGTAGTTTGATTTAGAACATCAATGCTTTTAGATAACGTGCCTGAACCGATCAACTTTTGATATAGGAAATGTTCAAAACATTATCCAACTATACAAAATTTTATCATTTCTTTACTAATAAAGAGATAGATATGATTTTGTATATCAGGTTCGGTATCTAATAACATTCGTTCAGAATCAATGTATTTGGAATACAGGGTGACAGTGACCAACAGACTTGGCTGCAACACTTGCCCCGTTTTCTGCCTCATGAAACTTATCACCCGTTCTCAGTTCTCTACCTCTCTGTAGCCCTATGTAACAGATTACATATCAGGGATCCTGATGTGGTATCACATACCCAGGATGTAGAGGATACAGAGAAACAGTTCTTTGTAATGAACACACCCGAAGATGATGCATCAGCATGCACTCTCTTCGTTTGGGCGGCACGGGAATTCTGGTAATCCCCAATTTCCTGCTCTGTCTTATAACAATTATAAGTTGGAGCGGGACCAACGTTCCCCAGCTCAGTATAACAAGCGGGTTCGGTCAATATTCCGTATTATTATCTTGATTAAGGCGTGATATGGTCGCTACCTGGAGAGAGAGAGAAGAAAACACTCAGCGTGCGCTCTAGCAAGAATAGATTGATTATTATTTTATCTAATCAGGATGGCTCCCACTGTTTTTATCAAATCTTCCTTCAAACCCTAAAAGGAAAGACTAGCCGGGATTAATTACACACTACAAGTTCGCCAATCTTTCAGCCAGGCCAGTGTCGGTACTTTGAGGGAGGTCCCCCGTGCTATCGCACGAACCTAATTAATGAAAACCTCGTTTTCCCAGAGGCGTAACCTAATTAACACCTTTCTAGACACCTACTTGATCGGCTAATTGTAATGTGTAAAACTCTCCCAGGAGTAACTCTTACTCGCAGTGGGTATCGGGATCCAACTATCTCATAGAAGGTATGCAATCTCATTGCAAATTTCAACACTTGAAATTCCCGATAATTTTGCCCCTAGCGTCCTATGACCTTGACGCAGGCCAATAAACCATAGTGCGCTAGTCAAGTTCAACCCGTCATTTCCTGATTGAATTAAACCCACCCGCACGACCCTTGACGCAGGCCAACAAAGTCGCACGACTACCCTAATCCAATCTACATCATATGCATAAGCAGATAAATACTAGTTAGCTACCGCACACTACGCCTTGACGCAGGCCAACAAACGTAGCATGAATACTAACTACCACTTATCTGAAATGACGGAGGGCTACGACAGGTTTTTCTGAAAACCTATTGCGTAATGAACTTGATATTGTTGTAGAATCAAATGATTTTAAAATGGAGTGCTTTTGAGGCTTTTCTAGTTTTGCTAAAGGAGTCACTCCCGGTGAAGGGATCGTCGGTCCTTTCCTCGTCGAATGAGGTGCGGGATATATCATATATACCACCGTGCAAAGCAAAACTCTTAAAAGCAATCAGAAGACAGACCGAGTGTGTAGCATCTGCCAGTTATTGCTAAAGGAGTCACTCCCGGTATAGGGATCTCGGTCCTTTCCTCATCGAATAAGGTGCAGGATACATCACATATACCGCTGTGCAAAGCAAGAACTGTAGCTACCTGTTTTATTTTGAAATTCAATTCTACAACATCTTAGGTTTCTTTTATTTCATTAATCACATTAATGAAGTCCCATCATTTAAGTACCTAAACATCACAGATAAATACGACGTACACTTATGCCATCCGCATTCGCCTCGATGTCCCCTCGTGCACCGTTAGGTTAGGTAACTAACGGCAGGGCAGGGCAGGGCTAGCGCGGGTGTAAAACATAAGTAACATCTATATAATATATCATATATACTATATACAGTATCTATCACAGAACATCACATGATCACATCACAGATATCGCAGCAGAAGAAACATATGAAATATTGGATATACTAGGACGTCCATGTTTTCAATACGAGCCAGTATAAAACACAGATTCCACGGTCGTGATGAATAGCCAAACCCACACCCCTAGACCCCTACGAGAGCGGCAAGCAACCCTACCAATTCTAGAGTTAGGAGACCCGGACTCGACTCCTCGAGTTGGTCTCCCACTGGACTCCAGAACCCGGTTACTTGTGCCCTCCTCCTTGGGTCTATCCTAGTGCGGAAAAGTAAATAATATACAAAGGGTGACATCTTCCGCAACCTGGAAGTGCCCCAATAAAAGAATATTACATACAAGTTTTTACATGAATGAAAATGAAAAACACTCATCTCACATAAAAAACCCCGGCTATTCAAACACGACGATCCAATATAACATATCCAGCAACACAGAACATCACATGTCATCAACGTAAGTAAATATACACATCCCAATTGTCGTTGACATATAGCAACGAAACCGGCGATATCACATATTACACTTACGGTCACAGAAAAGAAAGTGTAAAACTACAACAGTTGGAATCCGCAAACTCTTTAGACATCGCATGCCTAGCCAAATGAATTCCTTAGACATCGCATGCCTAACAATTATAAACCCCGCATTTTAGTCTCATCATTGAAAACACTTTTCAATATCAAGTCGGGCAATTCAACAAGATTCCCGATATCCTGATCGAATGCTCGTCGCAAACTTTAGTAGGCGGCCGCACCCCCGACGCCGTCGACGAAGTGCACCAAGGAGGAACACCGCTGCCGCGAGCACCCGAACGGATGCCTTCGGCGACGGGGTTCTCCTACAGTCACTTGGTCGGGGCTATGGGGTGAGGCTGTCTATTAAGTTTACCCGGCGAGTATCCGCGTACACTACGTGATTGCGACGGACTTTTGATCACATCAAAATTGCGTGGCAACCGATCAAGTGAGACTAAAGTGCTTGATTTATAACATTCATTCAGTTATCTCATAACTACTTGTGAATTCCAATTATTGTATCCCATTCCAGATAAATAGAAAATGTTAAACTTTCCGATCGAACATTCAAACACCCAAGTTTTCCAAAACAGATCAACACATGAAATAAGTTTAAAAACATCCAGTTCATGCCTCAGTACCAACGGTCCAGCCGTAGAAGGGTCAAGCCAACGCCTCACATGTGGCATGCCGTACCGTCCTAAACCCTAAGGTTCAAAGGGCAGTTCAAGACGGTCACATAATCGAGTTAAGGTTTGTTGTCTTCTAGAGGGACCATCGCTTTACTTGCACTACTTAGAACGTTATTAAACTACGGAAAAATCCAACACTTGGAAATTTCCCGGCAGGGGAAAAAGTGGGTATTTTTATCCAGTCGAACTTTTTAACAGTTTCTAAAATATCCGGAAAAACATAAACGAAGTTAAATTATCCGATCAAATTAACGAATCCCCAATAAAACCCTAGAAAACTCAACACTTGAGTGGAATTAAAAAATTCACATAAAAAATTGCCAAGAAAGGACCTAAGAATAAATATATGAAATTTGAGGGACTGAGTCTAAATTTGGGCCGCGGAAGCGCCGGCAAACCCCTGGTTTGGCCGCGGTTCCGTGGTCGAATTATGGAATTAGGAGCCCAAACTTCACAGTAATTCTTAGTTTTTCCTGCTAATTTTTCTGCATATTTTTAATTCACAAAATTCAACAGTTTTGAAAAATGTACAGAGAGCGATTTTGCAATGGGGTTTCGGTTCGATCGGATTTCTAACTCCGTCTACGCATCGCCTAAGGCTTTAGCTAGGCTCTGACACCACTGTAGGGTCCTTAGGTACACTAATAAGGTCTCACAAGGCATCAACCATGGCAATTTCAAATTTTACGGGTGCCGAGAAACCCTAATACGGATCGTTAACTAGATGTCTAGGCGAAACAAATGCGAATAGTTAACAACTTAACTACAAGAACGGAAATACAACCTTTGTAGATCCGGTCCTCCACCTCCATAGCTCCGCAATGAAGTCTCCTCGCTGTCCAAATCGAATCCCGGGCTCTAACGTCGGCTTCATCGGAGAAATGGACGGGCTAGGTCATCGACTACGATGCCGAAGATGATCTACGTCGAGGCATCACAAGATTAAGCTCCCACTTCACCAAGTCATGAAACTTGTGAAGAAAACACCCTATACTACTTGGCAAGAGGTAGAGGATGAAGAAATAGGAAGTGGGTTCACTTTAGAATTGGATTTCTCACTCTTTTTCATCAATCACCATTGATGGTCAAGCTTTTTCTTCTTGTGAAGAAGAAGAAGAAGAAGATGAATATTATCATAAGTTGTTATGAAAAAGAATAATAAAATCATTCTTATCATAATATTAACCATGGTAATGTGTAGAGAGTTAATCATGGTTAAATGGAATGGTTAGGGTTAAGCATGAGACAAAATGGTCACTTGGTCAAAGTCTTCATGAAGCTTCATCAAGCTTCATGAATGAAAAGAAACCATTTTCTCTTTACATGCCTAAAAAGGAAATAACCTAAATAATTAGTTAAGATAATCAAAACCCTAACCATTTAAATAACCATGGTTTAATTCTTTACACAAAAACCCTAGCAAACATGTATCATCAAACATGATACAATCAAGTGCACAAAAATATATCACATATACAATGTGCACATTCGAGTGAGAAAATCCATTTAAAGTGAACTGATACTAGTTAATGCAAAGTAATATATCAAATATATAATTATGCATTAAATCATTAAATCAACACTTGATTTAACGATTCGGTCATATCGCATATAACCGACTAATATCAAGTGTATCAATGTATCGAATCAACACTTGATTCGGTAACCCGGCTATATCACATATAACCTGCCAATGATACAAATCGCGAGAATAGAATACGGTATCGCATACACGCATTATTCTCGGTCCCGCACATATCTCATATGCGCTCCTATTTCGTTTCGCTTGAGCCAGGAAACCTCTGTGTAGGACTCTAAAGACTCGTCAATACGCCGGCAGCAGATGATGATCATATCAAACACCCACAAGCCGCAAGCGGTCTGCTAAACGTAACGGCCACCCGGATATTGAGCGATCAGAAGATCGACGAGCAAGCCCGCTCACACTCCTGTGAATCCAACCAGTAACACTTACCGTACAGTCCGGTCTGATCGTCTGATATGTCGCATATCTCGCCTAGGGGTGGTAAACGTCAGACCCCAATAGCTTGATAAGTCGTGTCGATATGAGGTCTATAACAATTCGAGAAACTACTGGTAACACTTACCAGTAAATCTCAGCAACCCTGGCCAGGGATTTCCGGTTATAGCCAATCGAATACAGCGCAACATCAACTCCCTATACCGGGAGAGACGAATCCCCTCCTATAGCTCATTGCCTCCATGTGATTCGGGACTGTACCCAAAAACCACCATTTTGCACGCCCTCTTGGACGTGGTAAGGTGGAAATCAAAGCACAGTGGGAACCACACAAGACTCTATGACGATCTCGGGTCAACAGACTACTCTGTATCAGTGTCACCAGAGAACTGCCATCTGACGTAAGGTATAATACCATCTGGGAGTTCTCGGCGAGTCTGTCCAGTGTACCCAGTCTCCACTGAGCACCCGTATATCATCTCTGATGTCAAACACCAATGGATATGGGATCATCCATCGCCCATCTGTATGGGTCGAGAAGGTATACGCTAGTCTACTCTGGTATATCGATACCCCGTCTCGATACACCCACGACTAGGGACTTTGAAGGATGTACTTATGGACTACCATGTCCCCACTAGTATGATCCGCATCATAGTCCAGGTAGTCAAGTACACATCCTAAGGGCTTTACCAACATGTAACAGAGAGACAATCAGTGTACACGTTAAGGTAAAGATCAACCAGATAGCATACTATCATGTCGAGCAAGAAAGTCATCCCTATATATGTCCCAGCATCCACTACAATATACATCCTATGTATAGCAATGGCCTCTAGGGCATACATATAACTAACAGAAAAAACAAGCGGCAACCCCTCCAGGAAAAGTTAAAACGTCCTTACTCGTTTCCGTAAGATAAAACAAGAGGATTGTTCGAGCTGGCAGTGCGCGACAGACTCATCAATCCGCCGAGTCCAAAATGTCCGTTGCGGCCAGGAGATGTTAACGCTCTCAATTATTGCCCTTACCACCTGTTCCCCTCCGAACGGCGGCCTACACACGACTGCGAAGTCCTGGCACTGAGATTCGGGGCAGATGCTATTTGGTTTTATCCGTCTACCTCTCCGAAGATGCCAAGTTGATTTATGGCACCGTGTATCGAAGGTTTAGACGGATGCGGCCGATGTAGCAGACTTTGTCAAATTCCCCCTCGCTTGAGGGGTTTTTGATTGTGGGGACGCTCTTCCCTGCAGGCGCAAGCCCCTGCAGTTAATTACGCTACCGCATCGCGGTAGCCACTTTCTCCTTCTCCAGAATTTCACTCCGTGTCGTGTGTGTTTGTTTTGTTTGTGGTTGCCCGTGGATTGTATACGGAGACTGAGTAATACCGTCGCCCGTAGGACGTGGATTAGTCCAAATCCGTATTTACTTAGATTTGGGTTTGGTGTTTTTAGTTTAAGGATGCCTTAGTCGCGTTGCGGCTAAGATCGACTTAAACGTTCGTCAAGGATACGTTAGTCCTGTTTGAGACTAAGATCAACTTAACGGGATCGTTTAGATCCGACAAAAGAGTGTTTGGGCTCTATTGTTCCAGTTTAGGGACATAGTGGTCCAACATTCCCATTTTGGGGGCGGATATTGGTTTAAGGACACATAAGTCCATAAGTTTAAGGACCCCACAGTCCGTATTAATGTGTGGTTGTCAGGACCCGTCACCTCTCTGACGACGTTGAAGGATTACAACGACAAATATCAGAGGAGTTCAGAGATGTACCCTTGAACCAAAGTTGGTTGAGAGATCTATAGTCCAATTTGGGACTAAAGTTTGTTTGAAGGTTTGATTTAAGGACACGTTAGCCATATTTAAGGCTGAGATCAACTTAATCGTTTGTTAAGGATACGTTAGTCCAATTTGAGACTAAGATCAACTTAATGGGATCGTTTAGATCCGACAAAAGAGCATTTGGGCTCTATTGTTCCAGTTTAGGGACATAGTGGTCCATTGCATGTATGGTCGTCGGGACCCGTCACCTCTCTGACGACGTTGAAGAATTACAACGACAAATGTCAGAGGAGTTCAGAGATGTACCCTTGAGCCAAAGTTGATTGGGGGAATTTATAGTCCAATTTGGGACTAAAGTCTGTTTGAAGGTTTAAGGATGCGTTAGCCATATTTGAGGCTAAGATCAACTTAAACGGTTGTTAAGGATACGTTAGTCTAGTTTGGGACTAAGATCGACTTAACGGGATCGTTTAGATCCGACAAAACAGCATTTGGGCTCTATTGTGTCAGTTTAGGGACATGGTGGTCCAATACCAGTTTAAGGACATAGTGGTCCACCGTTAGTTTAAGGACGTTTCGGTCCGATATTAGTTTAAGGATGTTTCGGTCCGATATTAGTTTAAGGACGTTTCGGTCCACGAGTTTAAGGACCCCGCAGTCCATATACGTGTGGTCGTTGGGACCCGACACCTCTCTGACGTCGTTGAAGGATTACAACGACAGGTGTTAGAGGATTTCGGAGATGTACCCTCGAATCGGTAGTAAATTGATTTAAGAGAGCAATCTTGCTCAGTCAATTTAATTTAAGGACTTACGGCCAAAATTGGGCTAAGTCCAGTTGAAAATGTTCAACATTTTATTTGCTTTTGCATTGCATTTCTTTTTTATTTTTATTTAGGCTTTGCCCAGAAAGGATGCAGAGCATCAATTTGTTTTGGGCTCTGTTCTTTTAGGAATGATGCAAGGCATCAATTTTATTTGGGCTCTGCCCTTGTATAAAGGATGCAAAGCATCAATTTATTTGAGCTCTGCCCATTTATTGCCTTGCAATTTATTTTGGCCTGTTAGGTCATTTTGACTTGGGCCTGGCCCTTTTAACAGAGAAAATGCATTGCATTTTTAGGCGCTTTGCGCCAATCAAAGAGCGCAAGCGCTTATGATGATGACACGTGTCAAGCAGCGCAGTGCGCTGCGCTAGTGCGCTGCTGACACGTGGCGCGCTCTGGTGAGTTGCGCCAATTTCAGAGAGTAAAGCTCTATTTCAAAAGCGCGTAGCGCAACTGGTTCAGATGCTGACACGTGGCGCTCTCTGGTGGCTTGCGCCAACCCAAGAGCGCAACAGTGCAGATTTATAAGTGTAAAGCACTATTAATTTGAGAATCTTTTAGATTCAAGAACCGATGGTTCATAAAAGAAGTGTAAAGCACTATTTGATTTAGATCTAAGAAAAAACAAGTTTTTTCTTGTTTTTCTTATCTCAGAGAACCAAAGGTTCATAAAAGTGCAAAGCACTATTTTTTATTTATTTTTATTTTTTCCTGTTTTAAAGAACCAGTGATTCATAAGAAGTGCAGAGCACTATTTATTATGTGAAGATCATTGATCTTGTTTTTAGATCAATGATCTATTAGAGGAAATTTCTTCTCTCTTATAAAGGTTTTTACCTTTTTCTTGAAATTTTTCTCAGAGTTCTCTCTGTTTGAAGCTCTTGATTTTTTTTTTTAAGAAAATGTTGTTACCTTTGAATTGAGGTCTAGGGTCCTTTTTATAGTGCCCATAAATTAGTTAAAATTTATTAAAGAGATCATTCTCTGAGTGATTTGGGGAATTTTCCCCACTGTTGGATCTTTGATCTGAAGGCCTCTGTTTTACAGAAGAAATTTTTCTTGTTTTAACAAGGACAGAAAAGATTTCTCAGAATTTTAATTCTGCTTGGCGCAAATGCTCCAGAGCGTGACACGTGTCGCGCAGTTGAATTTTTTTTTGTGCGCTGCTGCGCTGACACGTGTCGCGCAGCGCACAGCGCAGCTGCGCTGACACGTGTCGCGCAGCGCACAGCGCAGTTGCGTTGCGCAACTGAATTTTTTTTTTTGCGCTGCTGCGCTGACACGTGTCGCACAGCGCAACGCAGGTGCGTTGCGCAACTGAATTTTTTTATTTTTTATTTTTTGTGCGCTGCTGCGCTGACACGTGTCGCGCAGCGCACAGCGCAGCGCAGGTGCGCTGCGCAACTGATTTTTTTTTTTGCGCTGCTGCGCTGACACGTGTCGCGCAGCGCAGCTGCGCTGACATGTGTCGCGCAGCGCAGTTGCGCTTGCGCAACTTTTTTTTTTTAAAATTTTTTTTAGAGCTTTGCTCTGATGGAGTACGCTACCTTGGGCGCTGCGCTCCTTATGCTAACGTGTCTGATTTTGACACGTGGCGCTCTGCGTGCAGCGCAGGGGATCTGAAGCGTTACTTCATTTATTTTAACTTTAATTTTCACTTTAATTTTCAAGATAGAGTTTTTCTCTGATTGGAGAAAAACAGAAGCATTGCTTCTTTTCCCATCTTGGAATTTGAACAGAGCTTTACTCTGATTGGAGTAAACACCACCAAACGGTAGGTCACCTGATCGAGGATTGCTACGTCTTCAAGAACTGGGTTGAAGGCCAATACCAACAGGGCAAATTCGTCATCTCCGAAAACTGGAGGGTGAACCCGCCACAACCGCACGCTCCGAGAAAGATGGATACGCTGGGGGCATCATGCTCATTCATAGGGAAAGCCCTATAGACCGAAAAGTCAATAAACTAGATATTTGCCTCAAATACAACGATGGCGGACCGAAATGTCCTTAAACTAATGGCGGACCGAAATGTCCTTAAACTAACGAAGGACCGAAACGTCCTTAAACTATTACCGCAGCATCTTCAGGATGACGAGATGAGAAAAAGAAAAAAATATATAAAAAATGAATAAATATATATATATATATATATATATATAATAAACGGTATGTCCATAAGCAAAATGGGCACGGATGAAAACCCGAAAGGGCTCCGTGAGTAAAAACAGCAGGGCTACCGGCGAGTGTTCGTGAAAACCCGAAAGGGCGCGACCTCGTAAAAAAATATATAAAAATAAAAAGAATAAAAAAAGGTATGTCCATAAGCAAAATGGGCATGGATGAAAACCCGAAAGGGCTCCGTGAGTAAAAACAGCAGGACTACCGGCGAGTGTTTGTGAAAACCTGAAAGGGCGCAACCTCGTTAAAGGACACTTACAGGGTCCTCTCGACCTTGTAAGGAGAAACCACCCGCGTGAGATCCTTACGACTCACAAGGGAGCAACACACTTAGAGATCCCCACGATTCCTAAGGAGAAAATACACTTGCGAGATCCTCACGACTCGTAAGGAGAACTCTCTTATGGGACCCTCACGGCTCATAAGATTTGAAAGTCTTAAGTTACAGAGACCTGAACCTGTTCTTAAGCAACTCCCACAACTTTCGATATTGCCCTACAAGTGGTTCAATACTGACCCTTGTATACAATCCACGGGCACGAATAAACATTTCCCTAACCAAGTCCTATCCGTGACTAGGGATATGTGCGCATGATGAACAACCCTTGTAAGTCCTCTCGATTTACAAGGAGAAAACCCTACTGTAGGATCCTTACGACTTACGGAGGAACATACACTTTGGAATCCTCACGATTCTTAAGGAGAAAATACACCTACAAGATCCTTACGACTTATAGGGAGAAATACCTTTGTGAGACCCTTACGGCTCATGAAGTTAAAAGCCTTAGTCGACAGGACCTTAACCCTGTTCGCTAAGCCACCTTTGTTTGACATCGACAGAGGCAAATGATAATTCGCTCCTGGCAATATCCCAGTTGTAGCGGTGCTGATACTGAAATCGGTGTCTAATTCCAGGCTTACGGCGAAAAGCCAGCAAGCCGCACATGCATATGAAATAGCCGAAATGATGGGGCAACTTGCAATAAAAAGCAGAAAGTAAAGAAAACGTATGCATATAAAATAGCCGAAATGATTGGGCAACTCGCAATAAAAAGCAGGGAGTAAAAATAAAATAAATAGCCGAAATGATTGGGCAATCACGACTTTCGCGATATAAAAGCTGAAATGATAGAGTATCGTGGAAATAAAATAATAAAAAAATGATGAATGAAAATTTTTGCCCTACAGGTGAGATCACATCGATCCCTGTACACAATCCAGGGGCACGAACAAAGAGGGAACCATACCTTCCCAACAGGCTCCATCAGAAAGCGAAGCCAAATCTCGACGGTTCATAGACAACCTAGAGACAACCTTGACATTTGTTGCAATATTGCAGACATAATGTCAACAAACGGAGCAAAAGGAAGATCCCTAGCTTTAGGGTCTCGACGTCGATATCGACAACTTAGAGATCACCAGCGGCGTTTCTTCACAGTCCAGCAGGTTGCAGATACAACGCCGAAAAAAAACCTCGTGGTCGAAACAAAGCGAAACGACGGCAAAATCCCGGCTTCATCTCAACAATCGCCTCGATACAGCAAACGAGATGTTAACAACGGCGTTCCTTCGCAGTCCATCAAGATACGAATACAACACCGACAAAAGACCTCGCGGTCGAAACAAAGCGAAGCGACGGCAAAATCCCAGTTTCATCTTAACAATCGCCTCGATACAGCAGACGAGATGTTAACAACGGCGTTCCTTCGCAGTCCATCAAGATACGAATATAAAACTGACAAAAGACCTCACGGTCAAAACAAAGCAGAAAGGCGGCAAAATCCCAGCTCCACCTCAGCATTCGTCACGATACAGCAGACGCAATGTCAACAACAGTGTCCTTCCTTCGACAGGATTCGGACACACTAAAGAAAACGAGGCGAAGGCCAAATTCCTAGCTTCAGGGTCTTGACGGCAACCCATATAAAGCCAGAAAGACAACTGGAGATCGTCTCACACCAGTGTGGAATGGTCACCACCTCGACGTTCGTCTCGACACAGCAGACGCAACATCATCAGATAAACGGAGCCACGGCAAAATTCCAGCTCCACCTAGACGTTCGTTTCGATACAGCAGACGAGTCGTCACCCCAGCGTTCTCCCTCCAGTAGAGATCAGACGCGACAATCAAACAAACGGTGCCACGGCAAAATTCCAGCTCCACCCTGACGTTCGTTTCGATACTGCAGATGAGTCGTCACCCCAGCGTTCTCCCTCCAGCAGGATTCAGACGCGACAATCAAACAAACGGAGCCACGGCAAAATCCCTAGTTCTAAACCTCAACGGTTCATCAGCGACCTAAAGATAACCGCGACATTCGTCTCGATACAGCAAACGCGATACCAGCAAAACGAAGCAAAGGCCAAATTCCTAGCTTCAGGGTCTTGACGGCAACTCATATAAAACCTGAAAGACTATCGGAGATCATCCCACACCAGCGCGGAGTGGTTATGACTCATCGGGGCTCGCCAAAATGAGCCTAACCTCAAGTAAAAAGCGGCATGGCAAATTCCTAACGCTTGCTCTTCCGACGGTCAAACTGCCTAGGAAGATTGCTTGAAGACATCTTGTCCAGCCCCCGAAGGGATCAGAGACACGGCAGTCACAAGGCTACTCGAACAGCACGATTTCCTATCGAGGAATATATCAGCTTATGTGACGGTACGACGGCCAAAACCCTAAGTACTACAGACCCTAACGGACTTCTGTCGTAAAGAGCAGGGGTTAACTGCGACGTTAGGATGTTCTTGCGAGAAATGCTCGATCCGTCTCAAGTTGTGAAGAAATTGATGTTTTTGCGAGAAATTCTCGAGGCGGCTCGACTCGTAAGATAAAGCCTTAGGCAGTAAGGATTAAAAAACTTGTTCCCTAAGCACTGGGACCCTGCAAGTTGGCCCAAAACGGTCTCTTGCATACTATTCACGGGTCTCACTCTCCAAAGTCGAGTTTCGACAAGGAGGGAAACAACCGCTTACGGGTCCTCTCGACTCGTAAGAGGGAAAAATTCTCTTATAAGATCCTTACAACTTATAAGAGAAAACACATTTAGGAATCCTCACGATTCCTAAGGAAAAAAATCCACCTACGAGATCCTCTCGATCCGTAGGGAGAAAAGTCTCTATGAGACCCTCACGGCTCATAGAGTTGAAAAGTCTTAGGCAGCAGATTTGAACCTGCGGCCTAAGCCATCGCTGCCTTTTGAAGAAGCCAATACAGGATACTTGCTCTATCACCTATCAACCATGTTTACTAAAGCGGTATACTGATAATAAAAGAAAGAGGGAAGCGACAGAAAGGACATTCGATTTGCATCTGATCAAGCGTTCGAGACACACTCATTCATGCATGTGCAAAAGACTCAGAACGAGAAATGAGACAAGCTGAAATAGAATTTTTTCCATTCATAGTACAAAAGGGTTCTTACAATCATAAAGAAATAAATAACAACATCATTAGAATGTCTACAATGGTATAACCTCAGACCCAGGATATGGAATGAGGAACTCGAAAGTAACCCTATCTAAGACTTTCCAAGCCCGGCGAACCATCCTAGTGTGCTTTCTTTCGCGAGCACAAGCGTCGGGTCCCCCTTGATGTCCTCCTCCCTCCAATAAGCAGCGAGTATGGCAGACTGTTGGAAAGCCCGGTGCAGGAGATCGACAAGATTGTCTCGCCGTCTCTTCGAGATTAGGTGCATCAGGTACACCGAGTGCACCTTATCCTCGGCGGCATCCAACGCCTCAAGCGGTACACCAGAACAAAATAGGGGAAGCGCTTCCCAGATGGCTCCCACGATAAGCTTCAGGAGGGAAGAACGTCTGGGAAGCAGCTGACCGTTATATGCGTCGAAGCGGCTCATGATTTCAGCACACTCCGCGTTTGTGAACTCTCGATTTTGAGAACGGCCAAGTCGGCGAATGTCCCCATAAGAGATGATCTCGTCAAGATTGTACATGTGGGCGTCCATTGTTTCTGTAAAAGAGAATCAACAAAATTATCAGAAAGACTGATTAAGCAAAGCGATATAATGCACCGAGGAATAAAATGCCATCTTTAAACTCTAAGATCAATGAAAAACTCCTAAGAGTTCTTTTGTATGATTTGGAAGGAGCAAAACTCCATTAATGAAATTAAAAAATACAAAGAAAATCTTTTAGAGAGCAAAGCTCTATTAATGGAACCCTAATAGGGTTCTCCTTAGTCCTCTTTAGACCCCTTTAGAGCAAAGTTCTGCCGAGTGAAACCCTAAATGGGTCTTCTTTAGATCAGGGGTCCATCGAGAACAAGGCTCTTAAAATTGATTTAATTTAATTCAAATTAATTTTTACCTAAAATTCGAACTTTTAAAAGTGCTTAAACAAAAGAGCAGGGCTCTGAATAAAATCCCTATGAAGAGATGAAAATCATCTAAGGGACCAAATGTCCTATTTATAGGCATCAAATGCCCTTTCAACTTCCAAGAGTTGCCGCGACGGTTGGAATTCTGCCACCGCTGTGCTCACGTTTGGAGGGCCACGTAAGCGCAACGGTGGGGGGGGGCATTTGTTTACCCCAATCAGAGCAAACCTCTGTTCAAATTCCAAGGTGGGAAAAGAAGCAATGCTTCTGTTTTCCTCCAATCAGAGCAAAGCTCTGTCTTGAAAATTAAAGTGAAAATTGAAGATAAAATAAATGAAGCAACGCTTTAGGTCCTCTGCGCTGCGCGCAGAGCGCCACGTGTCAAAATCAGACACGCTAGCTCAGGGAGCGCAGCGCCCAAGGCAGCGCACCCAATCAGAGCAAGGCTCTGTTTAAAATTCAGACTTTAATTAAAGAAGCAACGCTTCAGCTGGCCTGCGCTCTGCGCTGCGCGCCACGTGGCAGCGCGGTTGCACTAGCGCAGTTGCGCTGCGCTGTGCGCTGCGTGACACGTGTCAAGTGCTGGAGCATCTGCGCCAAACAGAATTAAAATTCTGAGAGATCTTCCTGATCTTGTTAAAACAAGAAGATTTTCTTCTGTAAAACAGAAGCCCTTGGATTAAAGATCCAACGGTGGGGAAAATTCCCCAAATCACTCAGAGAAAGATCTCTTTAACAAATTTAACAAATTTATGGGCACTATATAAAGGCCCCTAGACCCCAAATAAAAAAAAAGATCATCATTGAGAACTCTGAAGAATTGGAGAGAATTCCTCAAGAACAAAAAAAGGTACAAACCTTTAGAAAAAAAAAAGAGAAAATTCTCTCATGAACAGATTATTGATCTGAGAACAAGATCAATGATCTTCAATAAAAAGAAAAATAAATAATAACAGTGCTTTGCACTTTTTTATGAACCATTGGTTCTGGAATCTAAAAGATTCTCAAGTTAATAGTGCCTTGCATTTGCAAAACTGTACTGTTGCGCTCCTGGGTTGGCGCAAGCCACCAGAGAGCACCACGTGTCAGCATCTGAACCACTTGCGCTATGCGTTTTTGATAGAGCCTTGCTCTTTGAAATTAGCGCAACTCACCAGAGCGCGCCACGTGTCAGCAGCACAGCAGCACAGCGCGCTGGCACAGCGCACTGCGCTGTTGCGCTTGCGCTCATCAGAGCGTGACACGTGTCGTCACCACAAGCGCTTTCGCTCAGTAATTAGCGCAAAGCGCCTGACAAATGCAATGCATTTGTTTTATTAAAGGGCCAGGCCCAAATCAGAAAGGCCTAGCAGGCCCAATTAAATTGCAATGCAATAAAAAGGACAGAGCCCAAACAAAATTGATGCACTGCATCATTTATAAATGGGCAGAGCCCAAACAAAATAATAAATAATGCAATGCATTATTTTAAAAGGGCAGAGCCCAAACAAAATAAGAAATGCAGTGCAGGCCTAATAGGCCAAAGACAAATAAGATGTTAAACATTTCTAAACTGGACTTAGCCCAATCATGGCCGTAAGTCCTCAAATTAAATTGACTGAGCACAGCTGCTCTCTTAAATCAATTTACAACCGGTTCGAGGGTACATCTCCGAACTCCTCTGACACCTATCGTTGTAATCCTTCAACGACGTCAGAGAGGTGACGGGTCCCAACAACAACACATCAACACGGACTGTGGGGTCCTTAAACTCATGGACTTATGCGTCCTTAAACCAAGATACGGACTGTGGGGTCCTTAAACCCGCGGACTTATGCGTCCTTAAACTAACGGACTAATGCGTCCTTAAACACACCCATATGGACCGCAATGTCCTTAAACTACCAATGGACCGCAATGTCCTTAAACTACCTATGGACCACTACGTCCCTAAACTGGAACAATAGAGCCTCCAAACGCTCTTTTGTTGGATCTAAACAATCCCGTTTAAGTTGATCTTAGCCTCAAATATGGCTAACGTATCCTTAAACATTCAAACAGACTTTAGTCCCAAATTGGACTATAAAATTCCAAATCGACTTTGGTTCAAGGGTACATCTTTGAACTCCTCTGACACATATCGTTGTAATCCTTCAACGACATCAAAGAGGTGATGAGTCCTGACGGCCATATATTAAATGGATCACCACGTTAAGTTGATCTTAGTCTCAAACAGGACTAACGTATCCTTAACGAATGTTTAAGTTGATCTTAGCCTCAATACGGCTAACGTATCCTTAAACTAAAAACACCAAACCCAAATCTAAGTAAATACGGATTTGGACTAATCCACGTCCTACGGGCGACGACATCACTTAGTCTCCGTATACAATCCACGGGCAACCACAAACAAAACAAACACCCACGACACGAAGTGAAATTCTGGAGAAGGAGAAAGTTGTTCCCGCGATGCAGTAGCGTAATTAACTGCAGGGGCTTGCGCCTGCAGGGAAGAGCGTTCCCACAATCAAAAATCCCTCAAGCGAGGGGGAATCTGACGAAGTAAGCTACATCGGCCGCATCCGTCTAAACCTCCGATACACGGTGCCATAAATCAACTTGACATCTTCGGAGCGGTGGACGGATAAAACCAAATAGCATCTGCCCCGAATCTCAGGCAAGACGTCCTAATGTCTCGGCCGTCGTTCGGAGGGGAACAAAAGGTGGCCGGTTTTTTTCCGATGGCAGGGGCTCGTCTTTGGGCAGTGGTCATATGGTCTCATGGGTGGTCTTCTGCACTTGTTTAAAATTTTTTCTAAACACTTTTAAAAATTAACAGAGAGCAAAACTGCAGTGGCATTGTTCGGGTTTAGTTTCGTTTTCGATAGATTAACATTGTTTAAAACAAGCTAGCTAAGGTTAATGGCGTGGCTCCGATACCATGTAAGTCTACGGTAGCACCCCGACTGTCAATTCGAGGCTAAAATGCGGAAACAAAAAACTTTTTCTAAACTTAAAACTGGCGCTAACGTATACTTTAACCTGGATCGAACCATTAACATTAAACTAGCAATCTAAAGAGGGTTAGAAATGTTATACCGATCGATCCGTGTCCTTCGGTCTTTAGCCACCATCTTTAGCTCCATGCGGCATCTCCGATCTTGCTCGATCTCCAATCTCCTCGTCGGAAAGGGCACCACGTCGAGAAGTCTTTTTACGGGCACCCGTTTCGAACCGAAGCAACTCGGACACGAAGTTGCTAACCGGCGTGTCCAAGGTGAAGTAGAGAATGTGTGTGATAACTTTGTCTCTTGACACTCTAGGATTCTCAACACATGAGATGGGTAGAGTGGAGGTAGAAGAAGAAGCCATGGATAAAGAACTTGTGAGCTCAAGAGAAGAAAAGAGAAGAAGAGCTTTTGTTATTGTGTGAGATAATGTTGTGAGTGCTAAAATATAATCCAAGAGCTCACCCTAAATATTGTGTGGCTGCCCTCTCTCTCCTCCCATCACAATCTCACATAATAATCAGCTATGAAATGATGGCATGCACAAAGAATAATACCATGAGTCACTACCCTTGCACATGCCACATTTAATGCACCCCATCATTACTTTGAGCTCACAATTTCCATTTGCAAACATTAATCCAAATGTTTGCAACATTAAAAAGAGAATGGCATCTACTAAAGTAAACTCGTGACGGATCACAAGAGTACCCCTCACCTGTATATACATACCTGCATCCGCATTCTGACTTAATGCGAATACAATGAGACTAAAGTAATCCAATAAATCTAATACTAGGATCTGGCTTAAACCAAAGCCCACTAATATGATATGTCCGATCATGATCCGTACACTACTGCACGTATATGTTCGAACCCTGCCATAATACCATACGGCCTCTACAACGTTTCGCTCGAAACTTGAGAAACTGTTTGTGGGGGACTCTAAAGACTCGTCAATACACTAGCTGTGGATTTAACCACTAGCACGTCAGTGGTACTAGCTGTATGTAACGGGCTACCAGGTATTGACCAAAAAGGAGGCTGATGAGCGAACTCATCCTAACACCCTACTGAGCCTGTCAGTGACAATATCCATACAGTCCGGTCCGTTCGTCTATGAGTATCGCATGTCGGGCCTAGGGGGTTGGTAAAAGTCAGACCCCAAAAGCGGTTCAAGTTGTGTCGGAGTGTAGCCCAGAACACCCTGAGATACTACTGGAATACCTACCAGTAAATCTCCTGCCTTGGCCAAGGACTTTGTGTAATGGCTCTCCTAGACACAGCACGATCTCACCCCCAATACCGGGAGAGACGAAACCCCTGCTGATCCGCTTACTGCCTCCATGTTGCTCGGGACTGTACCCAACTAAAACCTGTTTGCACGACTCTTTTGAGCCGTAGTAGGGTAGTAATCAAAGCACGGTAGGAACTCACACGAGATAAATGACGATCTCAAGTCGATGAACTAACCTGTACACATGTCACCAGGGAACTGCTATCTGACGTCAGGTATAATACCAATTAGCATGTTCCCGGCGAGTCCTGTCCGGTGTACTCATAACCCAATGAGCACCTGTATACATCTTAGGTGATCCAACTGACACCAATGGCTTGTGAGACCGGCCACCGCCCCTCGTCGGGATTTCGATTGTATACACTAGTCTAGTAATAGAGTATCGATACCCAGTCTAGAAACTCGCACGACTAGGGACCACTTTAAGGATGTGCTTATAGACCACCCAACTCTCACGTATATGATCGCCATCATACTGCTGGTAGTCAACCAAGAATCCTAAGGGCTCTATCAACGCGTAATAGTGATCTGTAATATCACCTAAAACTTGTACACGATGATAAAGATAAACCAAATAGCATACTATCATCTCAAGTAAGACTGTTCTACCGGTATAGGTCCTCCCTCAATCATTGCAATCACGTGCCTGTGATCCAATAATTGACTTTGAGGGCACTATATCCAACAAGGTCAAGGGGGCGAGCAATCCTCTTGCGGAGTGCAGGGCAACGCCTCGTTAGAATTTTTTTCTAACGGGGGATGTGTTTTGAATGTGGAGCGTGTGGGAAAAAGAGGGGTGGGAAGTGTTTCAAGGACGTATGAGACAATACGTGACCGCCGGGCGCTAACGGGTTACGTGCGGGACGCATGGATGCTGGGCGCCAGCGGGTCACGTGCCCGGCACATGGGCGCTGGACGCCAGCAGGTCACGTGAGCGGCACGCGACCAATAAAAACACCAGCGGAAGAAGGGGCTAAGTCCTTGGATTTGGAGTTGAACTCCGAAATTGGGTATGGATTTGGAGTTAAACTCCCCAAAGATTTGGATTTGGAGTTAAACTCTTTTAAGAATTTGGATCTTGGAGTTGAACTCCTCAAAGATCTTCGAAGATGATCAAAGGGGGCCCCTTTCTTCTTCCTTGAGCCTTGGATCCTCCAAAAATGGGATTTTTAGAGGAGGGTCTTCTTTCTCATCCTCTTATTTTGCTGGATCTTGGAGAAAAAGAGATGTGAGATTAAAAATCTCCTTTTTAGGGATTTGATGGGAGGCCCGAACTCCCCTTCAAGGGTTTTATGGTGAAACTTTATTTGGTTTTGAGAAAAAGAGAGTTAAACTCTTAATTTAATTCGAAATGAAAAGAAAGAGGGAGAACTTGTGAGAGAGAGAGGACATGAAAGCACAAACTCTAACTTTTTGAGGGAATCAAATCCTCTTTTCATTTCATCATAATGTTGCCTTATATGGGCTAATAAGTTTACACATAGCCCCTTAGTATTTACAAAATTGCATTTTTCCCATCTCATGTCTCATGTACTTATTTTTTTTTGCACATGAGCCATGTGCTTTACAAAAATTTGGGTTTTTGCCCATTTATTTTGCTTTCATGCATGAAAATTATATCAAACTTATTTATTACATAATTTTCTTCTTGACGTGGAGGAGGCCGATTCGGGCTCGACTTGGGCATAGGCCCACTTGACCTGGGCTTGGACCCATTTGACCTGGGTTTGGGCCCGCTTGACTTGGATTCGGGATTGGGCTCGAGCCCACTTTTCGGGTCTTGATTTTGACTTAATGACTTGTTGACCTCCACCGTGAGATGTAATTTTTTATCCCAGCAACTTCCCTGTATTTTTAAATGAGCAAATAACCACCATATTTCAGTAACACCGTTAAAAAATCTCCAAAATGTCATTCTTCTCTTCTTCTTTTTTGTCAGAAAAAAAATTATCATCTTCTTTCTCTACCATAGTCGTAAGTTATTCGAATTTTTGGAGGTGGTGATGGGAACTGGAAGGACAAAGAAAATGATCTTGTGTGGTGGTGGTGGTGGTTGGTGATGGGGGAGGAAAATGGCGGCGGTGATGATGAGTATTTGTTGGAAGAAGTTGCTGGTGGGGATTTAGAAGGGGAAAGTGATGACGGTGGGGATTCGAAGGAATGGGATTTAGAGGAGGAGGAAGGTGATGGTGGTGGTTTTTTGAAGGAGGAAGATGGTGGTGGTGGTAACGGTGGAATAGGGATTTGGAGGAAGAGGATGAAATGCGATTTGGAGAAGGAAGAAAGCGGCGGTGGTTGTGGTGGGGATTTGGAGGAGGATATGTTAGTAGGTTGAAAGAGGAGGAAGAAGATGATGATGCTAATAGTGGTGGAGCATTTTGAGGATTTTTTAACGGCGTTACTGTACCACCATTAAATAGGGTGGTTATTTGATTATTTAACTGTATAGGGGAGTATTATGAGATTTAGACAAATTTAGACGGGGTTGAGTAAAATCAAGCCTTAAATTAAACTATCCGGACATACATAAATAACCGAATTGATACATTTTTATATGCTTGGGAATCCATTTTTAATTATGTGAATTGCTATGTTAATGGTGACAGTAAATTCCTCCAATTTCCGACAAATTTTGATTTTGAAAGAACAAGCAACACCCACTAGGCATAATTACACTTACGTAATTAAACACAAATCATGCCGTCTCTCTCGTCATTCCACTCGGAAATTATACAAGTGTCCATTGCGGACAGTTAAAGCCAGCGATTCCTTTCTCCCCAAAATTCCTCAATCTTCTTCCTTCCTACGTTTATATTTCCTAAATGCCCCATTTTACCCCTCGAAATCCCTAAATTACCCGACCTGTCTCGCCCATGGCCGCCCTCTCCGCTCCTCCTTCATCCTCCTCTTGGCCCCCAAACCCTAACTTCGTCCCCGATCCGATCCAGCCCGGATCCGAACCCGAAGCGCCCTCATCCCCGCCCGCCACGCCATCGGAGCTTCTGCCACCATCGGAGCCTTTGCCTCCATCGGAGCCTCCGACTTCTTCGCCGTCGCCGTCTCCGTCGCTGCTGCACCTGTCGTTCAACCAGGACCACGGCTGCTTCGCCGCCGGCACCGACCGAGGGTTCCGGATCTTCAACTGCGACCCGTTCCGCGAGATCTTCCGGCGGGACTTCGACGGCGGGGGGGTCGCCGTCGTGGAGATGCTGTTCCGGTGCAACATCCTCGCCCTGGTCGGCGGCGGGCCCCAGCCCCACTACCCGCCGAACAAGGTCATGATCTGGGACGACCACCAGTCCCGGTGCATCGGGGAGCTCTCGTTCCTGTCCGAGGTCAGGGCGGTCCGGCTCCGGCGGGACCGGATCGTGGTGGTGCTCGACCACAAGATCTTCGTGTACAATTTCGCGGATTTGAAGCTGGTGCACCAGATCGAGACGGTGCCCAACCCCAGGGGGCTGTGCGCAGTGTCGCAGCAGCAGGGGAGCTTGGTGCTGGTCTGCCCTGGGGGGCAGAAGGGGCAGGTGAGGGTTGAGCATTACGGGGCCAGGAGGACCAAGTTTATAATGGCGCATGATTCGAGGATCGCTTGTTTTGCTTTGTCGCAAGACGGGAGGTTGATTGCGACGGCGAGTACCAAGGGGACATTGGTTAGGATTTTTAGTGCGGTCGATGGGACATTACTTCAAGAAGTAAGTATTTTTCTTGCTTTTGTTGATTTTCATATGGTATGATGGATATTAGGGCTAAATTCATCTAAATTCATCGGTTATCCATGATTAAATTGGTAATTGTTTAATAAACAGATTGATTATTATAGAAACATCGGTTCATGGTACACATTTTATTCTCGGTCATAGTTAGATTGTGAGCGGCTAGATGCTAGAACATTTCACTATAGTTTGAACTTTCATTGGTGGAAATACCATTTCGGCTTATCAAATTCTAATTTGACAGAATAAATTAGTGCGCAGATTATCATGAAACTAATCTTGGTTTAGGTGTTAAGTGCAGTGGTTGAGACACCGTCCTAGACATTCTTCTTGCTGTTAAATTTGTGTGGCTTGATGGAAATTAGGACTTTGTCAATATTAATATTCTTTATTGTTTAATTGCATAGTGTAATTATTATACAAACATGGATCTATAGCGCCTATTTTATTTTTGATCCTAGTGTTAGTTTAAGCTCGTTGAGTTAACATAGCGCAGTTCATGCTCAGTCAAATATCCATATGTTCAACATATCATTTACACATATGGTATCTTAATTGAAATAAGAATTAAAGAGCGTTGAATTATGATTGTGAGATCAATGAAGATGTAGTTTGTAGGACCAAAGCAGGATAGTCAAAGTGGAGAAGTGGTTTAGAAATACTTTATGTTGGGTATTCGACATCCAACGTAAAACATAATCCGATATCTATAAAATGAATCCTAAAAAAATTCTTAAGGCATCCTTTAAAAGCGATACAACGCATCAATGCTATCTCGAGGCAATTACAAGCAAGCATGGATGATCCAGTGAAATGATTAGAAATAGGGATATGCCGGTCGGTAGATTAGACAAGGGAAAGAGGCGGAAATATAGTATAATCGATAAACTAAACAATTAATGGACATGTAAAATGTAGATAATTAAAAAAATACAATAATTATGGTGATTATATTAGTGGATAAGACACTATAATAGAGTATAATTGATATAAAATGAATTGAAGCGGAATAATGTCATGGTTTATTTCTATAATACTCCAAAAATGTTTCAATGTTTGGCAGAAAAGAGTATCAAAAGGTTTATAATCTCCGGGCAACTACCATGACTAATGTGGTTAATGATGATCAACAATTAACATTGTGAATTGTGTAAATTAAATGACACCGTT